>JARQOD010000008.1:76308163-76370151 GCA_033576555.1 Oophaga sylvatica
AATGATTGCATGCCCAAAGCAAAATCACCGTAAATCTAATTTTAATCATTTTTGCTGGTAATTAAACATGAATGTAAATTGCAAAAATGCCCTTTTGCCAGATCATTTGTAACGTGTAGTGGATCTGTTTAACATCCATTTTTGGTCTGTGTGTACATTTCTATTAGGCCGGGGTCACACTCGCGAGTGTATGCGACATACTCGTGTGATTTTTCTTCATCAGCACCCAACTCGGGACCAGAGTGGGGCCTGCATGTATTTTCTATGCACTGAACTCTCCTGTCCGAGTGTAGGGTATTGATGTGAGAGACTTGCGTGAGTTTCTCGCATCACACTCGAAGTGTGCCCCCCGGCCTAGTATGGTATCTGTTTTTGTCATAGATAAATGAGCAAGCTTTTCTGACTTGACAAAACAGACAACACCCAGATGATGTAAAGATGGGATCTGGAAAGCTTTTTTTTTAATGGGCAAGTTATGCAAGTGAATTCAGCTAGGTCAGACACGTCAATTCGGAATTTGATTGAAAGTGTGAAAGTCTCCCAGTCTCAGCGACAGTAGCGGAGAATCCCGACAGTGCGCACAGTGAGGATTTATGAGTCTGCAGTCACATAGAGTGGGGGTAAAACTAGAAGAGTCACTCATAGAGAAGGATCGAAGACTAAATAATCACATGTAATGTCAATCAGCTGCTTCTAAGGCCAGAAGGCTATTGTCATGTATTAAAAGGTTTGTCGCACGAACAGAGTCCATTTTAATCATTACATCTTGGGATAATAATATTTTCCACAATTGGATGTGACAAAAACATGTTCCTGTGCTGATATAATCTTATAAATGTGCCTCTGTTGTGTACTGTGTACTGACTGTGTCTGACCGTACAGGAACATGGGCTGATCATACCACAGCTCCTGGCCAGGGGAAGAAGCAAAAGAGAAGATACAGACAGGACAGCAGAAGGTCATAATTTATTCTTTCTTTGAGAATCAGCTGTGATCCCATGCTGTCCTGTCTGTATACTCTCTTTTGCGCCTACACTACCCAGGAGATGTGGTATTGATCAGCCCATGTTCCTGTACGGTCAGACACAGCCAGTACACAGTATACAGCAGGGGCACATTTATAAGATTATCTCAGCACAGGAACATTTTTTAATTTCATGCAATTGTGTAAATTATCATTCTAAGACATATTAATTGAAATGAACTTTGTTTGTGGGAAAACCCCTCTAAAAGAGTTATGAGATCATGGGATATAATACTGCAATACACAGTTCTCTTCTGTGCACCAGTTCATAGAAAAGATGCCCTACAACTAAAAAAGGTACAAAGAAGAGACACAAAACTGATATGTGGCATGGAGGATCTTAATTATGAGGGAAGATTAAAATAATTCCATTTATTTAGTCTTGAGAAGAGATCTCAGGACAGACATGATTAACTTATAAAAGGACATAAATGGATCATGGAAAAAAAATGTTAAAAGCTGTTTCTTGTAAAACCCTTTCAAAAGACAAAAGGGCACTCAGTTTGTCTGGTGTAAAAGACCAATTTCCACAGGAGACAAAGCTTTCTTTACCATGAGAACTATTAATCTTGGAACAGTCTTCCACAGGAGATGGTAGCAGGAGGAACCACCATTATAACAAAATGCTTTAATGCTTTTTTAGAAGAAAAAAATAAAAACAACTATGTAAATGTATAAAATTCTTGCTCAGAATGTTGATCCAGCTGATCGACACTAAGAATTTGGATG
Organism: Oophaga sylvatica; assembly: GCA_033576555.1. NCBI lineage: Eukaryota > Metazoa > Chordata > Amphibia > Anura > Dendrobatidae > Oophaga > Oophaga sylvatica. The sequence continues at coordinate 76,309,917 of JARQOD010000008.1, forward strand.
GAAGAACTTGCTATTTAGGACAGTCTGGGTCATACATTATGGATGTACTTAGCCCTTCTCATCCCTCGGTTGAAGTTGATGAACATTGTACGGTTTTAGAATCGTACTATGGAGCTATCATCCATGCCTCAACCTCTACGTGTAAATATACCAATGAGAACATGACATAATATATAATACATAATATATCTCATCTAAACTCAGATTCACAATTTAGTTGGCTTGCTTGAGATTAGAAACCAAATCTGCTTTTTTTCCTTAAAGCAACTCTTGTCCTTGGGCTCTGTATGGTACTGCAGAGTAGCCTCCAAAAATAACACAAAATTGCAATATTGATATTTATGCCGTTTCCCTAAAGAAGAGAAGGAATAATACATAATACATCAATCATCAATTTCTATGGACGGTTAGTATAAATTTATAATGCAATTGAAATGCATGATGTTTCCCAGTGATCATAAAAGATTACAGTTGCTTGTAATTCATACTCTCCAGTTACGCATCCTGGACGTCAAATGTGCAAGAATTCTGAAAGGAGCGTGACAGCTGGAAGGAATTGGGAACTGTTTATCAGCCTCATAATATCGCTATTAATTAATCCTATGTTATTCCATTCCCTAAGAATTGCTGCTTTAAGTTTAAAAAAATGTTTAAAGGGAATCAGAAAAATTACCAGTTATTTAAATCACATTTTTGCATTAAATATATTTATGTATTTTAAATGTAATTCTCGGCAATGATTTTTTTCTATGTCATGATCTGTATTAAAAATAAAAATGAGAAATCTTGCAATTTCCACACTGGACACTGGGACTATTCTACACCTATTGCTCCTGTGCAAGAAATCTACATGTACATTAGCAGCAGGAGACTGAAGGGTATGCCACACTGAACAATATCGCTAACGGGATCGCTAAAAAACGTCACTATTTAGCGATCCCGTTAGCGATGTTGTTCAGTGCGGCAGCTGCCAGCGACGAGCTTCCTGCTGTGATCTCGCTCGTCGCTGGAATCGTTCCGGAACCTATTTTCTCGTCGGCGCTCCCGCTGGGTAAGTATATATCGCTAGTGTGGCACCTTTTCTTAGCGATTTAGCGGTACTTTTGTACCGCTAAAGTCGTTAAGAAGATCGCTAACGGCGATAGCGTCGTTAACTATATCGCTAAATGTGGCCGCACTTAGCGATATAGAAACAATCCCGCTAGCGATCGCATTAGTATGCGTCGTTATCGTGATCGCTAGCGGGATTGTTTAGTGTGGCAGTACCTTGACTCATACCCTATCTTTTCTCTTGAAGCATCTAATAAGCGTGTGAAAAGCCAATTGGAAATGGAAAGAGCAGGGTCAGCTGTGACACTACGTATTGTCATTATAGGATCCTGTTATCAGTTCTGCAATCTTGACTTTAAGAAGATGGAAACTGCATAAAATTCTCCCTGAAAAAACAGTACTTATAGAACATTTGGACTCCCCTGATTATTCAATAGGTTTTCTTATTATTATGAGAATGTGCACATTAAAGGTTCAAACTCAAGGCAGCAAAACCACTATGGAACACATATGGAAACAAGGAGTGAAACAAACCAGAATATGCGTTACACCTTAGATTTCTCGATGTACCCTCATTTTATTCTGATGACAGCTTTATGAGCTATTGGCAGTCTCTAATGCAGCTTCATCAGGTAGTCACATGGAACTTCTAATATTCTGAAGCAATTTCACTGAGGTGCTCAGTATTTTTTGGCTACTTTGTCCTCATGCTGTGGTCAAACTTTTCCCAAAATACTTCAACTGGGCCGAGTTTGGGTGATTGTGGAGGCCATGTCACCTGACACAGCACTCTATCCCTCTTTCTTGGTCACGCGGCCCAGCAATAGCCTGGATGTGTGTTTTGGGCATTGTACTATTGCAAGACAAATGATGGTCCCACTTAAGGCAAACCAGGTGGGATGGCATGTCATTGCAGAATGCTGTGGTAGCCATGCTTGGTAAAAGTGCATTGAATTTGGAATAAATGATCAATAGTGGCATTAGCAAAGCATCTTCATGCTTCATGGTGGGCACCATACATGTAAAAACTATCCACTCACCTTTGTCTCATCAGGCCACAGCACACATTTCTACTGATCCAATGTCCAGTCCTTGTGTTGCCTAGCTGAAACAAGTCTCTTCTTGTTGCTTGCAGTCACAGTGATGGCTTCTTTACAGTAGTTTGTCCATAAAGGCATGTTTGCCTGTTTCCCGCAGTCTCATCTGGACAGTTTATGTTGAGATGTGTCTGCTTCTAGATGCCTGTGTATCGTTTATGAGGGATGTTATCTGAAGTGCTATCGATTTGCAGTTTCTGAGACTGGCAACACTGATGAACTTATCTTCTGCAGTATTCCTGTTGGTATTTCGTGGGGCAGTCTTAATGAGTTTCATCATAGAAATTGATGGTTTTCATGACTGCACTTTAGGATTCCTTAGAGGTTCTAGCAATTTTCTGGATGGTCTGACCTTCATGTGTGAAAGTAATGATGGACTTTCATTTCTCTGAACTTTGTTGAGTGGTTCTTCTTGCCACATTTTGGCTTAGAACAGTTGTGGAATAGGGCTCAGGACTGTATGGACCTGTGTTCCAACAATGCTTCTGCAAAACGCACCTGAAGATCACCAACATTTTCGGAAGGCCGGTGATTCCATAAATTAATTCTTGAATTCTTGATTACGCATACCTGTCACTGGAAGCCATTCCATGTAACTTTGATAAATGCCTAGGGTGCATGAAGCTGTCATCCCAGTAAAAGGGAGTCACTTTATGGAATCTAAGATTTCACACGTTGTTATACACTCTTTGTTTCCGTGTATGTCTTTTTCTGATATTGCTGCCTTCTGTCTAAATCTGCAATGTGCACATTGCAATAAGAACAAGGGAAACCATTACATGAACAGGTGTGTCCACATTTACTGTTTAAGTCTAGCATAAGTCATATACTCTATAAATCTAGAATAGTCCCAATGGCCATGAAAATTGCAATATTACTAATTTAGTTTTTTGTTTTTTTTTAAATACAGATTGCAAAATAAAAAGGAAAACAATTACCAAAAATGTTAAAAAAAATATCTGTAACAAAAAAGCCAAAATTAAAAATTGCTAATCTTTAGTAGATGAAGGATAAATGAAAATGACTATCTCACGTTAGTTTTAGCTGAGCCGGTTCAGATTAATCTATATTTGAGCAAGTTAAAAATGTTCCAGGTAGAGAAGAAACATCAATGGCTTCATCGCCTGAGCTTTTCAGACACAACTATGTCCTTAATCATGGAGGCTGATTTGCTGTAATCCTCTGATTATAGATTCTCTTTAATACTGGCTATTATGATTTGGTAGCAGGCAAAAACGGCAATACACCAGAGAGGTTGGAATCTACTGGATTGCAGTACCCTGACTAACCACCACAACTAAAGGCAGCCGTGGAGCGTTCCTACGTTGGTCCAAGACGCCTCGTCACAGCCTGAGAGGTTAACTACACCTAAAGATAGAAAGAGGAAAGCTATCTGCCCCAGAGCAGATTCCCAAAGAACATAGGAAGCCCCCAAACATGTAATGGCGGTTAGACAAGAGGAAATACAGACACAGACAGAAAATAGTAAGAGCAAACGTTGGGGCCCAATCTGCCTAGAAAGAAAAAGGATAGGAAGGACACTTACTGCAATCCAAAAAACCCTTAAAAATACCAACTCTACTAATTGCAAAAACACCTGAGATCACACGACCTCTACCACTTAAATTAGTTCTCTGGTGTAACAAAACTAAGCCGCAGCCACTGAAAAAACTGGAAAAGGCAAATGAACAAATAACAGTGGCTCAGATAAACTGAGAGGAGCACAAGCCCCGGAGGGGACCTGGCTGACCTCCACAGAAGTGCAGGGAACAATGCAAAAAGCAAGCACAAAAATAAAACAGAAAATATCTTATCTGAGAGCAGGAGAAGAGGCAAGACTCAGCAAGCTTCCAAGTGAACCAGGAACCACAGTTGAGACAAGAACAATTGATCACCGGCAACCATGATGGGAGGGAACCTCCCTTATATAAGACCAGTCTGTAACTCCTGATTGCCAATCTTCATTGAATGGTTCAGTACTGTTTGTAACCACCAGAGGGAGCTTCTGCTCAGAATTCATTTCTAACACATTCACAACAACTGGCATGTGGATGACCTGACTAATCGGGGACCACTGTTTTCCATTCAACAACGTGCTGGTATAACCCCTCAGACGGTCTTCCTCTCCTCCTACCTGCAAATGTCGGGATGTCAATCATGCCACGATGTTGGAGTGAGTGACAGCGGTTGTGGATTACTCAAGGTGCGCAAACACCCACATTAACCACATTTTTCTAACATACTATAGCAACACTTAAGGATAATAGGTGGACAAGGCGCTCCTGATACCTTCCAGGGGTAAATTCTGCTATCAGGTTCCCTTTAAATCTTTGTTTTTATATTTGGAAGTAAAATCTTATGAAATAAGGAAAAATACCAGCGATGAAGAAGAGAATTGCTTGCTTAAAATATAATTTTAGTGGATTTATCATCTAAGCTTCCCAGTGTCTGATGTAAATGAGACTGAACACAAGAACTCTGCAGGGTATGTATCTGAATTTTCAAGCTGGGGTAGGCGGAGGACACCACAACGGCAAATGATGCAATTACACAAATTGGAGGCAGTTCCCGCTCCTTAGAAATAATACATTTTGCACTCCAAATAACAAAAGGCAAGATTACATCTCAACTCGGACAACAATTTACCCTCCAACTTATCTCTTCTGCCCATTATGTTATTTTACCCCTAGCAGTAAGATCTTAATTTACATTTATTTTGATAAGAGTACATTAACATAGGTGCAGCAGGTGGCCAAAACATCGACAACTTGTACAATAGCATTATAATATTGGATCCTTTTTATATATATATATATATATATATATATATATATATATATATATAGGAGGAAACTCTAATAAAAACATCTCTACACTAGATCTATATTATGTATTCCAGCTTAGCTTTACATTTATATAACAATCATGGATGGACATAAGGATTTGGTATTTCTGTCTCCATACTGAAAAACTAATAGAATATTTCTTATCATGTGCTAATTCTAATTAAAAATATGTTTAAGTTCTGCGATTTGAATTCTTAGAAATCGATGGTCTATTGCAGCACCTGAGAACAGCCACTACAAAGAATATGGAGATGTGCTTTTCCAGCTCTGTATAATGTGTACATGCGGCTGATACTAGAGCAGATTGGTGGGGATGTCAGGTATCAAACCCCCACTAATCTGATATTCAAGAGAGTCTGTCAGGAGGTTTTTGCTATTTAAAGGGAATCTGCAAGCTGGATTTTGCTATGTAATCTGAGGATAGCATGAGGTAGGGCTGAGACACAGATTTCAGTGATGTGTCACTTATTAGGCTGTGTGCCATTGTTTTCTTACAATGAAACTTTTATCACCAGGAGATTATCACTGCCCTGACTAGCTCCCAGTTTGTCTGACCATGCCCCCTCCTCTGGCAAGCAGCTCACTTTCAATAGACAATGTACACAGAATGTTGTGACTCAGTGGTGTGGGCAGTGTTAGCTTTCTGATCTCTGCTACAGCAAAAAACTCTGAATGTATAACAAGGCTCCATCCAGTAAAATGAGTAATACATTGTTGGAATCACGGTCTCTTTTCCTACATTATGCTGCTTGCAGATGAAGTAGCAAAAACCTGGTGATAGATTCCCTTTAATCTGAGAGCAGCATAAAGCCAGGGCAGAAAGCCTGATTCCAGTGATGTATCACTTGCTCAGCAGCTTGATGTAGTTTCAATACAATCAGTGTTTTATCAGCAGTAGATTATCACTGCAAGACTAGGTGTCATGTGAAAGCAGTACAGCTAGTTTGTGTAACTCGGCCTCCAGCTGTGATTGTCAGTTTTCTGACAATGTATGCTGTAGACAGGAAAGTGCCAATCATTTGTGTGGCTGGGGCTATACTGGGATCAGCATTCATAGCACATAGCACTACTTCATTTAAAGCAATTAGGGATTTTATCAAAACTGCACCAAGTAGTTCAGTAAGTGATACATCACTGGAATCAAGGGTCGCTGTCCCTTCATCATGATGCTCTCACATTCCACAGCAAAAAGCTGCTGACAGATTTACTTTTATGACCTCTTGGGGTCAGGTCTGGAAAAAGAAGCCTGTAAGGGTTTGAACATGTAACATCTTTTTCAGGTGGGCAAACCTGCCACTTTTTTTTAGAGGAAGGTGCTTGAAAAAATGGTGGTGTGTTTTTCCCCAAAGCATCTTTTTTTTAGTGGTTTTTGCTTAGATAATTTCCTAAGTTTTTTTAGCAAATCTTTTGACCACTGGAATTTTAAAAGCATTTTTTTTCCAGAATTTTGTGGCGTCTTTTTTATTTGTTAAATGTTCTGGCACATTCTTTCACTCGCTGCTCATAGTATAGTTAGTACTGCTGTGATTGCAGCCGCTCCGTGCTTACCCCTATAACTGAAAGTCAGTGGCTCCCGGGAGGAAAGAAGTCTGTTTTCTCCAAGTAGCCGCACTTTTAGTACTGTGACCGGGAAACATTGGAGTGCTATTTATCTGGAGATTAATCCTATATCTGTAGGGAGATGGCTTTTTCCAAGATGACAAGTTCTCTTTAAGTGGCATACTTCAGCAATTAGAGAATTGACTTTTGAACGTTCATTTGAAATGAAAAATTTACAGAGTAACTTCTGGAATGTTTTCAGCAAATTTTATCATGTTTCTATATGACATTAATAAATGCATTTGTCAACTAGACCAAGCACACATGCCTAAAGTGACAAACTTTAAAGCAACGATTATTTTTAAGCATTTGGATTCACGTCAAAACGGATGCCCTAGGTAACGGGGAAAGACTGAGTGGGCGGAAATTGGCACGGGGATATTTCTCACATTGTGTTCTCATCTGAAAGCTGTTCTGGCATCCTGTTGTCTTCTGGGAATGCAACATAAATAAGAAACATATACTAAAATTAGAATTAGAAGTGAATTGGAGCCATATGGGTTTAAATAAGTTCTTTGGAAATGGTTTGTCTTCTGTTTTTACATGTAATGGGAAACATAGGCAGATGGTTTGGAATATTTTGGGGTGTTCATCTTCCAAATGTTTATGTCTGTGAATGTCTAAGTACATTAAATGCCTCGTAAAAAATGTACATAACTGGAAAATAACACAACTATTGTATTGAACGGAACTCAACATTTTGGTAATTTTGTCACTAGGTGGCAGTACTGTTCACATTAGCTGTTATAATAACGTGAACCTGACAACCGATACATGCTGCCCGATCCACAGGCAACATGTATCAGTCACTGGCTGCATGATTTCAGCTATATATGTGTGTCGACCCGCCACCACAATTGTGGATTACCAGGGCAATGGGGTACTCAGAGCCGAGCCCATGGAAGTCTATGGGGTTTGTCACAGGTAGCTGTGGCTCGGTCTGTGGCCCTGGCGGTCTGGCGTATGTTGGGGGAATATTTACAGGGGATAGGTTTATATACAGTTCGTGACGCCACCTGTAGTATTCTGGTAATTAGTACCAGCGCTGCTGTAGATCTCTGAGGGGATGGTGAGGCAGCTAGATGTCGGGTCCCCTACAGGTGGGACTGGTCCCTCAAAGTCTATGAAGTTGGTGAAGTCGGGTGCAGATAAAGAACACAGTCTCACACGGTCAGCGTCTTTCCATACCTTTACTTGTAAGATGTTCAGGCAGGTCCCAGGGAGGCTGATCCAAGGAGAGTGTATCTTGAGACAGCAGCTGGACAAGTTAGGGGCCTCCTTTACTTCCAATACAACGAGTACAACCAGCCTGAAGCGTAGTTCCCTCAAAATCTCCAGCTAATCCTTAGCTGTACCGCCCAGTCAGCTTTGTGTTAGGAGCCTTCCTGCGAAGAAGCTGAATTCTTATCTAGTCGTGCACTGACTCCAAGTCTTCACTTCCCCTGACCCCAGTTACGTACTGACTATAAGGGGCTTGTTTGCCGCGACCTAAGGTCCGGTAAATTCCTGGTTTTCTTACCACTATGCTTGTAACAATAGTGATCCTTCGGTCCCCAGTGACCGGTAGCAATGTGCAGGACTTCTTCAATCCGTAAGCACTATTCCAATAAAACCACTGTGCCTTTGCCTTGTCCTCGCTGGTAACATAAGCACTCACACTAGCCAAGGGTCGAGTAGTCACTTCTTTCTTTTCCTTCACTTCAAAGTTAGTTACAGATGCTCAGTTTTCAATAGGCAGGAGCACGTCTCTGAACCTTACACCGTCCTTTAGACAGGATACTGAAGACTTTCTGCACTAAACTTCTTCTTTCCTTCCAGTGTATGCTGATGAGGTACAGCTCTGACTAGGCTAAGGTGAATTAAAGCACCTATACTAGACTCCACTTTCCGAACTGGTGATAGATCAATCTGGACTGCTTCCTCCCTCCAGACGTCTTCTCTCTCTGAAGTCAGGAACTGAACTCCAGACGTCTTCTCTGTCCGAAGACAGGAACTAGACTCACTAAATCACTCCAACACATACCACCTTGACCACTCCCTCAAGAGTAAACTCCACTACCCTAAGGGTGTGTCTAGTATATGTTGAGTGAATGAATATTTAGCATTAAACTGCTGTCTCGCCACACACTCTCCAGGGTACTGCGTGTGCCTAACACCAGGGCTACACATTCCCCCATGGTAAAAGACAGCACTCCCGGGCTGTAAAATACAAAAGAGACATTTTGTTTATGCAATAAACATTAAACAATAACTTCTTCCCATCCGGGAGGTGAGAATATCTTGAACGTTGCGAACAATAACATTTTACATATAGAAATACAAAAGTATCAAATAGCATTCAATAAATATACGATATACTTGTGAAGGACCCGCACCAAACCTTCAACGTAGGTCCTGGGTGGGCTGCAGGACATCCAATTGCAGACCTCACTCAGTGCCACACCACACGGGTTTTGTTTTCAGAGGTAGTTGTACTGGTTTATGTAAAACCAAGATAGGGCACCGAAGCGCAACTATTTACAAGTAAGTTCTGGGTTGGCACAGTCCTCAACCTCAAAGTCCATTGTAAAACCAAAGACATATTATATCAAATCACATAATACGAAAGTGCAACTTTTCTGGTTACTGCTTATCATTTACCCAGCCGGGCATTCTACAGTTAGAAATATATATATTCACTATATAATTTGTGCAAAACTTTATAAAACATTTCAAACTTTTTTTTTTTTACTTTTGGTAGACCCGATAGGGATCTCACCACTTTTTCCTCACTATCTATTCATTCTCTGCAAATACACTTTCCACCCCGGGGGCTGGAACAATGCAATGGGCCCTAGATCCCAGGACTAGCAAATCATGTGCTGCGATTAGGGTCTGGGTCGCCACAGTTCTGGTGCGAACCTCTAGGGGCGCAACGGGTACATTTTCTTCACGTGACACCGATTGCGTTTCAATCACAGTTAGCGATATGGACCGCGTCATGGATTGCGATTGAGACTGGGTCGCATGTTGCGATGAAGATATAACTTTCTTTTGCGATGAACTCTGGGTCGCTAGTTGCGATGAATTTGCAGGGGGCGATGCTGGGGCACGGCCGGATTCTGCTTGAGCTGGAGAGCGGGGACGCTGCGGTAGTGGTGACGTTACCTGCGTCGGGGACGGGGTCACGGACGATGGTGACGTTAAGGGCATACCATCCCTTCATTCCCCAGTGCCGCGTATATGTGACGATGTCTCCATTTGCTAAGTCCCTCCCGGGATGGCCTTGCGGTAGGTGAGATTCTACGTCACGCCTGCTGACAAAGACCCCTGGGTAGAGGCCCGGTTCACGGATAAAGCCCCAGCCCTTCCGGAGCTGGAACTCAGTCACACACCCCTGCCGCCGCGGTTCCCTCAGGGTACCTTTATCTCTCCGGACACTCTCTTTGTCCGCGATCAGCTCTGCATATTGTCGCTGACGGTTCCGCTGAGTTTCCCGCTCTTCCTCCTGCTGGCGTTTCTTCTTCTCCTCACGACTCTGCCATTCCTGTTCCCACTGGGCGGTATAGGCGACGTCATCCAGGCGCGCCATCTCGTCCCAGTCCACGTCTGGTAGTGACGGACAGGACCCCTCCGGTGTCCCTGCCGGGGACCGATCATCTGCTGCGGCCTCTTGGCCGGGCGGGCGTTCCGGGATTGGCTGTACCTCCTCAACCTCCTTTGCTTCCACCGCTTCACCGGTGGGATCGGGATCGGTACTTTCGGGGGCAGCCTCCGGTTGCTCCTTCGCCTTGGGCAGCAGACTCTTCGGTATCTGGAATCGTGGGGGGTCGTTGAGGGGAGAGATCACCGTGTCCCACAGCCTCCGCTGTTCCAGGGTACGCCGGCGTCTCTCGATTTCTTCAAAGCCAGGTTGGTGCTGGACCATCTTCTTCAGGCGTGCATTTTCTTCTCGAATCTCTAGCAACGCCTGTTGCAGGTGCAGGACCACGGATAACTCCGATGCTGGTGGCAGCTTGGCTGGGGCACGGGGCCTGCCTTCCTCCGCTTCCCTGCTCGGCTGCACACGTCCTGCCTCCATGATGTTCCAGAAGATTCTCTCTTCTTCCTGCGGAGACATCCGGTCTCTTCCGTGGAGGTGGGGTTTGCGTCTCCTCCTCCTCGCAGGGAAGGTGAAGAGGAAGCGGACCTCCTTTGCTGTAGGGCAGGATCGCATGTTGTAATAGCACTTTGAGAGGGCAGGCATTTTCTTCGCGCCACAGGGGGGTACACGCCCACGAAGGTACGCCCACCTTCTTCTCCAGCGCCTGAGGGCGCGAATATGGCGACAAAAATGGCGATTTTGGCGCCAAAAGTGCAAACAGTCCTTTTTCACAAAAACAATTCCTTAGGCACACAGGGCTCGCAATTTTGCGAGTTTCGCATCCTGTTCGTGACGCCAAGTTGTGTCGACCCGCCACCACAATTGTGGATTACCAGGGCAATGGGGTACTCAGAGCCGAGCCCATGGAAGTCTATGGGGTTTGTCACAGGTAGCTGTGGCTCGGTCTGTGGCCCTGGCGGTCTGGCGTATGTTGGGGGAATATTTACAGGGGATAGGTTTATATACAGTTCGTGACGCCACCTGTAGTATTCTGGTAATTAGTACCAGCGCTGCTGTAGATCTCTGAGGGGATGGTGAGGCAGCTAGATGTCGGGTCCCCTACAGGTGGGACTGGTCCCTCAAAGTCTATGAAGTTGGTGAAGTCGGGTGCAGATAAAGAACACAGTCTCACACGGTCAGCGTCTTTCCATACCTTTACTTGTAAGATGTTCAGGCAGGTCCCAGGGAGGCTGATCCAAGGAGAGTGTATCTTGAGACAGCAGCTGGACAAGTTAGGGGCCTCCTTTACTTCCAATACAACGAGTACAACCAGCCTGAAGCGTAGTTCCCTCAAAATCTCCAGCTAATCCTTAGCTGTACCGCCCAGTCAGCTTTGTGTTAGGAGCCTTCCTGCGAAGAAGCTGAATTCTTATCTAGTCGTGCACTGACTCCAAGTCTTCACTTCCCCTGACCCCAGTTACGTACTGACTATAAGGGGCTTGTTTGCCGCGACCTAAGGTCCGGTAAATTCCTGGTTTTCTTACCACTATGCTTGTAACAATAGTGATCCTTCGGTCCCCAGTGACCGGTAGCAATGTGCAGGACTTCTTCAATCCGTAAGCACTATTCCAATAAAACCACTGTGCCTTTCGCCTTGTCCTCGCTGGTAACATAAGCACTCACACTAGCCAAGGGTCGAGTAGTCACTTCTTTCTTTTCCTTCACTTCAAAGTTAGTTACAGATGCTCAGTTTTCAATAGGCAGGAGCACGTCTCTGAACCTTACACCGTCCTTTAGACAGGATACTGAAGACTTTCTGCACTAAACTTCTTCTTTCCTTCCAGTGTATGCTGATGAGGTACAGCTCTGACTAGGCTAAGGTGAATTAAAGCACCTATACTAGACTCCACTTTCCGAACTGGTGATAGATCAATCTGGACTGCTTCCTCCCTCCAGACGTCTTCTCTCTCTGAAGTCAGGAACTGAACTCCAGACGTCTTCTCTGTCCGAAGACAGGAACTAGACTCACTAAATCACTCCAACACATACCACCTTGACCACTCCCTCAAGAGTAAACTCCACTACCCTAAGGGTGTGTCTAGTATATGTTGAGTGAATGAATATTTAGCATTAAACTGCTGTCTCGCCACACACTCTCCAGGGTACTGCGTGTGCCTAACACCAGGGCTACACATATGCTTGACTTCGAAACACTGCGGTGTTTCATAGAAGAATATACTTACAGGACCGAGCCGTGCAGGAGTCTAGTGGGACAGGCAGGTCCCCAGCAACTGCTCCCCACTAGCACCCCTTGAGTGACACATCTCTCCATGCAAAGATGTATAGGGAGGTACCTGTCAGTCACCAGCAGCAGGTCTCCAGATTCCACCAGGAACCCGCCTGATTAGTCTTCTGTGCGCTTTGGTCTCCGGTGGCTTTTAAACAATGGCTGACACATGCTGCTCGTGGATCGGACAGCATGCATTACCTGTCTAGTTCCCTTTAAGTAAAATTAATTTAACCCTTCTATGAACAGTAGCAAGTACTCAATGAATGTTCAGCTCACTGCATCTATTGACTTGGTCATTTTTATTTATTTCCAAAATTCTCTACTTTGCGCAAACCTTATTTGATAAAATTTATTTTTACTGACATTGAAAAATAAAGTAAATGAGTAAAAGTAATATTGATCAGACACAACTTTAATGGGCTTTTCTCTTTTAAAAATTAAATTGGCTTTACATCTGCTTTATTTGAATTGAGGCTGCATCCTGCAAAAGTTTAAGAATCTCTTAGGTTGCGTTTACACTGGCCAATATTCAGGAAATTGTGTTCCAAGTAATGCTTATTTCCCATTTATTGGTCTAAACTGGTCACCAATCACCTAATGAATAAGCAGTAGTGACGACTGAGTGTGTTCTGATAAGGTGTTATCGGAGCATGCTCGCTCATCACTAATAAACAGCAAAACACTTTTAGGCCCGATTCATCAGCCCTGGTGCTGTTCACACCTGTCTTGATGCCAGGGTATTCTGAAGTCAGATGCTCCTCATTCATTAAGAGGTGCATGCCTGTTCATGAATCTGGAGTGTCTGATGAGATGCATAAGTCTCCACGTGCTATACCAGAATAATCAATCCAACCAGTTACTGGAGTGAGATTTCTGACATTGGGAAAGCCACAGATTGTCATGAAGGAGACCAGCTGTGCCATCCCAACCTCGAAACATCTCTGCCCTGCCACAGCTGTGCCCATTTCAGCAGAACTTGGAGAAACTGACAAGAAGATGTCAAAAGTTTCCAAATTTTCAAGCTTTTCAAAGCTTTTGTGCCAAAATTCTGGATGAATCAAGCTCATTTCTTCTGATGAGTAGATCTGTAAGCTTGCTTAAAAATTAGCATTCTTGGCATCACATTGTCCTGCGTAATCATATTAATGATCGTTTGGTGTGCATGAAAATGCAGTCGACCAATATACATAGGCAACCTAATGACCCTCCGTCAGCTTACATGTAGCCAAGCAGCAGTCATTTAACAGTCACAATCAGCAAGTGTAAATGCACCTTCTGAAAATTCAGTATCGGCTGGAAACAGTGATGATCTAATCAGCACTGTCAACGGGATTAACTACGATAACCTACCTAATGTATATATATACTTTAGTTCTAGCTTTATTTTTCCATCAAAAAGCAGTACTTCTATATTTTAATGAGCAGTCTTTATAAATGTACCAATTTGCATCTATTGAGGGCAAAGTGTCTAATGTGAGAACATTGCATCAGTTACGATTATAGAAATTTAGTCTATGAATGTAACTGCTATGGAAGTATTGGGCAGTTAGGGGTTCACTGTGGCTGATAGTGAAACATGACTCTTCTAGTAGCACTGCTATTGTTAGGCCTCCTTTACACGTCCGTATAAAACACGTATGTGAAAAAAAGGTACCGGTGTCATCTGTGTTTTTCATCAGTGTATAATCTATGTGTCCGTTTTTACCATCAGTGTTTTTCTGGTATGGATGCCATCCGTGGCTGTATGGGCTTTTCACAGACTTGTATGGCTATTGTCATCTATACTGGAAAAATTATGTCTTCATGTGTTTTGCACCGACACACAGTCCGTGAAAAAATACGGGCATAGGTTATAATGGGTACGAGTGGGAACTGTGACAAATGGGTACTAGTGGGATCTGTGATACAGTACTGGACGTGTGAAGAAGGCTGTAAAGAAACAGGATTATATCTTAATCACCAGATGACTATTTTAGCAAACCAAGAAGAATAGTCTGTTATCTTTACTTTTGCTTGTGTTAAGGGTATGCCACACTAAACGAGATCGCTAACGAGATCGCTAACGAGATCACTAAAACGTCACTATTTAGCGATCTCGTTAGCGACCTCGTTGTGTGTGGCATGTAGCAACGATGTGGCCCCTGCTGTGATGTCGCTGATCGTTCACTAGCGTTCTGGACCGTTTTTTGATCGTTGGCGTCCCGCTGGTGAGCCTATATCGCTGTGTTTGGCACCTTTTGCGAACGACGAGCGACATCGTTTGTGACGCATATGACTGCTTTTAGCGTCACGGAGTGGATCGCAATATCTGTAGGTTCTCTTTTACGTCACAGAGAGGATCGCAGAAGTTGCAAAGCAGGCTAGCAGGACGCAGAGAGCAGGAGCGATGCTGGAAATTCCTATGAATCAGGAGCGCTCAGTACATGCTAATGACATCCTAACAACCGCCAAAGTCATTAAAGAGATCGCTGACCGCTGATGAGTCGTTTATGAGATCTCCTGCTTAAAGGTACTGCCACACTTAGCGATCTCGTTAGCGATCTCGATAACGACGCAAGCTAACGAGATCGTTTTTGTGATCTCTTTTAGGTCGCTAGTAGCTGCCAAACAGGAGATCTCATAAACGACACATCAGCGGTCAGCTATCTCTTTAACGACTTTGGCGGTCGTTAGGATCTGTCATTAGCATGTACTGAGCGCTTCTGATTCATAGGAATTTCCAGCATCGCTCCTGCTCTCTGCGTCCTGCTAGCCTGCTTTGCAACTTCTGCGATCCTCTCTGTGACGCAAAAGAGAACTTACAGATATTGCGATCCACTCCGTGACGCAAAACAGTCATGCGTCACAAACTAGGTCGCTCGTCGTTCACAAAAGGTGCCAAACAGCGATTCAGGCTCACCAGTGGGACGCCAACGATCAAAATACGGTCCAGAACTCTAGTGAACGATCAGCGACATCACAGCAGGGGCCACATCGTTGCTACATGCCACACACAACGAGGTCGCTAACGAGATCGCAAAATAGTGACGTTTTAGTGATCTCGTTTGCGATCTCGTTTGCGATCTCGTTTAGTGTGGCATACCCTTAAGCCTGTAAAATTGACTTGTAAGCTGATATTTGATATAACATAGTGTGCTCTTATCTTTGATGACTAGTGATGTTTGTTGATATGCTAATTATGCATTGTGTTATGGAGTCAGTTTGTTGACTCTGAAAGCAGAGAGGAAAAACCTATGCAAATAGATTAAATAATCAAGTCCTGTTACCTGATCTCAACATCAATCTTCCCCTTATCTGTGATGCTGGACTGAAGGACACTTGTTAAATCTAAATATAGGCTACATGCCTCTGTATAAAGAGACTCAGAGACAGTGAAAGAGAGTCATCCAGAGATTCTGCCAGGACAGATACATCCAAAGAACCAGAGACAGGACAGCAGCCAATATCATGGCATCATCACGAGGGACAAGGATCTATCATTCTACAGGAAACAACCTAGGGGTTTTGCGGTCCCAGTTGGAAGAATACAGATCTGCTCCATTGACCATCGCTGAGCCATAGATGTGTGTGGATAAGGCCAGGATTGGACCCGCTGGTCGCCTGGCTCCATGGAGGTGTTCGGAGAAGCCAGGTTGTGACATTCAGGTCAACTGGCCTTGTAACTGAATGGACTGTCATCTCCCTACTACCTCCTCTCTGTGTGTGTCACAGGTTGGGTAGGTGTCCCTGGGAGCTCTGAAGTTACAGCTGCCATTATCCCTGCAAGTCAGCGGAAGGGTGAGACTCTGTAATGTGCACAATCTTGGGTACTGTGCTGGGACCGTTCTATGTGTTATCTGCCTGTTTTGTGCTTCAATAAAACATTGCTACTCTGTTTTAACCTCACCCTGTGTTGTCTGAGTAGCGTTGCACCCATGTTAAGGGGAGAGTGGGCATTTGGTGAGACGATCCCTGGTCTGTGCGGTTCCGGCTAGCGGACCAGGGCGCCCGCCGACCCACCTAGTCTCCACAGAGGCCTTATAGGGATAACTGTGTTTGTAAAGGAGAATCTGTGATTGTTACTACTATGAGGTCAATGTGGCCAACACTGTTATCAAGAGGATCCATACCTTAGAGACAGGCTGTGCTGCTACTATGGTGCCTGCAGAAAAAGGAGGCTTAGTACCGGTTGGTCCCATCTTTTTTTGTTTCCGAGAGCCTGTGTCAAACTTCCCACTCTATAGGAGCCACACAGTTTACAAACAAGAAGTATGAGATAGGCAAATGAGTCATGAAAAGAAGGGAGCACCAAAACGCACAACTTAACAGCGACTATGGGCACCATTGATTGCTAAGGAGCTACCGGTTAGAATCATAGCTGCACGATGTGTAGAAGATAGAGATCATTGTGTATGAAAATGTATTGCAGTGCTTAAAGTACATTTTCTGCATTGTTTCATAAGGAAGGAAAGTAACATGTAAAGATTGCTAACACTGTGAGTATAATTTTGAAAGCACTTGCAGAAAGTACAATTCTAATTGACCTAAAATACATTCCAGTAGATGATTTTAAATCTTCCACAATGGGGATGAGATCAGAAAGTCAATCACTATGGGCCACCATTAAGCCCACTGAAATACCAATTCATAAAGCAGGGCAAATGTACATCTATGCCATGTGCATAAAACATAGGAATAGATAAAACTACCGTATGTCTATTCAATTTGCTATAGAAAGATTAGATGTGGAATATATAACATCTTTCCTAAAATCGTATAAATCCTCAAAAAGCCTCCAGAGATTCTCCAGACACTAAGTAATCTTTATTAAGAATTTACACTGTGTAGAATAGCAATAAAATGCAAACATTTCCAAAGAGCGCACATTAAAAATGCTCTTTAAAATAAACCTGTCACTATATTTGGCTTAGTATCATGCATCTAATAAGGATATTGTAAAGGGGGAGATAAAACAACGTTCTCCAGAACGTGTCTAAGCTGGTACAAGGAGATCGATTATCATAACTCATTACTGAAGAAATGGATGTTATGAGAGCAGGCTCATACAGTGCAAAAGTATAAGAATACTGCACACGATTCTGACTGCAAATGTAGATAATATCAATTCTGCTCAGATTTTACCAGGAATATTAATTTATGAGAAGTTAGAAAGTCTGATAAAGTATGAATGATCTTATTTGTGTTTTACTGTGTTTTCTAGGAAAGGAGGCAAATTTGTCGATTTACAGCAATACATTTCTACAACATGGCTGCAAAAAACTATATCTGGTCTTGACCAAAACTGTGTTAAAAAAAGCCATGTTAGGCAACTGCATCATGGGCAGAATATAACACTATGCTTCTTCTGCAGAGGACATAGTCTTCCATAGGAACCTCAATAGATGATTTCGTGGGGACCTAGAAGCTACTCTATTAGATGATATATAGTCTTAAAATGTATGTCCACCCTTGACTTCTATTCTACTTTATTTCTGGAAATAGGTTTAAAATTTGTGCTGATTAATTTCTCATTTCCTTGTACTTATTTGGTGCTTCGTGTTCCTAATATTAAACTCCAAATCCCGTGAGTAAACATAGATTTTACATATTTTGCCCGCCTATAGTCACCACTAGAGGGTGCTATCTGAATACTGTGTATATATTTAAATGACCTATTGTTTAAATCAGGTTTTTGTTTTAAATGTTTTTTTTTTAAATTGGCATTGTTTTTTTTCCATAGCACAATCTGTATTAAAAAGATAAATTAGACATCTTGCATTTTTCACATTGGAGTTATTTTAGTCCCATACTTTCTTGTTCTTTTAGAAAATCTACATAAATATTAGCAGCAATAGATCAACTAAGAAACTATATTTTGTATTAATGCATCTAATGAGCATGCACAATTGGGAAGAGAAAGGGAGCAGTGAGAGCTGTAATGTTGTATTAGGCTAGGTGCAGATGAACATATACAGTTCTGGCAAAAATTAAGAGACTACTGCAAAATTTTCAGTTTGTCTGATTTTTCTCTTTATAGGTATATTTTTGAGCAAAATGTAAATTGCTCTTTTATTCTATAAACTACTGACAACATGTCTCCGAATTTCCAAGCAATAAATTTTGTATTTATTTTCAGAAAATGAGAAATGGTCAAAATAACAAAAAAATGCAGTGCTTGCAGACCTCAAATAATGCTAAGAAAACAAGTTCATAATAATTTAGAAACAACAATACTAATGTTTTAACTCCGGAAGAGTTCAGAAATCAATATTTTGTGGAATAACCATGATTTTTAATCACAGCTTTCATGCGTCTTGGCATGCTTTCCACCAGTCTTTCACACTGCTTTTGGGTGACTTTATGCCACTGCTGGTACAAAAATGTAAGCAGTTCTTCTTTGTTTGATGGCTTGTGACTATCCATCTTCCTCTTGATTACATTCCAGAGGTTTTCAATGGGGTTCAGGTCTGGAGATTGGGCTGGCCATCACAGGGATTTGATGTGGTGGTCCTTCATCCACACATTGATTGACCTAGCTGTGTGGCATGGTGCATTGTCCTGCTGGAAAAAACAAGTCCTCAGAGTTGGGGAACATTGCCTGAGCAGAAGGAATCAATTGTTTTTCCAGGATAACCTTGTATGCATGATTCATACGTCCTTCGCAAAGATTAACCTGCCCAATTCCAGCCTTGCTGAAGCATCCCCAGATCATCACCGATCCTCCACCAAATTTCACAGTGGATGCAAGACACTGTGGCTTGTACGCCTCTCCAGGTCTCTGTCTAACCATTAGACGACCAAGTGTTAGGCAAAGCTGAAAATTAGACTCATCAGAAAAGATTACCTTACTCCAGTCCTCTATGGTCCAATCCTTATGGTCTTTGGCAACCTTCAGCCTGGCTCTCCTTTGCTTCTCTTTGATGAAAGGCATATTTCTAGCTTTACATGACTTGAGCCCAGCCTCTAGGAGCCTGTTACGAACTGTTCTTGCCATGCACTTCATTTCAGCAGCCATTTCCAATTCCTTTTGTAGGTCACTTGATGTCATCCTGCAGTTGCTGAGTGACATTCGAATAAGATGACGGTCATCCCGGTCAGTGGAGAGTCATTTTTAGCCCTCTGTCGGTCTGTAGCTTTGTTGCCCCCAATGTCTGCTGCTTGACCTTGTTGTAATGGACTGCCATCTTAGAAATTTTAAGGAAGGAGGCAACATGACGCTCACTATATCCCTCTGCTAGTAAATCCAGAATTGAGCCCTTCTTTTCCTCACTCAAGACTTTTCTTTTCAACTCCTTTGGCAAGGTTAAAAGTTATTTTTTCATTCCTATTACTTTTGGGATATTACTAGCACTTGTTTTGCCATCCAGCTTGTCCTATTGCAAGAGGATTGTGAACACCACAGTAGTGTTTTTCATACTTTCCTTCATTAAATAAGATTTGGTTCAGGTGATCACCTAATCAGAAGCACATTAAGTAGAATGAGGTGTACTCTGGTTGGAATTCAACGGACACTGGAATGGAATGGCTGTCAGACATGTAGAGAAGCTGATTTTTATAAAACTGTGCAGTGGTCTCTTAATTTTTGCCAGAGCTGTATTTTGTCATCCAAGAAAGTCGGATCAGTTATGCTAATCACACCCCTAATCAGACTCTGATCAGAGAGTGATCAGTATTTCTCAGATGTGGACAAGATAAAGAAAAAAAATCTCCATATTCTCCACTGTGTCAGTTTGTGGAAATCGGAATGCACTCGGATGTCTCCCGAGTGCAGTCCAATAGTTTCCATTGACTCATTGACTTATATGGCCAAATGTAATGCAAATATGGATCAAACTTGGGCATGAAGCAATTTTCTCATTCAGACAATCTCTGTCCAAGGAAAAAATTGGACATGTGCATGGCCCCATAGATTAACATTGGTTCAAGTGCGGTTCAATGTTTTCTTGGATCACATTCTTGCACCAATAATACAGTCATGTACACAAGTTTTTATATAGAGGTGTTACTTGTCATTGAAATCCTGACTCTGATGATCATGAGCCTGCTGAAAGGAATGGAAAAATAAGTGTAAAAAAAGCCCCAGAGGCAAGTGTGAACAAAGCAGGATTACTACTTTAATTTTTTTTTAATATAGATTGTTATATAAAGAAAAGCAAACATTGCCAATTTTTTTTTTTAAAAAAAGTAAATCTAAAACAAAAATATGATTTAAACAATAGGTCATTTTCTGCTGATAGATTCCCTTTAAGAATAACAAAGTGTTCCGTTGCCTCTAGTGGTGGTGGAAGAAAACTAAAATACTATTTTTTAAAGTATATTTGCTGCATTGCTTTAGAAAAATGAGGCTTTTATTGCTATAAAAAAAGAAAAATTAACATGGACTTTTGGTCAAATGTTTAAGGTGGACGCTCCCTTTAAGAAACTGAGCTCACATTTCATCTTCTACCTTGCTCCTTCACAAAAGGAATAACAGCTGAAAATCATCCCAAGTTGCTGAAGGTAACATTGTTAGATTCCAAGAGAAATTTTAATACACAAGGCTTGTCGTGAAAAAGGTTCCCTTCCTAAATAATTGAAGAGTACTAGTCATTTCACTTATGTCTGTGTTTCAAAGCAGCAATCCCTTGGGCTTGATGAAAATGAAATTGTGCTTTTGTTTTACTTGTTCATACCAGTTAAAGAACATTTCAGACAAAACTAGTACACTGTTAGTTATCAAGTGCAGGTCCTCAGGGCGGTGACTGACAGGGATCCTTCTATTTGCCATAACTTTA
This sequence comes from Oophaga sylvatica, assembly GCA_033576555.1. NCBI lineage: Eukaryota > Metazoa > Chordata > Amphibia > Anura > Dendrobatidae > Oophaga > Oophaga sylvatica. The sequence goes on from JARQOD010000008.1 coordinate 76,331,114, forward strand.
ATCCTTGTTTCATGCTCCGCCCCCAAGGTGCCGTCCTGCTCCAGGCACATCATGGTCTATTACTTTTGCCTGGATTATTCTTTCAATCTCCAACATTGTATATTTTTGGCTTGCAAAATATTACTGTATTTTTCGGACTTAAAGACGCACCATACCATGAGATGCACCCCAAATTTTCAGAAGAAAAATAGGGAAAAAAAATGTGTCAAATGGGAGTCCGTCTTACCTTCTGAATTCAGCTTACCAGGGGGGGATCGGCAGCGCTGGTGGAGTGTAGTCATAGGGGGTGTTTGATGGTATGGCGATATGACTCCCGTCCCAGGCTGGTGCGGCAGGTTCGGCGGTGCTCTGTTGTGCAGGGTCTGCGCCGACATTTTGTGAAAGCCCGGAGGCCCCGTACATCCATTTCTGCGATGCGGTGGCCTCTGGGAAAATGGCCACCAGGAGTGGCGCATGCCCAGATTGAGATATCGGCAACGAGATCTCATCTTGAAATCTCGAGAGACGAGATCTCGGCACCGAGATCTTAATCTAAGCATGTGCCGCCGCCCAGTCGCCATTTTCCCGGAGGCCACCACATCGCAGCAATGGATGTGCGGGACCTAAGGGCTTTCACAAAATGCCGGCCCAGACCCCACATCACAGAGCACCGCCGAACCTGCCGCACCAGCCTGGGAAGGGAGTGTGATCATCACCCTGCAGCGTTGGATCGCCGCAGAATTGCCCAACTCCTGCTGCTGCCACACTATTTGTAAGTATATTCCGACTATAAGACGCATCCCCATTTTCCCAAAAAATTTTGAGGGAAAAATGTGCATCTTATAGTCTGAAAAATACGGTATTTATTTACATAATTTTTCTTTTATTCCTTTGTTAGTTTTTTTTTTTTTTTTCCTGTAAATATTTATAAGGATCAATCAGTATCCTTATTTATAAGGATACTATTTTTTTTATCCATTATTTCTCCCAGTACTGTTGTGAATATGCTGGAGGCGGCTTCTGAGCTGGGGCTCCCTCCGGTGGTTGCTGAGGGAAATTAACTCATTACGGAATGGCCTTCAGCTGGCACTGAATGGTAGGATATAAGTGGCCTGAGTTCCCAGCAGCCTTGCCGGTTATCAATTGTTCCTTCTGGTCTTGCTTGAAGCTCTGCTAGTTTCCTGCTCTCCTTCAGATAAGTGTTTGCTGTTTTTTTTCCTCTGTTTGATTTTCATTGTTGGTTTGCTGCTTGCAGTGGACTGCAGCCTGTCCCTCTTGGAGGTCTGGCACTGCAATTGTGCTCCATTTTAGTCTGCACTTTTGCTTTGGTCCTTTGTTACTTTTTATTTGCTGAATAGCGTTTTGTTACACCAGAGATCTGATTTAGGTGAATGAGATCATGTGATCTCAGGTTTTTTGGAAATCAGAAGTGTTGGTATTTTTGTTAGGGTTTTGTTGGATTGCAGTCAGAATTCTTTCCTGTACTTTTCTGTCTAGACAGATTGGGCCCCAGCGTTTGCTCATTCTATTTTCTAAAAAAATAAAGATACCCAAAAAAAATATATGAAGACAGAGCCGTTTTTTAGAAAAATGCAAAATGCAACTTTTATTGATTGATACCAAAAAGTTTTTTTTAAAAGAAGTTCAAACATAATACAGAATGTCAATGACAAAGGAGAAGGCAAAACCCTAAAGACCGCTATTCAGTTACATGAATGCCTCAGATCATATATCACATAAATGTTTGGTATAATATCAAGACTGATAGATATCAGGGTGCTGTGACACAATCATTCAAAGCCGTCCAACAGACAATGAAGTGCATAATGCACATAATGAAAAAACATCCTATCAGTATAAAAATTTACACAAGTGTGTTACTACAAAAAATAGGAAATTAGTAATACCCAAATGAGCAGTCTATATATTGAAAAGCAAAACAAAACTAAATATTGAAAAATACAGAAAAATACAGATATATGAATGAACAGTATTGATAGATTATCACAGCATCCTAAATTGATACATACATCACAAACATACATATAGAAGGATGAAAAGCCTCTAATAGCATAATAAACATGTCAATATTGATATATACAAGTGCAAATGCTACCATCATAAACAATCACATATAAGTATATCACAGGTGATTCGTCTAACATGTCAATATATACACACAATGATGCTGCTAATATTGTAATGATATGCTAATATTGCTATAATAAGCTATAAGATATAAATATATACAAGCATTAATTAATGAGCCTAATGGGCATAGCAGTCAAACAGAGAATGTGCAAATACTGCTATCAAAGATAGAAAAGGGGCTGCAGCCTCAAATATATTGTAGACAATTTCTACCATGTGGCTATACATGCCATAGTGGTGTATACAGTCAAATAGAAGTAACACATAAACGATGCTGATATTGCTATAATATGCTATAGATCATGTGATCTCAGGTTTTTTGGAAATCAGAAGTGTTGGTATTTTTGTTAGGGTTTTGTTGGATTGCAGTCAGAATTCTTTCCTGTACTTTTCTGTCTAGACAGATTGGGCCCCAGCGTTTGCTCATTCTATTTTCTGTCTGTGTCCGTGCTTTCTTCTTGTCTAACCGCCATTACATGTTTGGGGGCTTCCTATTTTCTTTGGGGATCTACTCCGGGGCAGATAGCTTTCTTCTTTCTGCCTTTAGGTGTAGTTATCTCTCAGGCTGTGACGAGGCATCTAGGATCACCGTAGGAACGCTCCACGGCTACTTCTAGTTGTGTGGTTAGTTCAGGTTACTGCAATCCAATAGGTTCCAGCCTCTCTGGTGTATTAGCGCTTTTGCTATTTTTTGCTATTTCTCCTCAGTTACCGAAACATAACACAGTAGTGTCGCTAAATGTAATTGAAAAATTAAAAAAAAAGGAAAACTTACTAAACAAAAAATAAATGTTTAGATTATTAATTTAAAAATGTATTCTTCAGATTGTAGGAATAGATTTGCATAAATGTTTTCAGAAATAACTCAATCGTGCAAACACTGGCTGCAGTAGACAAATGCTGCTCATGAAGACGGAGCTGTCCTGATTCATAAATGCTTACTGAGCGAGTAAACAAACGCTGGCAACGCAACGTGTATAGCATGTCAGCCGCCATGCTTAGGTAGCACCGAGGATGATTTGTGACATCTCGGAACAGGAGGGTTATCTACAGATATACAGCATGTATGTGCAATCCTCTAGTTGATATTTAACGTTATGCTCTCATCAAAGTATAGGCACAGGATTAAATATATTCTGTGCTCTAAAAAGTATAAAAGTTGTATTTTTAAGGCCCATAATAAGGCTGTTATATTTCCTTCGTATAGACTTTAGTCAGCAGTGTACAACTTGTTATGGTCCTAGGGCCACATTGTGATATTGAAATATTTTCAAGGGCCACAATAAACTTTAAAGTGTGTATAACCTTTAGAGTATTATATGGCATATGAAAAGTATAATATATGCCATAAACGTCTATTAGATGCAGGTTCTACTACCAGGATTACCAAGCATCTGGACAATCTCCTCAGCACTCAAGAGATAGGAGAACCTGCGCACATGTAAATCTCTCCATGTGTGTTGTAGTAGCTGGCAACATTTCATATCCTTTAACCCCTTCACGCTGTTTTTTGTTTTGTTTTTTTTACCATGTTCACTAAATGCTAAAACTGACCTGCCATTATGATTCTCCAGGTCATTACGAGTTCAACAAACAACAAACAAGTCTAGGTTCTTTTTTATTTAAGTGGTGAAAAAACAATCCGTTTGTTAAAAAAAAAATGGGGCCATTTTCCGAGACCTGTATGGTCTCCATTTTTCGTGATCTGGGGCTCGGTGAGGGCTTATTTTTTGCATGCCAAGATGACGTTTTTATTGAAACCTTTTAGGGGTAGATACAATCTTTTGATCCCACGTTATTGCATTTATTGCAATTTAGCAGCGACCAAAAACGAAATTCTAAAGTTTTGAACTGTTTTCTAGTTACACCGTTTAGCAATAAAATTCTTCTTTTATATTGATAGATCGGGCGATTTTGAATGCGGAGATACCAAATATGTGTATGTTTGTTTTTTTATTGTTTTATTTTGAATAGGGCAAAAGGGGGGTGATTTGAACTTTAATATTTTTTATTTTTATTATATTTTTAAAAAGTTTTTTTTACTTTTTGCATGCTCCAATAGTCTCAGTTTTTCTCACGGTGCTAGCGGGGATCTCATCGAGGTCAAAGCAGTTCAGCCCAGCTGGGAACGCAGCCTCTGTTACCAGAGGTAACCTCTATGACGTAACCGCCGGTCACTGATGCTGCACTCGCAGCAGATCATTCATCAGTGGTTTTCAGCCTGGACCATTGCTTCTTGCACCGTCCATGTTGAAAACTGTTTTTCACTCAGACATGGATTTTGGCGTGGGACAAAACGAAGAACAGGTGAGGGATAGTGTTTTTTTTATTTTTGTCTTATTACAGGAGAACAAGTGCTTCGGTGGTGGAATTAGGCATTAGGTGAGTATAACTGTGTTTGTTATTTTTAAATAAAACAGTGTGTTTAGTGTTATTTCTAACAAAGGACTTTATTCTCGCTATGTCTTTATTTACCATGTAACTATAGGATTAGTAATGGATAAGTGCCTTATACATGCCTCTCCATTACTAAGCTTTGGGCTTGATGTCACCAGACAACACAGAGGTGACTTCAACCCCACAAATATTAACCCCACTTGCCACCGCTACAGGGCAAGAGGGAAAAACCAGGTAAAGCGCCAAAATTGGCACATTTAATAGGTGTGCCTTTTCTGGGTGGCTGCGGGCTGCTATTTTTAGGCTAGGGGCCAATATCCATGGCCCCTTAACAGCCTGAGAATATCAGCCCCAGCTGTCTGCTTTAGCAAGGCTGGTTGTCAAAAATGGGGGGGACCCTATGCCGTTTTTGTAAATTACTTATTTAAATACAAAATACAGCTTGGTGACCCCTCTATTTTTGATAACCAGCTTTGTTGAAGCTGACAGCTGGGGGTTGCAGCCGCCAGCTGTGAGTTTTGCCTAGCTGGTTATCAAAAATACAGGGGACCGCATGCCGTTTTTTAAAAATTATTTATTTACAACACAGGAGCCGGCTAATTCACAATGCAGGCGCTTCTCTCTCGCTGTTATTAGAGGCAGCAGGTGTCGGATGATGGGAGCTGTAGTCGCATCCACTGACACCAGTGACCGGAGGTAAACTTTATACCTCCGATCACAGCTGAGCGCTCACACGATCTTTTGACAGTGTGGGAGTCGTGCCTCTCTGACTGGTGGGAATGATTTCACCGCCAATCAGAAGCGGTGTTTGCAGCGCTGTCATGCACATGACAGTGTGACAAACACCTGGTGTTAAGGCAGCTGAACCCGAACAGTAACATGAACTTCCTGGTGATTCCCTTGTTTGGTGTCCATGCCCGAACAGTATCTCTACCTTTGGAATGTGTAACCATTAAGATTTGTGCCTCTGTGGATGCAAGTGAGCAAAAGACATGTCTCCCTCCATTGCTCCCACAATCTCTTTAGCTCTGATGCCGTTCCTGCCCCTTATAAACTGTTACTGTAAGCACTGCATTCTACCTGCTTGTCTTCCATTTGCTAAATTTCAAAATCAAGCAAGTAAATGAGTGAATACGGTATATTTAAATTGAACAGAATTCTACTTGAATCTTACAAAAATCAGTTTCTCCAAAATGTGGATTTTTTGTAATTCGCTTCCATGCGGATTCAGGCGCAGGCTGACATTTTTCTAAATTGTTAAGGGCCTTTAAAAGGTAATAACAGAAAAAAAAATCCTTACTGCTCAATTCTCCGGCCCCTCGTCATCCATCTGATCTTTGTTGCATCTTCTCACTATCGCAAGGTCACAGAAGACGTTGCGACACCATTACGTTGTGACCTTTTGTGCACTTGCTCTGAACCCGGATTTAAGTTCACAATTATGAGATGTGAAGAAGAGTGGACATGTGACGGTGAGGCATGTACGGGCAGGAGAGGAGAGCGGTAAGGTGAGGTAAGGTTTTTTTTTTACTTTTCATATCTTATGTTTATTATGCTCTGGGGTCTGGAGAATCAAATTTCCAGGGAAAATCTGCACGTACAGGTGAATTTGAACTTTGCCTTCTCTGCTCATCTCTGTATGTAAACTCATAAACTTTTAAAACCTGCTTTCCATAAATTAGTATTAAAGGACTAGCTCAATCTACAAGTGGTAGCATAAAACTAGGGCTGGAGGGTCTCCCGTTAGATAATTTACACATCACACTTCACACAGCCCTATTTTCTTGAGCTGAGAAGGACTCTTTCTTTTTCGGGATCGGTATGAACTTGGACGTAGGACCCTGGAACTAAAAATGTTAAAGAATACACTGCTGATTAATGATAAAATTCGACAATAGGAATACCCCTTTAATATAAAAAAAATCCCCAGTATGACTTTAGGTTAGAGAATTATGAATATTCATATCATTTTGAAAAATAAAACTCTGTAGGGGAACAAAACAGTAATTTCTCTACTTCAATCTAATTTTCTTTTTATGTGCGACAATTTTATTGTAGGCTTAATGGTTCTTTACATATGTAGAATAAATATACCACATTCTTCAACATAATACCATAGTTAAAAACAATATTGGTACCAGAGAAAATGGAAAATGTAGAAACGCTAAACTGGAAAATGAGCTCCCATCTTCTGCTCTCCTATAACTACTCTTTGATACGAAGTGACTAGTAATCTTTCAGTGTCACATCAGCACTGTATTGAGGTTCATCAAGCCATAGCAAACGGACGTCACATTCTCCATGCCCGTCTGCGTATAATTGGGTTATGCTGAGAGACAGAGAGAGGTCGTCATCCATATTAAATGTGAGAGCTTCTTAGAAGATGGACTTTTTCATTAAAGAAGCATGACCATACCATTAATATAGGTTCTGGGTCCTTGTGTTGGTTTTGAAGGGAAATACACATGGGGAATTAATGCAAAATTTTGAATTTTATGTAACAATTATATAGTCAAAAAAAGCAAAAAATAACTCACAAAAAGTTGCATAACACTAAAGTTTCGTTTTCACAGAAAAAGCTGTTCTCTGTGCATTTCTCCTGGGGAAAAGAAGAACTGTGAATTCTATTCTGTCACCGAACTGCAGATGGGGAATTCTGTCTCTTACAAGTAATTACCTTCCTATGCAGGCGAATGTGCATTGAGAGAATCATTGCATGGGCATACAAGATAAAATAGCTTTGTGCGGAGCTAATGGGTATCCTCGGGTCTTTATATTTTATACACTGCACTATTTAAGGTTTTTTTTTTCTCTTTATGTGTTACATTTAGCGATTTTAGATCAATTTTGTCTAAATTTAAAAAAAATACATTTTAGGATTAAAAAAAAAAAAAAAAATGCTCCATTTATAACTCACAAACACATGTAAAGGGTAGAGCCTGCAGGAAATTAAAGAACAAGATTTTATTTTTAGAATGAATCTGCTATCCCTATGATAGCTTGGTCTGGCTGGGCATATGCTCTGAGTGCTCCGTGCTACAGGTGGTGTCAGCAATATACTTATTCCTGTCCAAAGTATTTATATAAAAGCCTATGGAAAACATTTGAATATTTTCCTTTATGTGAAAAATAGCCGTTTATGACTTTGTAATTGTAATGATCTCAAGTGCTATTGAGACTTTTTGATTTAAAGGGGCGGTCCAAAGGCTAAAGTCATTTTCATCCTAAATTGCTATCTACTTAGTACCATCATCTAAACAATTTTCTAATATACTTGAATCAAAAATTCCCTATCCTTCCCTAACTACACTATCTAACTCATTTTTCATTTTTTTATCCACTTCCTTTTATATCACGCTTCGTTTGAGAATCCCAGTGCATGCTGGGAAACTCAAACAAAGCATCATCAGGGGACAGAAGCTGCGGTCACTGACCCCTCCCTTCCCCTCCTCAGTGACATTGGTTTCATAGGTGGGTCTGGACCCTGCACACTGTGTAATGTGCACAATGACAGTGTGCTCTCTGTTGCCATCTCAAATCATCAATAACGAGGTGGCGCAGGAGTGTGTTTTCAAAATACCCAGCGTGCAGAGACCAGAGCCATCTCCACAAGTGACATGACTGGTCTCTGCATTCCTGGTATTCTGACAACACGCTCTGTTGCTGGCGCATTACTGCTGATCTGAACAGGCAAAATAGTGCACTGTCATTGTGCACATTGAACAGCACGCAGGGACTAGCCCAGACCCTAAAATGAGTGTCACTAATGATGCTTTGTTTCCGGGAGGGGGCAGGGGCTGCCCTCTGATGACCCTTTATTTCCCAGCATGCAATAGGATTATCAAACAAAGCATCATCAAAAAGGAAATAGGAAAGAAAAGAAAAGCAGTTAGATAATGCAGTTAGGGAACAATATGGAATTTTTAATTCAACTATATTAGGAAATAGCTAAGATGGCACTAAATAGATAGTGATGAAAATGACTTTGTACTTCAGACCACCCCTTTAATGGCTCTACTAAGGTAAATTAGCTCAAACAATGGGGTGTATTTACTAATCCTATTTATAATACTGTAAACACAGTGGGAAAATGCACCAAAGTTACCTCCAAGGTTGATGCTGAATGATAAATTTTTGCACATCTATACACCAATTCTTGATTTGCGTTAATTTATCCAGATATTTTTTACCCTAATTTTGGGTCAATTATGGCATGAATTGCTGCAATTCTTTTATATTGTTTACCCTTTCCTATAAAGACAATTCCGAAACCCACTGACCCAAAAAGCAAAAAAAGTGTCTAAGACACAGTAAATATTGGGCAGCTCATGGAAATCAGTTTTTGGTGCAAACTAAGGCAGGCTTGTGTTGCATCGTAACTCACTAAATCTCTTGTACTGTACCTTAAAAATATCAGTATGTCCTAAAGCCTATCAGAGCATGATGGGGGTTATAGTTGTCATTTAGCTGAGAATCACAAGTTGGGAATAGTGGTATAGAATAGTGTTAACCTTCAAAACTAGAATAATGTTGTAATTGTGTGTTCGTTGAGCCCTTTTTTGCCATTTTTTATTGCATAAATACATGCAGTTTTAGCAGGAAATCCGCTGCAAACATTAAACAAGTTTATGATTCACTTTTGACTTTTTTTGTGTTTTTGATGCTGTTTTTAGGCATTCAATTGAATGTGTTAAAAAATGCAGCTAAAAGGCTGAAAGAATTGACATGTTGTGGTATTAAAAAAAACCACACTGCAGCTCAAATCATGCAAGAGATAAAAAAAAATGTGTCTGGTGAATGAGATTTTGGAAATCTCAGTTATTTTGCTGTTACTTTAAAATGCACAAAAAGAACACACACAGAAAACTGCAGCAGAAATGTTACAAGTGAACAAGGCTAAACTATTTCTTTCAGAAAACCAGTAACCTTCAACCTTCGGGTCCACTAGTAAAATGTTGACTCCACCAATTCACAAACTATTAATCCGGGACATAAAAAAGCAGAAACCCAAAAGATTTGAAAAACAAAAAATGAAAAACAACAAAACACATCAATAAATAAAATATTACATAGTAACCACTAAGTAAAAACATAATATTCTACATTATAAATAAATTATTATATTGCAATTACACCAATGTTATTCATTTCAATCCTACAAATAATCTCATTTTAGCAAATTAAAGCGACATAATAACAACATATTGTACAGTAACCGAAAAGCAAAAACAGCTATTAAATTACAACAAAAGTTGAAGCCATAAGTATGAGTCACAGGTTAGAGGAGTGAAATGAGAGCTGAGAAGCCTGTAATAAGCTGTCACAGTATGTGGGGAAAGTCTCGGCACACGCATTGATTGAGCTCGCTTCCTCCTAAATGTCGGCTAGGTTGCAGGACACAGATTACTGTGCAATCCTTCATCTAATGAGCATCTATAGAGATTAATTTTTGCAGGATCATTTTTGTTCACTTTCACAAATCATTCTGGGGAAAACTAACATCATTATTCTTCATACGTAATTGCGTGACATATTCTCTGATAGTAATGGTCTACAAGGAGAAGACAATGGTAACCAAAGAGCTCCTGCTGTACATAATGAGGGAAACTCACCCTGGCACAATGGAAATCCTAAATGTGCACACTAATCTGTACTCCCAAAAATTGATATTACATATTGTTTATGACATGCCTTGACTATTTGATATTGCAGGAACAAGATGATCTTGGTACCTACAAATATAACAGTGCTCAGTTTTACTATGATTTGCGTTCATATTCTGCAGCACTTTACAGACATCATCGCACTCCCCATTGAGGCCCACAATCTATATTCCCTATCAGTATGTCCTTGTAGTGTGGGAGGAAACCAGAGGAGACCCACACAAACACGGGGAGAACATACAAACATTGCAGATGTTGTGCTTGGTGGGATTTGAACCCAGGACCCCAACACTGCAAAGCATCAACCTTGACCACTGAGCCAACGTGCTGCCCTAAGGGCTGAGTTTATCTGTGCAGCAAAAGTTAGGTGCACATTTGTAATCTAAAATTATTTATATTAATAAGGGTGCTTTCACATTGCGTCCGGACATATGCACCGATGGGGCCATAGACTGCTATGGTGATGACAGAGCGAACATGCTCTCTGCCGTGCACTTTTTTCTGGAGTGTACACCTACAGGAGGTGGACACTCAGCTGTAGTAGACTGCAACTTAGGCCGGGGTCACACTTGCGAGTGTGATGCAAGAAACTCACGCGAGACTCTCGCATCAATACCCGGCACTGCCACCGGCACTCGGATCGGAGTGTGCGGCTGTATGTATTTCTATGCAGCCACACACTCCGGTCCCGAGTGCCGGCGGCAGTGCCGGGTATTGATGTGAAAGACTCGCACTAGTTTCTCGCATCACACTAGCAAGTGTGACCCCGGCCTTAGTGTCTGCCCCTGTAGATGTACACTCCAGAAAAAAGTGCATGGCAGAGAGCACGCTCACTCTGCCATCAAAATTGCAGTGTATGGCCTCATCTACGCATACATCTGGACCCCATTTTGTGGGGGATTTTGGACGTATGTCCCAACAAGAACACACAACGCAATATAAAAGCAGCTTTATGGTTCTCCATAGAGCTACAATTAAATCTGCAGATTTGCGTGGTATTGTAGCCTTCTTGACATGAATCTGATGGCACTGTAATAGCACAGACAATCATGAGTAATAGGCCATTTTATTAATATGGTGATCCAACAGCAGCATGGTGGCTCAGTGATTAACACTGCAGATTTGCTGCGCTGAGGTCTTGGGTTCAAATCCAACCAAGGACAACATCTGCAAGGAGTTTGTATGTTCTCCTCGTGGTTGCGTGGGTTTCCTCCTGGTACTCCGGTTTCCTCCCACACTCCAAAAACATACAGATAGAGCATGTAACTAATGAGCCCCAATGGGGACAGTGATGCTGATGTCTGTATAGTACTGTGGAATTAATGGCACTATATAAGTGAGTAAAATAAATAAAATGGTACACGAAGTTTAATATGCCAGGTTGTGTACTCACAGAAATGTTTTCACATGTTACTGTAGAAAAAATTATTGTGCTACTTAGACAGTTGCCACAATTTCAAAACCAAAAAAATATTTTGGGGTCCCATCCCCTACCAGAGGAAGCCCGCGACACACAGGAGAACCCTTAAAATGTTAACTTTTGTCATTGATTAGTCCATCTCCTTGGTGTCACGGTTGGTAATTATATCCTTGAAAACTGAAACCGCCTTTCTCACCATTTTGCAAGAATCAGTAAAAGTGGTGGGAGCCTGATATATATGACAATAGTCTGGAAAACAAATGTTGATAATTGAATTAGTATGTGCCATTTCATAATGGTTGTGAAGTGAGAATACGAAGAACAGAGGTTGTTGGTCAGTGTGTTATTCCCAAAGCAGAAGAGCAGAAGACTACATAGCTGTATTCCTTCTTTATTATAGGTGTTTGACTTACAATGTGTTTCATGGCCAGCGCTCCCCACCCCTCCTCTTGTCTTGTTTTTTCCCCATTATGTGTCATCTGTCAAATACCTGCATTAAATAAGCAACACAGGTATGTAGTATTCTGTTTACTGCTATGGGAATAGTGCATTGGCCAACAAACTATGTTCTTCGTATGCTCACCATGGAATAATATGACCAATCCGCTATGGGCAGAGGAGGCCTGGAAGCCTCAGAAGTTTGTGTGGTGAAAGACCTCTTTAGGTGTTGTGCACTACCCCACTGGGTGAGCACCAGCACTGCCCAAAAAATGTATTACACTGCATGTAAGGCCTCCTTCACATGTCTGTGTTTCCAGTATGTGTGGTATCCACTCTCTGCACAGATATCCCGCATACTAATTATAACCTATGGGAGTGCTATGCACATGTCCATTTTTTTACACAGACTCTGTGTCCGTGTAAACCACCAGGTCCATTTTTTTCTGGGAGCACGGATGACAAGGGCCAATACAATACCGTATTTTTCGGACCATAAGACACACTTTTTTCCCAAAAAATTTTGGGGGGGAAATGGGGGTGCGTCTTATGGTCGCAATGTGCTTACAATCCGGCGGCGGTCCCAATGCAGCCTCCGGTGCGGAGGTGTCGGGGCTCTGATGTGGCTGCAGCGGGGCTCTGTGCTGTGTGGGGGGCTCCGTCGGCATTTCGTCCTAACCGCGAAAGCCCCCCGTAGCTCCGCTGTTGCGACGCGGTGGCTTCCTGAAACATGGCTGCCAGGGGCCTCTGGAAAGATGGCCGCCGCAACGAGATCTCTTCTCGAGATCTCGGGAGACGAGATCTCGTTGCCGAGATTTGAATTTCTCGTTGCGGTGGCCATCTTTCAGGAGGCCCCTGGCGGCTATGTTTCAGGAAGCCACCGTGTCGCAACAGTGGAGCTGCTGGGGGCTTTTGCGGTTAGGACGAAATGCCGGCGGAGCCCCCACGCAGCACAGAGCCCCGCTGCAGCCACATCAGAGCCCTGACACCACCGCACCGGAGGCTGCATTGGGACCGCCGCCACTGGACCGCCGCCGGATTGTAAGTGCATTGCCACCCCACAGAGTACAACCACCCCACAGTGCACAGCCACCCCACAGAGCACAGGCACCCCAGAGAGCACAGCCACCCCACAGAGCACAGCCACCTCACAGAGCACAACCATCCCACAGAGCACAGCCACCCCACAGAGCACCCCTGCAACACAGAACACCACCACCGCACCAGCCTGGACCACCGAACGACCCCTGTGACCACTCCTCTACCTGTGCTGATCCCTTCGCTGGTAACCTGAATTCGGACTGTAAGACTGACCCCCATTTGACACATTATTTTTTTTCCCTATTTTCCTTCTGAAAATTTGGGGTGCGTCTTATGGTCCGGTGCATCTTATAGTCTGAAAAATACGGTATATGAGTGCATGAAAAACATGCACAGCACATGGATGGCATCCATGAGCCATCTGTGTAAAGGGTATGCCACACTAAACAACATCGCTAACGGGATCGCTAAAAAACGTCACTATTTAGCGATCCCGTTAGCGATGTTGTTGTGTGCGGCATCTGCCAGCGACGAGCTTCCTGCTGTGATCTCGCTCATCGCTGGAATCGTTCCGGACCCTATTTTATCGTCGGCGCTCCCGCTGGGTAAGTATATATCGCTGAGTGTGGCACCTTTTTTAGCGATTTAGCGGTACTTTTGTACCGCTAAAGTCGTTAAGGAGATCGCTAACCGCGATAGCGTCCTAACGACATCGCTAAATAAAGCCGCTACTAGCGATATTAAAACGATCCCGCTAGCGATCGCAATTAGTATGCGTCTTTATCGTGATCGCTAGCGGGATAGTTTAGTGTGGCAGTACCTTAACACTACAAAGTATAGCAGAAGTGTTGTAATTTATTTATTTCTTTATCCATACCGGAAAAACATTGATGACACACTGACGGTACAAATGGACACGGATGGAAAACACTGATGACGCCGGTACCAGTTTTCACGTCCGTGTTTTACACGTTTTATGTGAAGGATACCTTAAGAAGTGTCGCCCAATGAAGCTCTTCCTTCCTTTTTCTGCACATATTGTAATGCAGCGGTTTTCACGACAGTGCACCAAAGAGGCAGTGGCCAAGGTTACTTCAACTTAAATGTCTTTATTTTGGCATCTTACAAAAATAACTCAAACTTTATCATCCGGTTCTCAGCCAGATCGTCCATAACAGCCGGCATGAAATCCACTGCAGTGTGCGAAGCGGCGCCGTACCATTACTGGGTGCGTCAATGGCTTTGCCTTCTCTGGCCTGTCTTAAGACTTACACAGGCTGGTATTGCATAGAGTCTGATGCTTGCAAAATAAACACTGACACACCCAAACCTTAACTGAAAGTTTAAATGGGATTTGGGGACATGGGCCAATCCCAACACCCGGAGTGGAGGGAGAGATCCATCCCACTACCATCCTGCAGATATCTCCAAAAATAAAGGCTCATGTATTTTGCCTTAGTCAAATAACTTAATCAAGTCACACTTTCTTTCCAATTATTCCCCTGATATTTGATACTATAGAAGAAATGATAGTTGCTTCTCTGTGTTCTTTCAGCTTACAATTTAAGACATTGTTTTTGGTGCTGTACTTACCAGTATCTTGATTTCATCATTTTACAGTAAAAATAGTTTTTGTTGTTTTTTTGTCATTAATGTTTTGATTTTGATTGATTGGATGTTTTTATTATGTAGACTATGGGGGATCAGACTTATCTAACATATGCTAATGATAAAGAAGAGGAAATGTGTGTCTGCAGCTTTTATAAAATGCCGTCGGTGTGCCACAGCTCAGAGCGGTTATACAAGTGCTTCATCCCGCTCGCTGTGCAGCGATGGATTATCACAGCTGCCTCACAGCGGGCTTCAATTTACATAAACTAGAAGCTGCTTACCAATCAATCGCCATTTGCTGGACTGTCATTCATGATATATTGTTACGTATCCCCTATACATCACAGTGATAGATCTTAATGTTAGTAGATCAGTGGCTGGAATGGATTGCACTTTTGAAAGTGTTTAATAAATGCTTACAGTTAATGGAGGTAAGAAATTACATAGTTACAGAAGATGTATACATCTTAATATACCGGCTGCAAATGTGTCTCCAATTTAATGAATAGGGATTTTTTTCTTACAGAGAGGAATTAAGCAGATGACAGGTAGTTTCGGTCCGAGTGCGATCTGTCAAAACATTAGATCGCATTCGGACCAATCTTATTCAATGAGGCTCTGCACATGTACGAGGAAAAAAATCGCAGGACACATTATTTGCCTCCAATAATCGGATTGCGCTCGGCCATTCAAGTCAAGGGATCCATGCGAAAAATCAGACTGCACTTGGATGGCATCTGAGTGAAGGCCGATTTTCATGGACTGACAGAATAGAGGAGATGGAGAAACTTTTTTTTGTTTTATTCTTCTGATCCAAGAAAAAAAATCACACTGTGATCATACTCTGATTTGAGTTTGATTAATTGTTCAATCTTTCTCGGATGGAGAACGTGCAGTCGTGTGACCCTAGCTAGATTGTAACATGCCCCATCACAAACTGCCTTATAAAGGTATTGTCTTCTAGAACCATTTAGGGAAAGACTGGAGTTTCATACGTAAGCTTTGAATGAAAGCCTGTTGGACTAAAGTGGGCCAAATATCTTAAGACTGGGCTATTCTCGCATTAAAAAAATAAACTTATGAGTTAGGGTAGAATTTAGCTACAGTGTATGACAGTTTTTCTTAGCCTACATTATGGATAAATGTGTCGCACAACGGTTGACTTTGTCATTAAGGCCAAACTCTAGCCGAGGTAGAATACACAACAGTGAATGGCAATAGATAAATATGGAGAGTGAGGCAGCACATCCAGTGAAATTAATCTTTTATCACCCAACTCAACATTTTAGCTCCAGTGAGCATTTCTCAAGCTTTTCTTTTGCATGGCAATAGTTTAGTGATTTCCTTTACCATATGGCATTTTACAAAATAGTTTACTGGGATTATCCAGAATCTTAAAAAATTCTATCAGCACGTAAGTGTTATATATAAAAAAAAGTCTTAACCCATTCAATATCCAGCTGCTCTTGTGCCAATGGTCTTAATTATGCTGCTGCAGTGATCATGTACCATACATCCGCTTGACCACTGCATCCAATCACTAGACTCAGTGGTCTTGTGCCTTACATACACATTTCATCACTGAGGCCAGTGATTGGCTGCAATGGTCACATGAATCTACAGCACATGATCACTGCAAAAAAAGAAACAAAGATCGGAGTGCTGAGATGAAATGGATTTAACAGTTTGTTTTTTTTGGTATTCCCAGCTAATAATTTTTTTTTTCCAATCCCAAAACTCCTGTAAATTGCCCACATTTTGGAACTATTGCTCTGGTAGAAAATCACATTTCTAATATACAGTACATTCAGCCCAATATTAATTTATTATAGAAAACTTTAAATTAGTTCAAATTCATTAATCCCACTAAAATGTACTTACTGAAGGGTACAAATATCCATCACTGTTCATGGCTAGGTATAGCTTCGTTTGAACACCTTGAATAGCCACCACTCGTAAGCCAACTGGTATGAGGTTAAACAAAGCTGAAAAAGATACAAATAATCAAAATCAGCAAATACATCATTAAACATAAAATAATCAAGAATCTACAAGCATTACATTGACTCTTCATGGAGCCTATGAAAATGCATCAAGTAACTATGGGTGGATCAGCAGGGATGTTATATGGATTGCCACTTCTGGAGGCAAGGCAAAAAATTTTTGCCCCTTATCCTGTGGAACGTTAGCTCTCTATGAATGCATGAGATGAGGAGATCAATCCATGGAAGATCGATTTCAAATTGACTATCTTGAAATTCACAGGTCCCTGTGAACTCAAACACTCTGCGATTCAGATCGCCAACAAAAAAAATGTTGAAGACTCATAAAATGGTATAACAACATCAGGCATGGCAGCATGGAGTTCCCCATAATGCCCTGCAGCTATCGCATCACATGGTCTAACCCAGCCAATCAGCATGGACTATAACAACCAGTTTAAAAAAAGTGGGTCTTCCAAACAGCGCCATGTTAGGCTTTTCCAGCATAGGGATAGGAGATAAGCATGCACAGCTCATTTCACTTAGGGATACGAAATCACCCAATTTTATTGTTTTGTACTATTTCAGTGCTGAATCGCATTGAAAATGGTAGTGGTAGTCTTAATTCTGTGAATAACAATCCAGAGATTAAAATGATATAGGGAGATGCTGTAGGTGTATAGATAGTGTGATTGTGAATTCATTGATCTGTGAAATACTGCAGTATCAGCACATTAAAAACAGCCTTTTTTAGTTTTCACACTCTACAAACAAGGTGAGCAGTATTAAACCTCTCAGTACTAATTTCGCCAGGGAACCAAAATCCTGAAACCAAGGCTTGTGTGTCATAGAAAGTGTGCTTCTTTCACTGTTAGGCCTCATACTCACTGGCTGGAAAAAAATCGGTCTGTTTTCTGCAGGAAAAAAACGGTACATTTGTTGTAAAAAGGCATGCGATTTTGATGCGATTTTAAATCGCACCATGCGTTTTCTGTCAGTTTTCCATCAGTTTTTCATCTGTATGCAATGCGATTTTAACATGAAGTTTTACATAGAGCAGTTATCTCTATGTAAAAAGTCATGTAAAAATCACATTGTAACAAAAAAATGTACACAAAAAGCAAATAATTATATATATAATATATATATATACATTATATATATAATTAATATATATATATATATATATAATATATATATAGGTCATACACTTCTACATAGTATAATAGCCACTAATTCATCCCTGGCATTACTGTGAAATCACACTGACAGCTTTAATAAAGAATAGAAACAATACATATACACACATAGAATACATATATATATATATATATATATATATATATATATATGTAATTGTGACATATTATATATACATATATTTATAGTTCCTAGACTTCTACATACTGTAATAGCTGCTAATTCAATTGCCGGCTTTTGTGAAATCACAGAAGCCGACATGAAATATACATTGTTTCCACACAGTTAACCATGTACATTTCCTGTATTTTGATATATGGTTTGAACTTACAATTACATGAGTGTATTTGTACAAAATTTCAGACATGTAGGGGTTAATTAAAGGTGTAAATTTGTTGAAAAAAAATGCGTGGGCTCCCGCTGTATTTTCTCCACCAGACAGACAAAGCAAGCGAGTGGGGGCAGATAATAATAGCCTAGGGAGGGTACATTTTTTTTGTGCCCCCCCTGGCTACTAACATCTGCCCCCAGACACCCCAGAAAGGGCAAATCTATAATTAGATTCGCCCTTTCTGGCACTTTGCCCGTCTATTCCCATTGCCCTGTAGCGGTGGCGAATGGGTTAATAAGGGGTTAATGTCACCTTGCTATTGAAAGGTGACCTTAAGCCATGTTAATAATTGAGAGCTGTCAATTAGACAACTATCAATTATTAATCCTATTGTATGATAGAAAAATCAAACACACACAGTTTAATAAAAAATAAGTTTAATGAAATAATCACACAGTTTTTGACCATATTTTATTTTCCTGCTAAAACCATTTCCTGTAATAAAAATAAAATAAAAAAGCAAAATTATTCTTACCAATCCGATGTACAGTCAGGTCCCACGGTGTAATCCATCAGAAAGGGTTAACAGGTTACAGCTTGCAGAGAGCTAATAATGCTGTCTCCGAGCTGTATTCCCATGAATGAATAAGTTACTCTCCCAGCGAAAGGAGAGGAATAGATTCATGAATGGAGCTTAATTGATTTATTGCCTCTTTCACTTCAGTGACCTGACCTAAGGTGAAAGTGGGATACAATCAATTAAGCTTCATTCATTAATCACATCCTCTCCTGTCGGCAGGAGATAAGCTCATTCATTCAGGAGCTATCAGATGAGCACGCAGGATTACTTGCGCTGCTTATCTGATTGCTAGTTAACCCTTTGTGAAGGATTACATCGTGGGACGTGACAGATCGCCAGATAGGTAAGAATAATGTTGTTTTATTATTTTATATTTATTTTAGAAGAACAAGGGCTTCAAACGGATTAAGAGTTAAATAAAAGATGGTCAAAAATATGTGTTTTGATTTCATTAAAATTATTTATTCTTAAAGTGTGTTTGTGTTTTTTTATTTACTTCAATAGGATTAATAATTGATAGTTGTCTAATTGACAGCTCTCAATTATTAACATGGCTTAAGGTCACCTTTCAATAGCAAGGTGACATTAACCCCTTATTAACCCATTCGCCACCGCTACAGGGCAATGGGAATAGACGGGCAAAGTGCCAGAAAGGGCGAATCTAATTATAGATTTTCCCTTTCTGGGGTGTCTGGGGGCAGATGTTAGTAGCCAGGGGGGGCACAAAAAATGTACCCTCCCTAGGCTATTATTATCTGCCCCCACTCGCTTGCTTTGTCTGTCTGGTGGAGAAAATACAGCGGGAGCCCACGCATTTTTTTTCAACGAATTTACACCTTTAATTAACCCCTACATGTCTGAAATTTTGTACAAATACACTCATGTAATTGTAAGTTCAAACCATATATCAAAATACAGGAAATGACATGGTTAACTGTGTGGAAACAATGTATAATTTCATGTCGGCTTCTGTGATTTCACAAAAGCCGGCAATTGAATTAGCGGCTATTACAGTATGTAGAAGTGTAAGAACTATAAATATATATATATGTATGTGTTACAATGACATGTATATATATATATATATTCTATGTGTATGTATCTACTGTTTTGTGAGCTGTCAGTGTGATTTTACAGTAGCCGGGGATCAATTACCGGCTTTTCAAAGGAGACTGGTGCATATAAATCGGACAGCACGTGCATGGTGCGAGTGCTGTTCGTTTTTTAATCGCACCCATTGACTTGCATTGGCGATTTTCATCCCAAAATCGCATCAAATCGCAGCATGCTGCGATTTTTTTCTCACAACAATATCTGATGAGAAAAAAATTGCAAATGAGAATTCACCCATTGACTAACATTGGTCAGATTTGCATCCGATTTTTTTTCCTCTGATTATCATCCGTTTTCGGCGCCAGTGAGTATGAGGCCTTAGACAGGCAAACGCTTCATTTTTTTTAAACCATAAGAATAATCTACAAAATTTAGAACCTCAAAAAGTGTGGTTTAAAAAATACTTTTGTTTTCCGTTGCATATTTCCGTGTTGTAGTAGTTCAATATTAGACCCAAACATGCAACACAAATATAACTGTTGTTTACCACTGGTTATCATCCATTTTCCCCAGCCAGATTAATTTGTGGTCAATTGGAATTAATAAGTTGTGCTTTGCATTAAAGAGCTCAAAACAGATCAATAATGTCCTAAGAGAACTTAGACTGTTTAACACATATTTTCTGGTTTATTGGAAGCTTTTTAGCATTGCTGTCAATTTTTGGAGTAAAATTTAGCAAACCTGGCAAATCTGACTTTCAAACGATCCGCCCAACTCTACCTTCTCCCTTTACTGAACCAATTATTCACCAAGTACTTTTTATATTTTAAGAAAATACTGATGTAATTTTAGATTGCACTTTAGTCTTCTAGTTTTCTTTTTGCTGAGATCTGACATACAATTTTAAAATGTTTTAATGTCATCATTAGGACTACAATTCTACATAACCACAAAGTCCCTGGCAGGGGGAGGAGCACTGCAGCTGTGTCAATACATGAAGAGGTAGAAGTAGGCTGTCAGTAACATTGCAGTAATGTAGTATTGTAGTTCTAATGATGACTAGATTTCTGCGGACCCCTGAATGTTTGGGTTCAGCAGGTTTGGCTGAACAGTTACAAAAAGTTTGGGTTCGGGAACCAGAACAGTATGTGGACCCAAACCCGGATCCCATTCACTTGAATGGGGGTGCCTGAACATCCAGTGTTTACCACGCTGTCATGTGCAAACAACTCTTCTGATCTGTGGTAAAATCATTATCGCCGGTCAGACAGCCGAGGTTCCCACACTGTCAAATGACAGCATGAGCCCTCAGCTATGATCAGAAGTAAAAAGTTTACATCGGTCACTAGCGTCGGCAGATTGGACTACTGCCCACATTAGCCTATGCCTGCTGCCGCTAATAACATCGGGAGCAGGCGGCGGCTGACAAAAGTATTCATCGCCGGCGCATGTGCTGTAAATAAATAGTTAAAAACAAAAACCAGCTAGGGTTCCCCTTCATTTTTGATAACAAGTCAGGCTAAACTCACAACTGAGGGCTGCAACTCTCAACTGTCAGCTTCAGCAAGGCTGGTTATCAAGAATAAAGGGGTCCACAATCCAATTTAATTATTTAAATAAATAATTTTAAAAAACAGCATTTGGTCCTCTATTTTTCACAACCAGCCAAGCTAAAGCAGACAGCTGGGTGCTGGCATTCTCAGGCTGGTAAAAGGCCATGGATATTGCCCCCCAGCCTAAAAATAGCAGCCCGCAGCCGCCCTTTGTATTGTCAGGTGACATCAAGACCACGGATTGGTAATGGAGAAGCGTCTATAAGATGCCTATCCATTACAAATCCTATAGTTGTATTGTAAATAAACACAGAATAAAGTCTCTTATTGAAATAAAACAAAACACACTTTGACTTTTTTATTTAAAAATAACAAACACAGTTATACTCTGGTGCGCCGAACGTCTGTGGAGAAAATCTAATCTACCCCAAGATTTCATCCATTACAAGTTTATGCTTAAAACATACAACTCTGCCCTTCACCTCTCCAAACAAACCTATTTCAACACCCTAATCACCTCACTATCCAATAACCCTAAACGTCTCTTTGACACTTTTAATTCCCTACTCAAACCAAAAGTGCAGGCCCCAACCACGGATCTCCACGCTGACGATCTAGCCAATTATTTCAAAGAAAAAATTGACCACATCCGACAGAAAATTATCTCCCAATCCCCTCACCATGCACTGTCCTCCCTCCCCCACTGCATCCAGCTCCATCTCCTCCAGTCCCTTTCCCCTGCTGTCACCTCTCGCCTAACAAAAATATTCAACCTCTCTCTCTCTTCTGGTATCTTTCCCTCCTCATTTAAACACGCCATCATACATCCATTACTTAAAAAACCGTCCCTCGACCAAAACTGTGCCGCTAACTATAGACCTGTCTCTAATCTTCCCTTCATCTCTAAACTTCTGGAACGCCTGGTCCACACCAGTCTTATTCGCTATCTCTCAGATAACTCTCTTCTCGACCCTCTTCAATCTGGTTTCCGCTCTCTACACTCTACTGAAACTGCCCTCACTAAAGTCTCTTGATCTACTAACTGCTAAATCTAATGGTCACTACTCCATGCTAATTCTATTGGATCTCTCCACAGCATTCGACACTGTGGACCATCAGCTCCTCCTCACTATGCTCCGCTCCATCGGCCTCAAGGACACTGTTCTCTCCTGATTCTCCTCCTATCTCTCTGACAGTTCCTTCACTGTATCTTTTGCTGGTTCCTCCACCTCTCATCTTCCCCTTACTGTTGGGGTTCCTCAAGGATCAGTACTAGGCCCCCTCCTCTTCTCTTTGTATACCGCCCCTATTGGACAAACAATCAGTAGATTTGGTTTCCAGTACCATCTCTATGCTGATGACACCCAATTATACACTTCTTCTCCCGATATCATGCCTGCCCTTTTAGAAAACACCAGTGATTGTCTTACCGCTGTCTCCAACATCATGTCATCCCTCTATCTCAAACTGAACCTGTCAAAAACGGAACTCCTCGTGTTTCCTCCCTCTATTAACCTACCTTTGCCCGACATTGCCATCTCCATGTGTGGTTCCACCATTACTCCCCAGCAACATGCCCTCTGTCTTGGGGTCAAACTTGATTCCAAGCTTTCATTCACCCCCCACATCCAATCACTGGCTCGCTCTTGTTATCTCCACCTTAAAACCATCTCTAGAATTCGACCTTTTCTTACTTTCGACGCTGCAAAAACTCTTACTGTTTCTCTTATTCATTCTCGTCTGGACTATTATAACGCTCTACTAATCGGTCTCGCTCTTACCAAACTCTCTCCTCTCCAATCTGTCTTGAATGCTGCCTCCAGGATCATATTCCTCACCAATCGTTATACCGATGCCTCTACCATGTGCCAATCACTACACTGGTTACCCATCCACTACAGAATCCAGTACAAACTTATTACCCTCCCCCACAAAGCACTCCATGGCTCAGCACCACCCTACATCTCCTCCCTTGTCTCAGCCTACCACCTTACCTGTGCCCTCTGTTCTGCTAATGACCTAAGGTTAGCATCCTCAATAATCAGAACCTCCCACTCCCATCTCCAAGACTTTTCACATGCTGCGCCAATTCTTTTGAATTCACTATCCAGGTAATACGATTAATCCCCAATCTCCACAGTTTTAAGCGTGCCCTAAAATGCACTTGTTCTGACTGGCCTACCGCCTCAACGCATTAACCTAACTATCCCTGTTGGCCCATTCAAATTTTTTTTTACCATAATCAGGTACCTAGTATTATGTTCTCACCCGCTTTATGCATTTAATAGCCCTCTGTGTCTATACTGTTACATACTTTTGCTGTTAACTGGTTCATGCAGAATTACATGAACACCCGATTCGAACACTATGGCTGGTCCAAACAATGAAAGCAATTCTTACCATCTACCTTTCGTGTCTCCCCTTTTTCCTCATAGATTGTAAGCTTGCGAGCAGGGCCCTCATTCCTCTTGGTATCTACTTTGATCTGTGTTTATTGTTATGCTGTAATGTCTATTGTCTGTACAAGTCCCCTCTATAATGTAAAACGCTGCGCAATATGTTGGCGCTATAGAAATAAAATTATTATTATTATTATTATTATTATACTCACCTAATGCCCATTCCATTGAATCCATTGTATCCTGTAATAAAACAAAAATAAAAAAGCAACAATATTCCTCACCTGTCCGACGTTCTGTCCCACACTGTAATCCACGTCTGGGGATAAACAGTTTTCAACCTGGATGGTACCAGGATGCTACTGTCCAGGCTGAGAACCACTGGGGAATGAACTGCTGTGAGCGCAGCATCAGTGACTAGTGGTGACGTCATTGAGGTTACTGCCAGTTACTGAGGCTTGATTCCCAGCCGGGCAAATGATCTGCAGTGACCTCAGTGAGATCTCTGCTAGCACAATGAGAAAGTCTCAAGGTGCAGCGCCGAGCTCAGAGAGTTCACTGTAGTTCACTCTGAGAAATCGGTGAAATCTCTAAGGTCTGAGCAATACCATGAGACTTTCTCATGGTGCTAGCGGTGATCTCACGGAGATCACTGCAGTTCATTTGCCTGGCTGAGAATGCAGCCTCAGTGACCGGCAGTAACCTGGATGATGTCACCGTTAGTCATTGATGCAGAACTTGCAGCAGATCATTCATCAGTTGTTCTCAGCCTGGATGGTCGCATCTTGGCAAAGTCCAGGTAGAAAACTGTTTATCCCCCAGACATGGATTACAGCGTGGGACAGAACAATGCACAGGTGAGGGATATTTTTTTTAATTTTTATTTTATTACAGGAGACAAAGGATTCAATGGAATGGGCGCTAGGTGAGTTTCACTGTGTTTGTTACTTTTAAATAAAAAAGTAAAAATATGTTTTGTTTTATTTATTTTGGCTGTGTGTTTATTTACAATACAACTATAGGATTAGTAATTGATTGGTGTCTTATAGACGCATCTCCATTACTAATCCGTGGACTTGATGTCACCTGACAATACAAAGGTGACATCAACCCCATAGATATGAACCCCAATTGCCACTGCTACAGGGCAAGTAGGAAGAGCCAGGCAAAGAGCCTGAATTGGCGCATCTAATAAATGCACCTTTTCTGGGTGGATGCAGGCTGCTATTTTTCAGCTAGGGGGCCAATATCCATTGCCCCTTACCAGCCTGAGAGTACCATCCCCCAGCAGTCTGCCTAGCTTGGCTGGTTGTGAAAAATGGGGGGAACCCACACAGCTTTTTTTTAATTATATATTATATGTATATATGTGGGGACCCTTCTATTCTAAATAACTAGCCTTGCAAACGCTGACAGCTAAGAGTTGCATCCCCAGCTGTAACTTTAGCCTGGCTGGTTATCAAAAATATGGGGGAAACCAAGCCCTTTTTTTTAAAATTATCTATTTACAGCACAGGTGCCGGCTGATGAATACTCCCATCAACCGCTGCTTGCTCTCACTGTAATTACCGTCAACAAGAATAGGCTGATGGGAGCAGTAGTCCCATCAGCCGATGCAAGTGACCAGAGGTTAACTTTTTACCTCCGATCACAGCTGCTGGCTCATGCTGAGAGCATGAGAACAGCGGCTGTCTGACCGGCGGTAATGATTTTACCGCCGATCAGAAGCGGTGTTTGTGGGCTGTCATGCACATGATAGAGTGACAAACACCCTGTGTTTGGGGGCTGAACGGGAACAGCAACATGGACTTCTTGATGAAGTTTGTGTTTGGTGTCAGAGCCCGAACACTAGATGATCAGTACGGACGCCGAACTTTACTGTTCACCGATTGGGTTCACCAATCTCTAATGATGACTCACGCAGGGAAAAGAGACATTTTGTTTCTACATAGAGCTTGGAAGGATTCAGCTAGTCAGTTTTTAATCACATGATGTCATAGACTTTATGGAAAACAGAAGAATTAACTGGGTAGAAAGACAAAATGAGCAAATGTAAGTACAAAGTGCTAAATAATATGATGATTGTAATATATTAAGAGGATAAAAACTTTTATGGGGTGCCTCTTTAATTATTAGGCATCATCTACATTAGGAATTCTGTTTTTCTGTTCCACTATAAGATGGAATTCATAGAAGTGGAAGGATCCATAACATGAGACGCACAAAAAGATGCCCAACTAAACCCCACTGACTTTAAAGGTTTTCTGTGGGATTTCCATCATTGTGTCCATCATTTTACAAGAAAAATAATAACAAAGCATGCTGCAGTATTTTTCCGGCAAAAATGTCAAAGTCTGTGATGGAGCATCCTGACAGCGGCTCAGACATAGATGTGGCAATAGACTAAAGGGTATGCCACACTAAACAATATCGCTAACGGGATCGCTAAAAAACGTCACTATTTAGCGATCCTGTTAGCGATGTTGTTCAGTGCGGCAGCTTCCAGCGACGAGCTTCCTGCTGTGATCTCGCTCGTCGCTGGAATCGTTCCGGACCCTATTTTCTCGTCGGCGCTCCCGCTGGGTAAGTATCTAATCGCTGTGTGGCACCTTTTCTTAGCGATTTAGCGGTACTTTTGTACCGCTAAAGTCGTTAAGAAGATCGCTAACGGCGATAGCGTCGTTAACTATATCGCTAAATGTGGCCGCATTATTAGCGATATAGAAACAATCCCGCTATCGATCGCATTAGTATGCGTCGTTATCGTGATCGCTAGCGGGATTGTTTAGTGTGGCAGTACCTTTAATCGCTAAATTATCAAATAGTCTAAATTACTCAGAAAACAAATAATCCCTAGAAGAGAGGGCAGATGAAAATAAGATACAAAATATTCTGTTATGCCGATGTTGTGGTTAAAGAAGTTGCATAACTGCTGTACTTCATTTTATGCTTTTGAATTTGTAAAATTCTGGATTACGATAGAGATCAGTGGTGAAACCAGTATGAGACTAATAAGAATTTACCTGCAGTAGATAAAACTTGGCACTCAGAAAGGTTGCAGTGAATGAAAAGCTTGTTTATTTAGGCAATTTTTATGGTTTTAACGTTTCGGTCCTACATTTGGACCTTCCTCAGAACTGATTGCCACTGGTTGTGCGGTAATCTGCCTGTAGTAACACTGGTAGCTGTGACGCATATCGCCTAAGAATGGCACCATTCCTGATTGAAATGGCAATCAATTCTGAGGAAGGTCCAAATGTAGGACTGAAATGTTAAAACCATAAAGATTGCCTAAATAAATGAGCTATTCATTCACGGTAACCATTCTGAGTGCCAAATTTTATCTACTATATTATCTAAAGTATAAAGGCTCCTACATCGCCCTCCAAATATTATAATAGCCCTCACATAGTTCTACAAATATTATAATAGCATCCATATAGTATAATGGTCCCCATAGTCCTCCATATATTATAAAGCACCCACATAGTCCTCTATATAGTATAATATACCCTCCATATCCCTCCATATAGTATAATGTGCTCCCATAGTCCTCTATATAGTATAATGCACTTCCCATAGTCCTTCAAATAGTATAAAGCACACCCCATAGTCCTCCATATAGTATAATAAATTCCCCAAAGTTCTGTATACAGAATTATAGCTACCACAGCATGTTCCCAACAATACTCATTTCTCCTCCTCATTCTCCATGTAGTGACATCATCGCACCCGCTGCGCTATATCAAAAGTTGAAGAAGAGTGATGGAGCAGGAAACAGCAGCTAACACTTCCTCTATCATCATTGTTTTCAACTGTATCAGCATCCAGGATGTCAATACAGGTGAACTTACAACAACTGGTGGCGGGGGGTCCGGTGCTGGCACTGGCCATTTGCGATATGCCACTGATACCAATCCCTTGTGCAAGCTATAACTTTTTTACAAAAAATGTATTAGTTTAAAATAATACGATTACTAATAGTCATCTTACAAATCCTCTGCCGTTGCTCCCCAATGGGTCTTTAGTTTTCTCACGGACTCTGTTTACTTGACACTGATGCAGTGTGTCTATAAGTTATCGATGCAGCCTTGCTGATTGTAGCAGTGAGGTCTCTGATATGGCCATCAAAACACGTCATTACTAGAGTCAGGTGAACGGAACCACGGTATACCAGAGGGGCTTTGGATTAATACTCCTTTTGTAAGCTATTTCTAAAAAGGTTGGGGTTGTAAAACTCCTCAAAAAGTTATTATTGGAGTAAAATAAGGCAAAAAATCAGGAGCAAATGTCTTGATAAATATGGGCCAGATTCTGTACAGCACTGCAAAATATGTTGATACTATGTAAGTCACAAAGAATAAATAAACTGTACATATATAACATATTACACTGTTAGCTTTCTCTCTACTTTTTTTTTCTTTTTCCTATGTAAAGTGTTAAGTGAATCTGAGTGAATCATAGTTCAGAGAACTTAAATGATTTAAAAGTTTGCTGAACATTAAGCATTCAAACTTGAACTTTATCTGCTAATGATGTTCTATGCAGCGCAATTACTTGGGTTAAACTAATTTAACAGAGGTTAACGAAAAACGCTAATGTCATTGCTGAGAAATTGCAAAGCTGATGAATGGCTGGACAAAACTGATTATTCTGAGATAGGTCTGGTAGCAACTTAAAGGTGCCACTGTCCCACTGTCCCCGTCTTAATTAAAAGATTTGAGAAGAGCAGTAGGCAAGAAATCTTGGATGTAAACAAAGTTGTTCATATGATAGACAGTATATTTTTTAGTCCACGGAACATTGACACTAAAGCTGGCCATGCACATGCAATAGCTTGTGACTTTCAGCTAGAGAACAGCAATCTCTCTTGATGACCTAATATACATGAACGCTCGACTTGGTTGACCATTCATCTGTATTTACTACTTAGAGTGGAGGAAGAGTCTCCAGACAGCTTTGGCAGCAGCGTACCTGCCAGAGAACTAAATGGCCTTGCCATTAGTGTGTATATATTCACACCACCTGAGCTCTAGAGTCAAAAGGTCTCCATATGTATTACATTATAGTCTAATGATCCTGCCAATATCAAAGTGATCTTACACATTGCACAGACATCAACTTATGCTCCGGCTCATTTCCTTGGTTTTGCTGTAGTTTCTGGTACTTTGTACAAACAGAGGCTTGGTCCTTCTTTTCGAGCTAGCCATTTAATCTATATAGCTTCCCTTGGGCAGGTATCTGAACAATTGGGCCGTGGTCTTGCTCTGCCCTTACATACATTGAGGTCGGCTGATACAAAGTGAGGTTTTAATACTAGAGATAAGACAGTCCAGAATTTGTACACTTTGTCATGGAGAGATGACTTTTACGCTTTTTTGATTATAAAAAGTGTTAACTAAGTACCTTATGTTATTTAGGTGTACTATTACTGTTTACCTACTACAGGGTATATGATCATTTTGTTTTCTTCTTGGGCTTTGAGAAATAATCACAGTGTGAGTGTGCTCTTACACATTGATACTAATGCTCCGGCTCATTTCTTTGGTCTTCCTGCCATTCTCAGAATAATAAGTGAACACAGATGTAAATATAATGGTGATCATGTTGGCATGTAATGGGGAAGAACCTGTACGTGATGAGCTGATCACCATGACTTGATGTAAACACGGTATGTGGCAAGTCTACACTAACATTTATTTTTAGAATTTTTTTGGAGGCATACATTGGGAATAATTTGTATATGGGAATGTTTTTAATAAGAATTAATACAATATAATATTTTATTATTAAAAGCGGTAGGTTTCTGGTTAAAACCTAATTATACACAAAAAAATACCCTCTTTTCTGTAAGCGCATAATGCGTAGAAGCAATCTCCTACAATAGAACATGCACTGATAGATGGAGATTTTAGTTAGACAGCCCCCAATCTTTGCTACTATTTTCACTAATAAATTAAACAGTTAACACGACTTTCTTATGAGGTTAACAAACCCAATATAAGTTTTATCTGTTTGCAAAGTGTGGAAACTTTAACTCTATTATTTCCAGAAGGCATAGCATCTATGGAACAGTGACCCCAACACCCTCCGAGTGTCCCTTTTACTACTGTACAGAATACTAAGAGAAGCCTCAACGCTTCAAAAATGGACAATACAACATTAAAAAGCCAATAATTGTTATACTTGTGAAAAGAAAAAAAAAACATAACTTTGTACGGAGTTAGCTTGACTGCACATTATCTGGAAATAATTCCTGATACTTTTGTCTTCTTCTTAATGGAGCCACATTCCAACAAATTCGCGGGCCATCTGCCTCCCATATCTGCTTTTATGAGTCTAAATATACCACTTATCACACTGACTTAAGACAATAGAACTTTCCCAGAAGACCAAGTGATAAAATGCTTCTGTGTCTGTACCGGTGTAATAAACTCTCCGAGGCGCTGGAGATGATTACATTAAATTAGGCAGCCGTATTAACCCCATTGGATGTTGGTGGAGTCCGAATGTTCAGCCGAGTGTGTGTGTGTGTGTGTGTGTGTGTGTTACGCTTCTCTAATGAAGAAGGGGTTAAAGTAATAACTGGTTGGAAGTGAAGTGGGAACCAATCTATTATTGGCAGGAGGTGTGGGTGAATATATGTCCTTTTGATGAAATGTGATACAATGTAGAGGACATCACCAAATCTCCATGGAGATAATGTTTGCTTGTCTCCTAGATGACAACAACATCGCCCCGTTCTTTAGCTTTTCTTTGTCATAATAACATCACATTTGTTACTTTTTTTTGCATTGGAAATTTTCAACCCACCTTTAAGACCAAAAACGTCAGAATAAAGCATGTAGATATAGTCAGTGATGAAAAGAAGGTTAAGAGTTACTTACTGTAACTGCTCTCCTCCTCCTTTGTGCCATCGATTGTGCCATCTGCTTGGAGCTGTAAGTGGTAGCCTTGCCGGCTATAGAGTTTTGTGACTATACCTTTGAGTTGAGGCTCTGTAAGCAAACATAATACGAGGGACAGATTAGGACTACTTTCTCATTGTATCACAGATTATATAACAAGTACAGAATCTGTCCAAAATTGACATCAACATATAGATTACTCATCATCGAAATGCACTGAAAGTGTCCCACAAAAGTCATACATCAAGGGTTTATTGAAAAAATGAGGCACCCCTATACTACAGATGTCGTAGTGCTCAGTATATGTTAATTAAAACATATGTAGAAAGAAATGTAAAATACCTAAATTAATAACAAACTTAACTTTTCTACATCTGTATATTACAAATTATATATGTTCCCATCTGCCTATGGTGTCAATGTCCAGAAGAGGAAAAAAATAAAACAGAATTTCCTTATTATGATTTAAGAAATAAACATGACGGGCAAAGGGAATTCCCTTCTCTGCGTAACAAGCTGCTGCTGAAATGAAAACCATGAATGCTAAATAATATGTTTACAGCGAGAGGGAAGGTCTGATTGATACCCTCATGGAAATCATAGTAGCTATGTGTAATTCTAGCTGCTTTGGCGTAGAAGCGATATTATCAAATGTCAAATTAAGATCACCAGTCTGGACTCTAAATTATAGGTGAACGATGCGGTGGATAATAAGTCCTGCCTATACTACTGTGATGGTAAAAATCTAGAATTAACGATATCATGGATTCCCACTTATTTTGGATGATACAGAAGAAAAATACTGATAATGAGTTGCAAATAGTCTGCCACTCTCTAGAATATCCAACACCCTGCAATCAGATGCAAGAAGCCATGCCCTGTACATTAACTTATCATCATCATCTACTTTGCCTATAATATCATAATGGCGCACCCCAGTGAAATCATACAAGTGATATATCGAAGCCCATTAAGATAAATCACCAACATCACGGCTACACAAATCCAATTCTTGATGAAGCATGAATGATGAATGAAGGTAGACCATAAGAAGGTGGCAAACCTGGTCGTCGTCTTTTCCTCTTTTTAGAACCGAACAGTTTGACCCGAGAGAAGACATTGAGTTTATTTTTTTCGCAGTTCCCTTTTCCTTTGCTGGGGCTGCTAACACATTTACATGCATTGGATTTTTCCCTTTCTCGAGCTTGTCTCTTTTGCCTAATCAGTGAGCTGGCAATAGCGGCAGCCATGGTTAATGTTTACCAACAGGAAAAAAAAACTGTTCTCGAAAATATACTGTGAATGCCGCAAGATAAAAAAAATGGAGATAATATCTTCAGGAGGCTAAGAAAGTTGACATTTGCACCATTGATTTTCCTTAGGTCAGTCTTGGTGGAAATATATCCTGACTCACTTCTCTCCCTTCTGAATATTGACAACTTTTTGAAGCCCTCCGACGTACGGTGACCATCAGCCTTCAGATTGTCCTGTTGTCCTGATCTTTTTGTCAAAGAGTTTTAAAGCAAAATTATTGACCAGCGTTGCAGTATGGGCTTGACCTCGAAGAGACACTGGTCTGTTCTTTGCACTTCCATTCTGGAATTATGGATACAGCTCACGTCTCTTGCTTGTAGCTGATGCATTTCTCTTCTTTGGGTCACGCTAGATAAAAATGAGCCTTTTCTGTATTCCAAGAAAGCCGTGTTCAATGCAGCAGCTGCAGACTCAGTCTTCAGGCAATGAAGCCACTTGTAACTGTGTGTGTGTGAGAGAGAAAGAGGGAGCGAGGGAGATGCAGATGGGTTGTTCCACTCCTTTTTTCAATGAAATACAGAATAGCTCTGACCAACATCCTATTGTGTGTCATCCACAAACATCTGGTTACTTTTACTGAGCACAATGAAAGCATTTACAGCTCAGTTCTTCCATTTGTTGATCAGAGTCCGGTATCAATTTGTGTTGCAGTCTTTTCTACCTCTACAGAAAGGCTGGAGATGGCAGGTCAGGATGAGCTATGTGTTGAGGAAGGGAACCTGCTCTGAAGAGCCACCTCCCGGAGAGAGAAAGGTAGTTTGAATTAATTGGTAATTGACTCCTTCATTACCAGGACAGATTAAAAAACGGTAGGTGAGTAACTGGACTTGGGACAGAAAAAGATCCATTATGGTTCTTTGCAGAGATGGTGGGATTGGCTGCCGGGGACACAGCTCTGATTGGTTGGTGTAATTTTCCTGCCTAGTTCTTCCTCAAAAGGGATTATTAATGATGGCTCTGAATGCATCTTTTTCCCAGTGATATTTTGCCAGCAAGAGTAACTCTAGACATCTATATGCATTTCTTATGAAATTAAACCATGCCAAGCGAAGATCATTTATAATCATTACACAAGATGTAGGAATATATAAAGATCTGCATTGCACATTACTTGATGTCCAAATATTTAACCATTGCAGCCAGAAGATCACTTAATTTACACCACTGACAGAGATGAGCAGATCGATCTGCTGAGGGTCAAGTTTGAGTGGAGTTTCCAGAATTTCGTAGGTGCTATTGGCATCAGACACATCCATAAGAGCTTCACCGTAATGCCATGCAGTTATCACATCACATGGTCTAGTGCTGCTGATCAAGAGGGCTGTCAAAGCCACTATAAATATGGGAGCCAGTCAAAAAGCTCCATTTTATAGGAGGTCAGTGATGCAGGGAGATGAAGCTACTAGGAATCTCCAACTTTGTCCATCCAGTTGTTCTGTATTTGATACTTAGAATAGAGCTATGGTCACACGAAAGAACAGTCTCTCATGCGAGAGAATTGGATTGATTATGGTAAAGACACTGGAATTAATCTCTGATCTGAGTTTGACTAGAGTGTCCGCTTAGTGCGATCTGATTCTCTCAGATGTGAGAATCGGAGCACACTGTGAGGAGAAGATGGAGAAAAAATTTCACCATCCTCTCCATTCTGTGAGTCTCTGGAAACTGGTCTGCACTCCAAGGTCATCTGAGTGCAGTCCGAAGATTTCTAGGCACCCACAGATTTGACTGAGTAAATGCCAGGCAATTTGGCTGTAAATTACAGCATGCTGCAATATTTTTCTCATGCTATCAGTTGACATACAGCCTCCCATTTTCTGAACACGTCCACCTTGAAGTCTCAAATCATCTGCTCCTCATTTACCGATTTGATGATTTAAGGTACATATACACCTTAGATAAATGTCGGGTGAGCATTGATGAGTTCTCTATGAAAAGAGTGGAGAAAGCCACTGCCAGACTCATTTGACAATAGTCCCAGCAAACATTAGAGGGGAGTCCGATCCTGCCAAATTTGTTGGTTTCAACTTTACAGTCTTTATTTTACCATTCCACTAAAACTGCTCTCACCAAACTTGATAGTAATTTCCTAAAGGCTAAGTCTTCAGCTTTGACACTGAATATAATTTACAATAACTAGACATAAAATCTGTGAGAGGAACTGATGAATATTTCCTTCTATGAATGAATTCACACATTGCAGAGCAATAAAGTTTATTGACCTGCAATCATGACCACAAAATGCTGTATGATGTTGGTCGTTGCAAAAAATGCATTAGAAAAGGTTACAAAAATGACAACTTGACTGTTCTTCTAAAGTATTATACACTTCTCAAAATTGGAATTGCAAATCCCAAATGGAAAAGTGGTTGAATAATGAAAATCATAAAGAAAGCACGACTCCAAGGACTGGATCCCTCTAGTCTTCATACTGTGACTGTGACTAGCTAGTCTGGCATAAACAAGCTATCATGGCCTTATATGTCTCCAGACTTGTCTTCCATCGAGCACAGCTGGGACATTATTTGTCGGCAATTGCAAAAGAGCTGCCAGCAGCGGATCTTGATGATTTGCTCAAGTGCACTCAAGGCGGCAAAATATTACTCAGACAACCACTAATAACATCATTAATATCAGCCAAGCTCCATAAGTGCGAGGATTTCTGTGTGTGGTGCTCATACACAACACTGAAAAAAATCAAGATGTTTTGAACATTTTCTTTTCAATTTTCATCATTTGCATATTATTTACATGTCTATCAATCCTGCGATTTTTATGATTCCACTCATTTTCCTTCTTGGTGTAGCATTTTCATTGTTGAGGAGTGTATGCAGTGATGGTAAGTAATGTTTCTCATTACCTCCATCATTTGTGCTCCTGCCTCATTCAGGTAAAAACTGCTTCTCACCAGTAATACAGTATTAGCCTTCATGTAAGTAATGTTTTGGTCTCCCAGTCATTTGTCTAGGTTAGGATTCTCCTTCCCCCTCCTTCTTGTCTCTGGCTCTGGCATCCAGTCACTGTGAGACAGCCTCCCCCCTCTCATTCCTATCTCTGCAGAGACATGCTTGGCTGAATCTATGCCTTTTGGCGGCAGAGCAGCAGTGTTGGGAATAAGCCCAAAGTGTGTGTGCCAATGCAAGATAAGGTAACAGAAATATCGTCATTTACTTCAGTGATCTTCTACCTGTGTCTCTTTAGCTGTTGTGAAACTAAAAGTTCCAGCATGCCATGAAAGATTAATAATTAATAGAGAGATAGAAAAGTTTGTGAACATAAGCTTATGATGACCTTTGACACTCTCAGTGCTGGAATGAATATATCACATGGATTTATGTCTTTTTACATCAATTAAGGAACCTGCTTCTCTGACCTTCTGGGGGCATCAAAACACAATAGCAGACCCCAATCAGAGGGCAATAAAACTTTCTCTCCTTATCTATTAACTGTTCCATTATTTATGCTCATCCCTCTGCCATAATGACAGTTCTGCTTCACATCACTTGTCTTATCTATTGCATTGTTTCTGTGCTGTGTTGTGTATAAATATGTGATTCTTCAGATTTTGTATTAGTCTTTGCCTGATGAAGAGACCTGAGTAGTCTCGAAAGCTTGCAATTTGTTACCATCTTTTCAGTTAGCCATTAAAAGGTATCAACCACTGAGGACTCTCAATCCTAAATATTTTTCTATCTACTGGCTAACACGGTACAAAGATACACATCTTTCCTAGAATAATTACTGGAAATTCTGGAACCTATAGTATTGCAATGGCTGGAAATCCACAAGTTGGAGGAGAAAAGCTGAATCTATAGAAAGGATACTCATGTGTAAACAGTGAAATGTATAGAAAATGCAAATATAATGACTGCGAGGATTGAAAACGGACACTGGATTATAGACATAGATAGCCATTGCTAAAGTGCCATGTAGAGAAGCATAATGCTCAATGTATTTCATTGATGACTTCATAGAGAGAGTAAAGACGGCCATGCACATTAGATGGCGGTCGACCGAATGATACTTTGGCTGATTGGTCGTCCAACAGCCATTTCTGAGGTCTCTCCAATACATAGAAGAGCTTGTTCGGCCGAGAGCTCCTGTGTCCTCTATGAGAAAGACACAGACAGACATCCTTGGCAGCAGCTTATCTCTCACAGAACAGAGCAATCATCAGTTTAAAATTGGACATGCCCAATCGACATCTCCCCTGACTATCAGTTGGCTGACATCTCAATACAGATCAGAGTGTTGGCCGAACCCCTTCATGTCGGCCAGTTCTGCTGACATTAGTCTAATGTGTATGGGGGGCTTAAGTTAGTACATACCAGGAATTTCAATTTCTCATTTCATAGATGTCAATGCAGCCTGTAGTCTGGGGGCAGTCACAAAAAGTTGAATAAAGGATTTTACAAAAAAAATTATGTTGTTTTATCTTACCCAGAATTCTTGTTGTTGAGACAGATTTGCCATAAGAAATATCTGGACTCCATATTGGTAAATGCTCACTCAGGACCCTTGAATGATTTTGCAATGAAGTAGAATAATATCAAATTAACCTTACCACTCCACAGCCAATTTCCGTTTTTTTTATTCTTGTATTTTTCTTCCCTTCTTCCAAGAGCTATAACTTTTATACTTTTCAGTCAATATAGCCATATGTTATAAAAACTTAATTCCAGCTCACCCAGTTGTTCTATGCACATCTACCTAGGGCTCAGACACCGGCCTCGCCCTGGCCTCACATCAAGGATAATCGAAAAAATTGGAGTCCGGCTCAACAGGACTGGATTTTCCTTTTTTTTATTTTTTAAAAGAAATTATAGTGCATACAAAAGAACATTTTCATGGTCGACATGACCCAGTCGACGCATTTCGACTGCACTAAGCAGTCTTACTCAATTTTGAAAAAGAAAAAGAAAAGGAAAATCCAGTCCTGTTGAGCCGGACTCAATTTTTTCTAGAGCTATATGTTGGCTTGTTTTTTAGTGGGATGAGTTGTACTTTGGAATGACACTAGTAATTCTATCACTTAGTGTACTGGAAAACGGGAAAATAATTTCAAGTGCATTGAAATTGCAAAAAAAGGACAATTTCACAACTGTTTTGTTTTTGTTTGTTTTATTTACCAAGTTCACCATATGGTAAAACTAACCTGGCAATGAGATACCACACATGTCCAGGTTTTCTTACTTAAGCGGTGAAAGAAAATGTTGCTTTCGTCACCATATTCTGAGATTAGTAGTGTTTTTATTTTTTGGTATCTGGGGCTGGGTCAGGGCTTATTTTTTTGTGCCCAGAGCTGACGTTTTCACTGAGAGCATTTTGGAGTAGCTGCAATGTTTTGATAACCTCCTATAGCATTTTTTGCAAGTTGTAATGGCCAAAAAAATGTAATTCCGGCATTTTGATTTTTTTTCATTACGCTGTTTACCTATTGGATTAATTTATTTTATATTTTGATAGTTCAGACTTTTATGAATATACCAAATATGTGTATTTATTTTAATTGTTTTATTTTTAATGAGGCAAAAGGGGGTGATCTGAACTTTTTTTTTTATTCTTACTTTTAAAAACTTTTTTTTTTAACTTTTTACTGTTGGTCCCCTTAGGGGAAATGAAGCTGTGATCGTCTGATCGCTTGTACTATACATAGCAGTGCATTAGCACTGCTAGGTATAACTTAAATCACCATCTCCTATGAACGCCGGTCACGGCAGGAACTCAGAGGAGGATCATAACAAACGCCAACATACCCTCGGCTACCATGACAACCCATCGGCACCCCAAGATCACATCACGAGCTCGTCGATGGGAGCGTGGAATGACGCACATCCCCTCTTGGCGAGTGTTAAATGCTGCTGTCAGAGATTAACAATTAAAGGCACATGATGGCTGATTAAATCAGCTGTCATGTGCAGGGAAAGATGCGGGCTCGGCTTGCAAGTGCGTCATATGTCATGAAGGGGTTAAAAAGTGTTTGGTACTGGATTTGTTAGTTTTCCTAACTATTCTGAGCCTCCCTGGTAATAATGATGCAAATTTTCTTTTCAACCAACGGGGCTTTTTTCTTCTCTGATTTTGGCCAATGAAAGCATGGCCGCACCCACAGAGAAGAATTGAGGCATTTCCATTAAAAGGCATTGTCTCATCTCGGTCATTGATAAAATCAGGATATGCCATAAATGTCTGATAGCTGCAGCACAAGAAATCACAGACTAATATTTCTACAGAAATTAATTTACACTTTCTTTGAAATACAGCTCATTTTATTTAGTAAAAGAACCATTTAAAATATTGATTGTCCGATCACATATATTACCTTTCATATCTCGTCTCATGGGGTCCACTTCCCTTTTAGATCTGACTCGATATTTTCATGATATGGCAATTGGTAAATTATTTCAATTCCTTAACTGAGTAATAACATTTCAGCGGAGCACTGCTTAGTCATAAAGTGGCCATTTTAATTCTCTGTTATGGCAGCACTATCCCATTGGACAGTATTGATTACATATGATTGAGTACTTTATTTCCAGAGTGCAGCATGCTTTACTATACGAAATGCAAATATCTCTTACTTTGTATGTTATAGATAATAAGACAACTTCGCACAGAGGCCCTCGATAAAAAGAAAACATCCCTCACTGTATGCGTTATATTTTCTGTAATTTTTATATTCCATCCCATCGACTCAGCTGAAGCAGATAAATACGATACTACTTCTTGTTTTTTGAGGTTGGACCAACCTACTAAGAAAAATGATGTTTTCAACATGTAATTGTTCAAGGGTATAACAGACACGGCTCAGAATTGTAAAGAGAAGTTGGTCAATTTGCAAAAGCAATTGAAATTTGGAATAGTATAAAGCCTGCAAGAATGAGTCCCATCGGAACAACTTCTGGTTGGGACTTATGAACATCAAGAGTCAGAGAAGCAAGCTGCTACAGAACAGTTACACCTTAAGAGCCCCATACACATTAGATAGCTGTTGGATGAACGATTGTTTGGTAGACAA
>JARQOD010000008.1:76370251-76433794 GCA_033576555.1 Oophaga sylvatica
TGATCTTGTCATGGTTTGCTGAGTTTGTGGGAAAAGTTAGGTTAAGGGTTAATTTGGATGGCCTCACTCTGGGATTCTGGGAGGCTTCTTATAGCCTCATTGTGGGGCCATTCCTTGTCGCTTATACTTTGACCCTTGGCCGAGTGTGTGTGACCCTGTGTTTTGTGCTTGTGATTCTTTATGCTTGCTTGGTTTTGACTTGGTTCTGTTCCCGTTACGAGTTCTGCCTGCCCCTCCTGTACTACGTTGCTATCTCGTGTATGACCTCTTGCCTTTGTCCTGACAATTCTCTGCTTATCCCTCCTGTACTGCGTTGCTATCTCGTGTATGACTCCTGGCTTATGTTCTGACTATTCTCTGCTCACCCCTTCTGTACTGCGCCGTCCTCTCCGTGTATGAACCCCGTTTGTCTGACCTGAGTTTCCCTATTCACTAATCCAGGATCCCTGGAGAGTCCTGCACTCACCTCCAGTAGCAGAACGCTAAGCCCTGCCCCCTGTGGTCACATGATCACAGGTCCTTTTGCTTACTGCTACTCTCACCACACTGCTCTGGTCCCTGTCTGCCTGAGCGTCCCCTGCGGCATCTGACCCCAGACCCTTCCACAGTGTGGGTGAGTAACCCTGCTCAGCCGTGGCAGTTCGCTGGCGCTGACAGGTCGTTACAGATCTCTACTCTTCCAGTAACTGCCATTTCCTAATTACATTTTGAACTGAGAAAAGGGCAACTTGAAAATGCTTTGCTATTTTATTATAGCCTTCTCCTGCTGTTTGGGCCTCCACCATTTTCAGAGTTCTAGAATAACGCATGGTTGCTGTCTTTTGGCATAAGGTTAGAAAAGGCTGTTGTTTTATGAAGCTTGGAAATTTACATCATGCTGATAGCAAAAAAAACATAACCCTAACAGGCTAATTAAGGACTGAAACCTTGGTCAAAATTTTCTGAGCAGAGAAATCTTCAAGTGTGTTCAAACTTTTGCATTAGCCCATTTTCACAGTTTTAGGCCTTTTAGAGATAATTTCATCTTCAACTTGCTTAACTGTTCACAATAACAGTAATTTTTATGAGGGGTGTCAAATTTTTACATGCCAGTGTACATAAAAAAGTGCTTTTAAAGCTGTATATGTTGGGAATAAGCTGCTTTTCTAGTGTAGCGCATTTCACATAACTGATGCAGCATGAGTAAAGTCTTTGAAATTTGAGTGTTAAGTTTGTATCATAGCGGATATCAATTTTAGATCATTGGCAGAATGTTAAGGATGGGTACTGTAGTAGACAAATGTGCAAAAGGAGATGCAAGATGGTAAAGCATTGCTGGGAGCTGTGTAGGGGAGAGTAGTAACTCAGTGAATTAGCAACCTGTGCAATTCCTGGCACAGGGCTGTAGAGTCTGAAAGAAAGAAAGTTGGCTGCTGCAATCATGTTTGTTGGAGAGAGGAAGGTTTGGATAGGGGAAGAATGATTAGAAACAAGTCATGGTAATCAATATGAGAATATACAACAGGCAGAATGTATGGACTTTTCTGCAATAAATCACTTTCACCTAGTAAAGACCTTAGTCCTTTCTGAAGGTCAGGATTTCCTGGCTGTTTTTGAGAACTAGTAACTAGGTGAAGCCAAACTAATAACAAGATGCATTCTAATTTACTGAATATGCAGGCTAATAAAAGAGCAACAGATTACATGACACTAAAAAAATTGTACCATTACCACTGAGTAGGCAACAGGCACAAGGACAATAACTTTGATCTCTAAAGCCCAGTCAGTCTATGTCTACTGAGAAAAATATTAAGCCAATGCACACAGCTAGAGATGGCATCTTCAATCCCCAGAGTGACTCCACCAGGATCACATCAGCATTGTTGTGTGGGTGTTTACGGTGGACTGGAAGCAAAAGTCAGGATAAAGATAATGTAATTCATTATCTGCTTGAGAACAGAGAAAGGCAATAAGAGTTCTTCACATCAATGCAGACTTCAGCAATCTGTCGCTTTACACTCCAAATGAGAAAAGCCATGTTCTTCCATGAGAAATGGGCAAATAGACTTCTCTGACATAAAAAGAAGCAGAAAGCAAACAGGGTAGCCAGACATTTACAGAGCTAGTCTTCATCACAATGTGATTCTATGTCCTCTGTGAATCTCGAGCTAAGAGCGAGCCCCACAGTACATACATTATCATATGTGGAAATCCCAATGGTTTTGTTACTGTATTTAAGTTATACTCCTGCTGCCATATAACAATGAGGATGCTTACTGCCAGAGGAGCAAAGTGACTCCCACACTTCTATTCTTCACATCTTCAGAACAGTAATAGGATGAAAACAAGAGTAAAAGTGGGTCATACAGAATACACGGTTGTAAAATGCAAGAACAGAGCTGAGCACAGATGTACTGTAGAAGTGAGTGTTCCCATCTTTAGAGAGGCGATGCCATAACATCAACTTTTAAGTATCATGCAGAAATATATATGTCTGATTGCCAGCATAAATGCAGATATCTGTGCAATTACAGCTAGGGTTCAACTTGACACGCCATGATGTGCAGTAAAAAGACACCATCACCACCACTTATGCACATGAATGTTCCACTATGGAAGAAAAGTCATTCAGATTCAAGAAGTTTCCATACTGTAAGTCATCTGAAACTTTTTTTTTAAGAAAAATTGAGACTTCAAGCAAGTCTTGGAAGTGCCAGAGATACTGTCAATCACAGATGACTAAGTGACAAGTGACCAGGTATCCCTGTAGAACCTTAGCCGAAAAGGAGACATACCAAACCATTAATCAATGGTCAACTTGTAGAATAGAAGAATCCCAGAATATAGCTAGATAAAGGTTGACCTGACTGGCAGCTTATGCATCTGTTATCAATCCCAAATATTGGAGAATAGAAAAAGAAAATTATCCCTCATTTTCCCATCAGTAACGAGACACTGCGCAGAACCACACTGTCATTATATGTCACAACTTGGGGGGTGTGGCCTGAACTCTTGCAATGTGAGGAAGCAGGAGTCTGGAGCTCCCACAAGACTTCACTGAAAAGCGACATAAAAGTGGTATTTGGGGTTCCACTTCATCCTGTTCCACTGTGGGATTATTACCACTAGTCCCAGGAGCATTTTGAGACCAAAAGAAGACTTCTGGGATCAAGTAAACCGGAGTTTTCTACCATAGAAGATAAGTACATTGCTGGGAGCCTCTCTGCCCAAGATGTCTGCTGTGCTGCCTTCATACAGCTAAAGCCAGGAAGAAAGCTCCCCCTGCCCTCTTGAGAGTGAGTAACTATATTTGCCCTTATATAACAGAACTGAGCCCTGCCTCAATGTAAGCGCTGATATCTTTATCTAAATAAGACTTTTACATACTTTGTGTGAAGCTAGAAGCAGCTTAGATAATCATCCCTGACCAAGAAAGCGCGCGGGCATCAGCAAAACAGCCAATATATCCTGGTTGCTGCACTTACAGATGTGGAGACTGGAGAGGTTCTTTGCAATACAGTCTGAATGATATCCATCTCCCTTGATAAGTTAATCAATTTGTTAGACCGAGGGGCCGCAGGTGAGCAGTACAAAACACACAACTGCTGTTGTGAAGCGTGGTGATTCGCCCCAGTGCTCCCCTTACTACCACCATCGGCTTTCCTTGATTTGGGTCATTTTGCTCTGCAAGTTTGGACTCCATAACTGGCAGAGATAGGATTAAAGACTCACAGTATTTTTCCTATAGCCTGATTTATTGCCTAGACAACAGCGGCATCTGGTGGTCTTTTAAAGAATTGCATCCAAAAGTTATCTCAAAATAAAAGGACTCATTTGATTACCCACTCCTCAAAAATGTAACTCTTTATGATCTGAATATATCCAAGGGGGAATGTGACTGATGCCAAGATAGCTACGTGGCAAGGCTAAATTTATACGTTTTACAATGGTTAAGATTGGCAAATCCGCCTCAGGAGTCTCTCCTAGATCTAATGTTTCCCTGACTCAAGTGGGCATGAATAAGTTTCTTCACAAAAAGCAAACAAAAGCTGCTATATCAAAGTCCAAACCCCCAGAGCTTATGGATTCACATTCTCCTAGTAACTCTGACTCTGAAATAGAAAGCGAAATGGAAGAAAGCAGAATTGCAGGGGATCAACCAGTATCCAGATCCTTCATAAAAAGAATACTAGCTAAATCTCTAGAACCGGTGGTTAAAGATTTATCTGACATCAAGCAAGAAATTTCACAAATAGGCCACAGGGTGGACTCACTGGAAGCTTCTAATTCCACCATAATTCAGCAAACCAATGAAGTTGTAGCGTGCTCACATAGTCAGGGAGATCATATTATCCAAATTTATTCTATTCTTGAGGACCATGAGAATAGAGAAAGAAGAAACCTACGGATAAAAGGCATCCCTGAAACAGTTGTGGTTGAAGCATTGCCCGCTACTCTGAGAGGAATATTTTCTAATCTACTGTCCCAAGATGACCCTACACACATGGAGATAGTGAGAGCCCACAGGTCATTAAAACC
This sequence comes from Oophaga sylvatica, assembly GCA_033576555.1. Taxonomy (NCBI): domain Eukaryota; kingdom Metazoa; phylum Chordata; class Amphibia; order Anura; family Dendrobatidae; genus Oophaga; species Oophaga sylvatica. The sequence goes on from JARQOD010000008.1 coordinate 76,374,770, forward strand.
ACGACCTAAACCAGGAGACCCTCCACGAGACGTCATCTGCCGTTTTTTGGACTATCGCACTAAAGATTTAATTATAAGATGATCAAGGGAAGCGGAAAATATTTTATTCGAAGATTCTTCAATATTGATTTTCCAAGACAGTGTCGGCATCGACACTAAACAAGAGACGTATATTGAAACCTTTTACGGAAGCCTTGCGTCGCAACCAATGCCAATATCGTTGGTTATACCCATTTGGCATCGCAATAACTTCCAAAGATAAGCGTATCCAGGCCAGGACCTCGGCAGAGATTCAGGAGGCATGTAAAGAGCTGGGTATCTCTCTGGAGAAATACCCAGATCTGGAGGCGTATCATTCATCACCTTCCTTGTAACCTCTGACTCGACCTGAGCCTTGGAACTTGTCCAATCTAAACCCAATCGAAACTGACTCAAAGCAGCAAAGCTTCAATCTGCACTTCCAGATGAAGAGACCGGATGAGACACTGGACTGGGGCCGGGAGACGTCCGGGCCACAGTTTTGTTTTTTCTCTTCTTTCCAGGCCTTGCTGATCAGTAATGGCGGAACTGCCTACACTCCGTCATATCTAACTGCTTTGTTTACCTGTGTTTAATGTTGTTCTTTTTTCAGGAAGGAATGCAAAATTGCATCATCAGCTGTTTGCCTTTGACAGTTACCAATGGCTTTACCCGTGAGTTGAGTATAGCTTATACTTATAAACTGTTACCCCCCTCTCCCGGGGGCTTGCCCGATCCATCTTGTCTTTTCCTATCCCTGGGTGAGTGGACGGGCATAGCCTGTTGGGAAAGGATCAGATTGCCTATCCACAGGACCCGTGATACTGGCACCATTGCACTTACTCCCCCCTTTATTTCTGTTAATTGTTCATATTAATATGGTTTTGGTTAATGTTCTACTCATCAGCTTAGACTGGTGTACCACCCTTGTTATGATAGTTCTAACATCCTAATTCTGCAGGTATTCTTTGACACCATCCCTCCCCTTACCTCCTTGGTCCGGCTTGATAACACTGCAAATTAAAGGTTCGCACACACATCACAGTCTCTATGGAGACTAATCAAGGTAATTTTAAACTAGCAAGCTTCAATACGTGGGGTTTAAACTCACCTAGCCCAAGGGCACAGACATTGAATTGGTTCAGAAAGATAACTTCAATATTCTTCTTTTACAAGAAACCCATTTCCAAATCAAGAAACTTCCCTCCTTTGATTAATCCCATTATAACCAGTGGTATCATGCCACATCTCCCCAGAGGGGTTCTAGAGGAGTGTCAATCGCGTTTGATAAAAATACACCATTTCTGCTAACTGACTTATTGGCTGACACTGACGGGAGATATATTTTCATAAAAGGTCTTCTAGTGGGAACGTTAGTTACTATCAGCAACCTATAGAAACAAATTAAATTGATTACCTCCAAATTAAACCAGTTTTGTACTTTCTTAGAGGGTATCTCAATTATTGGAGGAGATCTCAATATACCTCTGGACCCCATATTGGACTCATCCACAAAGAAATGCCAGATTTCATATCAAAATATTATCAGGATTAAGAGATCTCTTCATAATCTTTCATTGGTTGATGTATGGCGGCATGTACACCCTAATGACCTCGACTACACCTTTTTTTCCCACCCTCACAATTCCTACCACAGAATTGATTACATTTTTCTATCAAAGTCTCTGATACCAAATCTTTCTGAAGCAGAGATACTCCCCTCAATACACTCTGACCACTCAATAGTCTCAATACGCTTCTCAACTTCAAAACCTTACTCAGTATATCGCTCATGGAGACTAAACGACTCAATCCTAACTTCAGACATTAATAAACAACAAATACGTAATACTTTAATAGACTTTTTCAAGAACAATACCACTTCGGAGGTGAGCTTTCCAATAGTGTGGGAGACCCATAAATCGGTGATCAGGGCAAATTTATTTCCATCGCTTCACACCTCAACAAACAGCGCAAAAAGACAATATGAGACCTTTATGAAGAGATAGTGAATTTAGAAACACAACTTAAAATAACTTTGTTGTGTCAAAGTCTGGAGGCTCTGACAGCCAAACGCTTACAATTAACCCCTCTCTGCCATCAGACGTACTATTCCGTCCATGTGACCCTGGACCTAATTCCCATGGACGGAATAGTACGTCATAGGCGATCAGCTGCGCTCCCGGGGGGAGCGTAGCTGATCGCCGCCGGGTGTTAGCTGTATATCACAGCTGACACCCAGCACTATGTGTCAGGAGCGGTCACGGACCGCTCCCGGCACATTAACCCCTAGCACACCGCGATCAAACATGATCGCGGTGTGCCCGGGGCACAGGAGAGGATCGCTCAGGCAGGGGGCTCCCTGCGCGCCCCCCTGAGACCCTCAGAGCAGCGCGATGTGTCGCGCTGTTCCGAGGGTCCATCCTCCCTCCAGGTCCCCGGATCCAAGATGGCGCTGGGGAAGAGCAGGCGCTGGGGAAGCCTGCAGCAGTGCCAGAGCGATCGCTGGTGTGACAGTGTGCTGTGCACACTGTCACACCAGCGATCTGCTAAAATACTGTGATGTCCCACCCTGGGACAAAGTAAAAAAGTAAAAAAAATAAAAATAAAAAGTGGTAAAAAAAATCATCAAAAAAAAAATAATATTCCCCAATAAATTCATTTCTTCCTATAAATAAAAAAAATAAAACAATAAAAGTACACATATTTGGTATCGCCGCGTCCATAACGACCCCCCCTATAAAACTGTCCCACTAGTTAACCCCTTTAGTGAACCCCTTAAAAAAAAAAAAAAAAAAACTAAGCAAAAAATCAATGCTTTATCATCATACCGCCGAACAAAAAGTGGAATAACACGCGATAAAAAAGACAGATATAAATAAACATGGTACCGCTGAAAACGTCATCTTGTCCCGCAAAAAACGAGCCATCATACAGCATCATCAGCGGAAAAATAAAAAAGTTATAGCTCGCAGAATAAAGCGATGCAAAAATAATGATTTTTTATATAAAATAGTTTTTATTCTATAAAAGCGCCAAAACATAAAAAATGATATAAATGAGGTATCGCCGTAATCGTACTGACCCGAAGAATAAAACTGCTTTATCAATTTTACCACACGCGGAACGGTATAAACGCCTCCCCCAAAAGAAATTCATGAATTGCTGATTTTTGTTCATTCTAACCTCCCAAAAATCGAAATAAAAAGCGATCAAAAAATGTCACGTGCTAAAAAATTGTACCAATAAAAACGTCACCTCGTCCCGCAAAAAATAAGACCTCACATGACTCTGTGGGCCAAAATATGCAAAAATTATAGCTCTCAAAATGTGGTGATGCAAAAAACTACTTTTTGCAATAAAAAGCGTCTTTTAGCGTGACAGCTGCCAATCACAAAAACCCGCTATAAATAGTAAATAAACCCCCCTTTATCACCCCCTTAGTTAGGGAAAAATAATAAAATTAAAAAAATGTATTTATTTCCATTTTCCCATTAGGGTTAGTGTTGCGGCTAAAGTTAGGGTTAGGATTAGCGCTAAAGTTAGTATTAGGGTTATGGTTGGGATTAGGGTTAGGGGTGTGTTAGGGTTAGGTTTGTGGTTAGGGTTGGGACTAGGGTTAGGGGTATGTTGGGGTTAGGGTTGGAGTTAGAATTGGGGGGTTTCTGCTGTTTAGGCACATCAGGGGCTCTCCAAATGTGACATGGCGTCTGATCTCAATTCCCGCCAATTCTGCGTTGAAAAAGTCAAACTGTGCTCCTTCACTTCTGAGCTCTGCCATGCGCCCAAACAGTAGTTTACCCCCGCATATGGGGTATCAGCGTACTCTGTACCCCAAGAGTTATTGTGCAATTTGTCCTATTTCTTCTGTTACCCTTGGGAAAATAAAAAACTGGGGGCGACAAAATCATTTTTGTAAAAAAAAAATGATTTTTTTGTTTTTACGGCTGTATGTTATAAATTTTCTGTGAAGCACTTGGGGCTTCATAGCGCTCACCACACTTCTAGATAAGTTCCTTGTGGGGTCTATTTTCCAAAATGGGGTCACTTGTGGGGGTTTCCACTGTTTAGACGCATCAGGGGCTCTCCAAATGCGACATGACGCCCCCAGACTGTTATGTCCCATGAATGAGACATTTTACAGACTGTCCTGTGTATTTTACATGCCGTATTGCAGTCTCTCATATTGTTTACTGTTGCTATGTGTCCCTGTGTTTGCATAGCTGAAATCCTCCCTTTCACATCAAGTTTGTCCCTTCTGTCTCTCTGTCTCCCTCTTCTGGTGTGATGTCATTTCCTTCTTCTTTCTCCTGTGTTTCATTCTCCATCTTGGTTTTATCAGAATCACATGTGTTTTCAGTCTGTCTGAAGAAAGTCTTTTTTACCTGCTGCTGTTTGTATGCATTCAACAAGAATTCTTAAAGAAATCAAAGTCTCTTCTGGATTCTTCATAACATGTGTGCCGGCAGCTGAGTTAAGCTATCTGCGATCGTCGCCAATTGTAAGTAGGGTGAAAGAGATCCAGCATCTCACAGAGCCATATTTACAGCCACAGGCCCCGGGACAGAATAGTAAAAAAGACTCTTCAGATTCATCTGTAAAACCCACAGCTTCTATAAAGCTACAGAACTTCCTGCAGAGCATCCGCTCTCAACATATAAGAGTCTATACAGCTCTCCTTCTCCCTGTGAATCAGGATGCTGAAGGAATGACTACACGGTCTCTGCCAGACCCATTGTCAGAGGAAGAGTGCATAGACCCTGATCCACCATTTAGTGAGAAGGCTAGACGTGTCACAAAGCCAACATGGAAAATAAGGGAGAATCTAGAATCCAGTAAACATGATCTTCTCCGTGCAACAGCAGAGCTATGGCAAAAACTCTTATGCCACATAAATAGCCTATCTCAGCCTGCTTCTCTCCAACGACCACTGGAGGGAGCTCTCGCACAACTGTGTTCAGATTATCAATGTTATGCAGAAATAACAGACCAATATATCGCAGTGTTAAAAAGACTTAACCCATCAGTTACCTGCAAAGAGCTGCAAGCTTTCCAAAAACTTAACTCTGAGAGAGAAAGCATGGTGCGCGATATAAAAGCCAAAACAGAGGCAAGAATCGCACTAATAGCCGAGATGTCATCTTGCATTTCTGGCTCTGCCAGACAGTCAAAGCGAACATCTAAGTCACGCTCTTCAAAATCCTCAACCCTCAGCGAACAGCTCATAAACAGGCGACTGAGCATAAACAGCGCGAAGCTGAGGACCACTAAAATACAAGCTGCCCTAGAGGCCATAGAAATGAAAACTGAGGCCACTAAAATACAAGGTGCCCTAGAGGCCCTAGAGAAGGAACGCCAACACGCCATAGCCATGGCAAAATTAAAGGTCCTGGAACAAGCCATCAGTGGGAGCCAAAGAGACAGCATCAGTTTAAGTGGTTTTGATACTGAAGACCCTCTTAAGCGTACTAGAGATATGTACAAAGCTAACACAGTGCTATCCCTGCTCCTGCAATCCTTCCTGACCACACAGATGCTTCCCTGAAACAACAGGGTTTTGATACTGAAGACCCTCTTAAGCGTACTAGAGACTATGTACAAGGCCAACACAGCGCTATCCCTGCTCCTGCAATCCTTCCTGACCACACTGATGCTCCCCTGAGGCAACAGGACACAGAGCGTTTATCCCCATCCTGCACCCAAGGTCAGTACAATTACAATACGCTGCCAATCTTGTATCCTGATCCACCTCTGTGCACCGAAATGTACCAGAAACCTGCAAATCACCAAATCTTATACTCAGAATCCTACGTACAGGCCAATATGCAGGCCAGTCACCACACTCCGGTCAATCACACAATTCCAGTCCCATGTGTGGCAGAAACTAAGCTCATTAAGCCAGTTAATGGACTGAACGCCTACGCTGCCCCATATATACCTGCATTCCCAGGTCAAATCACAGACTGTATGAACAAAGCTATCCAGCCAGCATCGGTCCTTCCAAAATCGGAGAATGCTGATATGACTGGCCTCGCAAGGTACATGATTCGGCGCGATCTAACTAAGACCGGTCTTACAGAGTTTGACGATAAACCTGAGAACTACAGGGGTTGGAAGTGTACCTTTGAAACCACGATCAGTGATCTCAGCATCACCGCCGCTGAAGAGCTAGACCTGCTAATCAGGTGGCTTGGGCCACAATCCACGGATCGGGTCAAGAGACTTAAATCTGTCCACATCAGTAATCCCATTGCTGGTCTCACTGCCGCATGGAAGAGACTAGAAAGAAGCTATGGCAGTCCTGAGGTCATAGAAAGGGCCCTGTTCAAACGACTAGAGGATTTTCCAAAGGTATCTAATAAAGACAGTACAAGGTTCCAAGAGCTCAGCGACCTCCTGTTAGAGCTTCAGCTGGCCAAAGCAGACCCGTACCTTCCTGGCCTCAGCTACCTGGACACTGCTCATGGGGTAACCCCAATAGTTTCCAAGCTGCCGTCCAATATCCAAAATAAGTGGGCCATGCTTGGGTAAAATACAAAAGGGAAAACCAAGTCTCCTTACCTCCATTTTCCTACTTCTGAGAGTTCATCGAAAATATCGCAGAGTGTAAGACCGATCCAAGTTTTTCCTATGGAGAACACAGCGACCCTGTTTCATCTACAAAACACAACAGTCCACGTCTTAACTACAGGAACCACCAAGCTCCAATGTCCATCAAGAAGACTGATGTTCTTCCGGCACTTTCAGTATCACAAGATAAGAGCGACAAAGGTGAGAAGGTTGAGAATCCTAATCGCCAGTGTCCAATTCACAAACTACCACATCCCCTGAAGAAGTGCATCGGCTTCAGGAAGAAGCCCCTTCAAGAACGAAAGGAGCTCTTGAAGAAGTTTGGAGTATGCTTCAGGTGCTGCGCCTCTACCGAACATCTTGCTAAGGACTGTGTCATTCCCATCATGTGTCTAGAGTGCGACAGCAAAGACCACGTACAGGCGCTCCATCCATCACAGCCTGACTCTGCGTCTTCACCTTCTCCACCCACAAGCCATGGCGGGGAGAGTACAGACCAAGTGACAAGCCATGTTGCAGTATCTTCCTCATGCACCGATGTCTGTGGAGAAGGTCTTCGAGACAAGTCCTGTGCGAAGATATGCCTGTCATGGGTGTATCCCAAGGGCCATCCAGAGAAGGCAGTCAAGGTGTACGTTAGCCTGGATGACCAGAGCAACAAATCATTAGCCAGGTCAGAACTCTTTGACTTGTTTGACTTAAAAGGAGACGTCTATCCCTACACCTTGGGCACCTGCAGTGGCGTTTTACAAACCTCTGGAAGAAGGGCCAGTGGCCTCATAATAACTTCTCTTGAGAAAGGCGCCACGGAGATACCACTACCCACGCTTGTAGAGTGTAACCAAATACCATTCAATAGGGAAGAAATCCCAACACCAGAAGTCGCTCTTCAGCATCCTCATCTCAGAATGATAGCCAAAGAGATGCCACCCCTGGATGATAAGGCAGACATCCTAATTCTCCTCGGCAGAGACATTATACGACTGCACAAGATGCGTCAACAAATCCACGGACTACTCAATGAACCATATGCCCAGCGCCTCGAGTTGGGCTGGGTCATCATTGGCAATGTCTGTAGTGACCAGACAAAGAATCAGAACGACATCTCCTCTTACAAAACCGTTATCACGTCGGATGACAACGACTTGTCCTCCCTGTCATACTCACGTCACCAATGGATGAAGGAGAAGTCAAACGACACTACGTGTCAACGGCAACCATCCAATATTTCAAGTCCGCTTTATCCTCGAGACTACAACCTCGAGATAACAGCATTCGATCCTTCAACCAAGGACAACAACTCACTACCTACAGAGGGAGACAAAGTGATCATCAGGGTCATGAGCATCAAACCCACCGAAGACAACTATAACAGCTGGGTAGCTCCCTCACCTTCTCTTCCAGCAAAGACTAAGTTGCCAAGGGATCCACAGCAAGTAACTGCTAAGTTCCCAACCTTTGATACCCATCTCCATCACAAGCCTGGTCAAACCGAAGCCATGCTAGACTTCAGTGCTCAGAGTGAGAGCCCCTCTCTCAACAGCCTACCTCTGACCGATGGTGCCAGCGTTTTCCCCACGCAATTCAGCCTCAGCTCACTGGCGGATGTTGAACAAGACACGTTCACTTCCCAAGCATCACCCTGTAAGGAACTTGCTATCAAACGAGGAGCTTCGCCTGTTGAAAACAGCATCGACGGTCCTCTCGAGTTTAAGACACCCATCGCAGTTCTAGGCAGGGTACCACTGAGACAGCTTGTTACTCCGGATATCAACGGGAACACTATGCTACCATCTCAGAGACAGCAAAGATGGGAGATGGCGAAGAAGTCTCTAAAGGCCTTACAACAAGTCCTGCCCCGTAGTTCTGTAAAGACTCTTTCAACCATCATCAAGAGACAAGTCTACCTTTCCTACGATGTGTCTACGAAGACTACAGCTGCAGGAGCCTCTCCCAGCGCTTCAGAAACCGGCAAAAAGGTACAGAAGCTGAGCTCTCTTTACCCTGGACATCCTTTCAGCTGGTCAGCCATCCTATCTGCTGACATACATTTCAGGCAAATCATCTGCTGGCTCCTTCGAGCAGGAGTCACATGATCTTAGCTTCGTCTCTGAACTCAGCTCACGGCGGGGAGCCTACCGCCATATACTCCTCCAGCTATGTTGGAACCTTGTAATATTTTAACTTTCTCTAGCGGATTATTGGGTTGGTGGAAGTGTTTGCATGTTGCGGCTTCCCCAATCCGAAGATGGGTTTTCGTTTGGACTCGGACTATTCCGCTGTTGAGGACTTCATACCTCCAACTGAACATTGGACCATGCCAATTGGACTTCAACTGTTGTTGTTATTACCTGCATGCTTGTTTTTTCCTTTTATCTTTCAGGTCTACAGTGACATCTCCAGTGGACATCATAAAATTATGAAATCTATAGATTTCAGACGGGGAGTGTTATGTCCCATGAATGAGACATTTTACAGACTGTCCTGTGTATTTTACATGCCGTATTGCAGTCTCTCATATTGTTTACTGTTGCTATGTGTCCCTGTGTTTGCATAGCTGAAATCCTCCCTTTACATCAAGTTTGTCCCTTCTGTCTCTCTGTCTCCCTCTTCTGGTGTGATGTCATTTCCTTCTTCTTTCTCCTGTGTTTCATTCTCCATCTTGATTTTATCAGAATCACATGTGTTTTCAGTCTGTCTGAAGAAAGTCTTTTTTACCTGCTGCTGTTTGTATGCATTCAACAAGAATTCTTAAAGAAATCAAAGTCTCTTCTGGATTCTTCATAACATGTGTGCCGGCAGCTGAGTTAAGCTATCTGCGATCGTCGCCAATTGTAAGTAGGGTGAAAGAGATCCAGCATCTCACAGAGCCATATTTACAGCCACAGGCCCCGGGGACAGAATACAGACCATTCCATCAAAGTCTGCAATCCAAAACGTCACTACTTCCCTTCCGAGCCCAGACGTGCACCCATACAGTCGTTTTCTCACACATGTTGGGTATCAGCGTACTCAGGACAAATTGGACAACAACTTTTGGGGTCCAATTTCTACTGTTACCCTTGTGAAAATAAAATATTGGGGGCGAAAAAATCATTTTTGTAAAAAAAAAAAAGGATTTTTTATTTTTACGGCTGTACGTTATAAACTTCTGGGAAGCACTTCGGGGTTCAAAGTGCTCACCACACATCTAGATAAGTTCCTTGTGGGGTCTATTTTCCAAAATGGGGTCACTTGTGGGGGGTTTCCACTGTTTAGGCACATCAGGGGCTCTCCAAATGCGACATGACGCCCCCAGACCATTCCATCAAAGTCTACAATCCAAAACGTCACTACTTCCCTTCCGAGCCCCAACGTGCGCCCATACAGTAGTTTACTCCCACATATTGGGTATCAGCGTACTCTGGACAAATTGGACAACAACTTTTGGTGTCCAATTTCTCCTGTTACCCTTGTGAAAATAAAATATTGGGGGCGAAAAAATCATTTTTGTAAAAAAAAAAAAGATTTTTTATTTTACAGCTGTACGTTATAAACTTCTGTGAAGCACTTTGGGGTTCAAAGTGCTCACCACACATCTAGATAAGTTCCTTGAGGGGTCTAGTTTCCAAAATGGTGTCATTTGTGGGGGGTTTCCACTGTTTAGGCAGATCAGGAGCTCTCCAAACACGACATGGCATCCAGCCAATTCTGCGTTGAAAAAGTCAAACGGCGCTCCTTCCCTTCCAAACTCTGCCATGCACCCAAACAGTGGTTTACCCCCACATATGGGGTATCAGTGTACTCAGGACAAATTGCACAATAACTTTTGGAGTCTTGTTACCCTTGGGAAAATAAAAATTGGGGTGAAAAGATCAATTTTGTGGAAAAAATATGATTTTTTAATTTTACGGCTCTACGTTATAAACTTGTGTGAAGCACTTGGGGGTTCAAATTGCTCACCAAAGATCTAGATAAGTTCCTTAGGGGGTCTAGTTTCCCAAATGGGTCACTTGTGGGGGGTTTCCACTGTTTAGGCACATCAGGGACTCTCCAAATGCAACATGGCGTCCAATCTCAATTCCAGCCAATTTTGGTTGGAAACAGTCAAATGGTGCTACTTCCATTCCGAGCTCTGCCATGCGCCCAAACAGTGGTTCCCCCCCACATATGGGGTATCAACGTACTCAGGACAAATTGGACAACAACTTTTGATGTCCAATTTCTCCTTTACCTATGGGAAAATAAAAAATTAGTGACTAAGAGATAATTTTTGTGGGAAAAAAATAGGATTTTTTATTTTCATGCCCGGGCATTATAAACTTGTGTGAAGCACTTGGGGGTTCAAAGTGCTCACCAAAATCTAGATAAGTTCCTTAGGGGGTCTAGCTTCCAAAATGGGGTCACTTGTGGGGGGTTTCCACTGTTTAGGCTCATCTGGGGCACTACAAACGGAACATGACCCCCATCAATGTTTGCATTCCAAAACGTTACTGCTTCCTTTCCAAGCCCTGCCGTGCGCCCAAACAGTTTTCCCCCCCACATATCGGGTATCAGCGTACTCAGGACAAATTGGACAACAACTTTTGGGGTCCAATTTCCTTGGGAAAAATCAAAAATTTGGGACTAAAAAATCATTTTTGTGGAAAATTGTTTTTTTTTTTTTCACACCCAGGCATTATAAACTTTTGTGAAACACTTTGGGGCTCAAAGTGCTCACAACAGATCTAGATAAGTTCCTTAGGGGGTCTAGTTTCCAAAATGGTGTCACTTGTGGGGGGTTTCCACTGTTTAGGCGCATCAGTGGCTCTCCAAACACGACATGGCGTCCAATCTCAACTCCAGCCAATTTTAGTTTGAAAAAGTCAAACGGCGCTCCTTCCCTTACGAGCTCTGCCGTGTGCCCAAACAGTGGTTTTCCCCCACATATAGGGTATTGGCGTACTCAGGAGAAATTTTCACAACAACTTTATCTGCCCATTTTCTCCTTTTACCCTTGTCAAAATAAAAAAAAGTTTGTAAAAGATCATTTTTGTGGCTAAAAAGTTAAATATTAATTTTTTCCTTCCACGTTGCTTCAGCTCCTGTGAAGCACCTGAAGGGTTAATAAACTTCTTGAATGTGGTTTTGAGTACCTTGAGGGGTGCAGTTTTTAGAATGGTGTCACTTTTTGGTATTTTCTGCTATATAGACCCGTCAAAGTGACTTCAAATGTGAGTGGTCCCTAAAAAAATGGCTTTGTAAATTTTGTTGTAAAAATGAGAAATCACTGGTCAACTTTTAACCCTTATAATTTCCTAACAAAAAAAATTTTGGTTCCAAAATTGTGCTGATGTAAAGTAGACATGTGGGAAATGTTATTTCTTAACTATTTTGTGTGACATATTTCTCTGTTTTAAGGGAAAAAAAATTCAAAGTTTGAAAATTGCAACAAAATTTTCGCCATATTTGTGTTTTTTTCAAAAATAAACGCAAGTTATATCAAAGAAATTATACTTCTAACGTGAAGTACAATATGTCACGAGAAAACAATCTCAGAATCGCGAAGATCCGTTGAAGCGTTCCAGAGTTATAACCTCATAAAGAGACAGTGGTCAGAATTGTAAAAATTGCCCGGTCATTAACGTGCAAACACCCTTGGGGGGAAGGGGTTAAAAGATCTGCTGAATAAGCAGTCCGCAAAACAATATCTCAGTTGGAGAAATCGTATATATGTTCACGGCGCTAAGGCCTCCAGGCTTATGATGTCCCTAATTAAAGTAAGACAAGCCAAGACTTATATTCACTCTTTGAAAACCTCTAGAGGCAATAGAACATCAGATATTGACCAAATCTCACATGAATAACTAAAATATTACTCGAATCTATATAATTTACAACCAGATGAGTCTGACTCAGATAAGGAAGAAAAACGGGCGGAAATCCAGTCCTTCCTATCCAGCCTTAATGTACCCAAACTTACAATAGAACAACAAAAATCCCTTTCTAATCCTCTTACTCGGGATGAGATCCGATCCACTCTGGCAAACAGCCCCGCAGGGAAAGCTCCTGGTCCTGATGGACTTCCTGCTATATATTATAAAACTTTTTCTGAGACCCTCGAACCTCACTTTCTCGATTTATGTAATGCAGTGCTTCGGGGCTCCCCCTTTCCCCCTCAATTGCTGGAGCTCATATAACTCTAATCCGCAAAGAGGGCAAGGATCCAGAACTCTGTAGCAATTACAGACCTATCTCCCTTTTGAATGTGGATCTGAAAATGTATGCCAGCATACTGGCAAAACACATAGCAAATTACTTGCCAAATTTGATTATATGTCACAACTCAACAGGGGGTCGGTCAGTGGACGGCACAACATACACACAACGGGATGGAAATAGGAGGAGGAAGGCCCCACCAATAGTGAATGAGGGATGGACACCTCCTGACTCCAACCTGAACCTGTCCCTGCACTCCCCTAACTCCCTAGGCAGGCCCTTCCCCCTGCCGCCATCACGAACCTTGTCCTTCGCTGTCACTTGCACTGCCCTGGCTAGTGCACTGTTCGGTAAGGATGCTAGCCTCACCACTGCAGATGGTACTACATAGGGGGTAGTGACAATTACGAGACAGATGAGGTAAAGACACAACTTAGCTCCAGTCTCCGCTGCCAAGCTCCACACCGCAGAGGACACAGAAACAGGGCTCCAAACTCCAGAAATAGCTGATACACTGCTGAAGCACTGACACCAGACAGCTGCAACTGCACGGCAGGCCTCCATAGAATAATTATATCACCAACAGTCAGCTGATGCATCAGGTGACTATTTAAAAGATGGTGAAAGTGGCCTCTACCCACATCAGCTGACCTAGCAACTCTGCAGTTGCAGAAAGCTGCCAACAAGGGAAACTGACATTAACCCCCGCTGGCCTGGAAGGAAAAAAGCTAAATTTAAATTATAAAGGAATCAGAGCTGCCACACATCCAAAAATGGATCATGACACCACGTGCCCATTAGGCAATGTTAAGCCAGAGAAAGGGTAACCAAACTATAGGCATGCCTATATCTTGTGTATTAGGATGTAGGGTGGCAGTAATCAGCAGAACAGTGGTTGTAATACTGATTTATTCTACTATACCATCCTTAGACATCTTATCATCTTAACCTATGAAGCAGAAAAAAATTTAATTAGGAGGAATTGAATGGGTATGTAATTTTACAAAACAAAATATCTGATTCACCAGAATTTGATATTTTTTGCGACTTGTGAGGCCAGAAAAATGCACCAATTTGCTAGATTATAGCATTTGGGGTATGGGTTAATAAACGGGATCTTATACTCACATCTTCTAGGCTCCTCCCATACTTATCCACCACCCCCATTGCTCCAAGAAACCCTTTTACCTTCTTTTTTCTATCTTCTTTCTTCTACCTTTCTTTCAGTCAGATCTTCCATTATCCAGCCCCCCAAATTCATCATGTGGGACGCGACACACATGGTTTGTTCCTCACGTGACCACGTGATTCAATTCAAATCAATGACACGCATCACATCCCACATGATGGCACGGTATGGAAGATAGAAGAAAAAAAACAGAAGATAGAACACAGAAAATAAAAGAACCATCAAAGGATTGGTGGTTGTAGAATATGTAAGGGGAGGGCCAAGGAGTCTGCAGTATAAGATTTTTTAAGCCCTTTGGTATTAAATTTATTTCATGAAAATGAAATTTCTCTCTTAAATTAAGTGAATCTGTCAAAATCAAACTTTAGGAGGATTGCTCAACTCTAATAGATATAGAGTAAATGCAATAGGAAAGAAGAGATGACAAATGAAAATCATAATAATGAAGATAGGATCTATATGGGTCAACGGGAAGTGCAAATTTTCAAATATTTCTAAGCTTCATGAAAGCATGAATTTTGCATTAGCTGAAACCTGGTGAAGGACAAGACTCATCCTATATTCTTAATGTAGAAACCGTTTATTGTATGATGGCCTTGTTTAATATAAAGCAACTATTCACACAGAAATGCTGAAAAATAGAACACTATATTGATCGGTAATCTTAGAGCTGACTGAGAGCTAATGAGCGTACAGTATTCAGTGCATACAAACTAATGAGTGTGTAATCACAATGATTATCAGGATCATTTCTTATTTTTCCTCCCTTTCTTCGAGGAGACATAACATTTCTTTTTATTTTCCATCTACATAGCTATTTGAGGGACTTCTTTTTACTGATTAAGTCATAGTTTCGAATGACTATTCATTTTCTCACATAATGCAATCGAAATAGGGAAAAGGGGGGTTGAAATGGAGAAAAAAAGCAATTCTGCCATTTTTGTTGGGTTTCGTTTTTATGGCATTCACCATATGGTAAAAATTACCAGAGGATGTGATTATGGCGACACCAAACTTGCATTTTAGTGGTTAAAAACTACTAAGTACCAGTTACCAAAATACCAAAATGATGGTGACAGGGTCCTTCCTTTCGCCACTGGCAGCCATGTCAACCCATTGGCATTGACAATGGTCGCATTGAAGGGGTAGGAGGTGAATGGCGCCCAAACAATCGCAAGACACTCTTGCTACACTTACATTATGTTCTCAGAAAATTATTAACAGCGATCAGTGTTAGATCTGATTATTGCTGTTGGAGGCAGATGCCAGCTGTTTAGCACAGCCAACACCTGCCGTCTATATAGTACACTCAGCTTTTGAGCCTGCTTCATATACTGGCACTCGACATGTGTTCATCACATGTCAGGAAAGTGTTAATAAATTATCTATGAATCCTGATCTGTTTTACATTAATTTGGGCTCTGACCTTATATTACCCTTTAAACAATAACCACTATAGATATCCAATCTGGATCTGATTTACACAGTAGTTTCTGATGCATTTTAGATTAGATAAGAAAAGACTTTTCTTTCGTTTAGGGGCCTCTCCTGGTTTTGACTGAGAAACATCAAAACCATATTTTTAATATACAAAAATAAAATCGAAATACTTTGAGTTTCCATACTGTTTCACAAGTTCTCACTTTTCTATCATCCTGAATTTTCATCCAAACATGAATTTGTTTTCCCCTTTCCCCTTTCCACTCTAAAGTGATTCTTAAGGTAAGGGAATATTTTTGGCCCACAGTCTGTACAGGGTAATATGCACACTGTTAGGATTTGGCTCTGCCTACAAGTTTGAGTGGTCGCATGATCATGGTCACAGAGGGTGCAATCTCGACCAGGCTGTGTGGGAGGAGTGCCCCCAGACGCCAGTGCCTATTTCAGCTGGATGTGCCACCGAGGACACATATTTAGCGGAAATGTATTTTGGTGCAGAGATCTTCCGGGTCCCTACACCGCAGTCCACGCCGCCGATCAATCAGAGGCCAACAGATGATGTCAACAGATGGCACATGGCAGTAACATCATACGTCACCATTAGCAGACACGCCGATATCAGCTGACAGACTCTGTGTTGGCTACAGACAGAGACACTGTGAGACGTGGGAACGGGGGAAGATTAGTAGAATTGTTTATGCATTTATTTATTAGCTTTGCTTATATAGGGCCATCATATTCCGCAGCACATTACATACATTATCATAGCTGCCCCCATTGGGGCTCACAATCTAAATTCCCTATCTGTATGTCTTTAGAGTGTGGGAAGAAGCCCACACAAACATGTTAGAACATAATGCCCTGCACATGTTGTCCTTGGTGGGATTTGAGCCAAGGACCACAGCGCTGCAAAATAATAGTGCTAACCACTGAGCCAACCCATGCGTTAGAGACCAGTGGCAGAACAGGGGACATATATACCAGGAAGTAACCCAGGATGGGAGATATGTATACCAGGAAGCGGTCCAGGATGCGGGACACATATACCAGGATGGGGGACGTATATACCTGGATAGAGGACATATGTACCAGGATGGGGAATATATATGCCTGGAAGGTGGACATTAGTACAGGATGGGGGATACTACTACATAATGGGGGGGGGCAACATGTATGTCCTCATAGCATTTAGAACACTACAAGGGCCCATACACCAGAATAACTGCAGAGGGGGCAGGTCCAAATTTTGTACTGGGGCCCATAGGACTCTAGTTATGTCACTGACTGGTCAGCATGTAACCACAAGTGTGAGATTTGGAAACTTGTGGTCATGTGACAAATATCCCTTAATCGAGTCTCTCAGAACAGAAAAGAATTGAGAAGAGTGTAAGAAACCAGTCAGCACTTAGCAGCAAGTAAAAAATAACATAAATGCAATCATGTGACCACCCAGCCACATAAGGAATACCAGGGATTTGTGACAGTGTCCAAATTGCACAATGCTAAAATTCAGCAGTCTGCGGTCACTTTATGGTAACATAGAATTACTGCAGACTTTTCTTCTGAGACTGGACAATACCTTTAAGGTGTTACTGTAACATATACTTACATGTATTGGTGAAATAAAATATTGGTTGCAAAGGTGGTGGTATCTGTAGCCGGGCTTTTCTACTGGAGCAAAGGTTCAATTTGCTGCTCTAGCCTTATACCCCAGACAAGGCAAAGTGGCCTTTTGGCATCCCGTCTGGTGCACAGCACTTGAAGCACATGCCCTGGCTGCCCCTAGCCGTGTACATCCTGTTGAGGGGTTTTATTTTGTCTAATTTCTCTAGATAATGACAGAAAAGAATGAAAGGAACATATTCCTTGCCCTGCAGATTTAATAGCACACCTACTTGACAGCCATTTCTCGTGAAACTCATGATGACCTGCCAGCAAGAGAAGAGGATAGGGCAGTGTCACCCTATTATCTGTGCACTAGACGCCAGCCGTGATCACAACCAAGATGCAGCACTGCTGCATAGACTGACACATAGCAATGTGTCCGAGCAGTGTGATTCCAGGCTTCTGCACATGCCCGGAGCCATCCTATACTGGTTTATGGGCTGCTTGGGAAGCTCATTACGAAGTCTGATTTACAGTACTGCATTCTCCCGGATTCTATGTAGAACCATAATGACCATAAATGGTGGTCACAACAATGTGGGTATAAGAATCACAGGAGGGGTCATATCATTTGGACCCCAATAATTAGACATATTCTGAAAATATGTCATCAATACGTTTAGGGAGATATTGCTTTTAAAAGCAGAATTTTAAGTGGAGCCATGGATGACATTAAAATGACAATGCATCAATATAAGGAAAGACTGATAAAACTGATAATTACAGAACAAGAGATCCGTCAGTCTTACCAGGTGTCGATCAATGTTCGAATAAGATTTGTACTGACATTCAGAAATAATAAATAACATAGACAGTTTTAAAGTGATTGTCAGATTCTGACAGTTTAGTTATTCCTGCCAGCAGCAGATCAGAGGGGTCTCACTGCCATGGCTGGCGTCAGCACCGGGCGCACGCAGGCAAGTGTCAGGGCCCTGAGCAGGTGGGGGGCCCACTAGCTGTCGGGGACACCAGTGCGCTATGGGAGCTCTGTGCTAGTGAGTGGGCCCACCAGCTGCTTGCACATGGCCCTGGCACTTGCAATATTTATCTCTCCCAGTGCCTGTGCAAGGCGTCTTCCATGTCTTCAGACTCTGACATTTCAGTTCAGAAGGCGCAATGATGTCACGTCATCATATATTGCAGCATCATATGGGGCCCATCATATACTGGAGTATAATATGGGGCTCATTAAATACTGGAGCATCATGTGGAGCCCATTATATATGGCGCATCATATGAGGACCATCATATACTGGAGCATTATATGGGGCCCATCAAATACTGGAGCATTATATTGGGCCCATTATATATTGAGCATTACATGGATCTCATCATATACTGGAGCATTATATGGGGCCCATCATGTTGGGTCTATCATATACTGGAGCATTATATAGGGCCTAATGTATATGGAGCAATAATTAGGGTCCTTTCTGTATGGAGAATTATATGGGGCCCATCTTATACTGGAGCATTATATGGGGCCCATTATGTATGGAGCCTTGTATGGGGCTCAATTTGTATGTTATACTGTATGGAGCACTATATGGGGCACATTATTCTGTATGTAGCATTATATGGGGTCCATTATTCTGTATGTAGCATTATATAGGGTCCATTATTCTGTATGGAGCATTATTTGGGGTCTGTTTTTCTGTATGGAGCAATATATGGATCACATTATTTTGCATGGAGCACTATGTGGTGCCCATAATACTGTATGGAGGATTATACTGTCCGGTTTCTGAGCTATTGTAAAATTGACATGCTGTAGGGGGCCAATATCCATGGCTCCTTACCAGCCTCAGACTACCAGCCCCCAGCTGTCTGTTTTAGCAAGGTTGGTTGTCAAAAATAAGGGGGGTACCCCACACCGTTTTTTTAATTATTTATTTAAATAATTTAAAAAATCAGAGTGGGGACCACTCTATTCTTGATAACCAGCCTTGCTGAAGCTGACAGCTGAGGGTTGCAGCCACCATATGTGAGTTTTGCCTGGTTGGTTAACAAAAATACAGGGGAACCCATGGAGTTTTTTTTTCAATTATTTATTTACAGCGCTGGCTGATGAATACTATCAGCCACTGCTGCTCTCGCTGTTATTAGCGGCAGCAGTCAATGGCTGATGGGAGCAGTAGTCCCATCAACTGACACCAGTGACCGGAGGTAAGCTTTATACATCCGATCACAGCTGATCATAGATATTTTGACAGCGTGGGAACCGCGGCAGTCTGACTGGCGGTGATGATTTTACTGTCGTTCAGAAGCAGTGTTGTGCATGACAGTGTGGCAAACACTGGATGTTCGGGACCCCCATTCAAGTGAATGGGGTCTGGGTTCGGGTACTATTCTGGTACCCAAACCTGAACTTTTTGTAACTGTTCAGCCGAAACCGCCGGACCCAAACATCCAGGCGTCCGCCCACCTCTAATCAAAACTCAAAATGCCAGAATGACGGTTTTTTTTATTTTGAAAAACAGAAAATCCCATGGTCGTGAAAGTGTTAAGAGTAAATGATAAGTGCAGGAGAAAAGAAATCACTGGTAACATGGAGAAAGAGGCATTTCTCTCTGATAATATATTACAAAGTTTCTTATATTAATTTGTACTGTCTATGTAATAATGTAGATGGGAAAAGCTTTTGCTTCTCCCTTGAACATTTTATGTGTATTCTGTGAGGACATGTGATCCCTCTCTGTAAATCTGCAGTAGTGGCCGACATCGATAATAGAGAAGCTCTGTGCAAGAACAGTATATGGACATCTTGTTTTCCAGCTGATAATTTGATGACAGCAGGGTGCTAGCCATTGACTATCTTATTCATGATTCTCAAAAAAAAATCCCTTAACGGTGTACCAATCTGAAGCTTTGTTCATATAACATTTTTAGGATGCAATGAAAATGCTCTCAGTGTACAGTACAGACCAAAAGTTTGGACACACCTTCCCATTCAAAGATTTTTCTGTATTTTCATGACTATGAAAATTGTAGAATCACACTGCAGGCATCAAAACTATGAATTAACACATGTGGAATTATACATTACACTTTACAAAAAAGTGTGAAACAACTGAAAATATGTCTTATATTTTAGGTTCTTCAAGGTAGCCACCTTTTGCTTTGATTACCGCTTTGCACGCAGAAAAGGTGAACGGCTGGACTCTACATGCCTGGTTCCCACCGTGAAGCATGGAGGAGGTGGTGTGATGGTGTGGGGTTGCTTTGCTGGTGACATGTTGGGGATTTATTCAAAATTGAAGCGGTGAGCGGTCCAGCTCACCCCAAACCATCTCGATTAGGTTCAGGTCTGGTGACTGTGGAGGCCAGGTCATCTGGCGTAGCACCCCATCACTCTCCTTCTTGGTCAAATAGCCCTTACACAGCCTGGAGTTGTGTTTGGGGTCATTGTCCTTTTGAAAAATAAATGATGGTCCAACTAAACGCAAACCGGATGGAATAGCATGCCGCTGCAAGATGCTGTGGTAGCCATGCTGGTTCAGCTATGCCTTCAATTTTGAATAAATCCCCAACAGTGTCACCAGCAAAGCACCCCCACACCATCACACCTCCTCTCCATGCTTCACGGTGGGAACCAGGCATGTAGAGTCCAGCCGTTCACCTTTTCTGCGTGCAAAGCAGTAATCAAAGCAAAAGGTGGCTACTTTGAAGAACCTAGAATATAAGACATATTTTCAGCTGTTTCGCACTTTTTTGTAAAGTGTAATGTATAATTCCACATGTGTTAATTCATAGTTTTGATGCCTTCAGTGTGATTCTACAATTTTCATAGTCATGAAAATGCAGAAAAATCTTTGAATGGGAAGGTGTGTCCAAACTTTTGGTCTGTACTGTATAAGTACCATATATATTGTATATCACTAATTGTATGCCATAATATAAAACATACAAAATCATATATTATATTATAAAATTAAATTGTGACAATGGCAGCAGTGAAAACCACAGCTTGTGCGGTAAGGAATAAGCTCTCAAACAGCTCTCTCAATGAAAAAAAACAAATGGGTCTTGAATGTGAAAACTCCCACCCCTTTTAAAAAAAAACGTAATTAAAAGTCGTATGGTACTGCAATAAATCCTCATTTTGCTCTATTGATGGAAATTTGCAAAACCTATAATCTCAGAATATGACAACATAAAAAGAATAGATTATTTTGTGTATTGTAATACGTAATAAAACAAATAAACAATATAATTTTGGGATCGCAATAATAGCGACTACCCGCAGAATAGGGTTAACACTGTGTTTGTGTAGTACATGAATAGCGGAAAATGTAAAATGTTTAAAGTCAGCAATAGAATTGTGTTTTTTTTTTATTTCTCCCCATGAAGAGTTAATACAAGTTAGGTGATATGTCATATCTTTCTCAAAATCTTACCACTGATTATTCCAACTTATCCAGAAAAAAAACATTTTCTCATCCAGCTACGTCGACGAATGAATAAAAATACTTTGGTTCCCGTAAAGTGAAAATGAAAGAACAAAAATATTATTTTGTCCTAAAAGCCCAAAATGGGCATGTCTCCAATGGGCTGGGGCTAAAGAGCAGCATGTCGGTGTCTCCTCCCCCAACACCCCTTCTCCTGCTGTTAATAGTATAGCCCTCTCCTAAACCCCACCATTTATCTAGTGGTTCCAACCATATTAATTTATAAAGAGTACGTCAACCAAAACTGGCAACAGAAACCAAGCACATAGGCTTGTAGGAGAATATTGCACCTTTAGTGTTCTAATTGCTTTCTGCATTTATCAGGAACAGAAATGTAATCAAATATGCTAATTATTAATTATTATTCGTAATGCTGTTTTGACAAGTCAGAGCTCCATTCATAGCTGGATCCAGTTGGATAAACACATGGGTGAGCTGCACTGCTGGACTGAATCAATTCTTCAGAAAAGATGATGAGGTAAAGGCTTTTTATTTACAAGATGTTTTTCAAGTTAAAAAAACAAACAATTATTTTTTCGCTTGAAAAAACACGGTACGGTGTTGAAACGCGTGGTGAATAAAAAGCATTTACCTCATCATCTTTTCTGAAGAACTGATTCAGTACAGCAGCGCAGCCCACCCATGTGTTTATCCAACTGGATCCAATATCTCCTGTAGGATTTATCCCCCAGCCACGGGGCAGCAGCAGCTATTTTACTTCAAGCCTACATAGGAGTGTTACCATTAGGTCAGCGTAAGCATTCTCCTACTCTCCCTCCATAGGGTATCACCTTATTGTGTGCTCTGCTTCCCACTTCTAGATTTACACTCCATTCATACCTGCCACTTGATGGTTACTGCGGAGAAAAATTGGTGGAGCTGAAGGAAGACTTGCTTACTGGGAGTTCGTGGTTGGCATATTGCTGTTATCATTAAGCCTACATACTCACACTCACCAGGTCCCTGTTCAGACTAGGAAATTCCCTGATAGGACCTTAATTTGTCACTGTCTGACCACTGTGGTTAGCACCTTAAGATTACAAAATGACGCCCCCACTCAACGTCGACTGACCCTGAATTGTCCTTAACTTCATCCTCACGATAGACAATGTAAAACACCAAAGCAATAACTATAGAAAGAAATAAAGTATATACTAGAGTATACGTTAACCTGAGTATAAGCCGAGGCACCTAATTTTGCCATGAAAAACTGGGTAAGCTTATTGACTCCAGTATAAGCCGAGTATGCATTGTCCCCTCATCCCTATACTGGTATGCATGGCTCCCTCATCCCTGTCCCTGTATGAATGGCTCCTTATCCCTGTTCTTGTATGCATGACCCTTTATCCCCTGTCCTTGTATGCATGGCCCCTTACCCCCTATCCTTGTATGCATGGCTCCTTATCCCTTACCCTTATATGCATAGTTTCTATAAAAAAAATTCCTAGTTACCTTCCTGCGCGCCCTTGCTGCATCTCGTTCCGGCGCCAGCAGCTCTTCCTGCCGAGCAATCACATGGCACCGCTCATTAAGGTAATGAATATTCACTCCACGCCTATGGGAGTGGAGAGAGGTGAAAATTCATTACCTTAATGAGCAGGGCCACGTGATCGCTCGGCCTGAAGAGCTGATGGCGCTGGAACGAATGAGATGCAACGAGAGCACGCAGGAAGGTAAGTAGGATGTGTGCTGGAAGCCGGCGGCTGCAGCTGTAACTGTGCACGCTATAAGAAAAATGAATATTCACTGCCAGCGCAGTGAATATTCATTTCTCTTTAGCAGCGGGCAGTTACAGCCGCAGCTGCTGGCTTCTGCCTCCTGTCACCCGCTGCTCCGCCGCACCCCCTCCCTCGCCATCTTTCTGGGACAATGACTCGTGCATAAGCTGAAATGTGCTGAAAAACTCAGCTTATACACGAGTATATACGGTAATCATAAATCTAAGGATGAGGCACAAATCTATGAAAGTGTTCACACAGTCACACAGGAAAGCTGGAGGAAAATAATCAGAAGTTCAGAACCCAAAAAAAAAATAGAAGACGTGGATACCTCCCATATCCAAAATGAAAAAGAAGGGAAAGAGTGCTAGTGAGGAAGACATACAAACA
Source organism: Oophaga sylvatica (assembly GCA_033576555.1). Taxonomy (NCBI): domain Eukaryota; kingdom Metazoa; phylum Chordata; class Amphibia; order Anura; family Dendrobatidae; genus Oophaga; species Oophaga sylvatica. The sequence goes on from JARQOD010000008.1 coordinate 76,398,385, forward strand.
TACCGCAGGAAAGCAACAGAGATTGCTAAAACAAAATAATCTCTAGCTAGGGAGATGGAACTCCAAACACCATCAACCTTGAAGCATAGTCAGCAAAGAAGGCAAGTCCAAATTGAGTATAAATAGCCCCTCCTAAGATGTGATAGGACAAAACCAAATAGGGAAATGAGAGACACTTGAATAGAAGCAAACCAAAGAAAGAAAATAAAAGACAAAAGAACCATCAGCTGTTAAATAGAGACTAAACAGGTTTAGTACCCCTCCTTGCTTGGAGTGTGTGAAGAATAGAAATACAAAGGCTATTATAATTTATTATGCTTACTTACAGTGGGGAAAATAAGTATTTGATACACTGCTAATTTTACAACTTTTCCCACCTACAAAGAATGGAGAGGTCTGTAATTTTTATCATAGGTACACTTCAACTGTGAGAGACAGAATCTAAAAATAAAATCCAGAAAATCACATTGTATGATTTTTAAATAATTAAATTGCATTTTATTGCATGAAATAAATATTTGATCATCTACTAACCAGCACAAATTCTGGCTCTCACAGACCTGTTAGTTTTTCTTTAAGAAGCCTCCTACAGTGCACTGATCACATGTAATAATTGCACCTGCCACACAATCAATCACACTCCAACCTCCCCAACATGGCATAGCTCTTTGGTCACCTTTAACATAAAAGGAGTCCCTTAATCTGTAAGGATCTCCTTTGTTAGCCCAAGGCGGCAAAACAGGGCAAATAGCACAGGGGCTATTAGTTTTGCTCAGGTGTGTCGGAGAGGTATCGCCTTCAGGTACTGCGTGGCATAGTCTACTATGACCAAAATATGTTGATGGCCAAGGGTGGATTTCACTATAGGCCCTACCAGATCCAATGCTATTGGCTCAAATGGTACCTCCATGATGGGCAGAGTTACCAATGGAGACCAGTAGTTTGTGGTGGGTGAGGTTAGTTGCAACACCAAACTGACACACCCAACTGTCTGCTGCAGCGGCTTTTACAAGGAACCTGTGGCCGTAGGCCACATGGAAAACCCAGCCGGGTAGGAAACGGACCGCCCCACTACCATCCGGTAGTCCGTTTTAAAAATAAAAGCCCATGGCAGGTTTTCCTAAATCTGCCTTGGACAAATAGCTTGCCCAAGACCAACACTTACTTTTATTTTGCATTGCAATTACAGCTATGCCTGTGACTGCAATGCACTCCCGCGGCCTCAATATGCTTCTGTACGCATCCTGGGGAATACATAGCAACCCTCGCATATGACACCGGTCACCGCCTCACTATATATATATCTGTATGCTGTTATTTTCAGCAAAGGAATGTAATCACAGTCTTATCTTTGTACATACAGGACATATCTATATCTATATATATATATATATAAATATACAGAGAGAGAGAGAGCAAAAAATTGGAACAGCAAACATATAGAAGTACTTGGGGTGCAGAGCCTTTCAGCAAGGGGTCCCCCTTTTTGCAAAAGGATGTAAATTCAGAAAAAAGAGGCAGCACTCCAGTATTTTCAAAAATACAAAAGGGACTTTAATAGCCCTGGGTTAATAGCCACCAGGGCTATCAGTGCTATTAAAGTCCCTTTTGTATTTTTGAAAATAAAGGAGTGCTGCCTCTTCTTTATGTATGTGTGTATATATATATATATATATATATATATATATATATATATATATATATTAGTAAAGATGTGTATCTTCGTACCGTGTTAGCCAGTAGATAGAAAAATATTTAGACTTGAGAGTCCTCAGTGGTTGATACCTTTTAATGGCTAACTGAAAAGATGGTAACAAATTGCAAGCTTTCGAGACTACGCAGGTCTCTTCATCAGGCAAAGACTAAAACAAAAGCTGAAGAATCACATATTTATACACAAGAGGACACAGGAATAATGCAATAGGTAAGACAAGTGACGTGAAGCAGAACTGTCATTATGGCAGAGGGATGAACATAAATATGACTAGTTCATAGATAAGGAGTGAAAGTTTTATTACCCTCTGATTGGGGTCTGGTATTGTGTTGTGATGACCCTAAAAGGTCAGGGAAGTAGATTCCTTAATTGTTGTAGAAAGACATAAAACTCTGGGATATATTCATCCCAGCACTAAGAGTGTCAAAGGTCATCATAAGTTTATATTCCCAGACTTTTCTATCCTTCTCAGATTTGAAGTTAGATTTTAATACAAGTAATTCCATATCCGTCATGCTATGACCGGGCATACAAAAGTGTTTTGCCACAGGTAAATCCATTCTTTTTTCTCTTATTGTGTGGCGATGAGAATTCATCCTTGTTCTCAGTTTTTGCCCGGTCTCCCCCACATACAGACCCCCAGTTGGACATTTAGTACATATAATTAGGTACACCACATTAGATGTGATGCAGCTGAAAGTACCTGGTATCTTGTAGTCCTGATGGGAGTTGGGGATCTTTATCCTGTCCGTGGTCATTATAGATGCACAGGTTTTGCATTTCTTTTGTTTGCAAGGAAAGGTACCTGCAGCTGTTGGGGAGGACAGGGAGCTTCTGACAATGATGCTTCTTAGATTTGGGGGCTGCCTAAAACATAGTATTGGGGGGTCTGGAAATATGGATTGTAATCGGGCATCTTTTTGTAGTAAAGGTTGTAGTTTCCGTGCAGCTCCCCTTAGCATCTCCAGACTTGGATTGTAGGTGACCACTAGAGGCACACGGTTATTTTCTTATTTAGCTTTGTAATGTAGCAGGTGATTCCTTGATATTCTGGTGGCTCTTGTAATTTGGTTTTCAATTGTTCTTGGATGGTAGCCCTGGTTCAAAAAAGTCTTTCTGAGGCGACCAAGGTGTTCATCTCTATCCATGGGGTTGGAACATATACGATTGTATCTGATGGCTTGGCTGTAGACAATAGAGTTTTTTTATGTGTTTTGGATGGAAACTGTCCCATTTAAGATATGTTGGACGGTCGATTGGCTTCTGATACAGGGATGTCTCTATTTCATTGTTCTTTAGCTTAATGGTGGTGTCTAAAAAGTTAATTTCAGTGCTGGAGTAGTTAAGTGTTAAGTTGATGGTGGGATGAAATTGATTGAACTGTTCATGGAACGTCTTTAGCTGTTGTTCAGACTCCGTCCAGATGATTAAAATGTCATCAATGTAGCGGTAGTAGGCCCGAGGCCTGATGGGGCATGAGGACAAAAATTTGCTTTCAAGCTTGGCCATGAAAAGATTTGCATACTGTGGACAAGACAACAAGAACTATCTTCAGGAGACTGGCACAGCTATGGGAAGTAAAATGGCTCCACAGTATGCAAATCTTTTCATGGCCAAGCTTGAAAGCGAATTTTTGTCCTCATGCCCCATCAGGCCTCGGGCCTACTACCGCTACATTGATGACATTTTAATCATCTGGACGGAGTCTGAACAACAGCTAAAGACGTTCCATGAACAGTTCAATCAATTTCATCCCACCATCAACTTAACACTTAACTACTCCAGCACTGAAATTAACTTTTTAGACACCACCATTAAGCTAAAGAACAATGAAATAGAGACATCCCTGTATCAGAAGCCAATCGACCGTCCAACATATCTTAAATGGGACAGTTTCCATCCAAAACACATAAAAAACTCTATTGTCTACAGCCAAGCCATCAGATACAATCGTATATGTTCCAACCCCATGGATAGAGATGAACACCTTGGTCGCCTCAGAAAGACTTTTTTGAACCAGGGCTACCATCCAAGAACAATTGAAAACCAAATTACAAGAGCCACCAGAATATCAAGGAATCACCTGCTACATTACAAAGCTAAAGAAGAAAATAACAGTGTGCCTCTAGTGGTCACCTACAATCCAAGTCTGGAGATGCTAAGGGGAGCTGCACGGAAACTACAACCTTTACTACAAAAAGATGCCCAATTACAATCCATATTTCCAGACCCCCCCAATATTATGTTTTAGGCAGCCCCCAAATCTAAGAAGCATCATTGTCAGAAGCTCCCTGTCCTCCCCAACAGCTGCAGGTACCTTTCCTTGCAAACAAAAGAAATGCAAAACCTGTGCATCTATAATGACCACGGACAGGATAAAGATCCCCAACTCCCATCAGGACTACAAGATACCAGGCACTTTCAGCTGCATCACATCTAATGTGGTGTACCTAATTATATGTACTAAATGTCCAACTGGGGGTCTGTATGTGGGGGAGACCGGGCAAAAACTGAGAACAAGGATGAATTCTCATCGCCACACAATAAGAGAAAAAAGAATGGATTTACCTGTGGCAAAACACTTTTGTATGCCCGGTCATAGCATGACGGATATGGAATTACTTGTATTAAAATCTAACTTCAAATCTGAGAAGGATAGAAAAGTCTGGGAATATAAACTTATGATGACCTTTGACACTCTTAGTGCTGGGATGAATATATCCCAGAGTTTTATGTCTTTCTACAACAATTAAGGAATCTACTTCCCTGACCTTTTAGGGTCATCACAACACAATACCAGACCCCAATCAGAGGGTAATAAAACTTTCACTCCTTATCTATGAACTAGTCATATTTATGTTCATCCCTCTGCCATAATGACAGTTCTGCTTCACGTCACTTGTCTTACCTATTGCATTATTCCTGTGTCCTCTTGTGTATAAATATGTGATTCTTCAGCTTTTGTTTTAGTCTTTGCCTGATGAAGAGACCTGCGTAGTCTCGAAAGCTTGCAATTTGTTACCATCTTTTCAGTTAGCCATTAAAAGGTATCAACCACTGAGGACTCTCAAGTCTAAATATTTTTCTATTATATATATATATATATATATATATTATATATATATATTACTGCATATGTTTTGTATGTACAAAGATAATGTGATGACATTTCCATTGCTGAAAATAATAGCATACAGATATATCTGTGTATACTATTGCATTTTCAGCAATGCAGGACATGTAGTCACAGTTTTATCTTTGTCACCCGCTATCTGCATTCTCAACTAACTTTTAATACAGAACAAGTTGAACGCTTGGAACTAGAGGGACATCTAGAGGATGTGGGGAGAAAAGTACTTTCTGCAGCAAAATGGAAATGCACGATATATTCCATTGTAATCATTACATATTCTGTTCTATAACATAAAAACACATTTTGTATATCATGGAATAATTTCAAAAGCTTTCCATTTAACACAATTACATCATCTTCTACCTGAAATGTGGGAAGCTCTTGACTTTGCCTAATGCATTACATCTGAAGGGTTTTACACTCTATTCTTCTGTAAATGTACTTAATATTAACCTTCCTAACTTCCCCGATGCACTTAACCCGATACTGTAAATGCATTCACACGTAATCCAATTGTCCCACTTTGTATGATACCAGATCTTGTACATTTAGAAATCCTTTGGGTAAGTCATTTTACGTTCATGTTGATTCAAGTCCTTCTCGATAAGAGAAACTATGTAAAAAAAAGACAATGATACAAATTGTTACATTTGTAAAGACTAGAGATGAGCAAAACAATTCTAAGTGTATCCAATTTACAACACATTTTTTTTTAATTCATCAAAGTTTAAGAATACGAACAGTTTGCTATTAATTTAGGTCGAATCACCTAAAATTACAACTTTAATGTTACATATAGTGAAAGGCAAAAAAGAAGAATCCTATGACCTTGGTGCTTCCCGGTGTGCTTCCCATAATTCCTCGTAGTTACCACACCCTGTAATGCAGCCAATCATGCACTACTATCAGAGGATGCTGAATGCTCATAAGCCACTATAAATTAACAAAAAGGAAATGCTGCAGCTGCCATTATGTGGGAATCATGGATAAGAGAGAGAATGACAGAATCAGCGCTCAGTCAGAGAGACACAGAACACAGAGACATAATGTACAGATAGGTATGGTATTGATGCTACTGCCATAATTTGCACTACTGCTACCAATGCCCCTACACATCCAGACATCTCCAGCCTGTTCACCATGTTCCATACGGTACTGCTGCCACTGCCACTTCACAGCTGCACTGCTTGTCCATCATGTTCAATACTGTACTGCTGCTGCTAGGAACCCTACTGTGCACAGAGAAAATATAAAAAATTGGACACTGCTCACAAAAAAAGGGATTTTTTTAATAGATGGCTAAAAGAAGCCATTGTTTCTCAACTTCCCTGATACCAAATCAGTTGCTGCTAACTTGCCAGAAAAGTATACTTTTTGGATTGTTTGTGAAAAGCCTTTGCTTCTTTTGATGCAAATGATCAGCAGACATCTTCCCCCAAGAAGGATTATATTTTGGATCATTTCTTAAGTTTAAACAGCATAAAACGATAGACATTGCAGAGGGATATTAAATAAGCTGTTTTATCTAACCAGTCACCATTAGGGATGGGCGGGTTCTGGTACCAAAACAATGCCTGAACATCCACCAGAACCAAAACCCCATTTAAAATAATAGATTCTTTCTCTCTCTCACTCTCCACATCTGCATTAAAGAGCTTGGAATGGTATGGAAGCAGTCCTAGGACATCTAACAGTTTCATACATGTCTCTATGAAGCCTTTTGACATTAGAGAGCACGTTCCATTCATGCTGAAATAATTTGTGCTGAATACAATATCTTTAGGCCAATCAAAAAAATAATAATATTCGGCGGGGTCACAGAAAAGCACATCTCACTATTTTGCAGCCTTTACAAAGTAATTTTCCTCTTACTGAAGTTTTATATTCCCCTTTAATTGCACCCATAAAGTATGATGCCAACAAAAGTGCTCCCCAAACAGTTTATGATACCCCCACGGTGAATTCCTCCACAGTACTATTCTCACACGCACAGTATGATGACCCTACTGTTCCCCATCTCAACTGCAAAATATGGTGACCCCACAAAGTATTATCCCAACACAGTATGATTCCCCAACTGTGACCCCACACAGATCATTATGCAGTATAATGGGGCTACATATGGTATAATGGCCCCATACCTTACCACCATGTATAATGAACACCACTAGCCCTCCAAACAGTATAACTGCCCTTGCACAGCCCTCCAGACTGTATGATTGACCCCACATACACCTTTACACTATAAAATTGCTTGCATACATACAGTATAATGGCCCTCACATAGCCCTAATAAAGTATAGAGGTTCCCACATAGCCTACCAAATGTTATAATGTACTACTATACATGTACATACTATATTACTGTATGTAATATTATAATATACTTTTCCTACAAGATGGGTGAGGAACAAATGGAAAGGTGGATTTTTGTATGACTTTTTTCACAATTCCCATAGACTTGTTTATGATATGACTACAGTGTGAACGTGCTTTTACATATTGCACGTATATCAAGTTATGCTCCGGCTCATTTGTTTGGTTTTGCAGTATTTTCTTGTACTTTGAACAAACAGGGATGTGGCACCTTTTCTGAGCCAGGCATTTCATCTATTTAGCTTCCCATGGATAGGTGACTGAACAGTCAGGCCCCTGTCCTGCTCTGCCCTTATTCACATTGATGTCAGCTAACAGAAGGTAAGGTTTTAGTATTAGAGACAGGATAGGACCATAACCATCAGGGAACACCTTGTCGCGGTTGGATGGCATTTTTTGATCAAAATAGTGTTACCCAAGTACCTTATATTATTTACATCTACTATTACTATATACTTACTACAGGTTATGTGCTCATTTTGTTTTTTCTTTTTTGTTTGTTTTTTTTTAATGAGGAAAGCTGCATATATGTGGCCACGTTTCCATTTATTCTTCACCTGTACACTAGGTGGGACAGTTCTGTTCTCGAGATACATGCAGGTACTAAATATGAAACTCATATACATAAGACATTTATGGAAGAATCTGGAGAAATTCTATTAATGTCTAAGGTGGGAATTCCACTTAAAGTTATTCACGGACCCTTCATCTAGTATTTATTACAAGCATGATGCTGACAAATATGGCTGTGGAGATGATAAAAAGGAAAGGAAAAACTGTCTAGCATTCAAGCACGTTTATGAGTCAGTTAAAAGGGTTTTCAACTAGTGAAAATGTAAGGTGTATGGAAATATATAATCTAGGTCTACATAATTTACAACAAAGACTGAAAGATAGCCCATTGGATGTTATACAGTACAGACCAAAAGTTTGGACACACCTTCTCATTCAAAGATTTTTCTGTATTTTCATGACTATGAAAATTGTACATTTACACTGAAGGCATCAAAACTATGAATTAACACATGTGGAATTATACATTACACGTTACAAAAAAGTGTGAAATAACTGAAAATATGTCTTATATTCTAGGTTCTTCAAAGTAGCCACCTTTTGCTTTGATGACTGCTTTGCACGGCTGGACGCTACATGCCTATTTTCCACCGTGAAGCATGGAGGAGGTGGTGTGATGGTGTGGGGGTGCTTTGCTGGTGACACTGTTGGGGATTTATTCAAAATTGAAGCGGTGAGCGGTCCAACTCACCCCAAACCATCTCGATTGGGTTCAGGTCTGGTGACTGTGGAGGCCAGGTCATCTGGCGTAGCACCCCATCACTCTCCTTCTTGGTCAAAATGCCCTTACGCAGTCTGGAGGTGTGTTTGGTGTCATTGTCCTGTTGAAAAATAAATGATGGTCCAACTAAACGCAAATCGGATGGAATAGCATGCTGCTGCAAGATGCTGTGGTAGCCATGCTGGTTCAGTATGCCTTTAATTTTGAATAAATCCCCAACAGTGTCACCAGCAAAGCACCCCCACACCATCACACCTCCTCCTCCATGCTTCACGGTGGGAACCAGGCATGTTGAGTCCATCCGTTCACCTTTTCTGCGTGCAAAGCAGTAATCAAAGTAAAAGGTGGCTACTTTGAAGGACCTAGAATATAAGACATAATTTCAGTTGTTACACACTTTTTTGTTAAGTGTAATGTATAATTCCACATGTGTTAATTCATAGTTTTGATGCCTTCAGTGTGATTCTACAATTTTCATAGTCATGAAAATACAGAAAAATCTTTGAATGACAAGGTGTGTCCAAACTTTTGGTCTGTACTGTATTTATAGCTTTACTGCTAGTGAAGTTGTATTTAGGCTGGAGTTTAAGTAATGTCCTACCTCATCAGGCCCCCAGTTGCATGGATCTGCAGGATTCCATTTTACAGCTTCCTAATGCTTTTACTAGTCTTTGTCGTAGGGCCATGACAGTGAATGCATACATCAACCCTGTTTCCTCTGCGGCAGAATAGGGTATAAGCGAGGTTCAAGAATGTCTACAAGCCTCTCGGGTCACGGCAGAGTCTGCAATTTCTCTTTCTTACAGAGAACAGAACAGACATATACCATGGTTGTCCATACTAAAGACATTGTAAACAGCTTTAGGAAAGTACAAGCGCAAAGTGTGAAACTTAACCTTGCCAAACAACGCTACAAGGGTCTTTAAGCTTTTACAAAAATATAATCCTTTAAATTTTTTTTTTTTCAGCGCACTCCTCAATCCAAATACGTAGGCTTAGAAATTTCTAGAAGGTTCACCTCAAGGGAGGTGGTGATAGCACAGTGTCTGGAAAATATTGATCACAAATTGCAGTTTATCTAGTCACCTTGAAATGCTTCTTCCCCATCTTAACTTAGAGACTGCCCTGTCTGGTGGAAACAGCTAATAATGGAAACAGAAAAATTATGTTGCCAGTCAGTCGATGCTCCAGAAACAGAATATAACTATATTTTTTTCTGCAGTGACAAATAAATCAGGTCTGGGTAATGCTTTATGGGAAAGAAGAGTATTATGGCAGAGTGACAGAAACCAATCATTACAGCTCTGCAGGCGAACACGGGAGCAATCAGCAGTGTCCTTCCAAGTTACGCTTCTGTTTATTTTGTTCAGTTCCTTTGTGTCTGTTTTCGGCTTAACTTTTGCCAATGTAGGTGAAAAGGTCATTGTGGTGTTAGATAAACTAATTATTTCTCCTATTAGTGCAGAGTTCTGGCCAAAATAACAGCAAATGATGACGGTAATGTGAACGGAGATCATTGGGTCTAATGTAAGAATCAAGAGTTTCCAGGCAGAAGATGGAAAAGCATAATGACAATGTAAGGCGTTGAGTTGTTAAGATAACTTTTTCCTTATGTCCTAGTAATATCTATTGGCCAACCGATCAACTGCTATCTCTTCAGACCCACCATACACAAGGGTGCTCGGCTGAGTCAAGCACTCCGATGTTCTCTATGGCAGTACTCCTTTGGAAGTAGCTTGTCTAAAGAGAGAACAAGTAGATTGACTTCTGAATTTTTATTCTCAGCATTATCTGCCAGTGGAGAGTCGAGAAGGTTCCATGCATGTTAGACTGTTGGCGGATTCTGCCGATAATAATAATCTTTATTTAGTGCTAACATATTCCGCAGCGCTTTACAGTTTTGCACACATTATCATCGCTGTCCCTGATGGGGATCACAATCTAAATTCCCTATCAGTATGTCTTTGGAATGTGGGAGGAAACCGGAGTATCCGGAGGAAACCCACGCAAATGCGGGGAGAACATACAAACTCCTTGCAGATGTTGTCCTTGGTGGGATTTGAACTCAGGACTCCAACGCTGTAAGGCTGCAGTGCTAACCACTAGTGTTGAGCGATACTGCTCGATATCTAAAAATATCGTATCGAAATGGTATCGCCGATATCACTAAATATCGTCGATATCCGATTTCGATACCGGAAGTCCAATGTAAGTCTATGGGAACAAAATATCGCAACTAAAAAAAACCTTTATTTCCTTGTAAACACTAAATATACACACATAGAATACATATATATATATATATATATATATATATATATATATACATGTCATTGTGACATATATATATACATATATGTATAGTTTATACACTTCTACATAGTAAAATATCCTCTGATTCAATTGCCGGGTAAAGCCGGCTTCTGTGAAAAGACAGAAGCACCCGACATGAAATGACACTTGGTGTACATAGGGTTAACCATGTCTTTTCATGTCGTTTGCAATCTGATTTGCACAAACAATTACATCAGTCTATGTGTGCAAAATTTCACACCTGTAGGGGTTAATTAAAGGTGTAAATTCGTTGTAAAAAAACGGACTTTTTTGCTACGAATTTACACCTTTAATTAACCCCTACAGGTGTGAAATTTTGCACACTTACACTCATGTAATTGTTTGTGCAAATCAGATATCAAACTACATGAAAAGACATGGTTAACTCTATGTAAACCAAGTGTCATTTCATGTCGGGTTCTGCATTTTCACAAAAGCCGGCAATTGAATTAGCGGCTATTATACTATGTAGAAGTGTATGAACTATAAATATAAATATATATATATGTGTCACAAATTCAATGACATGTATATATATATGAGGTGTAAAATTGCTGAAAAAAAATGCGTGGACTCCCGCCCTATTTTCGCAACCAGACAGACAAAGCCAGTGAGTGGGGGCAGATAATAATAGCCCAGAGAGGGACCATTATTTTTGGCCCCCCCCGGCTACTAACATCTGCCCCCAGACACCCCAGAAAGGGCAAATCTCTAATTAGATTTGTCCTTTCTGGCACTTTGCCCGTCTATTCCCATTGCCCTGTAGCGGTGGCGAATGGGTTAATAAGGGGTTAAAATGACCTTGCAATTGAAAGGTCACTTTAAGCCAGGTTAATAATTGAGAGCTGTCAATCAGACAACTATCAATTATTAATCCTATTGTATGAAAGAAAAATCAAACACACACACTTTAATAAAAAAGAAGTTTAATGAAATAATCACACAGTTTTTGACCATATTTTATTTACCTGCTAAAACCATTTCCTGTAATAAAAATAAAATAATAAAGCAAAATTATTCTTACCAATCCGATGTACAGTCAGGTCCCATGGTGTAATCCATCAGAAAGGGTTAATGTTTACTGCAGGGACCGCAGCTAATGCTGCAGCCTCACAGTAAACCCCCAAATGAATGAGTTCCTCTCCTGGCTGACAGGAGAGGAAGTGGAAAGCTTAATTGATTGCTTTCCACTTTCACTTCAGGTCAGCCAGGGACACAATCAGTGACGTCAGAGGGAACTGGTTAACAAAAATAGGGGATCCCCTCGAAAAAAATTGGCGTGGGGTCCCCCCTATTTTTGTTAACCAGCCAGATGAAGCAGACCGCTGAGGCCTGGATTTTCAGGCTGTTAAGGAGCCAAGATCCATGGACCTTGCCAGCCTGATAATACCAGGCCACAGCAGTCTGCATATCTTGGCTGATTAACAAAAATAGGGGATCCCCTCGAAAAAAATTGGCGTGGGGTCCCCCCTATTTTTGTTAACCAGCCAGATGAAGCAGACCGCTGAGGCCTGGTTTTTCAGGCTGGTAAGGATCCAATATCCATGGACCTTGCAAGCCTGATAATACCAGGCCACAGCAGTCTGCTTAGCTTGGCTGGTTAACAAAATAGGGGATCCCCTCGAAAAAAAAAACGGCGTAGGGGTCCCCCTATTTTTGTTAACCAGCCAAGTAAAATGCAGACTGCTGCGGCCTGGTATTAAAAGACTGTCAAGGCCCATGGATTTTGGCCCTCAACAGCCTGATAATACCAGGCTACAGCAGCCCCACATTTGGCGCATCAAAAGATGTGCCAATTGTGGCACTTTACCCGGCTCTTCCCACTTGCCCTGTAGCGGTGGCAAGCGGGGTAATAAGGGGTTAATGTCACCGTTGATTGCACGGTGACAATAAGCCCGGTTAATAATGGAGAGACGTCAATAAGACACCGATCCATTATTAATCCCAAAGTTATTAAATGCATAAAAAAAAGACAAAGCAAGAAAAAAGTATTTTAATGAAATAAAAGAGACAACACAGTTTTCATTTCTTTTATTGTACTCTCATTCCTGCGACGCCATCGATCTCCTGTAAAAAAAGAAAAAAAACAAACCAACAGTATACCACCTGTCCGACGCAGTCCATAGTAACGAGTGTCCCGCGACGATCCAGCTCTGCTACATCGCAATGACAGGCAGAGCCTGTCATCGCGACGCAGCACAGCTGATTACCTGCTTCCCCGGCGGTGACGTCATCGGACTGACTGCTTTACGGCCGGGATTACCCAGCAGTCACTGCAGTTATCGCAAGAAACTGCATGTGACCGCCGGGGAGAAGAGGATGGCGGCCATGAAGCAGTCCAGGACGTGACCGCCGGAGATCTTCTGCCAGGTAAGTGCCGCTGACTCCTGACAGACCCGACCGACGGACACTGACAGTGACAGACCCGACCGACGGACACAGACAGTGACAGTGACAAATCCGATTCCGGTATTCGATATGACGAAAATATCGGTATTCGGAATCGAAAGGCCGATACAGCTAATATCGGCCGATATCCGATATTTGCAGTATCGTATCGCTCAACACTACTAACCACTGAGCCACCATATCGATGGGTTCAGCTGATGTTAATATAACATGCTTGGTCTTTTTGATGAACATTACACACATGAAAGATAAGCTATTGATCTAATGGATGCTTCTCAATATATTGCATTTATAGTTATCTATCGACTGCAGGGAAATGTGTCTTTGGCCACTCAGAACTCCCAGTAAGAACAGCTGATCCCAAGGAGATTCTGCAGATATAAAAAATGGTGTAAAGACAGCACCTCTATGTCTACCTGGTGCAAGTCACCTGTTGGGCTATTCATGATCATGGGAGAGGTTTGACATAGCACTCAGTCACAAGCTCAGCTGTAAAATAGGGTTTACTTTAATGCAACACATGACATTTTATTTAGTGTGCTATACAGTAGGTTTTGTAGTGTTTAGAAATGCCAAAAGCAATCTGAAATATCACATTTTGGATTAAAAGAAATACTGCTTCACATTTAAGCTGGTGATCGAGTGCTGTCGCTAACCTCTCCAGAATTTCTGCATTTTGACCTGCGATCAACTAACCTCTAGGCTGGGTTCAACTGAAAAATGAATAGTTGTCATAAGACAGATTATCATCATAGCAAAAACCCAATCCAAGAATTTTCTCAGCAAAAGAACAACAATCATTGATATGTTACCAGTGTGGGTCCATGGACCAGTGAATGTATCACCAACGACCATAAGACTGCTCATGTCTTAAAATTTGAAGAATTTTTAGCCTCTGTAGAAAAATGAATGACCAATAAGCAACTTACATGTGTCCTGAGTGACCCTCAATGTAATTTTTTAAGGTCTGATTCCTGTGGATAGCACATACACATCCACAATTGTCAAGAGAAAGTTTGTCTTTTGGCTAATGACACAACATAATACGCCATAATCCTATCGAAGTTTGATTGTTCCAACTTATTTTCCCTGTGATACCCCCCTCTCCTTTATTCCTTTCTTCTTTCCCATTTACGTAACCCTTCATTTTTGTTTGTTTTTTACTAATTATTATTCTATTATTTTGATGTTAGGTGTTATTGTCTTGTTTGTGATGGCTATAGTGTAATTTACGTAAATTGCGGTTATATTCTGTATTTCAAATTTTGTTATCTTGTTAAAACATAATAAAATATGTGAAAGAGAAAGTAAGAAGCTGATATAATGATCAATCAGTTAATAATTAATCATATGTCAAAAATTCTCCCTAAATTCACTAAACATCTAAGTTGAATGCAATAACACTGACATCCCCGATGATCATTTTAGGTGACTTTTCATTATTATTGCATTATCACACTGATTACAATATTAAAATGTACAGAAAACAGCATAGAAAACTACAGTAAACAGTCTTTGCTCTTGCTAATCTACATTTACATGAAAAGGTAAATTTACTTTTCACATCTCTAAAGGACACGGTCGTTGTATAGACTTTTTCTATTTATTCAAGACCCAATATTTGCTGCCAATTATATCCCATTGTGAACAAGGAAACTTTGAGGACAAGCGTCCCTTTAAATTGATGGGATACATATTTTAAGAGGAAATGTTGGAAGCTCTCTCTACCTAAAAATGGGACAATCGATAATTTTGATGGCATCTGTGGGAATATTGTGCCAGAAAGGGCATTATGTAACAATGGACTTATTTGTAGGGTCTATTATAGCATTATATGACTAAATAGAGAAAGAATCGATCATCTATATACCGTGCTGTATAATGCATGAATTATGGGATAGGAAAGATGTGTATCTTCGTACCGTGTTAGCCAGTAGATAGAAAAATATTTAGACTTGAGAGTCCTCGGTGGTTGATACCTTTTAATGGCTAACTGAAAAGATGGTAACAAATTGCAAGCTTTCGAGACTACTCCGGTCTCTTCATCAAGAGACCGTAGTAGTCTCGAAAGCTTGCAATTTGTTACCATCTTTTCAGTTAGCCATTAAAAGGTATCAACCACCGAGGACTCTCAAGTCTAAATATTTTTCTATTGAATTATGGGATTAACTCTATGAAGAATATCATCCTCCAGTAATTAGCTTCATAAAGAATGACTCTTGTTTTTTAAGGAACTCACCTTACAAAACACAAATAAATACATAATAATAATAATAATAATAATAATATAAGCTGTATAACATTTATACAAAATATTCCATGATCCTCAGTCAAATTACAATTTTCAAAGCCAGGCAGCCATAGGAAGGATGACATAGGTAGCTAGCTATGGTGCGGACCTATCACTGACTGCCAACTCTAAGCATTACTGCTATTCAATCTTCATCAGTGCTTTAACAAAACAGGATGCAACATAGACAATACTTCAGGAACAGATAATTCTGCTGAATTAACTGAGTGATTCATAGCTTTGAGTTTTACACTTAACATCCATTGGAAGCTAACATAAGAACAGTGGCATAAATAGAGAATTTCTGCATCATCCGAACTTGTACACCACCCCATTTTCCTGTATCGTAGATGTGCTATATACATTGGGCTATTGTGCTAGACGCACCATTGAACAGTGCTAAAACGAGACCTCATTAAAGGGAACCTGGGTTGCCAACCGTTTAAAAATTCCAGGACAATCCATAAAAATAAGACATTTTTTTGCCCTCTATGTAAAATCAAAAAACAATGTAAGGCGTCCATGAATTTTTTGAGGCTGGAGAAACCTCTACAGATTATTCTAACTGTAATTATCATCATTTTGCAGTTTACAGTGAACGCAGTTGATGTCTTTACATCAGGATTTACGGTCAGTAGACACGCATGACTGATAATCATAATGATTTATTTTGGTTTTCTAATGTATCTGTAAAAATATTGTCAGTCCATATTTTTTTTGATAAGCTGTCAAGAAAAAAAAATTAAAAGTCAAGTTGGCATTGGCAACCCTGCATGGAACCTATCCTACAAATTTCATTTAACCAGTTTCTAGTTGAACTCTAAGAATGGCCGGAAGCTCCTGGTATATGTCTAAGTGAATTCTGTACGTCTGAGAATAATAGAAGACGAGAAACAAGATGTCTTGGCTAATATTCCGATTTGTGGGCGTTGGTTCTTACAGTAAAGTCTATCTAATTAAGCCAAAGCCATGTAGATAAAAGGTGGCGTTCTATTAATGGCAACGCAAACGACACACTTTACAAATGGCATATTACACTATTCCGTTAACCTGTCCTATGACTTCATGCTTAAGTAAAGGTCATTTATTTCCACGGGCAGTAATCTGATTTTATATAATCTTAGAATCTAGAATCTGCCTATATCATATAGATATACGTAAAATTTGACCAAATCAATCATTGTCTATCATGGGCTTCACCAGTCTTACAAATGGTGGCAAAATGGAAAATATGAGTCCTCTTGGAACAATACAAAATGCCTATGTTTAAGGACTATGGTAATAATAGAAGATATAGATATAGAAGATCAGCAGCCCAGATATACATCATCTATATTTTCTGTAATAGGCTAGGATAATATAATCTATAACTCTAATGAAACAAATGTTTCCTCCCCAATTAATGGAAGGAGAATCTTCTTGAAAAAAAAGGAGAAGAATGTCTTACCTGAATTAGACTTTCTTAAACCCAAAGCCATCTTTTCTTTTGAGCCGAAGTGAACAATTCCAGCTGCAGTCTACATTTGCAGCAGGCAAATAGACAGGGAAAGTTTAAGGCATATTTAAAGTATTCTCTAAGGTATTGGCCAGAACCATCAAGCCCCTACTAGTGGTAAACAGAGATCATTAATGGGCATTAATGACAGACCATTATGACTTTCAGAGATCATTAATGATTCATCACACAGCAGAATTGTTCTGGCAATATCTGACAATTTCTTGGATCTGAATGTCATCCCGTCCTTTTATTCAGAGCTTAAACATGTTGGATTTTTAAGACAAAATATTTAGCTGGGGTTCTAGAATTACAGAGAAAAGAAATAAATGGTTTGTAACCGGACACGGCTTTGCATTGGATTAGCCTTCGCAGTGCGCAGGCCCTGGCTGGAGGATTCATCTAGATCTTTTGCAATTCGATCAGAGGGAAAAAAATCCCCTCTAAGAGCTACATGGAAATGGTGTTGTTTACTTTTCGTGAGGATAAATTATTGATGATCATTAGAAACCACAGCTAAGGGGAGAGCATTTAAAATAACACTTTTTTTTGCAAAATGTTGCACTATGTACACTGTTTTTAGCATTATTTTTGTTTCTCTTTGAAAATATATTGATAATGATTGTTTTGCAAGTTATTCATGGAAAATAAATGTAAGGACTGGAAATTTTGAAAAAATTGTGATGTGTTTGCCTTTTATAAAAAATTATATATATATTGTATTTTGCGGACTATAAGATGCACTTTTTTCAGCCCAAATTTGGGAGGAAAATGGCAGTGCGTCTTATAGTCCGAATGTAGCTTACCAGGGGACTATATATTTGGACTATAAGAAGGACTTCCATTTGACACACTAAAAAAAATGTTTTCCTATTTCCCCCCTCAAAATTTGGGGTGTGTCTTATAGTCCGGTGCGTCTTACAGTCTGCAAAATACGGTGTATAATTAATGGAGTTTTTGGGTCCCATTTTTGCGTAAGTTCCTTGTTGAAATCAATAGTGAAAAAAATCAGGAAATCAATAGAAAAAATAGCGGGTCTGTAGTCTTTTTTTTATGATGGCTTTTGGATAAGGCCTCATTTTCATTTCAATTTTTTCTGTTATGTGTACTGTCAGTGTTTCTCACTGATATCTCACTGACACATTATATGATATGGGGCTATTTACATATCACTTTCTTTAGCTGACCGATGGAGATGTACACTGATTTACGTGAATGGATCCACATAAACAGCAGCAGCACACAGATCCCATCCATGTTACATCCATTTGTTCTCTGCTTTTAATTTACTAGTAGCAGCTTGTGAAACTTCTGTTATTTATTTTCTCATACAAGGAAAATAGATGCCATATGCATTGTAAAAACAGACACATGAATAGAAATGGTTGGACACCTGGATGTTCGGGTCTGGCGGGTTAGGCCGAACAGTTACAAAAAGTACCGTTACCAGAACAGTACCCAGACCTGAACCTGAACCCAGACCCCATTCACTTGAATGGGGGGCCCAAACATCCAGTGTTTGTCACGCTGTCATGTGCATGACAGTGCAGCAAACAATGCTACTGATCGACGGTGAAATCATCCCCACCGGTCAGAGAGCCACAGTTCCCACGCTGTCAGGAGACAGCGTGAGTGCACAGCTATGATCGGATGTATAAATTTTACCTTCGGTCACTGGTGTCAGCTGATGGGACTACTGATTCCATCATCCGACACCTGCTGCTGCTAATTATGGAGTATAGTGGGAGTATTCATCAGCCACTCCTGCACTGTAAATAAATAATTTAGAAAAAAACCTGCGTGGGTTCCCCTATATTTTTGCTAACCAGCCAGGCAAAACTCACAGCTGGGGCTGCAACCCTCAGCTGTCAGTTTCAGTAAGGTTAGTTATCAAGAATAGCGGGATCCCATGCTGTTTTTTTAAATTATTTAAATAAATAATTTAAAAAAAGGCTTGGGGTCCCCCCCATTTTTGACAACCAGCCATGCTAAAGCAGACAGCTGGAGGCTGGTATTGTCAGGCTGGTAAGGGGCCACATGACAGCGCGACAAACACCCTGTGTTCGGGCAGCCGAATCCGAACAGTAACACGGACTTCCTGGTGAAGTCCGTGTTCGGTGTCCATGCCCGAACAGTAGGTGTTTGGTAGGAACGCCGAACTTTACTGTTCGGGTTCGCCCATCCCTACACATGAACCAAAAATGGATGAAAATTGGATCCAGCACACTGATGAAAATCAGGTTTTTTTTTCCTGTGGAAGAAAAAAGAAATAGCACTTGAACTTGGCCTCACTGTGAAGGTCCAGCTTTGTTCTCTGTCACCTGCAGTATTTAAGGGAATCTGACAAGTTTTTGTCACTTATTCTGAGAGAAGCATGGTGATACACTAACTCCAGCAATGTGTCACTAACTGGGCTGTGTTCTTGTTTTAATTAAATCAGTGTTTTATCAGCAGGAGATTATCACTAGAGGTCTAGGTGTCTCATGCCATGTAGTCCTCCTGCTTTGTCTAACCCTGAACCGACAACTATTAGCAGCTTTCTGTGTATGTACAGTGTTCACAGGAGTCTGCCACTCAGTGCTGTGGGTGGGGTTCCAGCGATGTGTTACTTACTGGGCTGCTTGCTGTAATTTTGATAAAATAATTGATTTTCACCAGGAGCTTATCATTAGAGGACTAGCAAGCCTGATGCCATGTAGTCCTTCATATTCATGAGCTTTGAATAACCCCGCCCCCAACAGTGATTGGCAGGTTTCTGCCTATGCACAGTGTGCACAGAAAACTGCTAATCAGTGATGTAGGTGCAGTTTTCCAGATCACAGCATTCAGAGAACTGGTAGATCTGCAACAGATTTTATCATAACTGCACCAAACAGCCCAGTAAGTGATATATCACTGGAATATCGGATCTCTGTCTCAAAATTATGCTGATGGAGTAGTAAACACTTGCTGACAGATTCCCTCTGATTGCTGCTAATTGTGACTAAAACTGGACAATGTATTCAAATGTACGGTGGCACAGTTCAAAGCTGGACCTTCACAGCCATTATTTTTTCTTGTTTGCAAAAAAAATCTTCTGCTGTCAGGTGGGGAAGCAAAGAACTGATGACAGATTATCTTTAAATGGAATGTCCAAGACTTTAACATTAATGGCCTATTCTAAAGCCCCCGACACACACAACGATCTCGCTAGCGAGATAGCTGCTGAGTCACTAGTTTTGTGACGCAACAGCAATCTCCCCAGCGATATCGCTGTGTGTGACATTCAGCGACGATCAGCCCCTCTGCTGGGTATCGCTGATCGTCGCTGAATGTCCTGGACATTTTTTTGATCGTTGGTCTCCTGCTGGCAGGCACGCATCGCTGCGTATGACAGGCAGGAGACCAGAGATCAGCTGGTAACCAAGGTACACAGCGGGTTTCCAGGCACCGGACAGCGCCTGGAAACCTGATGTGTACCTTGGTTACCAACTCCCTGCACCAGTGGGCTAGTATCCAACATACACTGCGGGTAACTAGGCGACGTTACCCGCAGTGTTGCTGTCCTGATCGCTGCCTGAGCTGCCTGTTTGTGGTGGCCAACGGCACAGTTGTATCGAGCACCAAAGTCTATGGTGGTGTAGTATTCAAGATGAGTTTGTCATCAGCTGCTGTGCTCTGCTTAGCCAGCAACTGTGATTAACAATCTGTCAGTATAAGGAGGTGAGCCTTGCCATCAGGGTCACTGCCCATGCGGAGGACAGCGGCAGATGATAAACTCATTTTTATTGATGCACTCTGCATTGGCAACGAATAATAAGACAAGCTGAACACATGATGAAATATTTACATCATTCATTTAATAAGAGATGCTATTTCAATTTTACAATTTCGCTAATCATAAGGCCTCATTCTCACATTTGTGGAACCCGGTCTGAGCACGGACCTCAATCCACCGACTGGCCATGGGTCTGCTGACCGGAACTTAGCAACCTCATATATGTATATGAGGCTTCTGACTTAAGGTACTGCCACACTAAACAATCCCGCTAGCGATCACGATAACGACCATACTAATGCGATCGCTAGCGGGATTGTTTCTATATCGCTAGTAGCAGCCTAATTTAGCGATGTCGTTAAGGACGCTATCGCGGTTAGCGATCTCCTTAACGACTTTAGCAGTACAAAAGTACCGCTAAATCGCTAAGAAAAGGTGCCACACTCAGCGATATATACTTACCAGCGGGGCGCCGACGATAAAAATAGGGTCCGGAACGATGAGAACGACGAGTGAGATCACAGCAGGATCTCAGCAGGGGCCACGTCGCTGGCAGATGCCGCACACAACAACATCGCTAACGGGATCGCTAAATAGTGACGTTTTTTAGCGATCCCGTTAGCGATGTTCTTTAGTGTGGCAGTACCATTAGGATCAGGAGACCTACACCCAGCCTGTGGATTAAGATCTGTGCTTGGATCAAGTTTCATGGATGTCTAATGAACCCTAACTATGGTTAGGCATAATGTTAGGCTTAGGGCTAAGTATAGGGTTAGGGCTAGGGTTAGGCATATGACTTGATATAGGGTTAAGTGTAAGGTTAGGCTTATGGCTTGAAATAAGGTAAAGGCTAAGGTTAGGGATTAGTCATAGGGTTAGACATAGTGTAATGGTAATAAAATAGTGACATCTAAATAGTAATACAATATAAAACAGAAAAAATATAAAAAAATCAATTACTTTTATATTTAATTTAGCTAGTGGATCAAAGGGTAAATTATAATCACATCAGTATTTTCTTACATACAATACATAATACATTTGCTTTGGGAATAAGGGTTCCAATACTGTATTGGTGGAAGGAATTGCTAATGGTCCACAGGTTAGGGGGTGCATAATATTTCCTTTGCCTCAGGCACTGGCAACTCATGCTTTGCCATGACCTATATGGTGGGATATGTCACAGCTTCCCATCGGAGGGATATGGTGGGAAATATACATACTATGTAGGTAATTAACTTGATGTAAATAGAGTTATAGTAATACATATAATTCTCCAATATTCAATATATAGCTTTGTATTGTGGAAAGCAAGTCTGAGGGGGGTTAGAGACACTTAGATGGTGGAGGTCCTATTTGGCTATTATGAAATCAGTTCTAGCTTATAGATCCATTCCATAGGTTCTATTTTTATGTAATAACATATATATACTTAGAATTTGCAAATTTGAGAAAGACAAATTTTGTGTCTACCGCACAGCAAAGGGCTTTTATATAAATTTTCCAAAGCCTGCTGCGTAAATGTGTATTTCCCACCATCCTATTCTCACAAACCATATAATGTAGGATGTCGAATGGAGGGAACCGTTATGGAATCTGCTGACGTGCTATATTACACTGAGCTCTACGTGTCAAGCCCAGCAGTAAACATTCACAATTCATTAGGTGTGCAGAATGAATGCCTCGTAATGCACTATTTCTGGCATTAGAGCAAGAAAGTAGAGTAATAATGATGTCTAAATGAAACTTCTCATAGACAGCACACTGGGCCAAATGTCAAATGCAGGCTAATGCATCAATATTATAAATCTACACGTAAACCCAAAGAAGAGCTACATTCAATAATCAATGATCTGAGTGTGAGTGCATTTTGTAAATTGTTTTTAGAAAACACTCGTAATTATTGAAGATATGGCAGTCATAAGAAAGAACAATAAATTATTAGGAAACTTTGGATATCTAATAGAAAAATCCACATTGTGATCACAAGGCAAATACTCCAAACCTAATTGTTAAACTTAAATGTACATAGCATAGTGTAGTATGGGGTCTGAATTTAGTGGTCTGGTCTGACATCTCAATTTATTTGTGTTGCTAAATAAGGTGAGTATGGACAGAAAACAAAAGGGGCCAAAATATGTGTGTGATCAATAAACTCTGTCTCATCAGGAAGGTTAAGCAAAACTCCCCATGCATATAATATCAAATAGGAAAATGAAGAGATCCCAAACAAGAAATATATAATATTGTATACTTTATTAATTACGGTAACAATTAAAAAATAAAAAAGCAAAAAATACCAAGGGAAACCAAGCAGAAAAATGGGATATTGTATCAAAATAATCCACAAACTGGACTAACAGATACCATAAAACATCGATCTACGTAACACAGTGTTGTAATGAATGGGACTATATTAAAATTCTATCTCCATGTAGTAGATTTATTAATTCCCATTAATCACTCAAATAAAACTGTGTGTGATCTATATCCCTAAAAACAGAGCCATTTCATATGGCCATGCAGTAAAATCCTTCACAATCAAAATATCATGCAAATTCTAATGCAAAAATAAATGCACAGGCAAGATATATTGGTATATTGTGTCCATCAAAACAATGAATTATTAAGTAGGGGTAATATTACCAGTGTGATGCCCCCGGAAGAATCTGGCGGCGAAACGTGCATCGGGGTGAGGGAACACCGAGCAGACACGATCTACTTTCTTTCAGTGGTAATATTACCCTTACTTAATAATTGATTGTTTTGATGGACACAATATACCAATATATCTTGCCTGTGCATTTATCTTTGCATGATATTATGATTGTGAAGGATTTTACTACATGTCCATATGAAATGGCTCTGTTTTGGGGGATATACTGTAGATCACACACACAGTTTTATTTGAGTGATTATGGGAGTTAATAAATCTACCAGATGAAGATAGAATTTTAAAATAGTCCCATTCATTACAACACTGTGTTACATAGATCGATGTTTTATGGTATCTGTTATTCCAGTTTGTGGATTATTTGAGATCATTATGACATAATATGTATCCCATTTTCTGTTTGGTGTCACTTGATGGTATTTTTGCCTTTTTATTTTTTCACTGTTAATTAATAAAGTATACAATTTAATATATTTCTTGTTTGGGATCTCTTCATATTCCCATTTGATATTATATGCATAGGGAGTTTTTTTTGTTTAATTCAGTTGAAGTGCCCGCCATATTAAAAACACATTTTGGTGTTGATATAATCATCAGGAAGGTTGCAATGGTGGTCTCCGCAGATAGAAAAGTAAAAGACAGATTGGATCTACAATCAGAGAACATGTCACCTGTGTGTCACTGGATGCAATATTTGTGCACTCCTGTGACCATATTTGAGCAATAGTATATTCTGTGTATTGTTTGATGTATGCGAATATACTGTTGACCTCTTTCTTGAATGGACCTGGTATTTGACTGGATGTGTAAGTATTAAAGAGACTTTGTTAATAACTGCACAAGAGACCTGGTGACTAGAGGACTCGTAAAAAAGATGATAGTTTTTTAAAGAGCGCATAATAAATTGGGGCCCCATTTATAGATGTTGCATAAGGGCCCAGGAGTTTGGACTTCAAGTATTACAATCCTATACCAAGCTATATTAATGAGTACTAATGTGATTTCTATAGCCGTATTTCTATATGGATATGGGAAACAAAGTGTATGCAATGGGAAAATGTACGCATCTGATTTGGCAGGGCTTCATCAACTTCCACTATAGCTGCTGCCTTCTGCTGTGCTCCACACTAGGTTTTGCAAGTGGCCCAGCATGATTCCATGTCATCTGCCTAGGCCTACATAAGGCCAACTGAGAATCTTGGTTCTGTTTGTTTTGCTGTGCACCACTACCTGCTCCTGGCCTGCCTCTGCCTGCATTGTCTTTGACTTTTCTGTGATCTGATTGCCTGTGGCCTGCAGTGCTCCAAGTCATTGATCCTTGTGTAATTTCCTGTGTCCTGCCTGTGGCCTCCAGTGCTCCATGTCATTGCTCCTTATGTAATTTCCTGTGTCCTGCCTGTGGCCTCCAGTGCTCCATGTCATTGCTCCTTATGTAATTTCCTGTGTCCTGCCTGTGGCCTCCAGTGCTCCAAGTCATTGCTCCTTATGTAATTTCCTGTGTCCTGCCTGTGGCCTCCAATGCTCCAAGTCATTGTTCCTTATGTAATTTCCTGTGTCCTGCCTGTGGCCTCCAGTGCTCCAAGTCATTGCTCCTTATGTACTTTCCTGTGGCCTCCAGTGCTCCAAGTCATTGCTACTTATGTACTTTCCTGTGTCCTGCATGTGGCCTCCAGTGCTCCAAATCATTGCTCGTTATGTACTTTCCTGTGCCCTGCCTGTGACCTCCAGTACTCCAAGTCATTGCTCCTTATGTACTTTCCTGTGTCCTACCTGTGGCCTCCAGGCTCCAAGTCATTGCTCCATATATACCTCCTGCATGCTGCTGGATCAATGCCTGGGATCCATGTGCCCACCCAGACCTGAGGCTTAGAGGATCCACCTCACAAGGCGAGCCCTAATAGAAATATGTCTATGGAGATTGACTACATTTCCCAATATAAATCACATGCTGATTCGTCATATTCAGCCCTGAAATGTTAGCACACATCATCATCTTTATTGCTGTAAATTTGTTGGAAAAAATATACAAAACTATAACACATATTTTCATACATTGGACCAAAAAAAGTAAAGTTTCATTTTTTGTATTCTTTTTTTTTCTTAGCTATAGCATTTGGAAGAAAAAGGATTCAATATATGTAAATGGATGCCATATATTTGCAAATGATGAAGCATTGATTTTCGTTATAAGAAAAGAATGCCTTGCTTTCTTGGTGTAAACAATAAAGGCATACATTGAAAAAGCTATTAAGGCGTACTCTAAAAAATTATTCATATTCAGAAGTCAGTGAAGCAGCGTTATTGCTGATATTTGAAGGGCAAGTTTACTTTCAAGTGACTTTTTAGAATAAGCTTTTTTCAGTCGTACTAAATATGTGAGCTGCCTTTGTGTGTACATGGGGAATAACACTATTTCTGGCCATTTTATGACTTGTCCCCTCTGCAGGAACCAATTCTTATTTGGAAAATCTACACTGAGCTAACAGGAGGAGCAGGGCTCGTAACTTGGAAGGGGGCATGCAAGGCATTTACCAGCAGATTAGCAAAATGCCTTATGTGACGGTCTGATGTGTCTCTCAAGGGGCAGCAGTTGAAGAGGAAAAAACCTTAAAAGGACAAAAAGTTCAATAGGATCTTATCTGAGTGGATGTTCAGAAAAGAGTATGCACTATCATGCTCACGTGATCAGGTTGTGTGAACACAGCCACTGAACAAGACATAGGCTGCTGCAGACCCATGAGGAAGGAATCAAGAAAGCTGAAAGCAAATGAGTTAACCTGCTCTGCTGTCAAAGGATGATAAGGAGATGGGAATCCAATACGGCAGTTTATTGGTCAACGCGTTTCGAAGTTTCAAACTTCTTCATCAGGATTACCGTGATTTTGTTTTGATTAAGAAGTTTGAAAGTTCTAAATGAAAGACCAATAAGCCACAGAATTGGATTCCTGTCTCTTTATCATCCTTTGACGGCAGAGCAGGTTAACCCATTTGCTTCCTGTTTTTTGAAGGGGCAGCAATTGGGGGAGTGAGATTTGTTCATTCTCTGAGCTAGTTATTAAACAGCAGGCTCGGAGAATAGGTAAAAGGCCAGCTGCCTGTTGTCAATTGTACTTTGCGGTCTGGTGATGTACTCATCTACTGATGATAGTTGTGATGCTGCATTTCTTTATTAGTTGTAGTTCTAGTGCTGTATTCTTGTACTGTTATAGGTTCTGATCCTATACCCATGTAGCATTGCATAACTTGTTAGATAACGTGATACATGGCTATGTTAATAAAGTATTGTACCTTTTGACAAGTGAAGGATAAATACAACTGCATTCATGTTAGGATTAGGAAGATTACTTATAAAATTAAGCATTGTAGGATGCCAAATCATAACAGTGTGTAATACACTCACTGTCAGGATTCGGCTCTGCTTGCTGTTTCCAGGAGCCATCACATGGCCACTCATGTGATTTTCATACATACAGAAAATGTGCCTCTTAACTTATCTTTTTGCTTCTCTCAATAAAGCATGGGATGTAGTTTTTCAACAAACAATGAGAGAATTAGGAACAACAGCAAGCCGGCACATGACTGTATGTGTGCAAATCAGATGAGTGGTCACATGATGACTTCTCAAACCGCTTAAGATGGAAAATCTAGATTTTCCTCTAGAGAGGAGACTAATTTCAGTGATCTTTCAAGCACAGCACATAGAGGGCATTCTGGCTCATCTTTCTTTCTTAGCACACAGGGAAAAGCAGCATCAACATAGATCAGATTTTACAGTAGTCTTGAGCTGCATGAATGTGAATCAGCTCTGAAATGAGATAAAAGAATTGTTAGTAAGCTCAGAACAATATTTCTGTGCCTGCCTCTGCCTTTTTCCTCACCTTGCTCCTCTCCCCTCCCACCTCCCATCTTTATAGAGTATAATGGATTGTAAGAATGCAATCCTCTTGTCTGAGCAGGATTCATTTGAGCTTGTTTTTCAGAGTGGATGATAAGCTCAGGAGGCAGTGGAGAGGAAGTTGTGTCTGATAAGTTGAAAATACAGTTCAATTTTAATTTTAAGAATATTTTTCAAAAATATTTAAGATAAAACTTAGATAAAAATATGGAATTAAAGCAGTTGTCATTCTATATAGTCCAATGATCCTATGAAGATGTAAAGTTTGGGTTACCCTTGTCATTTTGGGGAGAACTACTGCATTAAAGAGTTATTCCCATCATGAAAAATGACTACCTTTCTAATAGATAGGTGATAACTTGCATAGCAGTGTGAACCTTGACCAGAGTGTAACGCTGGTATTGTCTGTACTTTGTTTTCCAGCGTTACTTTGCATGTTTTTTGCATTAACCCTTTTGCTCCTTTCCCCCTAACCAGCTGGGATACTGTTGTCTGTTACCTATATGGATGCTGCTCAGTTCCCGGCTCTGCTGCGTACCCGTACTTGCGTGAGTGGCTCCGCTGCTTTGCATGACCGCCCGCATGTGCGGTTCCTGACTTGCTGTGAAAGCCGTCCGTAGCTTGCAAAGTCCTCTGCAGTGGTGCATGACTTACTGCGTGGTTGGCAGCAGCCATTGTTGGGTTCCCTCTGTGTTGTGCTGTCTGGCTCTGCATAGGGGGCGCGGCCCACACCTGTCCTGCTTTTATGTGGATTGGGTGTTTACTAGAATTACTGCTCCAGCCTATCGCTGTGAAGCAGCTCATATATAAAGTTCCCCAGCCCTAGTGGGCGTTGCCAGAGCTTCGCATTGAATCCACACTGAATCCCTGAACCTAGCCGTATGTGGTTGTGTGTTCAGCTCCTGCTCTGAAGTTGATCAGCTCTGGAGAGCTGATTCCCTGTTCCTGCTGTGTCTTGTTCCCTGATCCTGGATCAAACCCGGTACCTGAATGTCTGAATTGTGTCTTGTGTTTCCGCCTATGCTGGGGGCTGATTACCCAGATCGCCGTTCCTGGAGGCTGTATATCCAGGCCTGTTCCTGCTGTGTCTAATTACCTGAACCCCTGATCTTAGATCGCATCCTGTACCTGACTTTCTGAACTGTGTCCTCTGTGTTATGTTCCTGAAATCCTGCTGTGTCCAGAACCCTGTGCCAGTGACTGTGAATCCTTGCTATATAACCTGAGTTCATCTTGGAAGGAGGAGTCCGGTGTGTGCTGAGTTTCTGTTACTCTGTGCTCAGCCTCTGTGCAATCCCCGGCCAGCTCCCGTTGAGCCTGGCGGGGCTTGCACCAGACCGCTGGGGTTCCTTTTCAGGTCGCTGCCAGATGTCCGGATCCTATGCCTGATGACCATGGCCTGATGTCCGATGTCCGACGACCACTTCCAGATGTCCGGATCTTATTCTTCTTGCCTGATGTCCGGATCCTGCCGATCATTGCCAGATGTCCGGAGCCTGCTGATCGGTGCCAGATGTCCGGAGTCCGAGGCCTGTGTTCCAGTCCGTGTTCCTGTGATTCAATCCATGTTCCTGTCCGTGTTCCTGACTCCCTGAGACCCAGTCCGTGTTCCTGTCTGTGTTCCTGACTCTCTGAGATCCAATCCGTGTTCCTGTTGTTCCTGTGCAGTCTAACTCTGTTTCAGCCATCAGCTCCTGATTCCAGTTACCTGTCTGTTACCTGTCGGCTTGCCTGTCTGCCATCCGTCTGCAGTTCCTTCCAGAGGTTCGGACGTCATCTGCAGAGATCCCCGGCTCTTGCCTGCTCACCTAGGAGCGATCATCTGCCATCCGACTGCAGCTCCATCCGGAAGTTCGGACATCATCTGCAGAGATCCCCGGCTCTTGCCTGCTCACCTGGGAGCGATCATCTGCCATCCGACTGCAGCCTACCTGGAGGCTCCACCATATCAGGTCGTATATACCTGCCTGTCTAGAGACTGCCTGGTCACTTACTGTGACAACCTGCCTGTCTAGAGACTGCCTGGTCACTTGCCGTGACAACCTGCCTGTCCCAGAGACTGCCTGGTCACTTGCCGTGACAACCTGCCTGTCCCAGAGACTGCCCTGGTCACTTTCCGTGACAACCTGCCTGTCCCAGAGACTGCCTGGTCACTTGCCGTGACAACCTGCCTGCCTGGTCACTTGCCGTGACAAACTGCCTGCCCTGGTCACTTGCCGTGACAACCTGCCTGCCTGGTCACTTGCCGTGACAACCTGCCTGCCTGGTCACTTGCCGTGACAACCTGCCTGCCCTGGTCACTTGCCGTGACAACCTGCCTGTCCCAGAGATTGCCCTGGTCACTAGCCGTGACAACCTGCCTGTCCCAGAGACTGCCTGGTCACTTGCTGTGACAACCTGCCTGTCCCAGAGACTGCCTTGGTCACTTGCCGTGACAACCTGCCTGTCCTGCCGGTTCCTCCTTGGTCTACCCTGTGATGACGTCTGTCCTGGGTCGGTGTCTGATGTTCTCCTGCTGAGCCTGTGCTACGCCTGAGGCCTGAGAGAGAGGCCGTCCTAGTATGCCCGTGCCAGATGACCCTGGACTTCATCAACCCGTGATGACCCCGCCATCGTCTGACGTTCGTCCTGGGCCGGTGTCTGATGTTCTCCTGCTGAGCCTGTGCTACGCCCGAGGCCTGAGAGTGAGGCCATACTAGTATGCCCGTGCCAGATGATCCTGGACTTCATCAACCCGTGATGACCCCGCCATCGTCTGAAGTCTGTCTGAGGTCGGTGTCTGATGTTCTCCTGCTGAGCCTGTGCTACGCCTAAGGCCTGAGAGAGAGGCCGTCCAAGTATGCCCGTGCCAGATAACCCTGGACTGCATCTACCCGTGATGTCCTCCAGCACTCGTCTGTGATCCTGAGTCGTGTACCCTTCTCTGATGTGCGGAATCGGGAGCCCGGTCTTATGTTCTGTTTTATGTACTGTGTTTCTTTAAGTAAACTTTATGTTTCTTCTTACCTGAAGTTGTGCGGTGTTGTCTAGTCCTGCAGGTCGCCACCTTGCCCACATGCTCAGCTGCCACGGATCCCGGTCGCTGCCCTTCCCTAGTCCGGGCAGGCCCGGGTCTCCCTCCGTGGTCCAGTGGGTCCACATTCTCATCATCTGGGACCCATGCCTCACATCGTCGTGGACTGGCGGCGTGGGAGCATTGGCTAGCTAGGCAAGCTATGCCATGTCCCGGCGCCCCACAGCCGTGGGAAGCGCCACAGTAAGCTCTGGCCATGGACTCCGCTGAGCATGTGCGGTCTGCAGGACTTTCTCCAAGCTCCACCTGATGTGTGAACTAGACTACTTGGTCCCCACAGGGTAAGTGGACTAGATGGCTCGATTCCCCGCTTGGTCAGCGGTTCGGACTTTTCGAGCTATTAACTCTGCTGCCATATTGTGAACTATGGGACTTACCGCCAAACCCAAGTGAATTTTTCTGGGGAATTTTTTTTTACTTGGGTCTTCAGAAGAGGGGGCCTGAGGAGGGGGATACTGTAACGCTGGTATTGTCTGTACTTTGTTTTCCAGCGTTACTTTGCATGTTTTTTGCATTAACCCTTTTGCTCCTTTCCCCCTAACCAGCTGGGATACTGTTGTCTGTTACCTATATGGATGCTGCTCAGTTCCCGGCTCTGCTGCGTACCCGTACTTGCGTGAGTGGCTCCGCTGCTTTGCATGACCGCCCGCATGTGCGGTTCCTGACTTGCTGTGAAAGCCGTCCGTAGCTTGCAAAGTCCTCTGCAGTGGTGCATGACTTACTGCGTGGTTGGCAGCAGCCATTGTTGGGTTCCCTCTGTGTTGTGCTGTCTGGCTCTGCATAGGGGGCGCGGCCCACACCTGTCCTGCTTTTATGTGGATTGGGTGTTTACTAGAATTACTGCTCCAGCCTATCGCTGTGAAGCAGCTCATATATAAAGTTCCCCAGCCCTAGTGGGCGTTGCCAGAGCTTCGCATTGAATCCACACTGAATCCCTGAACCTAGCCGTATGTGGTTGTGTGTTCAGCTCCTGCTCTGAAGTTGATCAGCTCTGGAGAGCTGATTCCCTGTTCCTGCTGTGTCTTGTTCCCTGATCCTGGATCAAACCCGGTACCTGAATGTCTGAATTGTGTCTTGTGTTTCCGCCTATGCTGGGGGCTGATTACCCAGATCGCCGTTCCTGGAGGCTGTATATCCAGGCCTGTTCCTGCTGTGTCTAATTACCTGAACCCCTGATCTTAGATCGCATCCTGTACCTGACTTTCTGAACTGTGTCCTCTGTGTTATGTTCCTGAAATCCTGCTGTGTCCAGAACCCTGTGCCAGTGACTGTGAATCCTTGCTATATTAACCTGAGTTCATCTTGGAAGGAGGAGTCCGGTGTGTGCTGAGTTTCTGTTACTCTGTGCTCAGCCTCTGTGCAATCCCCGGCCAGCTCCCGTTGAGCCTGGCGGGGCTTGCACCAGACCGCTGGGGTTCCTTTTCAGGTCGCTGCCAGATGTCCGGATCCTATGCCTGATGACCATGGCCTGATGTCCGATGTCCGACGACCACTTCCAGATGTCCGGATCTTATTCTTCTTGCCTGATGTCCGGATCCTGCCGATCATTGCCAGATGTCCGGAGCCTGCTGATCGGTGCCAGATGTCCGGAGTCCGAGGCCTGTGTTCCAGTCCGTGTTCCTGTGATTCAATCCATGTTCCTGTCCGTGTTCCTGACTCCCTGAGACCCAGTCCGTGTTCCTGTCTGTGTTCCTGACTCTCTGAGATCCAATCCGTGTTCCTGTTGTTCCTGTGCAGTCTAACTCTGTTTCAGCCATCAGCTCCTGATTCCAGTTACCTGTCTGTTACCTGTCGGCTTGCCTGTCTGCCATCCGTCTGCAGTTCCTTCCAGAGGTTCGGACGTCATCTGCAGAGATCCCCGGCTCTTGCCTGCTCACCTAGGAGCGATCATCTGCCATCCGACTGCAGCTCCATCCGGAAGTTCGGACATCATCTGCAGAGATCCCCGGCTCTTGCCTGCTCACCTGGGAGCGATCATCTGCCATCCGACTGCAGCCTACCTGGAGGCTCCACCATATCAGGTCGTATATACCTGCCTGTCTAGAGACTGCCTGGTCACTTACTGTGACAACCTGCCTGTCTAGAGACTGCCTGGTCACTTGCCGTGACAACCTGCCTGTCCCAGAGACTGCCTGGTCACTTGCCGTGACAACCTGCCTGTCCCAGAGACTGCCCTGGTCACTTTCCGTGACAACCTGCCTGTCCCAGAGACTGCCTGGTCACTTGCCGTGACAACCTGCCTGCCTGGTCACTTGCCGTGACAAACTGCCTGCCCTGGTCACTTGCCGTGACAACCTGCCTGCCTGGTCACTTGCCGTGACAACCTGCCTGCCTGGTCACTTGCCGTGACAACCTGCCTGCCCTGGTCACTTGCCGTGACAACCTGCCTGTCCCAGAGATTGCCCTGGTCACTAGCCGTGACAACCTGCCTGTCCCAGAGACTGCCTGGTCACTTGCTGTGACAACCTGCCTGTCCCAGAGACTGCCTTGGTCACTTGCCGTGACAACCTGCCTGTCCTGCCGGTTCCTCCTTGGTCTACCCTGTGATGACGTCTGTCCTGGGTCGGTGTCTGATGTTCTCCTGCTGAGCCTGTGCTACGCCTGAGGCCTGAGAGAGAGGCCGTCCTAGTATGCCCGTGCCAGATGACCCTGGACTTCATCAACCCGTGATGACCCCGCCATCGTCTGACTGTTCGTCCTGGGCCGGTGTCTGATGTTCTCCTGCTGAGCCTGTGCTACGCCCGAGGCCTGAGAGTGAGGCCATACTAGTATGCCCGTGCCAGATGATCCTGGACTTCATCAACCCGTGATGACCCCGCCATCGTCTGAAGTCTGTCTGAGGTCGGTGTCTGATGTTCTCCTGCTGAGCCTGTGCTACGCCTAAGGCCTGAGAGAGAGGCCGTCCAAGTATGCCCGTGCCAGATAACCCTGGACTGCATCTACCCGTGATGTCCTCCAGCACTCGTCTGTGATCCTGAGTCGTGTACCCTTCTCTGATGTGCGGAATCGGGAGCCCGGTCTTATGTTCTGTTTTATGTACTGTGTTTCTTTAAGTAAACTTTATGTTTCTTCTTACCTGAAGTTGTGCGGTGTTGTCTAGTCCTGCAGGTCGCCACCTTGCCCACATGCTCAGCTGCCACGGATCCCGGTCGCTGCCCTTCCCTAGTCCGGGCAGGCCCGGGTCTCCCTCCGTGGTCCAGTGGGTCCACATTCTCATCATCTGGGACCCATGCCTCACATCGTCGTGGACTGGCGGCGTGGGAGCATTGGCTAGCTAGGCAAGCTATGCCATGTCCCGGCGCCCCACAGCCGTGGGAAGCGCCACACAGAGCATAAGACGCACACCAAATTTTCAGAAAGAAAATGAGGAAAAAAATAATGTGTCAAATGGGGGTCCATCTTACAGTCCTGAATTCATCTAACTCGGGTGGGGGGGATCAGCAGCGCTGGTGGCAGCAGGAGTCGGGCGATTCTTCTGGTAGTCCAACGCTGCAGGGCGATGATCTCGCTCCCATCCAAGCCTGGTGTGGCAGTTTCGGCGGTGGGGGGCTCCGGCGACATGGTGCGGCAGTTTCGGCAGTGCACAGTGCTGCAGGGAGCTCCGGCAACAAGGTGCGGCAATTTCGGGGGTGCACAGTGCTGCGGGGTGCTCTGGCAACATTATGTGAAAGCTCAAAGCCCCCGCTGTTCTATTGCCTTGCCTTGATGCTGTGGCTTCCAGGAAAATGGCCACCGGTGGCGGCACATGCGCACATTGAGATCTGGGAGATGAGATCTCGGAGCAGAGATCTTAATCTGAGCATGCGCTGCCTCCGGTGGCCATTTTCCCAGAGGCCAGATTGATTCCCCAGGCGCAGATTGAGATCTCGGCAACGAGATCTCGGAGGCGAGATCTCAATTTGCACATGTGCCGCCACAGCATCGAGGCAATAGAACTGCAGGGAGCTTTGGGCTTTCACATAATGTCACTGGAGCCGCCCCGCAGCACCGAGGACCGCCGAAACTGCCGCACCATGTCTTCGGAGCCCCGTGCAGCTCCGAGCACCGCTAAACTTCCGCACCGCGCTGGAATGGGAGCGAGATCACCGGAAGAATTGCCTGACTCCTGCTGCCACCACGCAAACTGTAAGTACATTCCCACCATAAGACACACCTCCATTTTCCCCCACAATTTTTGGGAAAAAAGTGCATTTTATGGGTCCGAAAAATGCGGTAACTCACCTCTTTCCCTTTCTGACCTCAACATTCTCTCTTTCATGCTCACAAATCCTTGCCCACCCCAGCACACTCCTATCTACCACTCATTCAGAAATCTACAAGCTGTTAACCCTTATACGCTTAGAGATTCCTTACACTCATCACTGTCCCCAATCTCCTCTCTTTCTTGTCTTAATCTGGCTGTACATCACTACAATGACACTCTCAGAGGCACCCTGGACTAAGTAGCACCCCTCACCCTCATAACCTCCAAACACAGAGTAAAACAGCCCTGGCTCACATCACCAACTCAACTTCTCCAGCGATAGGCGTGCTGAACGCTTATGGAGGAAAACTTGCACACCAGAAAACTTCATCCACTACAAATTTATATTAAGGACCTATAACTCTGCCCTTCACCTCGCCAAACAGACCTACTTCACCACCTTGATCTGCTCACTATCTAGCAACCCAAAAATCTTTTCAACACCTTTCACTCCCTCCTCAGTCCGAAAGCACAGGCCCTTATCACAGACATTTCTGCTGATAATCTGGCCTCCCACTTTATAGAGAAAATAGAGAATATCCATCAGGAGATCAACTCCAAGACATCAAGTGCTGTGACTCCCATCCCTCTCTACATCTTCACTGGCTCACGCTCCACATATGATCCCATCACAGAAGAAGAAGGCTTCAGGCTCCTCTCTTCCTCTCGTCCTACCATGTGCACTACTAACCCCATTCCCTCACATCTCCTCCAGTCTTTCTC
>JARQOD010000008.1:76433894-76453100 GCA_033576555.1 Oophaga sylvatica
TACAAAGAGATGGGCATAGGACTACATCATCGGCAACGTGACCTCCTAATTCTCAGGATCGGTGGTGCTCCCAGAGTTGGACTCCCACCGATCATAAAGAGGTGATGTTTCTTTTGATGCTGTGAGTCTAACACTTTTAGCTGGAATTGGCCATTGAGTCGTGACTAGAGATGAGCGAACCCAAACTTAAAAGTTTGGGGTTCGTACCAGACAGTTAATGTCCGATGGTAAACACCAAATGTGGACATCTCCCGGTAGTCCGTTGCAATTTTTCAGAGTTCAGACAGAGAGAGAGAGAATATTTTCCATCTCAAAAGTTTGGGTCACCATTCTTTTCAGTGGGGTTCTGGTTCTGGTTCAAGCTCGGGTGCGGTTCTTGTACTAAAACATTTTGGACCATGATCGGACTGAGATCCACAGATGTCTGTTGAGCCTTAAGATAGAGATAACGGCATAAGGCAACCCATCCACTTATGGCCAATAATGTTGGCAACTTTGAGATAAATAGTTCTGCATTGGTCCAACCTCCAACCATAATATGGCATCCAGTTTATAAGAAGACTTTGAATAAACGCCACCCATTAGGTTTGGAACATCTCCAAATTTGCCAATGCTGTTTACAAAAAATCAGGACAGTCCTTGCAAATCTGGGACTGTTGGTAATTATATAATAAGGTTTCATTGTTATCATAGGCAGGGATTCTTTGCTGTAAAAGCAGTGAGACTGTGGATCTCTCGTCACACTATGCTGTAATGGTTGACTCATTAAATTTCAAGAAGCAGCGGAATGACTCTCTTGAAAAACATAATATCATGGTTTATGGGTAGTAGGTGAAGTTGGTGCAAATTGATTGCCAGGACACTGTTCATTGGTTACATCAGTAATTTGAAGCTGCTGGACGGAAGCCCCTAAAATTACCTGTTACCTAACAGCATCCGAGGCTCTTTTGATTAGCCAGCTTCAGTCAAAAGAAGAGCCATAGTAAGAGGCGGATCTCCAGGCTCCCGTAAGGCAGTCACAGATTACTGACATCGGTGATGGATCGTGCCCTCTGAATTGATGGTCACCAACTCTAGTGCTAGATGTTTGCAGATGAAAAGTGGATTCAGGGATTTAATCTGATTACCGTATGTGGAGTCGGGAAGGACTTTTCCCCAGAATTTGACTATGAAATAAATACTATAAATCATAAAAAACTTTAAAAGTAAGAAACTTTCCAATGTAAAACTTTCAATGTGACAGTTTCATTTCACTCATGCTTCACGTCAACTATGATTTGTAACAGGACACATCTGCAGAACGGATATTGCTGGCAGCCTCTGCATTAAATGTCAGAACGTAGAATTAGGAGGAACGTGTAGCTGAGGGCCACTTACTCTGTTTGATCGTTCCCGAAATATATTGGATCTCAAAAGCTGCCAGCTCTGAGGTTGTAACGCTGTGTCATATGTGACCTTAAGTTACTGATGCCGTGCTAGATGCTGTTTTGTATCAGGGCAGACGAGAAAAAAAACTGTAAAATAATCAGACTGGTTACTTTGATGATAATATAGATAAGATTTTCCATCAAGTGATGGGACCACCATTATCAATTTTTGTGAAAATCATAGGATACATTTTTCCTTGTCAGCCTACAGCAGCAGCACCAATGGGGATATAGCAGTTAGCCCTCATTTGGGTGGGTACTTTGAACCTTCGGACAGTAGGACCGCTTTGCCGAAAGCTGACTCTCCCAACTTTTTGATGTCTAGCCTATAATGTTTCAAGAAGGTCAAGGCCGAATGCCAAGAGGCTCAATAGGTATGCAACTTCTTTTCGCCCATGGTGTGGAAATAGCCCTAGTGGTGTGGGCTTTTATTGCCTGTGGAGCTTCATGTCCTGCTTGCTCATAGAAAATAGTAGGCACGTATCCTATGAAAATGATACCTCTTTTCTAGAGATCCGATGTACCAGTCTTGAAAAATCCAGCATAGAGCCCATATTGAAATCAGACTGGGAGGGCACTGGGGTGTATTTGTGCATGTGGACACGCCTCCAGTGCACTTCCAGCCTGATTTCCATATAACTTCTTTGCTAGATTTCTCATGACTGGAACATCAGATTTCTATCAAAAAGGTGTCTTTTTTATTTTGGGACAAGCACCTCCCCAGTCATACCAGTAATTCCATATGTAAAAATGTGCTGACAAGTTCTTTTTAAGACCTGGGTAAACCTATCATTCACTGTGCTTACAAAATGTGAAGCTAGGTTCTAAATGAGTTTCGTGATCGTGAGGAGGTATCGCAGTCTGCAGCCAAAACAGTGTAGTGTTCATGATCGCCGTATGTTGTGTGGCTGTATCATTAATGTATTCCGTGTGTCAGACACAATAGCACCTCTACAGCTCTGCTGCGCATTAGCCTGCCATCTGCTCTGTATTACAGCATTATCCCTGGGTCTAAAATACCGCTGGTGACTGCAAACCTGAATTCTCGGCATTATGCAAAGTGTGTACGTCCATACTCCACGTGTGCGATTCTTTATCATACAAGGCAGGAATACAAGCGTTTTTGAGATTTGCTGATATGTGTTTTGCAGAGGAATACTAGATTTTGGAAAAATTTGATTTGCCTTTATGATCCAGTTATTAATGGGGAGGCATGTAATGTAGCAGGGATGTAATGCAGTAGGGATGTAATGTGGTAGTGGATTATGCCACCCGGCACCCGGAAGCGGGAGCCTTGTCATCCACTCATGCCGACAAGAAGGCCACCGCTTTCCTAGAGATTTTCTCCAGAGTGGGATTTCCGCAGGAAATGCTCACCTAAGGCCGAGGTCACACTTGCAAGTGTGATGCGAGAAACTCGGCACTACTGCCGGCCCTTGGGTCCGGAGTGTGAAGCTGCATGTATTTCTATCTATGCAGCCGCACACTATGGTCCGAGTGCCAGCAGCAGTGCCGGGTATTGATGCGAGAGACTCGCACAAATTTCTCGCATCACACTGGCAAGTGTGACCCGGCCTTACTCCAACCCTCCCATACATGAAGCCAGGATGCAACCTGTCTCAAGATCACTGGAATTAGCACAGCAGCAGTGGATGAGGGAGGTGATTCTACAGGAGGCAGTGACCTGGCACCTGTGTGATGAATGCAGGAGCTGACTGTGGGTAGTAAAGATAATAACTGGAGGTATCAGTGGATTAGAAGAAAACACATTTTACGGTACTTTAAAATATTTGACGTAGGCTACGTCCCCACGATGAGCTTTCGGTGAGTTTTTGATGTTGCACCATTTTTGCACCTATTTAGTAAACAGGTTACTTGCATTTTTTTAAATACACAGCGTAAAAAACTATGGGAACATAGGCTAAGAGTGAAGCAGCGCACATCGATCTGTCGGGTTGATCACTGTTGCCATTTTGCATGCTTCTGTGAAAGTTGACTAATTTATTTTATTAATGTTGATCACACCATTTATATTACGTTGATATTTCTTTGATATCACTGTTTGTGTTTTAAGTGCATGCTTAATATATTTTTTCTTAAAGTTATTTATGTGGTCTTTTCTCCAAATGCATTATTGATGGGTCTAAATTATTATTATATTTTTTTTATTATTTTTGTTATTCCACTTTCAAAGAAAATGATTATTTATGACACATGCACTATATGTAACGCAGCTCGAAACTTAGATCACAGACTGATAAATCACAGTTTCTTTTTCTAAGCTGGAAAATATCTTCTCAAAAAGAAAAACTTTATACATACAATATATATATATATATTTAGCTATATAAATTTCTATACAGTGTTTTTAAACGCATCACCTACACAGTGAAGGCAGCCATTTTTGTGGATTCACCTTAAAGGGGATTTGTTACCATCTGTCTGCCACTCAATCAAAAAAGCAGCATATTGTTTAGACAGAGACCCTGACTCCAGTGATGTGTCACTTACTGGGCAGCTTAGTATAGTTTTATCAGCAGGAAATTATCACTAGAGTACCAGTTTACCTGCTGCGAGGAAGTCTTCCATAGTCATGACGACTGTATAACCTCAACCCCTACAGTGATTGGCAGCTTTCTATGTATACTGTGCATAGGCAGAAAGCTGCCAATCAGTGGTGTGGGCGGGGATATGCCAGGCTTAATATGCAGAAACATGCTAGCTCTGCAGCAGATAAAACAGTGATTTGGAATCAGGGTCTCTGCCCCTAGATCATGCTGCTTTCAGATGGGGTGGAGAAAACTTGGTGACATATCCCTTTTGATTTTGAAATGAACTGGTCATATTACATTCTTAAAGAGGATTTATCATCGGCTTTCACAATAAAAACTTTGCCCATTATTATATAGATATACCAGACCTGGTGAGGCTGGGGTACTTACTTTGAAATGTCATCTCAGAATGGGAGTATAAAATGTATAAAAATATTTATATTAATACTTGCAGGAAAAACTGGTTGAAAAAAAAGAAGGAAAAACATACCAGCATTTTACAGTAACTACACCAGTCTCATCAGGTCTCAGAGACCTATTTAATAATAATGCAGTGTATATTGTGACAGGTCCTCTCAACGTCTGAGTTGTACAGTGTGGTAATATAGTGCGGGTACATTTGGGGTTACACTGTCACTCTGAATGCCTCCGATTCTCCATGTGTTCTGTACCATGAGCCCCGAATCACAGAGCTATTCTTCTATCTGTTATGTGGTTCTGTATGGAAGTCTGTGAGAACACATGGAGTACACACAGCCCCATTACGAGGAATCCCATGGACTTCCTTTGCCTCCGTGGGGGAGATGCTGTGCCCATGGATTGGCTGTGTGAACGAGATCCTAGGCTTCATTCAGATCTCCATTTTCATTTTTATTGGGGATGTGAGAACAAATGACTTTTTCAAAGGTGGTTGGATACGATTTTCATTTATTTTTAGTCTGTGCGTCCATTTTTACCATCAGTGTAGCGTCTATGTTTCTCATACACAGTACTGTGCAATGGAAACTATTCAAGCACTTGTACCCATTAAATAGTAAAAAATGGACATATCTCTGTCTTTGTTTTTTGGGGACACTTGGATATGCTAACAGCCCACAACCATTATGGGCACATCTTCTCTCTGTGAACACCACAGATAGAACACGCATGAAACACTGAATGAGGCCCAAGGCTTTAAAGGGGTTGTTCTGCCTTAGTCTACAAGTCTACAGTCACTCAATATGTCTGCACTACTTGTAAATCCTTACATCACGTGCACTGCGCGCTGTGATGATTCTCCGGTGCCAGCGCCTGGAGCACATGACCGAAAGTATGTGCTATATATACAAGTGGTCACGAGCCGACTAGACTTGCTCAATGGAAGTGTATTGAGCGAGGCAGGACAAGTCTAGTTAGAATGTGGCCAAAAGTATGCAAATTGCACATTTGCAGTCACATGACTTCTTTGGAGAATCTTCACAGTGTGCAGTGCGTGCAATGCGAGGATTCACAAGTCTGCAGTCACGTAGACAGACTGCAGACTTGTAGCCTAAGCCCGGACAACCCTTTTTATATACGGCGCTCCTACCGTGGGCTCCCATACACAATGCATGTTATTTATCCGTTCACTGCAACGATATACTAATGAACAACCGAGATGCCTCAGGTCACTCTGCAAAATGGCTGCTTCGATTGTGTGATGATAACACCTACTCAACAAATATAGTATACCAATACAAAAACTAGAAAATGCGCTCAGGAGCGGAACTATTTCCTGAACCCCAGGATCTAGATCATTGGGGAGCAGAAGTACCGGTTCCAGTATATAGTTCCGCAACTGACCGCCTCTCTTGCTTTTCACACATCTGATATTTTAGAGAGCATTTCTTTATTTTTTTTTGTTAAAACTTAAAGGGTTGTTGTTTTCAGTGGAAATAGTTAATCACATATTATCTGAGAAAGTATTAGCTTCTCCTACTCGGCTCTAACTCCAGTTCATTTTGTTATGTGGTGACCACAGTTCTGGATGACGCTCCCCCTGGCACACAGGAGTACATTATGTTACGGCAAGATTCCATCCAGTCAGCGGATTTAAAGAAAAAAGAGTCCCCCTTTCGTGCTAAATGTCACGAAATCTTCTGCTGCCCTCTGAAGCAAGTGCACCTCAAAGAAAACACAGAGCCGGAAGGTTTGTGCACCCTGGATCCATGTTATGTTCGTTTACCCTCTCCCCCCTTTTTCTTTCTAGTGTCCGTGTCCCGTGCTGTACATCCCCTCCCCGGCCTGTGTCAGGAATGACACGGGGAACATAATGCGCTTCATATCATATCCCCCCTGCTTGCCTGTTAGTGTCTTCTACAGTCTATCAAGGGACACTGTATGATATTAAGCATGTATACGCATTATACCGAGAGAATAATAACAAACTACAATATGACTTGGCTTTCCCCAGATTTATTATCCATGCAGTCCGCATCATCACACTGCCCTTTTTGGCTGCTAAATTTGCTTGCTCTTTTAAACGGCATTTTCCCTCATGTTTTCTTCTGAAGTAATGCAACTTTTTGAAAGTATGGCACCCGTAAAGAAATGATCCTCCCCTCCCCATAAGGCTTCTGCACCTGCTGCAATAATTGCAAGATTAGCATTAGCTCCAAAAAACAGCCAGAGGAATGTGTATGCAATGCACGCTGGACATGAACCAATTGCATGTGAAAGAACTGTGCATCTTAAAGGAGACTGTTCTTGTTTGTTTCTTTTCAGGCACTATAAAGGTTTGGATTCATTTCTTACTATTCTTATGTAGACTGTTTATACCCGATACAGCTGTATATTGATGACTTTCCATGTAGAAACGCCTGTAGCAAATGCATGCCCAAAGTACAAGTATTACATGGCTTTACAGAATCTGTTTATTTCACTTTTTGCTGATTTTTTCCTGGTGGCGGTAGATCATGTTGCCTAGCTGTGTCTTGGTGTCTGCAGGAGCGTACACAGAAGTAATGGGGCCCCATAGCATAGGTCCTAATTGGGGCCCACCCACAAAAAAAAATAATAGTCAGCAGGGTCACAGAAGAGAATATCTCACAACTTTGCAGCCCTTACAAAGTAATTTTGCCTCTATTGAAGCCCCTAGAGTTCCCATCGCCCCCATAACATATGATGCCCAAAAATATGCCCCTCAAACACAGCAAGATACAGTCAAAGTGAATTCCTCCACAGTACCCTACATTGCCCACACCGTAAAGTATAATACTCCCACAGTGACCCCAACTCAGTATGACACAGCCTTCCACACAATATGATGGTTCCCGCACAACCCTCCACAGAGTATGATGCTCCAGGGGTGGACACTGACAGCTTGGGGCCCCTGTGGAAGAAATATATCTGGGCCCCCCTACTTTTATGGTGACAAAGCTACATATATATTTGATTTGTTTGGTCCAGTAGCCCACTTATCATCAGATTGTCCTGGTTCCTCAACATCTGACGCGGACCTTGTTAATCCGGGCGACGTCCGAGCCGGCATGACTCTTTGTTCGTGACACTCTCATGTTTATTGAGGCAGGCACTATAGTGTTAGCAGTCTTGTCCAAGGACCACTACTGGTATATTATTTCCAACAGGGCAGAGGGATATGAACCACAGACTCCCCCACGTTGGTGGTTGTGCACTTTTAACAGCTATAACAGCCACCTAAGGTAGTATAATAATTTTAGGAGCCTTAGTATATAATTTAGGAGCCTTAATATATAATTTATTTTCACCCCAGTTTCCCATCTCATAGGCTGTGCACTTAACCATTGCACTATACCAGCCACCATGTTGGGCAAGACTACTAACACTATAGTACCTACCTCAATAAAAACATGAGAGTGTCATGAACAAAGAGAGTCATGCCTGCTCGGACGTCGCCCGAATTAACAAGGTCCGCGTCAAATGTTGAGGAACCAGGACAATCTGATGATAAATGGGCTACTGGAACAAACCATTCATGGACAAGGCAAGAGAACCTGGATCTGATGAAATGCTACTATAACAGCAGACCAAATGAGAGAGGCAATATGAAGCGCATGAGGAAACTCTGGATGGATACAAGACCTACATGTCCACTGACTGAGAAAGAACTAGTCACCCAACGTTTCAATATCCGAAAGAGAAAGCTATTATCACAACTTGAGATGGATCAACTGCATTGCAGATCCACCCCACATGAAGACCTGGAAGAACAACAACATGTGTGACCCCATGAAAATCCTGATCCAGTCCTGCAACTAGAGAGCCCTGCAGCTGGTCTGAAACACAGGATCTTAGATAAACTAAATACCACCAATACCAGAGATCGATTGCCAAGGCTCAGCAAAGAAACACCACCAGACAGTATGCTAGAAGATGCCAATAGAGCACTTGCATCAATACCTACCACCACCATTACTCAAACTAATAAACTGATCTATGCTACTGCCTTAGCAATCATGGAAATGCTTGGATATACAACCAGCTAGAACAACCCCCTGTGCCCCCCTTGGAAAAGAATAGGAGTCAGTGATAGGCGGTCATGAAGGAGCGCTTAGGAAACAACCCCGGGGTGATGGGCTGCCGGGTCTCCACAGCAGCTCCAGCCGAAAACCTCCGATGGAGGATGGGAGCAATGAGAAAATAGAAAACGGTCTTAGGAGCGCAGGAAAGAGACTCAGACGAGAGATGGGGTTCTGCTCTTCAAAGAACCATCCAAAGTGTACTCCCAACTGCAGAGTAACAGCACAAAGACAGCAACTCCACCAATAACAGAGACTGAACAATACTGGAGGGACATATGGGAGAAGGAAAAAACACACAGCACCAGTGCAATGTGGCTGCAAGATCTGAGAATCAAACACAGCAACCACCTAGAGAAAGAACCAGTCACCATTACAGAAGCAGACATCCAACAGCGGGTCAAGAACATGAAGAACTGGACAGCACCTGGTCCTGACATGATCCACACCTACTGGCTGAAGAAATTAACAGCGGTACATGAACACATGGCAAAGCAGATGAACCAACTGCTAGAAGAAGGCCACCACCCAGCTTGGCTAACACAAGGTAGAACAGTGCTGATCTTGAAGGATCCTCATAAAGGAAAAGTTTCATCAAACTACCGCCCAATAACCTGCCTTACAACAACATGGAAAATCCTGTCAGGCATCATAGCCTTCAAGCTACAGAACCATATGGACCAGTACATGAATCCAGCTCAGAAAGGAATCGGGACCGACACCAGAGAC
This sequence comes from Oophaga sylvatica, assembly GCA_033576555.1. Taxonomy (NCBI): domain Eukaryota; kingdom Metazoa; phylum Chordata; class Amphibia; order Anura; family Dendrobatidae; genus Oophaga; species Oophaga sylvatica. Next base: position 76,443,120 of record JARQOD010000008.1, read on the forward strand.
TCTAAGCACCAGCTCCTAGTAGATAGAGCAGTCGCTCAAGACTCAAGATCCAGACAGACCAATCTCAGCACAGCCTGGATTGACTACAAGAAAGCCTATGACTCAATGCCACACACATGGATCTGTGAATGCTTGGCTCTATGCAATGTCAACAGTAAATTAAGAACCTACCTCAAAAACTCAATGGGGCTATGGAGAACAACATTAGAAGTCAACTCAAGACAACTAGCTCAAGTATCCATCAAATGCGGCATATACCAAGGTGATGCATTGTCCCCATTTCTTTTCTGCCTAGGCTTGAACCCCCTCAGTCAGATAATTGCACAGTCTGGCTATGGATACAAGTTCAAGAGTGGAAGCACCATCAGCCACCTCCTCTACATGGATGACATCAAGCTGTATGCGAAAAATGAACGAGACATCGGTTCACTGATCATCCTGACAAGGATCTACAGCGAAGACATCGGGATGTCCTTTTGACTGGAGAAGTGCGGTCGGTTGGTAATAAAAGAGAGGCAAGGTAGTAAAGACTGATGGAGTGAAATTACCAGCAGGGCACATAGCAGATGTACAGACATGCTACAAATACCTCGGCATCCCACAGGGCTACGGCAACCATGATGAGGAGGCAAGGAAAGCAGCAACATCCAAATACCATCAAAAGGTAAGACAGGTACTGAAGAGCCAGCTCAATGGAAGAATAAAAGCCACGCCATCAATACATATGCCCTGCCAGTTATCAGATACCCTGCTGGCATAGTGTGCTGGCCAAAAGAAGAGATAGAAGCTGCAGATGTGAAGACACGAAAGCTCCTCACAATGCATGGAGGTCTCCACCCTAAGTCTAGCACCCAAAGATTGTATACCAACAGAAAGGAGGGTGGTCGAGGCTTGATAAGCATCCAGGCCACCATCACGGATTAAACAAGGAGTATCCAGGAATACATCAGAATGATGCCAAAAGATAAGATGCTGAGAGAAAGCCTAAGACAGCAACAACAGATCTGGAAGGAAGAACAGCAAGATGAAGTGCCATGGCAAGACAAGATAATGGAGGCGGCTGACATGGAGAAATTCTACCAATGGCTGGAGAAAGATGGACTCTGAGACAGCACAGAGGCACAAATCATAGCGGCACAAGAGCAAGCACTAGGTACCAGATTCATAGAAGCAGGAATATACCACACAAGACAAGACCCAAGATGCAGACTATGCAAAGAAACCTCAGAAACGGTCCAATACATAGTGGCAGGATGCAAAATGCATGCAGGAACAGCGTGTACCGAACGCCACAACCAAGTAGCGGGAATTGTATACAGGAACATCTGCACAGCATATGGGCTAAGTCCCCCTAAGTCCACATGGGAGACCCCAGAAAAAGTGGTGGAGAATGAAAGGGCTAAAATCCTGTGGGTCTTCAAGATCCAGACGGACAAGCAGGTGTTGGCTTACCAACCAGACTTTGTCATAGTACACAAGGATCAGAAGACAGCAATGTTAATAGATAATAGATGTGGCAGTGCCAAGTGACAGCAACATCAGAAAGAAGGAATATGAGAAGCTGGAGAAATAACAGGGCCTCAAAGGAGAACTGGAGAGTGGAAGGTGAAGGCAACAGTGATTCCAGTGGTGATAGGAGGACTTGGAGCAGTGACCTCTAAGTTGGAAGAATAGCTACAACAGATCCCAGGAGCAACATCTGAACTCTCTGTCCAGAAAAGCGCAATGCTGGAACAGCTAAGATCCTGCGCAGAACCCTCAAACTCCTAGGCCTCTGGTAGAGAAAGGACAACAAAGACCACCCCCAGTGGGGATGAGAAGGAAGATTTTTTTCTATATATCCACACACACACATACATGTGCTGTATGTATATTACATAGTCTCCTTTATTATGTATATTGCTGTCCCTTATTACACAGTGCCTTGTCTTGTTATACACAGCACAGCACCGTCCCTAACATATCGGATTATATAGAGCCCTGTCTTTATTACATACTGTCCTGTCTTTTTAGATGTATAATGCAATGATGGCTGATGGAGCATGGAAAAGCTTCTTTTCTAATGGAGGGTCTGATGGATTGGTCATCTGGTCACCGACGGCTCCATCAGCAGTCATTTTATATCTAACAAGAGAGGGAACTATGTAATAAAAGAGGGTACTGTGAATAACAAAAATAGCAAGCATACACTATGTAAGAGACAGTGCTGTACATAACAGCAGAAGAAGGTATATAATATAACTAGAGAAGATGATATGTAATAAGGGACTGTGTTATACATAATAAAAGAGGAAACTATGTAACAAAGGACGGTGTTATACATAATAAGTGAGTGCACTATATACTAAGGAACTCTGCTATACATAGCAAGTGAGTACACCATATACTAAGGGACTGTGCTATACATAAGTAAATATACTATATGCTAAGGGACTGTGCTATACATAATAAGTGAGTACAGTACATACTAAGGGACTGTGTTTTACATAATAAGTGAGTACTCTATATGCTAAGGGACTGCGCTATACATAATAAGTGAGTACACAATACGAGGTATACTAAGGGTTTGTGCTATACATAATAAGTGAGTTCACTATATACTAAGGACTGTGTTATACATAATAAGTGAGTACACTATAACTAAGGACTGTGCTATACACAATAAGTGAGTACACTGTATACTAAAGGATTGTGCTATACATAATAAGGCTACATTTCTGTATAGTGTGCACTGTCAGTGTGCTGCGAGCTTTTACAGATGCATTGAACATGTCCTATTCTGATCCTCAAAATCGGATGAGAACAGAACATTCTCTGATCCTCGCAGATCTCATTCTCAGATCCATGACTTTCATGTATATGTGAATGGACCTATAAAAACTGTATGAGTCCGCGTGCTGTCTGATAAAAAAAACCTGAAAGCACACGGACATTTCACACAAATGTAAGAATGTAGAATAAGGGATTTTACAGATAACATTATCATTCCTTGTCTCACAGAACAGATACAGAATAATATCTACATCCAGGAACTTACCGTTGACTTCTCGACTGATTAGAGCCGCTTTCTCCTGTTTCTTCTCTATCTGGTCAGACCTTCATGTCAGCATCTCTCAGTCACGACTAGTCTTGTCACGATGATTGTTACAGCCCTGAAAATAACAAGGTCATACATTGTATACATTCATGTGTCTCCCCCCTGAATACAGATATGTACCCTACCATTAATATACTATTAGCCACGCACCATTAAAAATATATAGTGATAAACAGCACTGTGCCTCCATTAACTATAATCTCTGACTCCAATAATATAAATTATTCAGTCTGTGACTTTCCCCAATTAACTGCAAGTCTTTGTGCACAAGGAAAATATGCAATGTTTTACAGTACAGGAAAAGTGAATGAGATCTCTGAAACCTCATGCACACGTTGCTTACTTTTTCCATGCAGATTTGCAGCAGATAAAACTCTGCATAATGTCAATTCTTGCAGTATATTTCACCCATAGTAATTGGGAAAAATACGTAACAACAGCATGGTAAAAACATGGAAAAAAAAAATGTATTTTACGCAACTTTCTTCCTGCCAACACATTAGGATATGCAGCAGAATTTTCTCCTGCAAATCCTGAACGTGTGCACATAGCCTAAGTCCCTGTCCTGTGTAACCCCATTATTATAAGTACTTGATAGTATCATAATGAATTTGGAAGTGGGATTAGATGCTATTGGGTACTGAGCATCCTTTGCCACCTCCCAATTCATTACAAGTCCCTGACAGAGTCTTCTCCCACCTTTCAGTTCATTATAAAGGGTCCTATGCACCTTATCGCCTCCCCTGCCACTCCCACTCAAACTCAATACATTTTAAGTCACTGATAGCATCACAATGAATTGTGAGATGGAGGAGGACACTATCAGGGGCTTAGCACCCTCCTCCTACACCCAATTCATTTTATATCCATATCTAATGTCCTCCTCCCCCTGTACATAAGTCCATTATAAGTCCCCCTTCCTCCAATCCCAATCCCCCACACCTCTTATTGTCCTCCTCCCCTCCCCACATCCCATCATTTTCCTACTCCCCTCCCTGCATCCCATCATTATCCTCTCCCCCACCTCCATCATTGCCTTCTCCACCACCCCATCATTGCCCTCTCCACTACCTTTATTATTGCCCTCTCCCCACCTACATCATTACCTTCTCCCCCACCACCACATCATTGCCCTCTCCATCACCTCCATCATTGCCTTCTCCCCCACCACCCCATCATTGTCCTCTCCTCCACCCCAATCATTGCCCTCTCCACCACCCCAATCATTGCCCTCCACCACCTCCATTATTACACTCTCCACCAAATCCATCACTGTTCTCCCCCTCCACCCCATCATTGCCCTTTCCACCACCTCCATCATTGCCTTCTCCCCATCACCCCATAATTGCCCTCCACCACCTCCATCATTGCATTCTCCACCACCCCCATCATTGCCCTTTCCACCACCTCTATCATTGCCTTCTCCCCACCACCCCATCATTGCCCTTTCTACCACCTCTATCATAGCTTTCTCCCCACCACCCCATCATTGCCCTCTCCACCATCTCCATCATTGCCTTCTCCCCCACAAACCCCATCATTGCTCTTTACATCACCTCCATCATTGCACTTTCCACCACCTCCATCATTGTCTTCTTTGCCACCACCCCCATCATTGCCCTTTCCACCACCTCTATCAGGCTGGATTCACATTTGCGTTGGGCAAAGCTGCGGGGTGTTTCGTACTTCCTCTGTTAAGCCCCGCCCTCTGAAGCACCTCTTCCATTCAGCTCAGCTTACGTCTGCATGCCTCCTGCGTACCTATCTTTAACATTGGGTACACAGGCCATGCAGATGTATGCGGATGTGTCTGCATGCGTCGTTTTGATGCTGCGCCGAACTATGTAGAACGCAACATGTTGCATTTTGTTGGGTCAGCGGGCGTGTCAAAACGACGCATGCGGACACATCCGCATACATCCGCATGGCCTGCATATCCACTGTTAAGATAGGTACGCAGAACGCATGCAGACATAGGTGGAGCTGAACGGAAGAGGTTCGGCAGTGGGCGGGGCTTAGTGGAGGAAGTACGCAGCCCTCCACAGCTCTGCCCAACGCAAATGTGAAACCAGCCTCATTGCTTTCTCCTCGCCACCCTCATCATTGCCCTCTCCATCACCTCCATCATTACCTTCTCCCCCACCATTGCCCCTCTCCTTCAGCTCCATCTTTGCCTTCTCCCCCACCACCCCATCATTGCCCTGTCCACCACCTACACACACACAAACACACACACAGCACCACTCACCTCTCTGTACATTACACACACACACATATCTCCACCACCTACACATATATACATACATATACATACACACATACAAACATACACACATACACACACAGCACCACTCACCTCTCCGCATGTTCACGCACACACTCACGCACACACACACACACACTTACCTCTTTCTAAATTACACACACACATCTCCACCACCTACACATGTATACATACATATACATACACACACATACAAACATACACACACAGCACCACTCACCTCTCCGCATGTTCCCTGAAGATGCAGCATCTTCATCGCTGGCAGCTTTCTCTCTGACACAGAAGCGTGCTGAATGCTGACATCATCCAGCTGTGCTGCTGTGTCAGACAGGAAGCATGGGCAGGAAGTGGAGGATGGATCCCTGCAGCTCCACTGCCATTTCCTCCTGTAGGCAGTGCAGCTGCAGGGATTGCTCGCTGCCCGCCATACATGAGGGCAATCTGGCCGGGAGGCCACCCCGGAGCCTCGGGGCCAGATAAACAGGCCAGATTGCCCTCAGCGTTAAGCACGATGCAGGGGCCCCCTCCACCTCCGAGCCCCAATGCAGTCACACTGGCTGGACATGCGGTTTATATCCGCCCCTGTGATGCTCCCATGCAACCCCATACTGTATGATAGCCTCCTCAAATTATAATGGCCCTTAATACAATATAGTGGCCCTCACAACCCTCCACATAATATGATTGCCCACACACAACCCTCCACACTGTATAATAGCCCGCATACATTATAATGGCCCCCACTAGCCCGCCAAACAGTATAATAGCCCCCACACAACACTCCACACAGTATAATGGCCCCACCTTTGATATATATGTATGTATCTAACCATCCAGTGGCTATTGTGTGAATTGCAGCCTGTTAAGGGTTTTACTAGCATGTAGTGATAATCCATTGGATTCCTAGCTTGAGAAATGTAGCCATTAACAAAATTTGCTGAAAGTTAAAGGTGGAAACATTTGTCATGTGGGTCATAAAGTGTTACAGAGGCCTGTTAAAGGTCTCCTGTCCTTATTTAGACAACTGGAAGCATTTGATTATACATGAAATCGCACACAAAGCTAAATATAGTATGCAAGACAATATGAAGAATATACTGGAACAATAGAGACCGAGGGAGGATTGGGTGCCATATAGTAGGGGAAGGCAACTTTGGTGAGATAAAAATATTTTCTGTGCTATTGCTAAAGATTTCTGATATTTCTGCTACTTAGATGCTCCACTGAAGCACTGTTGATCACTGAGAGTTTTTGCTTTGAGACCCCCACCGATCACTAAACCACATGAGCTTAGCCTATCCATGAGAGTGTGCACAGTTTTCAATGGTCACCATCATGGCCATCCAAACCTAAGCTGAGCACTTCTGCCCTCTGGTTGGAGCAATGGGTGAAAGTACTGATCCTGTGACCCTCCTACTGTGCAGAGGGCAACTATGTATCAAAAATGTTATAAACATTTCATTACACTGTAATAGCCACAGTGCAAGATGGATGTAGAATTATCTAAGTTAGTTAGAAAAAATTAGAGTTAGAGTCCAGGGTTGATACTCTACTGGCTAACACGTACGAAGATACCATCTTTCCTAAGTTAGTACACATTCATGCCCCGTCGGGCTTGCATCCGATCCCCCCTGCAAAATGGGATTGAATGTATGCACCGACAGAGCCATAGACTATAATGGTGCCGGAAGAAAGAAACGTGCACTCTCTGTAGTGCATCACTTTCGAGCATGTATACCTACTGGAGGCAGACACCCATTCCTAGTAGACTGTGTCTGAGTGTCCTCCTGCTGTAGGTATATACACTATGTTCCAAATTATTATGCAAATTGGTTTTAAGTGTCATAGCGTTTTTTTTTGTAAATGAAACCCATTGATGGTATTGTGTCTCAGGGTTCTTTGGATCACTGAAATCAATCTCAGATACCTGTGATAATTAGTTTTCCATGTGAGCCCAATAAAAGGAAAACTGGATGTTCCACACTATTAAGCAGGCCAGAGTTTTCAAGTAACATGGGAAGGAAAAAGGATCTCTCTGCTGCTGAAAAGCATCAAATAGTGCAATGCCTTGGTCCAGGGATGAAAACATTACATATTTCCCGAAAACTTAAGCGTGATCATCGTACTGTTAAGAGATTTGCGGCTGATTCTGAGCACAGACGTGTTCGTGCTGATAAAGGCAGAATGAGGAAGGTTTCTGCCAGGCAAGTTCATCGGATTAAGAGAGCAGCTGCTAAAAAGCCATTACAAACCAGCAAACAGATATTTGAAGCTGCTGGTGCCTCTGGAGTCCCTCGAACCACAAGGTGTGGGATCCTTCAAAGGCTTGCTGTGGTGCATAAACCTACGATTCGGCCACCCCTAAACAGTGCTCACAAGTAGAAATGGTTGTAGTGGGCCCAGACATACATGAAGACTAATTTTCAAACAGTCTGTATACTGATGAGTGTTGAGCAACCCTGGATGGTTCAGATGGATGGAGTAGTGGATGGTTGGTGCATGGCCACCATGTCCCAACAAGGCTGCGACGTAATCAAGGAGATGGAGGAGTCATGTTTTTGGGCCGGAATAATAGAAAACAGTTGGTAGGGGCCTTTAAGGTTCCTGAAGGTGTGAAAATAACCTCTGCAAAGTATATAGAGTTTCTGACTGACAACTTTCTTCCATGGTATAAAAAGCAGAAACGTGCCTTCAGGAGCAAAATCATCTTCATGCATGACAATGCACCATCTCATGCTGCAAAGGATACCTCTGAGTCATTGGCTGCTAAGGGCATAAAAGGAGATAAACTCATGGTGTGGCCACCATCTTCCCCTGACCTCAACCCTATAGAGAACCTTTGGAGTATCATCAAGTAAAATATCTATGAGGGTGGGAGGCAGTACCCTTCAAAACAGCAGCTCTGGGAGTCTTCATGCAAAGAAATACAAGAAGAAACTCTCCAAAAACTCACAAGCTCAATGGATGCAAGAATTGTGAAGGTGATATCAAAGAAGGGTTCCTATGTTAACATGTAACTTGGCCTGTTAGGATGTTTTGGAGTTAAATAGCTTTTTGTTCAGTGAATGTGACCTCCTAATGCTGCAAATTCCACAAATGAGCTTTTTCAGTTCTTTAAATCATATCAAATGTTTAGAAATTCTACTGTGCCTAATAATTTGGAAAAGTGCATTTTGAGTTTTTTCCCATTTTGGAGATTATACTGTTATCAGTGGGAGGTTTCTTCAATAAAATTCGATGTATACTCTAACGCAGGGTCTCAAACTCAATTTACCCGGGGCCACTGGAGGTAGAATCTAGGTGAGGCTGGGCCGCATCAGGTTTTCCACAAGAAAAGTTCTTACAAAAACATTCCAATGTTATCAGCGCTCATTCTCCCCAGCGCTCATTCTCCCCAGCGCTCATCCTCCCCAGCGCTCATTCTCCCCAGCGCTCATCCTCCCCCAGCGCTCATTCTCCCCAGCTCTCATACCCCCAACGCTCATTCCTCCCAGAGCTCATTCTCCCCAGTGCTCATTCTCCCCATTGCTTTTTCCCCATCACTCCCATCATTGCTTTTTCCCCATCATTGCTTTTCCCCATCACTCCCATCATTGCTTTTCCCTCATCACTCCCATCATTGCTTTTCCCCATCACTCCCATCATTGTTTTTCACCATTGCTTTTCCCCATCACTGCTTTTCCCCATCACTCCCATCATTGTTTTTCCCCCATCACTCCCATCATTGTTTTTTCCAATCACTCCCATCATTGTTTTTCCCCATTACTCCCATCATTGCTTTTCCCCATTACTGTTTTTCCACATTGCTTTTCCCCATTACTCCCATCATTGTTTTTCCCCATTGCTTTTCCCCATTACTCCCATCATTGCTTTTCCCCATCACTGTTTATCCACATTGCTTTTCCCATCACTCCCATCATTGTTTTTCCCCATTGCTTTTCCCATTACTCCCATCATTGCTTTTCCCATCACTGTTTTTCCACATTGCTTTTCCCCATTACTCCCATCATTGCTTTTCCCCATTACTCCCATCATTGCTTTTCCCCATTACTCCCATCGTTGCTTTTCCCCATTGCTTTTCCCCATTACTCCCATCATTGCTTTTCCCATTGCTTTTCCCCATTACTCCCATCATTGCTTTTCCCCATTACTCCCATCATTGCTTTTCCCCATTACTCCCATCATTGCTTTTCCCCATCACTCTCCTAACACACACACACACACACACACCACCTCTCACCTGTCCGCAGCATCACCGGTGCCTGCGCTTCCTCGCTCTGACAGAGCAGGCCGCTGAATGATGACGTCATCCAGCGGCGCTGCTCTCTGTGTCAGAGATAGGAAGCGCGGGCGGCGGCAGCAGCAGCAGGAGATGAGGTGAGAATGCCCGGCGCCCGCGCTGACATCTTTCTGTGGTACCGCTCATTAAGCTTATGAATATGGGCGCCACGCCTATGAGAGGAGTGGCGTCCATATTCATGACCTTAATGTGCGGTACTATGAGTGACTGGGATTTCACATGCTGTGTTTCTTGCATGTGTGATCCCAGCCGAGGGCAGCAAAGTATGTACCGAGGGCCCATGAGTGAGGGCCGCAAACT
>JARQOD010000008.1:76453200-76469993 GCA_033576555.1 Oophaga sylvatica
CATAAGCTGTGGAACGGGGGGGCCCAAAAACGGGGGCATAGGGGGAAAAAACTTTGAAAAAAAGGGGCATAATCGGACAGGGGGGGGGCAAATCTGTGGAAATATGGGGAAATACTCGGAGCATAGGGCAAACTTTGCAGCATATGGGGGAAAATTTTTTGGGGACACCCAAAATGGGGAAAATCTTTTTTCCCCCTAGGCTATACACAGCCCAAAATTTTCCCATTTTTTTGGCAAAATTTGGGGGGGTTCGGCTTAAGGGGGCAGCTATACATGAGTAAAAACTCTTCAACATACAAAAAACCCCCTAGCCGACAAAAAACTTTTTTTTATTTTTTTTTTGTTGACTGTGAGCTTTTTTTGTTTTGTCTGTGAGATTAAAAATTTTGTCACTGCGCCGGGCACTCTAAAATTCCCCCCCCCGGGCAGCCCGCGCAACCCCCCCACATCCAGATTTTCAACCTTCCCCTTTCACCTCTGAAAAAGGGAATCAAATTTTTAAACATCGGCCCCGGGGGGGCCAAAAAAGCTGTTCTTCAGTGGTTCAAAGCTGGCAGAATGGTCGGGTACTGGATCAGACCAAGGGGGGGCAGGAAAAAATAAAAAAACAAATATTTAGAATATTCGTAAAAAAAGCCGGGTTTAAAAAAAAAGAAAAAGAACCGCCAGGAAAAAACAAAGGGGGACAAACCCCAAGGGGGATATCTGGCACTTCCAGCATAAGCGGAATTTTAAATAGGGGGGGGGTTTGTTCTTCAATTAACTGGGGGGGGGGACTGAAAAACCCCAGTTGAGAGCGCACACCCAATTTAAACAGACGGGACAAAAATGCATGCCCAAAACCCCCCAAAATCTTACTGCCTGGAAAAGGGGCCCCCGCTGTCCAAGTTGTGATTCCACATCTTTTCTATCACCAGTGCCCCCCAAAAAAATGATTTTGGTGACGGGGGCCCCACAGAAGTACAGGTTCGGTGGAGATGGACGGGGGAAAAAAAAATTTACTGATAAATCTTTTTCTTTTAGTTATTCTAAATACTTATTCCCCAGTTCTATTGCATGTACTTGTCCCTTTTAATTTTGCCCTTTTCTGCATAATGTGTAAAGATAAATCAAAAATTTTATAAATAACTTTTTAAGCTTATCATTTTTTTTTTTGGGAAACGTTTTTGATTTTGGGGTTTTTAACTCGGGGGGCAGGGGGATAAAAAATTTAAACCCCTGCAAATCAATCTGTTTGCAACTATCTGAAAATTGAAAACAATGACTTCATTTGGGCAAATGACATTAAAGTATATATAAAAAATTACAATGCAATGATAATTGATGCCAGGGGTTATGAGATGAATGAAGTATTCCGCTAATAATTTCCAGATGGCATAAAATTTTTCATTTTTTTATTTGTTCACAATAAAATAATAAGAAGCGCAGATAAAAAACCCGGGCCATAAAAAATTTTGGGATAACGGGGGATGAGAAATTTCCTAAAATTTTTTTTTCCAAAATTTCCCCAAAAAAAAAAAGGGGGGGAATTTTTAATAGGGTAAAAATTCATTTGCAAACAATTACCCGGGGGAAGGGGGGAAAAAAAAATTTAAAATTTTTCCCCCTTTTCTCAGTCCCCGATATTTGCCCCACCACAGTGGACGAATTTGGCTCGAATCAAAAATATCGGATCGGGGGGTACCCGCCGATATCCAAAAAGGGAAATATTTTTTCCGATCCCGGAATTTCCCATGAAAGCATGGGAAAAAAAAACGAAACAAAAAAAAACACTTCTTTCCTTGAAAAACAAAAATACACACTTAAAACATAATATATATAATATATATATAAATAATAATATAATAAATATAAAATATATATATAAATGTTTTTGTGACATAATATAATCCCTATTTTTTAAGTTTATTTTTTTCTACATATAAAATACCTTTTTAAAAAATTTTCCGGGGGAAAGGGCCCTTTGTAAAAAAGAAAAAAGCACCGGGGGTCCATTCCCACAGAGATTTTCATTCCCCCCAGGGGTGTAAAATTTTTAACTCTCAGGTAAGGAGGAAGAAACCCCATTAAACCCCCCCAGCATTCCAGAAAACCTTGCCCGGGTTTGTAGGGGGGGCCCCAAATTTGGTTTGGTTACTCAGCTTTAAAAACAGGTGTAGCTATTGGTGGGGGGGTTGAGGCAGCCTTTGCTGCATGTCTTTGTATAAAATTTTTTCCTTTCCTCTTTCTACAAAATCGCATCCCCCCCTTCGCTACTCACTCGCACCGGGCTCCTCCACATCAATCTGCCCTGGGGGGAACCGTCCCCCCTGTAGAAGACTTATCACCTACTGCCACACCACCCCTGCCAGAGGACCTGCACAGCAGCGCTGTACCCTTTACCAGGACTTTCAGGGGGGGCACACAAATAAAACAAACATTCTATCACCCCCCGAAATATCCCCCCATCCATGACGACCGGGGGACGGACATAGCTGTGCTACCCGTCCCCCCCCCCCAAAAGTCACGGGCTGGTCCGGTACCCCCAAACCTTGTCTCGTGTGACTCAATTTTTGGGGGGGCACGAACAGGTTTTAAAGCTCGCTATAAGGATCCTGTGTGCCTTAAATTGAACTTTTTTTTCTTGAAATTTTAAAAAACATCAAACCCCATTTGCCCTTTTTTTCCCTCAACTCGCCCACGAGGCAAGGGAAAATGGGGGGTGCTCCGGGGGCGAAAAACTCACTCCGGCGTGAAAACGGTCCGCAACCCCTCCAAAAATTTTTCTGAAAATTTAAAATCCCCCCACAGCTCTGGAGTTCCCCCTTCCCTTTCCCCCCAGTGGGCGGGAAAAGAACGCAAAGGGCCCCCCCTCCCTACAAAAGTTTTGCCCTCCTGAAACAAGACACATGTATTTGGGGAAGAAAGGCGAATGGGGGCGTGGGGCAAAGGGGAAAAAGGGGGGAGGAGTCCCACTCCCCCCCCACAAAAGGCCCCATCGCCACGGACCACCGTTTGGGGACCCGGCCGGGAAAAACCCCCCTACCTGGAAGAAGGGGAGGATACCCGGGGAGACCTCCCCCCGGGACCGGGGGGGGGGTCGCCGGAAAGGAAGCAGCGGGGGGGCCCTAAAAAAAAAATGGACCCGGCCCAAAATCCCTCTTCCCCCCTAAAGGGGTCTGTCCCCAAAAAGGGGGGAGGCCCCGTTGGGGGAAGGGGCCCCGTGCGGGCATCCCACCCTTTAAAAAATCGAACCTTTCCCCTTTACTCAGGGGGCACCCTTTCCTGGGGGAGGCCGTGGGGGCACCCCCCCCCTTGCAATCAAACCCCGGGTTCCCCATTTATTTTCTTTGGAGGAAACCCCTCCAGTGGGGGGGGGGGGCCCCGGGGGGCATCCCACCCCTTTTGCAATCTGAACCTTGCCAATCAATGGGGGCCCCCTTTTTCCTGAAAAAAAACCCGACCCCCCCCAATCCCGCTGTCTGCCCCCGCGCTGGGGCAGAAGAAGCGAAAAACCCTCCTCAGGGAGGAGGCGCGCACCCCCCAGAGCCCCTACCTGCCTGACCGGAGCCCCACCGTCATTTTTTCCCCAGAGCCGGCTGCTTCCGCCACAGGTGGGCGCCCCCCAGACTGGCGGGCGCCAGGAGAGCTGCCGAAAACTGAAACATAAAAAGCGGCTTTGGGGAAGGTGGAGACATGGAGATGTTTGGGGAAAAATTAAAAACCCGGGCGCAGGAGGAAGAGGGGAACTGGGGAGGGGAAGCAGAGCACAAAGGGGGACAGCGAGAACCCAAAAGCTTGGCAACGCCCCCCCGGGAGAAGGACCTGCAAAAAAGGGGCACGTTGAGAAAGGATAAAAGTACGGTGACCCCCCGGGGGCGTAAGGGTGCAGTACGGAATTTTTAAATTAAAAGTGTTGGGCTTCATCCAGGGCCTGGACTTTATTTAAAATTTTTTTTTTAAACCCGGGGGGGTGTGGGGGCTCACCCCCCCCAAAAGGGGAAAAACCCGGGGGGGGACCGTTTTCCAGGAGACTTGGTGTTTTACACCCGACCGGGGTTACAAGGGGTACGCCCAATTTGTTACCGGGCGACCCCTACCCCCAGATTCAGGAAACTGACGGGACCCTAAAAAAGCCCACCTCCCCCCCCCCCGGCCTCTGCAAAAATCCCACCCCACGCCGTAAACCCCTCCCCCCCCCCCCCCCCCCGGGTTTTCCCCCACGGGCCCCCCGCTATGGACAGAAATGAAAGCTGGCCCGTCCCCGGGCCCTGTTAGGCCCCGGGGTTCTTTTACCCGGGGATTTGGGGGGCCAAACCCCGGGGGGAGAGAAAGAGGGGCCAAACAGACCCAAAAGGGGGTCACACGTCACTGTACAGGCCAACGATGTCACAATCTGGGTGGACCCTCCGTCACGGGTGTTGGAAACCCGAAGAGACCATGGTACCTGTAAAGGCCACCAAAGAACCCTAAAAAACCCCCGGCAGGGTCTCTTATGAAAAATTTATTAAATTATTTTTTTCCCGGCGGGGAATGTTCATAAAAAAAATTTTTTTTGTTGCCTTAAAAACCCGGGGGTTTGGGGTGGGGGTTTGATGTCCCCCCGGACGGGTGAGTTCAAAGAACAATTTTTGGGCCCCCTTTTAATTACCCGGGTTTTGGGTGGGGGTTTTCACTGTAAGGGGAAAATGTTAAAACTTTGAACCCATGAACTGACGGCCAAAAAATTTTTTAAAAAAAAATTTGCACTTGGGTGTCCATTTTGGGTTTTTAAACAAAAAACTTTACTGTGCACTATTTTCAACTACCTCAGAAACAAAAAACCCTTTGGTTGGCCGAAAGGGGGGTCTGCCAAGAAAGTCTTGCAGCCACCCAAGACCACAGTTGGGGGTTTTTGGGGGGTTTCCCCCCCACAAGCCAAGTAAAGACACTGTTTAAGTTACCCCGGGGGGGTTTAGTCCAAGAAGTCCCACGAACTTGGCACTAATGATTTGCACTTTTTTTGAATATGTTTTATTAAAAAACCCCCCTTAAACACATATCAAGGGTAGAACAGAACAAAACATTCACTAAATAAGCCCATTTGCATTTTTTTAATTTTAAAATTAAAAAAATTTTATTAAACCCCTTAACTTGAAGTGTTTCCGCTTTCTTTCTACTCACATAGCCCCACCGCAATCACTCTGCAAACCCTGGCTCAACTCACATCTATCGCCCCGAAGGATGCGGTTACCTGTAAAGATTTTTTTACCCCCCCTGCCCCACACCAAACCCTTCAAGGACCGCACAGCACCTGGACCCCCTGAACCCGGGGACTACAGGGGCTCACGACAAACAAAACGAACTTTTTAAAAAACCCCTGGAAAATACCCCCCAAAATTTTCCCTGATCCCCCGGGGCAGGGGCCGAGCTTGCCCACTCGTTAAAATCCCCCTAGAAGTCACGTGATGGGGGCCCCAGAAAACCCCCCAAAAACCCCCGTCCGTGCGACCAACTTCCCTCATGGCTGGCCCCTTTTCATTTACAAACCTCTGGTTTTTTTTTTGGGGGGGGGGTGGGGGAACATTAAAAATTTTTCTAGGGGGGGCCCCCTGATTTATATGACCCCGCTGCTGAGGCAGGGGAAAAAAGGTTTAAAGGGGCCAACAACATGGGCCTTCCCCCGCGACTGGAGTACCGGGGCCCCCAGAAAAAATATTCTTTCGCCCAAAAATCAAATTTTCCCAAACCCTTTTAAAAAGGGAAAAAAAGGGGGGCAAAGGCTGGGCACGCTGTGCACGCAGAAAATTTTAGGCCAACCCCCCCGTTGCACCACAGATTTCCCCCTGAGTTGGTGGATGTTTTTCCAGGTGTGGAGAACCCCACGGGAAAACCCCCCCCCCCCCCTCATCGGGGGAAAGGGCCCAAAATTTTTAGGGAGGGCATACAGCAAAACCCCCCAAAAAGGAAAAAAGGAAAGAGGGTTTTAAAGGGTGCGGCGCCCCCGAAAATTTTGGCCACCCCCGACAAAAACCCCCTTTACAGCTAATCACACCCCCAAAAATCGCCCCCAAAAATAACCAAAATTAAAACACTGCTGCACACTGACCCGGGAAAAGAGGGCACAGGGCTGGTAAAGAGGAAAAGAAAGAAAGACACGAGAAGAAAGAAAAAAACAGAGAAAAAAAAGAAGGAAAGAAAAAAAAAGAAAAAAAAGAACGAAGAAAAAAGAACAGAGGCAGAAGGAAAGAACAGAGAGCGAGAAAGAAAGACTAAGAGAGAGCCATAAAGGGGGTAGCATTTTTTTTTTTTTAGTGGGGGCAAAACTTTTGAGTGGCCCATCACAGAGAACCTAGCAAAGACCCGGGTGGGGCCCCAAAAAATAACCCCTTATATAAAAAGCCCAAATTTTGAATTCCGCCAAAATGGTTTTGGGGTTAAAAAAACCCCTTCCTACAGAACATATATTTTTCAGCAGGGGGACAGATAATGACTTCCCCCGCAAAAGTTCTTTCTAAGGGAAATTTTGTTCACTTTTAAGTTTTTTCCCAAACGGCCCACCCGACATAAAAGACTTCTCCAGCCAGGCCCTCGACTGCCCCCCCCTTAAAAAAAAAAAAAAAAAAAAACCCCACCCCCGGCTCCTGTGCGCTCACTTTTCCCCCTCACGTCACAGGGGGGCCGCGGGGGATGTTATTGGCCCCTAAATTTACCTGAAGGGGGATTAGGGGGGAAAAGGGAGCGCTCGCCCCTTTTTCCCCTCTCCATGGGGGCAGTTTTTTTCGCTGAGCCGAACGCCCCTCCGATGACGGGTGGGGGGCCCACTGCGGGGCCCGGGGCCCCCCCCCGCCTGTTCAGGCCCCTATTTCCGGGCGGCGAGCAGGGAGAGCATTCCCCGCCGGGCCCAAAAATGTAACTTTTCGAGCTCCGGGGGGCCCCTCAGAGCGGGGGCCCCGGGGGGCCCCCCCCCCCCTTTGCCCCCCGGGACCTACCCTTTTAAAATTTCGGGGGCCCCCCACGCAGGGGCTGGGCCCCCCCGGGGTTTCCCCGGGGGTTCCCCCGGGTTTTCCTCACCCAAAACCCCGCTTTTCCACCTGAAATACCAGGCCACAGCATCTCTATTTTTGCTGGTTAAAAAAAAAAGGGGGCCCCCCAAAAAAAAAAATTTTGGGGGGGGCCCCCCCCATTTTTGTTAACCACCAATAAGCAGACTGCTGACCCGGTTTTTCAGGCGGTAAGGATCCAATATCCATGGCCTTACCACCCGATTCCAGGCCCAGCATCTCCCTTAGCTTGGCGGTTAACAAAATGGGGGATCCCCCAAAAAAAAAAAAAAACGGGGGGGGGGCCCCAAAAATTTTTTTTAACCCCAAGAAAATGCCCCTGCGGGGCCGGTTTAAAAGACTGTCAAGGCCATGGATTTTGGCCCTCAACACCCTAAAATACCAGCACAGCAGCCCCTTTTTTGGGGCGAAAAAAAAAGTGGCCAATTGGCACTTTAACCCGGCTCTTCCCACGCCCTGTAGGGTGGAAATTTGGGTAAAAGGGGGGTTAAGTCACCTTTGATTCACGGTGAAATAACCCCGGTTTAAAAAGGGGGAAAAGGTGCCCAAAAGACCCGATCCTTTAAAAATTTCCCAAATTTTTTTTTTAAATTTATAAAAAAAAAGAACAGCAAGAAAAAAGTTTTTTAAATGAAATAAAAGAACAAAAACAGTTTTCTTTTTCTTTTATTAACTCTCATTCCTGCTCCCCAAAAAATCGATCTCCTTAAAAAAAAAAAAAAAAAAAAACCCCAAACATTTAAAACCCCCTTTCCCCGCGCACCCTTTAGTAACGACAGTCCCACACACCCCAGTTTCTGCACATCGCAATGACACAGAGCCTGTCATCTTCGACCAGCACAGCTAACCCTCTTCCCCGCGTGACATAAATCAAAATGACTGCTTTAGCCCCGGATTACCCAGCATCACTGCAGTTATCGCGAGAAACTGCATGTGACCGCTGGGGGGAAAAAAATGGCGGGGCCCAACCAAATTTCCCCCCGTACCGCCGGGGGGTTTTTGCCAGGAATGCCGCGACTCCCGACAACCCGAACCGACGGACAAATGAAGTGAATTGCCCAAAACCGATTCCCCGGGATCCGATAAACGAAAATATCGAACTAAGAAACGAAAGTCCGAAGAGCTAAATCGCCGATCCCCCATATTTTTGTATCAAACCCAAACACAACCCACCACGCGGGGCCCCTTAAAATTGGGGGTCTCAGATTTTTATTTTATCCCGGTTTTCTCCTCTCCTTTTGCATTTCTTCCATTTACCCGGGGGACTAACCATCACGGGGGCATGATGCCCCGCTTTTTAAATTTGTTGTGCCATATCATTACGGGGGGGGATGCTGTCACGGTGTAGGTCTTAAAAAAGAAAACCCAGCAGATAAAAACAAGGTAGAAGAGAAAAGAAAGATCCCATTGGGAAGAGGTACGTTTAGGGCCAAGGGAGTAAAAACATTTTTTTTCATTATTGGTTATGAGGGGAAATTTCCCCTTTTAAAAAAGGGCACAACACTGCACCTAGTGCACTTTTTTTTTTTAAACCTTTTTTTGTTTTTTAAAACGCTTCTGGTATGGGGTTTCCCAAAAAAAGACAGGAACACAAGTTGTTTGGAAGGGGTTTTATACCTTTTACATTTTTAAAATGTTTTTAAACTATAATTTATTTTAAATCCCGGGGAAAAACTCTTCCTTATTTATTTGGGGCCATTTTTTAAAATGGTACACACAATAACCCCAAAACCCCAATACAAAATTTTTATGAAAGCCCGGTTTTTAAAAATTTTTTAGACAACTGGGATACTGATTACAACGCACCACCAATTCACATGTTCCTGGGTCAAATTATTTTCAATCTTTCAAGATGTACCATCATTTTTTTTCAGGCCATTTTTATTAGCTTGTTGTTTTTTAATTAATTTCTCTGAATCACAATAAAAAGCAATGTCCGATTTCCATTGGTTATATTCAGTAAATTTAAATTGGAAATTAATTTTGTCAGTTTCATAAAAATTCAGTGACAAAAAAACCGACGGCACATCCAGACTAATGTGAACATGCAAACCAGGGAACACCCCCTGTAAAACATAGAAAAAAAGGGCTGCACCAAGCTCTAAAGCAACAACAGGAAATACTTTAAATTTAGAATAGCAATAGCTTGAATATAAGGAAAAATTTGAGACGCTTAGTATAAACATTTGGCCAAACATTTTAAAGCCCCCCAAACCATCGTCAAGGTGGTCTCATTTCTGGTGAGTCCCTGACCTAATGGAACAACCTCTATTAGCTGATATCTGAATTTCTGGGTGAATATGCACCTCTGTCAGTAATCCCTGCATTTATGGGTAAAGTAGGGACCTGGTGTAATTAAAATCACCACCTGGTGGGGGCGAGTGCTCGTCAGCAAGCTAACATTCATAGACAAAAAAACCTGACTGCACATCCAACTAATGTGAACTAGGTGCAAACCAAGGAAGCTACCCCATGTAAAACATAGAAAAAAAGGGCTGCACCAAGCATACTAAAGCATGACAACAGGAATACATGAAATTTAGAATAGCAATAGGCTTTGGAAATATAAGGAAAAATTTGAGACGCTTAGATAAACATTTGGCCAAACATTTTTAAAGCCCACCAACCATCGTCAAGGTGTCTCATTTCTGGTGATCCCTGACCTAATTGAACATACCTCTATTAGGCTGATATCTGAATTTCTGGTGAATATGCACCTCTGTCAGTAATGCCTGCATTTAGGGGTAAAGTAGGGACCTGGGTAATAAATCACCACCTGGTGGCGAGTTGCTCGGTCAGCAAGCTAACATCAGTAGACAAAAAAACCTGACTGGCACATCCAGACTAATGTAACTAGGTGCAAAACCAAGGAACTAACCCCCATGTAAAACATAGAAAAAAAGGCTGCACTCAAGCATACTAAAGCATGACAACATGGAATACATGAAATTTAGAATAGCAATATGGCTTTGGAATATAAGGAAAAAATTGAGACGCTTATATAAACATTTGGCCAAACATTTTAAAGCCCACTAACCATTGTCAAGGGTCTCATTTCTGGTGAGTCCCTGACCTAGTTGAACATACCTCTATTAGGCTGATATCTGAATTCTGGTGAATATGCACCTCGTCATAATGCCTGCATTTAAGGGTAAAGTAGGACCTGGTGTAATTAAAATCACCACCTGGGGGGCGGAGTGCTCGTCAAAACTAACATTCATAGACAAAAAAACCTACTGCACATCCAGACTAATGTGAACTAGGTGCAAACCAAGGAAGCTACCCCCATTAAAACATAGAAAAAAAGGGCTGCACTCAAGCATACTAAAGCATGACAACATGGAATACATGAAATTTAGAATAGCAATATAGCTTTGGAATATAAGGAAAAATTGAGACGCTTATATAAACATTTGGCCAAACATTTTAAAGCCCACCAACCATCGTCAAGGTGGTCTCATTTCTGGTGAGTCCCTGACCTAATTTTGAACATACCTCTATTAGCTGATATCTGAATTCTGGGTGAATATGCACCTCTGTCAGTAATGCCTGCATTTATGGTAAAGTAGGACCTGGTGTAATTAAAATCACCACCTGGGGGCGGAGTGCTCGGTCAGCAAGCTAACATTCAGTAGACAAAAAAACCTGACTGGCACATCCAACTAATGTGAACTGGGTGCAAACCAAGGGGAAGCTACCCCCATGTAAAACATAGAAAAAAAGGCTGCACTCAAGCATACTAAAGCATGACAACATGGAATACATGAAATTTAGAATAGCAAATATGGCTTTGGAATATAAGGAAAATTTGAGACGCTTAGTAAAACATTTGGCCAAACATTTTAAAGCCCACCAACCATCGTCAAGTGGTCTCATTTCTGTGAGTCCCTGACCTAATGTAACATACCTCTATTAGGCTGATATCTGAATTTCTGGTGAATATCACCTCTGTCAGTAATGCCTGCATTTATGGGTAAAGTAGGACCGGGTGTCATTAAAAAATCACCACCTGGGGGGCGAGTGCTCGGTCAGCAAGCTAACATTCAGTAACAAAAAAACCTGACTGGCACATCCAGACTAATGTGAACTAGTGCAAACCAAGGAACTACCCCCATGTAAAACATAAAAAAAAAGGGCTGCACTCAAGCATACTAAAGCATGACAACATGGAATACATGAAATTTAGAATAGCAATATGCTTTGGAATATAAGAAAAAATTTGAGACGCTTAGTAAAAACATTTGGCCAAACATTTTAAAGCCCACCAACCATCGTCAAGTGGTCTCATTTCTGGTGAGTCCCTGACCTAATGGAACATACCTCTATTAGGCTGATATCTGAATTTCGGTGAATATGCATCTCTGTCAGTAATGCCTCCAAAGCCATATTGCTATCTAAATTTCATTATTCCATGTTGCCCATGCTTTAGTATGCTTGAGTGCAGCCCTTTTTTCTATGTTTTCATGAAATTTCAGTGACCATTGAGGAATTTTCTTACTTTAACAAAAAGGTACCAACAATTTTGTCCACGTGGTATCAATGTATTGTTTTGTTCAATTTCCTATGACTGAATGCCCATATAGATGGCTTAGTAGGGTTGATCCTACTGACAGATGGGCCTTTAAGCTGTTTTTTTCAAAGTGAATGTGATTCAGGAGACATGGGAGAAGAAATAGCCCTAAGTACAGAAAAAGGGAAAATTCTCCGATAAGATATATTACAAAGTTTCTTGTACTATTGATTTATGCAAAGTATGAAAGTATAGTTCCCATTAAAATCTGCTGACAGATCCGCTGTAAATAACACAAATAGCGTTATTACAATGTACAATGTTTGCTGTGCAGATGTAGATAATGGAAGCCCATCATCACCGCGGTATATGTCAGACCAGCTGTGCCTCTTGGTTTCCATTATACCAGGCAGATATATTATTGTTCGTGGTTATCTTGCTTTAACGATTTTGTACCAAATGCGAGAGCAGCTCCAGAAAACATCCTCTATTCAAGCGATTTAAAAACAGTGCAGGGCTAGCGGTCCAGTTGGTGTTCACTATTTCCATTTCTGGGGAACTTATGGTTTTGGTATAAATAGTCTGGAGGGAATCAGATTGTTCACCATATATCTCAATATGCACTTCAAATCATTGTGTTTTTACAACAAAAATGAAAAAAAAGTAATAAAATAAAACAGCCTCCCCATCTTCTTCATTCTGGTTTTAATGGGAAAGTTGATATTTCAAAGAAATAATTGGTTGAACCTTCCGAGCAGGTATAACGGTTAAGTATCAATGTTTTGAAATCCATTTCAAAGTAATTTGACATTGTATAGATTTATCTTTAATTCATAGATGTATTTCTCCAGCAAAAGAATGTGATAGCATTGGCCTCAAAACTGAAATGTATACACAGGGAAAAAAAAGCAAAGGCATTCAAAATGTCACAGAAATTGATTTATTTTTTCAGTCTTGTTTTATTAAATGTCATCAGAGCTTATTACAAATTATACCACCTGATAGATCATTGCTCTCATCCTTTCATCCCAGTCCCCAGCATAGATAAAGACACTAATATATTCAACGTGTCAACATGTAGATAAAAAATAATGAGTTTATTTACAGTACACTGTGTTCAAGATGAACAAAGTTACAAACAAGATTGTCACATGTGATCCTAGATCTCAATTTGTTTATATTTATGTGTTGGGACCCCAAAAGATGAATCTAGTAGAGATTAATGAATCACGCAAAATTTATTCTGGGCAGATTCACTCGATTTGGCCCACAAATGCAATCCTAATACATTCAAGTGCTACAAAAACCCCAAAGTATAGAAAACGAAGGATGGGAGAGAATGGAGAAATAATAAAAGATTACACTCACCTTTCATAGTCTGCCTCTCACCTGTCCGGCTGCCATAGCTCTTTGCTCAGTCCTCCACTTGCTCCCTCTCATCTTCGATCTTCCAGCAGACTAGTTTCATGTGTGCATGTAAGACATGATGTGATGAGTCTTGCATTACATGGCTGTCAACAGTGGAAGAACCAAAGACCAAGGAGCTGGTGAAGGATTGGGCAGAGATGTGCAACGTTAAGTCAGGTGACACGAGACATGTGAATATGATCTTTTATTTATTTTTTAACCTCTTATTGGCCCTCAAAAGAAAAAAGAGAAATGATGGTCGAATTCCGGAAATTTTGGATTTACTAGAGTAGTTACGAATTGATGCACTAAATCACTACTTGCTAGTAGAAAAATATTTAGACTTGAGAGTCCTCAGTGGTGATACCTTTTAATGGCTAACTGAAAAGATGGTAACAAATTGCAAGCTTTCGAGACTACTCAGGTCTCTTCATCAGGCAAAAGACTAAAACAAAAACTGAAGAATCACATATTTATACACAAGAGGCCACAGGAATAATGCAATAGTAAGACATGTGACGTGAAGCAGAACTGTCATTATGGCAGAGGGATGAACATAAATATTGGAACATTCATAGATAAGGAGTGAGAGTTTTATTGCCCCCTGATTGGGGTCTGGTATTGTTTTTGATGCCCCCAGGTGAGAGAAGCAGATTCCTTAATTGATGTACACAGACATGAATCCCATGTGACACGTTCATTCCAGCACTAAGAGTGTCAAAGGTCATCATAATTTATATTCCCAAATCTTTCTATCTTTCTCAGATTGAAGTTAGCTTTTAATACATAATTCCATATCCATCATGCTATGACCGGCATACAAAAATGTTTGGCCACAGGTAATCCATTCTTTTTTCTCATTGTGTGGCGATGAGAATTCATCCTTGTTCTCAGTTTTTGCCCGTCTCCCCCACATACAGACCCCCAGTTGGACATTTCGTACAAATAATTAGGTACACCACATTAGATACTTCTAGTAGAGATGGGCGGACAGCTGATTTCAGGTTCGGCCGAACAGTTACGAAAAGTTTGGGTTCAGGTACTAGAACATACCCGGACCCCATTCACTTGAATGGGGGTCCGAACATCCAGTGTTTGCCACGCTGTCATGTGCAAACACCGCTTCTGAAACGGCGGTGAAATTACCCCGCCGGTCAGAAGCCGCGATTCCCACACTGTCAAAAGACAGCGTGCGTGCTCAGCTGTGATCGGAGGTATAATGTTTACCTCCGGTCACTGGTGTCAGCAGATGGGACTGCTGCTTCCTTCATCCGACACCTGCTGCCACTAATAACAGCGAGAGCGGATAGCTGAGGGTGATTCATAAGCCGACTCCTGCCTGTAAATAAATAATTTAAAAAAACCTGGCGTGGGTTCTCATGTATTTTTGATAACCGCCAGGCGAAACTCATACCTTGACAGCAACCCTCAGCTGTCAGCTTGAACAAGCTGGTTTATCCTGAATAGAGGAGTTCCCATGCCTTATTTTGTAATTATTTAAATAAATTATGAAAAAACAGCTTGGGGTCCCCCCTTTTTTGACAACCAGCCTTGCAAAGCAGACAGCTGGGGCTGGTATTCTCAGGCTGATAAAGGGCCATGGATATTGGCTCCCCCAGCCTAGAAATAGCAGCCCGTAGCTGCCCAGAAAAGGTGCTTTGCCCACTCTTCCCACTTTCCTATATGGTGGCGAGTGTTGTTCAATTTGGGGTTAATGTCCCTTTGTTTTGTCAGGTGACATCAAGCCCATGCTTAATAATGGAAGGCGTCTATAAAGACACCTATCCTTACTAATCCTATAGTTTTATGTAAATAAAGACACAGCCAGAATAAAGTTCTTTATTAGAAATAAAACAAAACACACTTTTACTTTTTTATTTAAAAATAGCAAACACAGTTATACTCACCTATGCCTAATTCCACCAAGCCCTCGTTCTCCGTAATAAAACAAAAATAAAAAACAACAATATCCCTCCCTCTCCGCGTTCTGTCCCACACGTCTGGGGAGAAATAGTTTTCAACCTGGTGATGCCAAATGCGACCGTCCAGGTTTAGAACCACTGATGAATGTACTGCTGCTAGCGCAGCCTCAGTGACCTGCGGTGATATCATCGAGGTTATGTCCGGTCACTGAGGCGCTGCGTTCCCAGCGGGCTGAAGTGCTGTGACCTCGTGAGATCCCCGTTAGCACCGTGAGAGTAGCAAAACCTGGGGACCTGTAATAGTAGCAAAGTCACCCGCCTTTGCCGCCAGTAAAGATAAAAAAACCTCCATAGATATTAGATAAAAATGATTAAACCCTCTGACTTCAGCAACAACATCTAATGCTTATGAATCCCCAAACTCTTCACCATCATCATTTTTAGGAAAAAGATGGAACAATAAGTTGAATTTTATTGCACCATCTTTTGTACTCAATAAGCAGAGTGACTTCTGATTAAAAACACAAGAATGATTAGCTGACCCAGGATGGACATATCATTGGTGCAACCTAGGGCCCAAAAGGTAAGTGATCCATTTCCACCTACAAAACAGGTAGAGTTGTGCATTATGATGAGCCACTTGACATATAGGGCCCATATACTCCTCTTGCCCTCTTCTGCTCTGTTCTCCAGGAGCCAAACAGAGCATTCATATGTAGGGAGGAGCCGGGAAAAATAGCTGCTGACAACTATCTAAAGTTTATGAGCATATTAAGGTCCCTATATACTGACATTAGAGTTGGAAGAACCCATAGAAACCTGGCACCGCCAACCATCTCCTGACGCTCCCCGGCAAATATGTATAAAAGAGAATGATCAGATAATTTGAGTCAAAGCCCCATCCGTCTGTTTATAGGGGAATACTTTCCTTTTTACCTGTTAAAAAAGCATGAAGTCTAGGCCTAGCTAAAGGTATGCCACACTAAACAATATCGCTAACGGATCGCTAAAAAACGTCCTATTTAGCGATCCCTTAGCGATATTGTTCAGTGCGGCAGCTTCCAGCGACGAGCTTCCTCTGTGATCTCGCTCGTCGCTGGAATCGTTCCGACCCTATTTTCTCGTCGCGCTCCCGCTGGGTAAGTATCTAATCGCTGTGTGGCACCTTTTCTTAGCGATTTAGCGTACTTTTGTACCGCTAAAGTCGTTAAGAAGATCGCTAACGGCGATAGCGTCGTTAACTCTATCGCTAAATGTGGCCGCATTTAGCGATATAGAAACAATCCCGCTAGCGATCGCATTAGTATGCGTCGTTATCGGATCGCTAGTGGGAGTTGTTTAGTGTGGCAGTACCTTAATCCTTAAATTTATTGGCTAGTTGTGATAAATATCTGTCTGCCTATCATTCAGCCACCAGCTATCGGTATGGCCAGCTTTAGGCATTGCTACTTAGGAGTTATTTGTGATTCGTGATATTGATATATACTACATCTCAATATAAGGCTCGTGAGCTTTTCACAACTAAACTTGATTCAGTGACTTATTTTTGTAGATATTGTATTTATATTATTTTTAGAGTTTATTTTACATAAGGGACATCATGAAGTGTTGATCTCAGCAGCTTAGGCTGATCTCATACAAATTATCTATGTATATCTTGCCTAAACATTGTCCTCCATAATAAGAAACATCATTGAGTCTTAAGTCTAATCTGTGAGTAGATTTAAATATTCATTTCGGCTTTAAGCAACATTTGGGTATGTATGCCAAGGTCTTGTCATATCATAGTATGAGATAAGAGTGTCAAAAAGGAGGAAGCCACTTAGGACCTTTAATAAGGTTACAAGTAACAGCTGCTTGTGATAACCGAAATACCAATCTGCAAGGTAGGGCATTTTTAAAGGCCCACAAGACACTTTTCAGATTTTTTCG
>JARQOD010000008.1:76470093-76585219 GCA_033576555.1 Oophaga sylvatica
CCCAAAAATCTCTGAAGAGCCTTTAATGAAGTAGGTTGGACCCAATCACAGATGGCCTGAACCTTGACCGGGTCCATTTCAATAACAGATGGGGACAAAATGAATCCCAGAAATGAGATCTTCTGTACGCCAAAAAGACACTTTGATCCCTTCACATACAGAGCATTCTCTCTCAAAATCTGGAATGCAGTTCGAACATGCTTCACATGAGAGTCCCAGTCATTAGAAAAAATCAAGATATCATCCAAATAAACAATCAGAAACTTGTCCACAAAATCCCTGAAAATGTCATTCATGAAGGACTGGAAGACGGAAGGAGCATTAGTGAGCCCAAAGGGCATCACAAGGTACTCAAAATGCCCTTCAGGGGTGTTAAATGCCGTCTTCCATTCATCCCCGTGCTTAATGCGAATAAGGTTATACGCCCCCCTGAGGTCAAGCTTGGTAAACCAAGTAGCGTTTTTCACCCTGGAAAACAGGTCAGAAATCAAGGGTAACGGGTATTGATATTTCACAGTAATATTGTTCAAGAGACGATAATCAATACACGGCCTTAATGAACCATCTTTTTTGGCCACAAAGAAAAAACCGGCACCTAAGGGTGAAGAGGATGGTCTGATATGACCCTTCTCCAATGATTCCTTGATATAAGACTGCATAGCGTCATGTTCAGGTACAGACAAGTTAAAAAGGCGACCTTTAGGGAATTTACTACCCGGCACTAATTCAATAGCGCAGTCATAGCTCCTATGGGGAGGTAAGGATGCAGATTTACTTTCGCTAAACACATCAGAAAAATCAAACAAAAAGTCAGGAACATCCTCAGCCTGGGGGGAGGCAGAAAAAACAGGAGTGTTGGTATTAACACATTGGCAGCCCCAACTGGTTACAGACACAGATTTCCAATCCAAAACAGGATTATGAGACTGTAACCAAGGGAAACCCAGCACTATAATGTCATGCAGATTATATAGAACCAAAAATTTGCAGCACTCCTGGTGATCAGGTTCAACCCTCATTATCACCTGAGTAGAAAACTGGGGTTTATTCTCAGCCAAAGGGGTAGAATCGATCCCCAGTAAAGGAATAGACTTCTGTAGGGGTATCAAGGGAAATCCACAACGTTTAGCAAAATCATAATCCATCAGGTTAATAGCTGCTCCAGAATCAATGAAAGCCTGAGCAGAAAATGAGGACAGAGAGCATATCAGAGTGACAGTTAATAAAAACTTAGTCTGAACACTACCCAAGACAACTGAGCGTGCAAAATGTCTTCCCCGCTTAGGGCAGACTGAAATAGCATGAGAGGCATCACAACAGTAGAAACATAACCCATTGCGCTTTCGAAACTCATGACGCTGTGCCCCAGACACCACTCCATCACACTGCATGGGCTCAGCAGCTGGCTCACAAGGCAACACCACTCCACGCATACTTCTCCGCTCACGCAAACGTCTGTCAATTTGAATCGCTAATGACATAGAATCATTGAGACCAGAGGGGACAGGGAATCCCACCATAACATCCTTTACATTATCCGACAGACCCTTCCGGAAAAGGGCCGCCAAAGCGTCGTCATTCCATTTGGTCAGGACTGCCCACCTACGGAATCTCTGACAGTATAACTCAGCGTCATCAAGCCCCTGATTTAATGCCAACAAGGCTTTTTCAGCTTGATCAGTGACATTAGGCTCATCGTACAATAACCCCAAAGCCTGAAAAAATGCATCAACATCACTCAAAACAGGATCCCCAGGTATCAGGGAAAAAGCCCAATCCTGAGGATCGCCGCGCAGGAGAGAGATGATAATTTGAACCTGCTGCGCTGCGTTTCCTGAGGACTTAGATTTTAAGGCAAGAAACAATTTACAATTATTTTTGAAATTCTGAAACTTAGCTCGATCCCCTAAAAACAAATCTGGCATGGGGATCCTAGGTTCCACAACAGGCAACCTAGCAAGATATGCAGCAATACTCTGAACCTCAGTGGCAAGCTGATCCACACGGCCAGACAACTGTGCAAACTCCATTGGGAGAAAAGATCCTCCCCAGCACCCAGAGATACAGAGGGAAAAAAAAAAAAAAATGCAACAAACAGAAAAATATCTGACAACTTTTCTTCCTTCAAAATATTTTTTCCCTTCTGTGAGTACCATACAATTTTTATGGCCGGTGATACTGTTATGTTACGGTAGCTGAGGAGTGCAGGCAAAAAAGGAAATACACCAGAGCAGTTGGAATCTATGAGATTGCAGTACCCTGACTAACCACCACAACTAGAGGCAGCCGTGGAGCGTTCCTACGTTGGTCCTAGACGCCTCGTCACAGCCTGAGAAACTAACTACACCTAAAGATAGAAATAGGAAAGCTATCTGCCCCGGAGCAGAACCCCAAAGATAATAGAAAGCCCCCAAACATGTAATGGCGGTTAGACAAGAGGAAATACTGACACAGAAAGAAAATAGTATGAGCAAACGCTGGGGCCCAAACTAACTAAATAGAAAAGGACAGGAAGGGTACTTACTGCAATCCCAGAAAACCCTGAAAAAACACCAACTCTACTAATTTCAAAATCACCTGAGATCACACGACCTCTACCACCTAAATTAGTTCTCTGGTGTAACAAAAACAGCAGCCACTGAAAAAACTGGAAAAAGCAAAAGTACAAAACACAGTGGCTGGACTAAACTGAGAGGGCAAAAGCCCCCGGAGGGGACCCAGAAGGCCCCCACAGAAGTGCAGGACCAAATGCAAAAATATAGCAAAAACACAAAATAAGAAATTGTCTTATCTGATAGCAGGAGATGCAGACACGACACAGCAGGCTACAAGGGAAACTGGAAAGAAGGATTCAGACCAGAACAATTGATCACCGGCAACCCTGATGGGAAAATCACTCCCTTATATAAGACCAATCAGTAACACCTGATTCCCAGTCATCACAATCCTCACTAGTACCGCTTGTAACCACCAGAGGGAGCCTCTGCTCAGAACTCATCTCAAACCCATTCACAACACACCGGACCTGAATATCCATGGGTTTACACATCACAAGCATCCAGCTCACCCAAATCAGATACTAAATGGAAGGAGCACAGAAGTCCGTTATGACCAAAATGTGGAAATGCAAGTAGAGAAATAGAGTATCCAGCTCCAATAAAATTGCATACTTCATTATAGAAAAATTAAAAACATGATTTCAAGTGTATTCCATAGATGTGACCTTACAGGAGTGCTTTGTGTTTCAGATATTCTACATGAATTTTTTTATGTAGCAAAAAAAATAACCTGCTGTGCAACACAAATTTCCTGAGTGGTTAGCATTGCTGCTTTGCATTGCTCAGGTACCAGGTTCCAATCCCACCAAGGACAACATCTACAAGCACATTTTTCCTGTGTTTGAGTGGGTTTCCTCCCATACGCCAAAGATATACTGATAGGGAATTAAGACTGCATATAGTAAAAATAATGTTTTTATGTACTATGGAATACATTGGCACATTATAAGCAATCAACTATATACAGAGGTGTTATCAGTAATTGTAATTCTTCCTCTGATGGCAAGGAAACAGTTGAAACTCTACCTGAAAGGACAGGAAGTATTAGCTTAGGAAAAAGCCTCAGTGGCCAGTGTGAAAATTGCAAGATTTCTAATGCTATTTTTCTTTTTTTAAAGAAAGATTGTGATTTCAGAAAAAAACATTCCCTTGCAGAATTATATTAGTCTTTTGACAGCTGTAGAGTTGGTTTCTGATTTGTTTCATAGCATAAACTGCTGTTATAGAGATAACTTATTACCACCTAGTAGCTGCAATAGCTATCAACATTGTAGGGTACAAAAAAATATATATTTTTTGCTCTTGATTTCTATAAGACTATATGTTTATGTAGATTTTTACCAGACTACACATGTTTATGTGCACATAATGTTAGCTCTTCTCAGCAAAACATAGAATGAGTACCATGAAAAAAGTCATGTTTCTGTGAAGAAAATAACTAAATAATCACATCACCGGGCAAAAAATCCTGTTTTGCTTTTTGACACTGGAAAACTGATTAAGGTCAAAATTAGTGATGGGTGAGCGTGCTCGCAACTGCTCGAGTACCTCGTTTTCATCTCTCTCTCCTCTCTCTCTTTTTCTCTCTATCTCTCTAGATCTCCCGGAAATCGCATGACTGCTTCATCTCTCTCCTACCTGTCAAGTACAAGTCTCCCAGAAAAATGCTTAAGTGCTTCATTGACATATGTTATG
This sequence comes from Oophaga sylvatica, assembly GCA_033576555.1. NCBI lineage: Eukaryota > Metazoa > Chordata > Amphibia > Anura > Dendrobatidae > Oophaga > Oophaga sylvatica. The sequence goes on from JARQOD010000008.1 coordinate 76,474,347, forward strand.
CTCGGTATTTGAGTCAAGCACCCAAGCAATCTGACATACTCAATTCGAGTATCGAGCAGTTCTGCTCGCTCATCACTAGTCAAAATCTCTAAACTTGTTTTCACGTTCTAGAGTTCTACCTAACGTCAGAAGTGTTATGGAAAGGAAGAAGTTGAATTGAGATTATAAGATTTAGAAGCTTTCATTCAGGATACGTTATGGTCAATTTCTGCAGCAAATACAGTATATCGCAGTCTACCTGTGACCATCGTCAGACTGGGATTTAATAAATTATTCTGAGGCCACCCTCTATTTATTCAGAATGTGCACATTTAACTGCATTGTAAACTCTGCTATTATCATCGCACACACAGGACATATCATCAATAAGGTCTAATTGGTTACTTATGAATCAACCCATAATAAAATCAAACTCCTGTAAGAAACATTTGTCTCAAAAATCAGCGTTAAATAGGCTTCTCATCTGTCTTTTATGTAAGTGCTTGGAGCCTTTGAAGGATTATCTGGTATTTTGCTGGGCCAGTCTGTTCTTATCTTATTAGCCCACAGTTAATATAATAAAATATACCATAACCTATCTGGCTTCCAACTCAACATTCAATGCCCAATCTTAAATGATTATTACAAACTATTTATTGAAGAATTCAATTGTACAATAAAAGAAATGTATGAGCAATAGATGTGATCCAACCTTTTTGAAATTTGAATCTACAATTTTTTGACAAACTTTCTTAAAAAATTCCATTTACAGTGAATAAATTAGCTGCAAATTGTAAGTAATCCAATGTAACGTCTGTGCCGATTCGTTATTCCTTTGTTTCCACTTTGGCCTCTGGGCAGCGGCACGCCTTTATTGCTTGCGACATGTGACAGTGACAGTTCTATTTTTTCCATGGGGCTTTTGGTGCTGCTTTTTAAGAGATCTATTAGGTTAATTTTAGTTTATCACTCCTTCCTGAAAGCCCTGAAAGCCTCAATAAGCTATTTAAACACCTGGAATTCTGACTCTCACTGTTAGTCAATAGCATTGCTGTCCTGGTTTACACTGCTGTGTTGTCCCGTATTTGTTTGATCTGATTGTTCACATTCTCTGACCTCGGCTAGTTTATTGACATTTCTCCTGTCTTACGATTTTGTATGCCCATATTTCCTGGTTCTGACTATCCTTCTTGCCAGCTTACACCACCGAACGGCAGCTCACTCCGTGGCCCAGCCTAGAGGTTCCCTGTGTAAGCACAGATCGATTTGAAGGTCATGGCAACTCCTGGGCCCTAAAACATAAAGTAGCTAGTGCCACAAGCCTAATTGAGGTAACAATTTAGAAGCCTTCATGACATCCAATTACTCTAATAAAATGTATTTAACACTCTGAGGTTCCTAGAAGTGTATGCAACTCTTGTTAATGTCTTTAATGCAAAGCCAACCGTACTAATTTGTAAGTGAACTGATCAAAAAAATAGATGGTAGAAATCGATTTTTTTGTTATACTGTTTAGTTTAGACATTTTTTCCACTTTTTCTTTTAATTTCATTAAGGGGCCTCATCATGAAACTGGAAATGATAATATGACAGAAATAACAGTGGTACTATGAATTGCAGTATTTTGGTTTATGTCAATTGTATGTGGGTATCAGCTAGAAAAGAGAGCTGCTGCCTGCCACCTATGGAGAAGGCTAAACTCAAGATCCCAGTTGTGTAATGAGATGGAGACAGAAAGAGAGAGACAGAAAAAAAAGAGAAATGCACACCCGGTGATGTTAACCAACATGTTACCACCACAGGCTATGATGGTCTCTCCTGGTTGGTGGCACCACAATCAAGAAGAATGTGGCAATTCAAACTGGACTCAATTATTTTAGCCATGGGTAGTGTCAACTGGGACAACCACCAAACTGACCAAGAATGAGAAGCAAAAATGACTTAAAGATCACTTTTTTTCTCCTTTATCAAAAGGAATAAAGAAAATAGTAAAACGCTGCCATAGCTGAGGATATAGTGACATGAACTAGCTTGTATTAAATCTTTGTTGTCAGCACCCTGAACATCTTCAATGAAAACCTTTTTTTAATACATAGTGTGTATTTTCTTTTCCCCACAGAGGCAGCTATAAAGCATTGCTTAGTAAACATTTTAAAAGTCTCATCCTTTGCTTGGAAAGACTCCTACAAAGGCTCGAAATACATTTGTTTTGCGTCAGAAGTGATAGCAAGCAACGCTCACCATATAGAGATACGCTTCCCCTTAACTTAAGCTTTCCCAAAGACTTTAACCATTCAAGCATTTGGCAGACTCCCACTTAGTTTAATCCCCCAGGCACTTTATGCTCAGCCAGATATCTAGGCTGAACTCCTAAAAATGTTTATCGAAAGCAAACCATATTTTAAAATGGAATTTTGATTACAGACACTCAACCAAGATAGCATGAAACTGAAAAAAAAAGACTTGCGTAAGCCAATTTTCTGTACAGTCAGGGAAGATAGTGCAATTAGGTGCTTGGCTTTCTGCAACAAAAGCATAATTATTAGCAGAGCATATTGCACATGTAGAGTATCATCCATATCTAAATAAGCTTAGAATGACTACAAAGCCGCAACATCAATCATCTACTCTTTGTCAACTGAAGACTTTCCTTTGCTTGCAGTCTCTCGGCGTCAGAAATGACAGTTACATCTGTTATTTAAAGAAAAGGTTGAAAAATATCATCACTTAAGGTGTCCATACTCCTTGGATAACTGTTGGATGACAGCTGCCCTCCCCGACTTCTCCAAACACACAAGATACCTCTGACAGAGGCTTCTCTGCCTGTTAGAGCTTTGTGAAGCTCCTAAAATTTATTTTGGCAAATTCAATCAATTCCAGTGGGACATTTGATTTGTATTAAATAAATTCAATACAAACTGAATCAACTGGAAAGGGACGTTAAGAAATCTCATATTCACCCTTTCTCAGCTTTTCCCACACCTGTACCACCATTGCCAGTCCTATGATCAGCGCTTTTATCTTCCCGTTTTCTGTCTTCCATCTTCTCTCGTCCATCTTTTATCTTCTCTTTTCTAGGTTTATTCCAGCTAGTCATTGTGTTCACTACGACATGTCATTAACGTACATTGCGTCACATGTGCTCATATGGAGCCTAATAAATGGAAGACCGATCCGGAAGAAATATAGAAGATAGAACACAGAAAATAGAAAATAAATGAGTTGATCAGTCGCAAAAACTCTATGGGAAGTGCCAAGGAGAGGTAAGTATAAGCTTTATATCTTTAACCATTTCCTGGAACACAATAATCCAACACAATAATCCAACAATAGAAAGGTTGTCAGGTCAACATTTCATTTTGTTTATAAGCACTGAAGCAGATTGCAAAAAAATTCAACTTTTTCTGAAATTTAAAGGGGTTGTCAGACCTTAGGCTACAAGTCTGCGGTAATGCTATGCGATTTGCATACTTCAGGTCACTTTCCGACTAGACGTGTCTAGCCTCGCTCAATACACGTGGTTTGAGTGAGGCTGTGGACGTCTAGTTGGCACGTAACCACATGTATGCAAATAACATACTTACGGTCACACGCCTGCAGCTCCTGGTGCAGGCACCAGATAATCCTCATAGCGCACAGTGCACGCAATGTGAGGATTCACAAGACTGTAGTCTCACCGTGTGACTGCAGACTTGTAGCCTAAGGTCAGACAACCCCACTAAGAGGAGTCAAATTCACCTTGCTATTCTATACTGCATGCACAACACAAGGATTAGTTGAATAAATTCAGTCCGCCCGAGTCTTTCCTCTAAACACCAAACCTCTTTTTTTTTCTTACTGTGCGACTTTATGACCTGTGCACTAGGAGCATTTCTAGGGTTAAAACAGATCAACGGCCCATGCCCCAAGGCATATTTTGTGCCCTCCCTCACCCCTTGCCTTAAAAAAAAAAATAATGCCACAGATAACAGAACGATAAGTCTCTGGGACAGATAATGTAGCTGTCATGTGCAGTCCTATGTAACACCACATAAACAGTGCTGACTCTCTAAGTACAGATAATGTAGTAGATGTTACACAGATAAAAAAACGGAGTAAAAAACACAATTATTTTTTATGAAAAATTGTATTTTATTAAGTACAAACAATGTATATTGATAAAATCACACAGTGGTGAAAAAAGACCCTAATATGACAAAATACGCTATGAGAACAGGGCAAAAAATAGTGTATTGCAGCAAATGCACATGTAATCACATATAAGGTATATTATGTAACATATCCCACATAGGGTATATACCACACATGAAATTCTAATCACTGCAAGTAAGTATACTTGAATGAAATGCACGTTACATGAGCACTAATAACAATGTGCGTACCCCTGATACAATATCAAAAGATCGCTCATGAATAGTAAATTTCAAATGCGAATCTTACCGCTAGAGATGCAATGTTGCACTGCCCTGGACCCACGCGCTACTCCTGACGCGCGTTTCGCGTTAGCTTTATCAAAGCTTTTTCGATAAAGCTAACGCGAAACGCGCGTCAGGAGTAGCGCGTGGGTCCAGGGCAGTGCAACATTGCATCTCTAGCGGTAAGATTCGCATTTGAAATTTACTATTCATGAGCGATCTTTTGATATTGTATCAGGGGTACGCACATTGTTATTAGTGCTCATGTAACGTGCATTTCATTCAAGTATACTTACCTGCAGTGATTAGAATTTCATGTGTGGTATATACCCTATGTGGGATATGTTACATAATATACCTTATATGTGATTACATGTGCATTTGCTGCAATACACTATTTTTTGCCCTGTTCTCATAGCGTATTTTGTCATATTAGGGTCTTTTTTCACCACTGTGTGATTTTATCAATATACATTGTTTGTACTTAATAAAATACAATTTTTTCATAAAAAATAATTGTGTTTTTTACTCCGCTTTTTTATCTGTGTCATATTTTTGGAGTACACAATATAAAGTCCTTTATATCAATTGGGGATTCATTGCGCATTTGTGCGCATATTTTTTCAATTCTTTTCCTCAATTTATTTTGTGTACTGGTTTTATTTTAAAATGTAGTAGATGTTACCTGTAGTCCTATGTAACACCACAGATAACACAGTAATAACTCTGTTGAGTACAGATAATGTTAAACTAGGTCTGAACTGAAAAAGTAAGTTGATATGTATGCAAAATGTAAATGCATATTAAACACATGACCATTATACAGAGAAAACAAAAAACAAGAAACAGATAATGTTGTAGATGTTAGCTGAAGTCCTATGTAACATCACAGAACACTTCTTACGGAGCCTCTTCTTAATTGCCCTGGATGTGTGTTTTGGGTCATTGTCATGCTGGAAGACCCAGCAATGACCCATCTTCAATGCTCTTACTGAAGGAAGGAGGTTGGTGGCCAAAATCTCGTGACACATGATCCCTTCCATCTTCCCTTCAATAAGGTGCAGTCATCCTGTCTCATTTGCAGAAAAGCACCCCCAAAGTATGATGTTTCCTCCACCATTCTTCATGATTAGGACAGTGTTCTTGGGGTTGTACTCATCCTTCTTCTGCCTCCAAACATGGTGAGTGGAATTGATACCAGTTTTATTTTGGTCTCATCTGACGACATGACCTTCTCCCATGCCTCCTCTGAATCATCCAGATGGTCATTGGTGAACTTCAAACAGGCCTGGACATGTGCTGGTATGAGCAGGGGACCTTGCGTGCCCTGCAGAATTTTCATCCATGACGGCATAGTGTGTTACTAATGGTAATGTTTGAGACTGTAGTACAAGTCCTCTTTAGGTCATTGACAAGGTCCTCCCTTAAAGTTATGGGCCATTTCCTGACATTTCTCAGAATCATCCTTATCCCACGAGGTGAGATCTTGCATGGAGCCCCAGACCGAAGAAGATTGACAGTCATCATGTGTTTCTTCCATTTGATAATAACAGTGGTTGCCTTCTCACCAAGCAGCTTGCCTATTTTCCTGTAGCCCATCCCAGCCTTGTGCAGGTCTGCAATTTTGCCCAGTGTGTCCTTAGACAGCTCTTTGGACTTGGCCATGGGGGAGACGTTGGAGTGTGATTGATTGGGTATATGGACAGGTGTCTTTTACACAGGTAGTGAGATTAAATAGATGCAATTAATACAAGCAATTAGTACAGAGAGTGACAGCTTCTTAGGGTATGTTTCCACGGTCAGGAAACAGTCAGAAATTGCTGCGTATTTGACGCTGTGCGCTGGCGCAGCGTCAAACATGCAGCGTCCAGATATTACAGCATACTGGAGGGGATTTCAAGAAATCCCGTCTCCACTATGCTTAAAAACACGCAGGCGGCAGACCTGCGTTAACGGACATGCGGCACGTCTTTTTAGACCGCAGCATGTCCTATTCCCTTGCGGCGACGCAGCGTTGCCGCAAGGGAAACAACACAGGGCTATGTAGCCCTGCGGTCATTCCGGATGTGTTCCGGATGTGTTCCATGAACACATCCGGATTGACCGCGCGTTCAGAAGGGGGCGGGGCTTTGGGCGGAGCGGACTTTCCACTCCGTCCAAAGCGCTGTGTTTCCGGATCGTGGAACCACAGCCTTAAAGAAAAACTAACAGGTCTGTGAGAGACAGAATATTTGCAAGTTGGTACATGTTCAAATACTTATTTCATGCAATAAAATACAATGCTCTCTTCACACAGGTATGAACTGCATTCACTGGAAGCAATCAGCTGAATGATACAATCCCATCTCTGCTATCTGTGTTGTATGCTACTATTTATCCTATTGGTATGAACTGCATTCACTGGAAGCAATCAGCTGAATGATACAATCCCATCTCTGCTATCTGTGTTGCATGCTGCTATTTATCCTACTGGTATGAACTGCATTCACTGGAAGCAATCAGCTGAATGATACAATCCCATCTCTGCTATCTGTGTTGCATGCTGCTATTTATCCTATTGGTATGAACTGCATTGACTGGAAGCAATCAGCTGAATGATACAATCCCATCTCTGCTATCTGTGTTGCATGCTGCTATTTATCCTATTGGTATGAACTGCATTCACTGGAAGCAATCAGCTGAATGATACAATCCCATCTCTGCTATCTGTGTTGCATGCTGCTATTTATCCTATTGGTATGAACTCCATACGTCTAGTTGCTGCCAAGCACTGCTTAACCATCTTGCAACATAGTTTAATGTGCCTGGTAAAGCTTTAGTATAATTCATCTTAGCACTGTTTAATACTTACTGCTTCATATCCTGTGATTTGGCCCTCTGTAGATCTTATCAGGTGGAAGGTGCTAAAGCATATAGATGTTGCCAGGTCTAGGCCATTGATCATTTAACCACCCCCTGGTGTGCTGGCCCCAGCTGCCAAATTATCCCAAACCAGCTCCCACAATCCCACTCTCCTAAAGGTACTGCCACACTAAGCTATCCCGCTAGCGATCTCGTTAGCGTTGCATACTAATGAGATCGCTAGCGGGATTGTTTCTATATCGCTAAATGCTGCCGCATTTAGCGATATAGTTAACGACGCTATCGCCGTTAGCGATCTTCTTAACGACTTTAGCGGTACAAAAGTACCGCTAAATCGCTAAGAAAAGGTGCCACACTAGCGTATATACTTACCCAGCGGGAGCGCCGACGAAAAATAGGGTCCGGAACGATTCCAGCGACGAGCGAGATCACAGCAGGAAGCTCGTCGCTGGCAGCTGCCGCACTGAACAACATCGCTAACGGGATCGCATAGTGACGTTTTTTAGCGATCCCGTTAGCGATATTGTTCAGTGTGGCATACCCTTAAGGGGTGCACGTATGTGGGGGGTGCACGCATCACAGAAAGCTAAGCATCATAGAAGACAAGCATCGAGTAAACGGCAGTTATCCATGGCAGTTAATCAGGTAGCCCACACTTTGCTTTCTTTTTAATCATGAAAAACAAAATTTGATCAATATTATGTTTATCAAATACCCTTATTATTATTATTACAACCTCATGCATGTTTTGCAATATATTTTTTATTTTATTTTAGGATATTTGTTTCTTGTTTTTTGTTTTCTTTTTAATTATGTACATTACCTCTATCCTCCTGTGTTCCCTTGCCATCCACATTCACCGCCCCATCCCCCCTCCACCACGACTCATACATATCAGCCCCTCCATACTTCCCTCTCCCATGTACAGTTCCCATGCACTCCTCACCTTCCTGAGAAACCTCAGCCCATCTTGCCCAAACACATCACAGAAAAAACCTACTTACAACTCCAACAACTACCTGCTCTTTATCTTCCTACTGTCATGGTTTACTGGGTTCTTGGATCAGGTAGTCCGGGGTTAACTTGGTTGGCCTCTTTCTGGGTCCTGGGAGGCTTTTTATAGCCTCACTGTGAAGCCAGCCTTTGTCGTTTATACTCTGACCTTTGGCTGAGTGTGTCTGACCCTGTGCTTGTGCCAGTGCTTTGTGCCTGTGCTACATTTTATGCTTGCTTGGTTCTGATTTGGCTGTGTCCCTGTTAAGAGTTTTGCCTGTCCCTTTTGTACTGCGTTGCTCTGTCTGTGTATGACCCCTTGGCTGTGTTCTGGTTATTCTCTGCCTGCTCCTTTTGTACTTCGTCGCCCTCTATGTGTATGACCTGGCTATCCTGACTATCCATTCTGTCTATGCCCCTTGGTAACTTTATTTCGTAGTTACCCTTCTAGGAGTTTTCCTTTACCTCCTAGATCTCTGGAGCTTAGGCCACGCCCCTAGGCAGTCACGTGCCTGCAGGTCCTTCGGCCTGAAGCATTCTCTACCTGATACTGCTGCCTCTGAGAGACGTGTGCTGGCTCCGCCCCTTGGCAGTCACATGGTGCGGAAGGTCCTGTGTCCTCAGAAGCACACATCTTCTCTGCTACGGTTCTACTATACAGGTATCATTGTGCACAGTTTGTTCACTTATGACACACGCACTGGCTCAGTGAGCAAGTGCAGTGCGGTGTGCCTGACACCTACTCCTATTGATTTCAGGGGACATCTCCCCAACCCTGGTCCACCATCCCCCAACCTCAATCCCTACCCTACCTCATATTGAAACCATAATAATCTTATTAATATTACTTGCACTCCCTCATCTCCTTCGTTTAACTGTGCCCTCTGGAATCCACGGTCTGCATGCAACAAGCTAACCTTCCTGCACAACTACTTTCTGAACAACTCTCTTCATCTGTTGGCCCTCACTGAAACCTGGATTCAGGATTCTGACACGGTCTCCCCTGCTGCCATTTCCTATGGTGGCTTACAGTTCTCCCATTCCCCGAGACCCTCAAACAGACATGGTGGTGGAGTCGGCATACTCCTGTCCCCACAATGCACTTTCCAGGTCATCCCCCCAATTCCATCACTCTCATTCCCTTCTTTTGAGGTCCACACCATCAGGCTCTTTCGTCCCCTCTCCCTCAGAGTAGCGGTCATATATCGGCCCCCAGGCTCGCCCACCCAGTTCCTTGACCACTTCTCAGCCTGGCTGCCGCACTTCATGTCCTCAGAACTACCAACACTTATCCTTGGAGACTTCAACATCCCCATTAACAGCCCTACTTCCACACCTGCATCTCAGCTTCTATCACTAACCACTTCTCTAGGCCTCTCACAGCTTTCAACCTCTGAGACACACAAGGATGGTAACACCCTTGACCTGGTCTTTGTCCGCCTCTGTTCAATCTCCCACCTAAATAACTCACCGCTTCCACTGTCTGACCACAACATTCTCTCCTTCACGCTCACAAATCCTCGACCACCACAGCGCACTCCTACCTACCACACATTCAGAAATCTACAAGCCATTAACCCTCAGACACTTTCAGACTCCCTACACTCATCGCTGTCCCCACTCTCCTCTTTTTCTTGTCCTAATCTGGCTGTTCATCACTACAATGACACTCTTAGAAGCACCCTTGACCAAGTAGCACCGCTCACCCTCAGAACTTCCAAACACACAGTAAAACAGCCCTGGCTCACATTACAAACTCAACTTCTTCAGCGATGCTCTAGGAGTGCTTAACGCCTTTGGAGAAAAACCTGCACACCAGAAGACTTCATCCACTTTAAATACATGTTAAGAACTTATAATGCTGCCCTTCACCTCGCCAAACAGACCTACTTCACCACCCTGATCTCCTCACTAGACAACTGTAAGGTTCTTTGTACATGTTCTTGAAACTCAGTTTTCCGTCAGCCATTTTGCTTTCTGTCTTGCTGCAGCTATCTTGCCCTCAGTCAATATGGAGTTTTCAGCTTTCATGTTCCCGCCCTGATTCTCTCCCTCTTGCTTCTTAAGCAGCCACAGCTGAGCAATCAGTGCTTCAGAATCTAGCCTGCAGTGAACCTGTGACCTGACTCCTGGAAGCCTTGGACTATGTACTCCAGCTATTCCTACTGAGGAACTCTGAACACTTGTGGACTCTGGAACCCTGCTCTTTGAAAGATCCACGTTTGCATGGACTTACGGTAACAGAGAAGAAGATCCTGAACCTGTTGTGGAGAGTGATTGCTGAGCTTAAGTTACTCTGGCCTGCTGTGTCTCCTGCTTCTGTATCTGCAAACTGTGTGACTATTTTTGCCACTTGTATGAAGTAATACAAGACCTTCTATATCAAACCTGTGTCTCATGTATTTTCATCGAACCCAAGCACAAGACGCTATATGAACTGTACTACATACATTACAAGATTCTGAAGCCAAAACGTTAGTGTCTGCTGGGTTTCTGGGAAGGCTGTGTCTGCTGTAACTGTGGATATCAGACGTCCAGTTGTACTTTCTGTGATGACAGTGGTTGTGACTTCTCACAACCATTCCAGGTGAGCAATTCCCTTAAGTTTTTTTTTCTGCAGTGTTACCACAGGTAAACACTATTGTTTTTTTTTTCTCTTCCCTCTTTTTGTGTCTGCTGTAACTGTGGATATCAGATGTCCGGTTGAACTTTCTGTGATGATAGTGGTTGTGACTTCTCACAACCATTCCAGGTGAGCAGTTCCCTTAATTTTTTTTTCTCTTTGCAGTGTTACCACAGGTAAACACTATTGTTTTTTTTTTTTTTCTTTTCTCCTCTCCTTCCAGTACTCCTGTCTTAAAAGATCTGGAAAATGGAGGCCCGCATAAAGGAACTTTGCGGAGTGACTGATAATATCCTTGCAGATTTACAGACTATAAAAACCCGTTTTACAAACCTACAGGACCTCACTAATCACAATTTGCAAGTGTTTGGACAGACTGCCCAGAATTTGCGAGCCAGGATTGAGGTTCTAGAGGAGCGAGTCCAGGCTCCTGCCGTAGCCCCAAGTTCTGGGATTCCCAAGTTGCCCCCTTTTCGTTTTGGCGGTGAACGTGAAAAATTCAGGGGATTTATTAACCAATGCAATCTGTTTTTTTCTGCACATGCTTCACAATTTCCCACTGAACGATCTAAAGTGCTTACTATAATTATGTTACTTACCAACAAGGCTTTGATGTGGGCAAACCCTCTGATTGAGACTGAGGATGAATGTTTCGATCATCTTGATGCTTTCATTTCAGCCATGGGGCAGGTGTTTGATGACCCCAATCGAGGTGCAACAGCTGAAGCAGCCATGTTAACTTTGCGCCAAGGTAAGCACTCGGTAGCCGAATATGCCTTGGATTTCAGGAGATGGGCCCTTGATACCACCTGGGACAGTTCCGCCAAAAAATCTATTTTTCGAAAGGGGTTGTCTCCACTAATTAAGGATGAACTTGCTCGTGCCGACCCTCCCACTGCGTTAGGTGACTTTATTAACTTCTGCATCCGTATTGATGCTCGCCTGACTGAACGCAGGCAAGAGAGATGGTTCGAAAGCAATCGCACTAACCTTTTCCTACCTTCCTCCCCAGCTAAGGAACCTTTGAGTAGGATCACACGGGAACCTGAACCTGAACCCATGCAGGTAGACTCTTTACAAAGACGGGTTAGTGATGCACGCAAGGAACATCGTTTTAAGGAAAATCTATGTTTCTATTGTGGTAAATCAGGGCACTTCATTATAAACTGCCCCAGCCGTTCTCGTAAGACTACTGCAGCACTCATTCACTGTGAGTGTTGCAAAAGGAGATCTGTCAGGTCCGAGCCTCAGGCTCCAGAGAGATCTGCAGCAACAGATCTTGATTTCTCGGACTTAAACTCCGTTACTTCTGAGGATGATGACTGTGTAAACGCTGCAATTTTTCAAGTTTCCTCAGCGGTGTCCCAGCTGAGTTGTAGGAAAAACAATTCTCATTGCTTCCTTTCCATCAAACTCTGGGTTAACTCAGTCTGGGTGTCTAGCTCTGCTATGATCGACTCAGGGGCAAGTGGGAATTTTATGGATGTCTCCTTTGCTCTGAAACAGGGGATACGTTCAGTGAAGAAGGCTACTCCAGTACAGATGGAAACTGTGGATGGCTCCCTGCTGACCTCTGGACCAGTGGATCAGGAAACAGAGCCTTTAAGGGTCCTTATGGGTAAAGATCATCAAGAGAAACTGTCCTTTATGCTTATCTCTTCTCCCCACTTTCCCATTATTCTAGGGCTACCATGGCTGCAGGCTCAGAACCCTACCATTAACTGGGAGACCAAGGAATTACACTTTCCAGAGAAACAGATGAGTCCAGAAGTTTCAGCTTGCTCTGTTCCTAAAGGAACCATGTCAGTCCCTGAACTACCAGCTGTATACCAGGACTATGTGGATTTATGTGACAAGAAGAAGCTGACCAGCTTCCCCCTCACCGTCCATATGATTGTCCAATTGAATTATTGCCTGGAGCAGAGATACCTTTTGGTAAGATCTACCCCTGGCGGGGCCTGAGCTAAAGGCTTTAAAGGATTACATAGACGAAAATCTAGCCAAGGGCTTCATACGCCCCTCTTCATCTCCTGCAGGTGCACCCATCTTCTTTGTGAAGAAGAAAGATGGATCTCTGAGACCCTGCGTAGACTATAGGGAACTCAATAAGGTTACTATTAGAAACCGTTATCCATTGCCTTTAATCCCTGAGTTATTGGAGAGAGTGCGGCATGCCAAAATTTTCTCTAAATTGGATCTCCGTGGGGCCTATAACTTGGTCCGTATTAGACCTGGGGATGAATGGAAGACTGCATTCAGGTCACGCTATGGACACTTTGAATATCTAGTTATGCCTTTTGGTCTGAGTACCGCCCCAGCCACTTTCCAACACTTGGTGAATGACATCTTCAGGGATCTCCTAGATACATTCGTGGTGATTTATTTGGATGATATTCTAATTTTTTCTAACTCCACAGAGGAACATCATGGACATGTGAGAATGGTCTTGGAACGTCTAAGACAAAACCATCTTTACATCAAACTTGAAAAGTGTGAATTCCATAGGACCGAAATTCAATTTCTGGGGTATGTACTGTATACACAAGGAATTAGTATGGATGGAAGTAAGACCCAAGCCATCAAGGATTGGCCAAGTCCTAGAAATGTGAAGGAGGTGCAGCGCTTCATCGGGTTTGCCAATTTCTATAGACGTTTCATTAGGAATTTCTCTGAGGTAGTGTCACCTATCACCCAACTTACCCGGAAAGAGTCTAGGTTCTCCTGGACTCCCCAAGCCCAGGAAGCATTTTCTCGTCTAAAAGATAAATTTACCACCGCACCTATCTTGGTACATCCCAACCCCGAACTTGCCTTCATAATAGAGGTGGATGCTTCAGATTGTGCCGTTGGAGCTATACTCTCTCAGAGAACAGGTGAGAAGAATGTCTTGCATCCCTGTGCCTTCTTTTCCCAGCAGTTGTCTTCGGCTGAGAGGAACTACGATGTGGGCAATAGAGAGTTGTTGGCCATTATTGCCGCCTTCAAAGAATGGAGACACCTTCTTCAGGGAGCTGCACAGCAAATAGTCGTCCTGACAGACCATCGTAACCTTGAATTTATCAGGTCGGCTAAGTGCCTGACTCCTCGCCAGGCTCGCTGGAATCTTTTCTTAAACCAATTTAATTTTGTCATTTCTTATAGACCAGGATCGCGCAATGGAAAGGCTGATGCACTCTCTAGGATTCATTCAGCAGAGACCCGTCCACTTGCTCCTCCTAAGACTATTCTTCCTGACTCTAGATTCCTGGGAGTGATTCATAATCAAGACCTACTTAAGGACATCAAGGAAGCATACCATGCGGATTCCTTGTTGGCACAACCCCAAGGGACGTAAGTCTTGTCTTTAAGAATGGTGTGTGGATTCTGGGACAACGTCTGTATATTCCTGAAACAGTCAGATTGAGAGTATTGCAACTCATTCACGATTCCAAGATAGCTGGGCATAGAGGAATTCTAAAGACACAGGAATTTCTTTCTCGTTTCTTTTGGTGGCCCACTTGCAGGAAGGATGTTTTAAACTATGTCACTTCATGTGAAGTCTGTGCAAGATGCAAAACACCTCGCTCCTCACCAACTGGTCTGTTACAACCTCTTCCCACCCCGTCCTGCCGTGGGGATCCATTTCTATGGACTTCATTGTGGAGTTACCAACCTCTCAAGGGAAAAACACCATTCTAGTGGTGGTTGATCGTTTAACAAAGGCAGCTCATTTTATTCCTTGTGTCGGCTTACCCACTGCAAAACAGACATCAGATTTGATGATTAAAGATGTGTTTCGCTTACATGGAGTACCGGATGAGGTTATTTCGGATCGAGGGGTGCAATTCACTTCAAGGTTTTGGCAAAATTTCTGTGCAGCATTGGACATTAAAGTAAACCTTCTGCTTTTCATCCCCAGACTAATGGACAGACCGAACGAACCAATCAAACTCTGGAGCAGTATCTCCGCTGCTTTATCTGCCACCTACAGGATGATTGGGTGGATCTACTTCCATTGGCTGAGTTCTCTTATAACAACTCTCAGAGCGCCTCACTAAGCAGTCTCCTTTTTACTCCAATCTAGGTTATCATCCTAACATTCTTCCACGATTTCCCATAGAAACGCCTTTACCAGCAGTGGCCGAAAGAATCACGTCTTTACAGAAGAATATGGATCTTCTAAAGGAGAATCTGGAATTGGCTCAGGAAAGGTACAAGAAGCAGCAGATAAATTTCGTAAACCTGCACCAGCTTTCAAGGTAGGAGACCTGGTCTGGCTGTCAACCAGAAATCTTAAGTTAAGGATTCCATCGTCTAAGTTGGGACATAAGTACATTGGACCCTATAAAATCAGTAAAATTATAAGTGCCGTTGCTTGTCGTCTTCAATTGCCTAGAACTATGAGAATCCACCCTGTCTTTCATGTATCCCTACTAAAGGCTGCAACACCCAATACGTTTCCTGGACGTTCTTCTCCTTGCCCTGACCCAGTGCTAGTCGATGGTCAGGAAGAATTTGTGGTGGAAAGAATTCTAGATTCCAGGTTATACAGAAATCAGTTACAATATTTGATTAAATGGCAGGGCTACCCAGTGGAGGACAACTCATGGGAACCAGTCAATAACGTTAATGCTCCTCGTTTGCTCCGCCAGTTTCATCAGAGGTACCCAGACAAGCCTGGTCTGAGGCCATCCGGAGGTTGTCCCTAAGGGGGAGTAATGTAAGGTTCTTGTACATGTTCTTGAAACTCAGTTTTCCGTCAGCCATTTTGCTTTCTGTCTTGCTGCAGCTATCTTGCCCTCAGTCAATATGGAGTTTTCAGCTTTCATGTTCCTGCCCTGATTCTCTCCCTCTTGCTTCTTAAGCAGCCACAGCTGAGCAATCAGTGCTTCAGAATCTAGCCTGCAGTGAACCTGTGACCTGACTCCTGGAAGCCTTGGACTATGTACTCCAGCTATTCCTACTGAGGAACTCTGAACACTTGTGCAATCTGGAACCCTGCTCTTTGAAAGATCCACGTTTGCATGGACTTACGGTAACAGAGAAGAAGATCCTGAACCTGTTGTGGAGAGTGATTGCTGAGCTTAAGTTACTCTGGCCTGCTGTGTCTCCTGCTTCTGTATCTGCAAACTGTGTGACTATTTTTGCCACTTGTATGAAGTAATACAAGACCTTTTATATCAAACCTGTGTCTCATGTATTTTCATCGCACCCAAGCACAAGACGCTATATGAACTGTACTACATACATTACAACAACAACCCCAAGAAACTTTTTGACACTTTTCACTCCCTCCTCAGGCCAAAAGCACAAGCCCCTATCGCAGACATTTGTGCTGACGACCTGGCCTCCCATTTTATAGAAAAAATAGATACTATCCGTCAGGAAATCTGCTCTCAACCACCAAGGGCTGTGACTCCCATCCCACCCTGCTGTTCCCCTGGCTCACTTTCCACATTTGATCCCATCACAGAAGAAGAAGTCTCCAGACTCCTCTCTTCCTCTCGTCCGACTACATGCACTACCGACCCCATTCCCTCACATCTCCTCCAGTCTCTCTCTCCAGTTATCACAACTCACCTAACTAAAATCTTTAATCTCTCACTCTCCTCTGGCATTTTCCCATCCTCCTTCAAACACTTCATCATTACTCCACTACTAAAGAAACCCGCTCTCGACCCTTCCTGCACAAACAACTACAGACCGGTCTCCAATCTCCCCTTCATCTCTAAACTCTTGGAGCGCCTAGTCTACTCCCGCCTCACCCGTTACCTCTCCACTTACTCCCTTCTAGACCCTTCACAGTCTGGCTTCCGCCCCCTACATTCGACTGAAACTGCACTCATCAAAGTGACCAATGACCTTCTTACAGCAAAACGTAACGGTGACCACTCTCTGCTCATTCTTCTCGACCTTTCTGCAGCTTTCGACACGGTTGACCACCGTCTCCTACTGTCTAGGCTTCACTCACTAGGTATTAAGGACACTGTTCTCTCCTGGTTCTCCTCCTATCTTTCTAACCGCTCCTTCAGTGTTTCGTTCTCTGGCTCCACATCATCTCCTCTTCCTCTCACTGTCGGTGTACCCCAGGGCTCAGTCCTTGGCCCCCTTCTCTTCTCTCTCTACACGGCCCCAATTGGACAGACCATCAGCAGATTTGGCTTTCATACCATCTTTATGCTGATGACACAAACTATACACGTCATCCCCGACCTTACCCCCGCTGTACTACAGAACGCCATCGACTGTCTGTCCGCAGTCTCCAACATCATGTCCGCTCTCTTTCTGAAACTTAACCTCTCCAAAACTGAACTTCTTCTGCTCCCGCCGTCTACTAACCTCCCTAAATTTGACATATCCCTCTCCGTGGGCGGCACCATAATAACACCCCGGCAGCAGGCTCGCTGTCTGGGGGTTATGTTTGACACCAATCTCTCCTTCACCTCCCATATACAATCTCTTGCCCGCTCTTGCCGCCTACACCTAAAGAACATCTCTAGAATCCGACCTTTTCTCACCATGGAAACAACAAAAACCCTCACTGTAGCATTGATCCACTCCCGCCTGGACTACTGCAATGCTCTATTACTTGGCCTCCCCATTACTCGACTATCCCCTCTCCAGTCCATCCTTAATGCAGCAGCCAGGGTCATCCATCTGGCTAATCGGTACTCGGACGCGTCCGCTCTTCGCCAGTCCTTACACTGGCTGCCCATTCATTATAGGATCCAATTCAAAGTACTGGTCCTCACCCTCAAATCTCTCCACAGTGCAGCACCCCCCTACATCTCCTCCCTCATTTCTATCTATCGGCCTAACCGACTGCTGCGCTCTGCAAACGACCTTCGACTAACCTCTGCACTAATCCGTACCTCCCACTCCCGACTCCAAGACTTCTCCCGCGCTGCGCCAATCCTCTGGAATGCTCTACCCCAAGAAATTAGGACTATCCACAATTTGCATGGTTTCAGGCGCTCCCTCAAAACACATTTGCTCAGAGCGGCCTATCACATTCACTAATCAAAGTTATTCTATGTGTAAGTGTGTGTGTGTAGCCCATTCACTATCTCCATCCATCCCTCACTCCCTCAAAATGGCTGGACCATCATTGTAAATACACCATTGTATATAAACACCTGTACTTTGTATCTCCCCCACCTCATTGTAGATTGTAAGCTCTCACGAGCAGGGGCGGCTTATATTGCTTTAATTATTGTATTGTTTACGTTGTTACTTATGACTTGTGTTCTGAAACTGTTAAACTGTAAAGCGCTGCGGAATATGTTGGCGCTATATAAATAAAGATTATTATTATTTATTATTATTATTATTAATTTTATTATGTAAAAATCATACAATGTGATTTTCTGGTTTTTATTTTTAGATTCTGTCTTTCACAGTTGAAGTGTACGCACGATAAAAATTACAGACCTCTCCATTCTTTGTAGGTGGGAAAACTTGCAAAATCGGCAGTGTATCAAATACTTATTTTCCCCACTGTATCTTGTGATCACATTTACCCACCTGCTCGTGGCACCAGAGAATTCTGACTTTGTGCAATTTGAGGATTCACAAGTCTGCAGTCACATAGAGTGTCATGTCATGAGTAAGACTGCTTAGTGCAGTCGAAATGCTTCGACTGGGTCATGTCGACCATGAAAATTTTCTTTTGTATGCACTATATTTTCTTTTGAAAAATAAAAAGATAATAAAAATCCAGTCCTGTTGAGCCGGACTCCAATTCTTTCTACAACCAAATGATGCAGAAATTCTCACTGTAACAGCACTCTATAGTGAAACATATGCTAAGCACAAAAGTTCAGGCCAACAGAGTTTATGGTTTGGTACACATTATTGAACCAAGTCTATTTTTACGGATCTGATTTACTAATATTTGTAACGTCTATAATGAATAAAAACTTTTCATTAAAACCATCATCCATTTCTATGAAAATAGTCTATTGCTATCTACTGTTATCTCTTGTTCTATCTATGCCTGGTGCCGTCCAATAAATCTTCAAGGCACAAGGCATTTTTTCGTTGGCACTTCCATTTAAATGATTATTTCTGGACTGTTGCAGCCAAACACTGAGTAGGAGGAGGAATGGCACAGTTGGTAAACACTCCGAAGAGAAGCTTTCTGGCTCTATTCCATAATAAACTCCATGTGACATTATGTCGGTCACTTTCACTAACTGAATCACTATAAATATCCCTGTAATTTCTACTGAATGATCACTGTATTTATTCCAGTATGTCAGCGTGTATAACAATAGCGCAGTGCTGATATTAGACAAAAGAAATGTCCAAGATTTCAGAAACTGTGCGTAACTCAGGGTGGCTGACATTGAATTATGATTTTTCATCAACGTTCTTCTATTTAGCATCAAACGATAGCACATATCCACTCTTTCATGACTCAGAGGTCGAACTAGTACATAAAGAAATGAAGAATTCTACTCTAAGTAGATTTATTCTACATAATCACGAAATTTGCAAGCTCTTCCTTGACTTTCTATAAAATTTTTCAGAGGTACCAATTTGATTATTATTTATTTATTTGATTATTATATAATTTTTTACCATACTGGTAACAAATATCAGGTATCAATGGAAGTCATGGTAATATACACCTCACACTGGCACACATCCGGAGTAAGAGGAATAAAGTTACTAATGTCACATCTACAATCACACCTGTCTCATATAACAATAAGTTCTCATAGTTTATAATTAGGTTATCCCACAAATCTAGCTATGTAGTATGACTATTTCTGATGAAGGAACGCCGCCGAAACGCGCGTTGGGGAAGTGGCACCATCGCATGGTTCAGGTAAATTATGTAATTTGTCTTTTCAGCACACTACACATACTAACTTATGCAAAACTACTCCAGCCTTAGACTTTGTACTACAAAGCATTATGCACTTTAGCTCGAGTTAGGGTTATTCCTCTGGATGCATTTTGTGCTGATATGTTATTCTGATTCTATACCCATTTTGGTTGTGATGTCTGTATTAACAATTTCTGTGCCTGCCATCCAGTGGTGCCACTCAGTTTTCTTAGCTCACCACTGTGCTTCTTAATGACCTATAACTTATGTATATTGTATGTTTTTTAAATCCCCAATAAAGTATTGTTTTTTTATTCATTCTATATCACGGCTCGGTCCATATGTTCTCTTGATTATGGCATAGAACAGCATTTTATCAAGTCCTATCTCTATGCTAGGAACTCTCCTATAAGGCCGGGGTCACACTTGCGAGTGCAATGAGAGAAACTTGCGCAAGTCTCTCGCATCTATACCCGGCACTGCCGCCGGCACTCAGACCGGAGCATTCAGCTGCATAGAAATACATGCAGCCGCACACTCCGGTCCCGAGTGCCGGTGGAAGGGCCGGATATAGATGCGAGACTCGCACGAGTTTCTCACATTGCACTCGCAAGTGTGACCCTGGCCTTATGATGTTTTAATGATTGATATGTAGCATTGCCATTAAGGGATTTATTTTTGCTATTTTACAGTATATAGTATAGCATAAAATACAATCTGATCAGTAGATGCGAAAATACACATGGGAAGAGGAGAAAAAAATGAGAGAGAAAGAAATCCGTTAACGATAAGAGCTTACACTCTACAGGAGAGAGAGAGGACCCCGCTGATCATAAGAGCCTACACTTTACAGGAGAGAGAGACAAAACCCCAATGACCATAAGAGCTTATCTGTACAGAAGAAAGAGGACACTGATGACCATGAGAGCTTACACTCTACAGGAGAGAGAGAGGACCCCGCTGATCATAAGAGCTTACACTCTACAGGAGAGAGAGAACCCTGCTGACCATAAGAGCTTACACTCTACAGGAGAGTGAAGATCCTACTGACCATAAGAGCTTACACTCTACAGGAGAGAGAGGACCCTGCTGACCATAAGAGCTTACACTCCACAGGAGAGAGAGAAGACATGCTGACCATAAGAGCTTACACTCTATAGGAAAGGACCCTGCTGACCATAAGAGCTTACACTCTACGGGAGAGAGGACATTGCTGATCATAAGAGCTTACACTCTACAGGAGAGAGAGGACCCTGGTGACCATAAGAGCTTACACTCTACAAGAGAGAGAGGACCCCTCTGACCATAAGAGCTTACACTCTACAGGAGAGAGAAGACCCTGTGACCATAAGAGCTTACACTCTACAGGAGAGAGAAGACACTGCTGATCATAAGAGCTTACACTCTACAGGAGAGAGAAGATAATGCTGAAATTCTACATGAACTTGATCCTCCGTGGATTGATCTGCTCATCTCTCATAATGACCCATGAATATTTTGCAATAGGTGCTCACCAGAGGAAATAGAGACTTCTGGCAAGTGATTGACCCCAAATCAACTACTACATGCTCTTATTGTCCCATATATGAATGTTTCAGAATCTCAACCATCTACATACATATCTTTATCGCTTTCCTTCCACATGACAAATAACAGTAACGGGAATATGAATCAA
Source organism: Oophaga sylvatica (assembly GCA_033576555.1). Taxonomy (NCBI): domain Eukaryota; kingdom Metazoa; phylum Chordata; class Amphibia; order Anura; family Dendrobatidae; genus Oophaga; species Oophaga sylvatica. The sequence goes on from JARQOD010000008.1 coordinate 76,495,706, forward strand.
CAAAAGGAGCTTGAGAAGAATTAAAACATTCAGAATAATTAAAATTTGCAAAGATTAGATACAAAGCACGAAGGTAAATATTAGCTCATTTGATACTTCTACTCTATTAGAATATTAGTGGAAAACATAATTGTTTCAGTTTTATAATGTATCACGGAGTGTCCTGCTTTTTTTCCCTTTTTTCCAGACTGGTGTAATAATGGGAGCTTGTCTGCACAGAGCAATACACGTCTCAATAGATCGATGGAGCCTATGGTAAATGAGCAATTTACATTATATGTGAATGTCATAATCGAAGAAAGGTTTGAGAAGGATTTTGCACATGAGCAAAGTAAACTTAGATTTGGCTGGTGTTTCCATGTAGTGTCATTCCTTCTTCCGACAAGCTTAATAAGAAATGCTGAAGTGTTCCCAGTTGACTTATTTTCAATGTAATTTATCATGTCTAGACTGTATGAATGCAGAAAAACTACTTACACGTGAAAAACTTGGGTCATAAATTTAGCAGCAAATATGCTGTCTGTGGATTATCCATCTGGTACCATTATAATGAACAGAGATATGATAGGGATAGATAGATGCTCTATGTAACCCTAAGTTTTAGGCCAAAAGGACAATTTCCTGATAATTCGGCACAGACGAATTTTTGACTGGTTTACAAGTAATTTACTACTACAAATGTATTAATTTCATCTTATTACCAGTGCATTGAAACAGATTCTCCTATTGAAAACAATGGCCGTACTAATCGACAATGTACAGTATCTCCACTGGAGAGCGAGCTATGCTAGAAGAGCCTTGTGTGACTTGATATCCTATTCTCGGAGCTTTTCTAGAAGACTGCATGGGCAGCCACTAAATATAATACCAGTAGGTAATTCTGGTAGCCTGTATGTAGCAGCTAAATGGATAAGGAACCAAGGGACATTGCAGATTCATAATGCCATTGCCTCTTTGTTCTCGTCAAGGACATGGGATTTTGTCATTATCCAGTGATAAAAAATGAACAATTCAAGTTCATCAGTTTCACTCACATTTGGCCATGAAATATAATACTCATTGTATACATTCAGAGCAAATCAGCCAAAAAAGGGATTTAAAAAATACTCTCCTTGGCTTTCCCAAACCTCTCCCACCCCCGCCGGTCTGCTAATTGTCTCCCTTTTCTTCTATATTCTTCTGTTTCTAGGCCCCTTACATTGCCACTCTTCCCTAAGCCCCATGATAACATGTGAGGCATGGTGCCCATCATTGACATCAATGACCTGGCAGGGCCAAAGGCTCAGAAACATAAGAAGGTGGAAGAGAGAAGACAGAGAAGAAAAACTGGTTGATCGGTGGCAGTGGGAGACCTATGGAATCGGTCAAGGATAAGAGAGTATACGTTTTTTTAACCTTTTTCCAACCCTCAGAATCCAGAAACTGTTCATCTGAAAACCACAATTCTTTCAGGAATTTGCTCAAATCAAATCAGGAGACAATTTGGTACTTATCTGATTTGTTAGTTTTATCCACTGGACAGGAGACAACTTCTATTTGGGTGGTGTTCCAATAACTAAGATCTCCATTTAACACCAGAACAAGGGACTTATGTCCCCTACTGAATGGAATAGCAGTCACGCTTTTGTGCTGTCACTCCAATTATTCTCTTTGGAATGGCTAGAGATAGCCAAGTGATGAATCTCTCACACACTGTGGGTCTAAAGCCGCCGTCACACACTGGGTCTAAAGCCCCCGTCACACACAGCGATCTCGCTAGCGAGATCGCTGTTGAGTCACTAGTTTTGTGATGCAACAGCGATCTCCCCAGCGATATCGCTGTGTGTGACATTCAGCGACGATCAGCCCCCCTGCCGGGTATCGCTGATCGTCGCTGAATGTCCGGGACATTTTTTTGATCACTGGTCTCCCGCTGGCCAGCACGCATAGCTGCGTGTGGCAGGCAGGAGACCAGCGATTAGCTGGTAACCAAGGTACACATCGGGTTTCCAGGCGCTGGGCGGCGCCTGGAAACCGATGTGTACGTTGGATACCAGCGCGCTGCTGCAGGGGAGCTGGTAACCAAGGTACACATCGGGTTTCCAGGTGCCGCACAGCGCCTGGAAACCTGATGTGTACCTTGGTTACCAGCTCCCTGCACCAGCGGGCTGGTATCCAACGTACACTGCGGGTAACTAAGCGAGTTACCCTCAGTGTCGCTGTCCTGATCGCTGCCTGAGCTGACTGTTTGGCAGCTCAGCAGCGATAATGTAGCGACACACCAGCGATCCTGACAAGTGCATATCGGTGTCGGGATCGCTGGTGTGTCGCTATGTGTGACGGGGCCCTAAGCTGTCGGACCCCCACCAATCTGGTTGTTAACACCTATCCTCTAAATAAGTGATGACTTGTACTTACGGCTTGCTTATACCACTAGTTATTTCCAAGCAGGTGTCATTCGATAAAATATCGGATCACACTCGCACCAATCTTATTCTATGGGTCCTCGCGCATGTGTGTTTTTTTCCGAGGTTTATCGGATCGCACTCAGCCATGCAAGTCAATGAGTGCAAGTCATCAAATTGCACTGGGATGGCACTATGCTGACACTCAGATCAAGCTCTGATCAGAATTTGATTAACGTGTCATTTGCCTAATTAGCCCATTTCTCTGAGATGACCCTAATCTTAAAGGAATATCACTTAAATTTTGGAAAGTTTGTCTCTATTTGCAACATAACATTTTCCTACGCAACTCCTTGCCTCCCAGTTCAGTATACATCTTTCTTGTTCATGTTTTACTTATTCCAATATTTTTTTAGTGATTTTCATTTCTTTAGGGTAGACAAAGACATTAAACTGTCAAGTTTTAACACTACAGCAGCCTGATTTTTCATGCTTCCTGATGCCACAGTAGGAAACATCACAGTGTATACATTGCATATAAAGTCTTGTAATAACTATCACTATGTAAATGTATCAACAGCTACTAAGTATTCATATACTGTTATGACAGCAGATACTGGTAAAAGTCTCATATAGTTTTTAAAAGAGAACTAAATATTTTAACAAAACATAAGATCAAAATTTGCTAATATATATGCATAGTTGTCTATGGATGCTTATTAATAATTAAAATAATAGCTGTATGTTCAGCAGATAGCTGGGGATACTTCTATTCCTCAATATAGTTACAACCTTACGAAAAAATTCTAAAATATTCATAGCCAACATCTGAAGGGAATTTTCTGCACTTGTAAACATCACAATAAAAGTCAAGCTGTGCAATTACGCTATCAGACCATCAGAGGACAATTGTTTGTATTGCTATAATACTGAGGCAGTATATACTTATTGATGGTGTCGCTTAAAAAAAGGCAAAAAATCTGTTTCCCTGAGATCTGAAAGTACAGAAACAATATACCAAGTCTGTGGAAGATACAGAATGACTTACCAACATTTCACTTTTCCCTCTTCTTTATTACAAGGCACAAGTAAAGGAGAAAAGTATATGTAAACCCAAAACAATACTTGGATGCCAAAAAAGAGCAAGAATAATGAGCAAAGCCTTCTGAACTATTGGAGCTGCTTGGCACAGCTGTTCAATGGCTTCAACACATTTTTATTCCTGGCTCACATCATTATTACTGGGGAGAGGCTCATAACCAGGGGCCAGTAAAATGTATTTTTTTAAACAGCATTTTGTTAACACCAAAAGGGAAAAACGTACATAAAATTTGGCTTTAAAGGGAATCTGTCAACAGTTTTTGCTATGTAATCTGAGAGTAGTATGATGCAGGGGCAGAGAGCCTGATTCCAGAGATGTATCACTTATTGGACTGCTTGGTGCAGTATTGATAGAATCCCTGCTTTCTCTGCTGTAGATGGAGTAGTGGTCAGATTTCTGACCTGTGTATAATACCATCCACACCACTGATTGGGAGCTTCCTATGTACACTGTGCAAGGTCAGCAAGCTGCCAATCCGTGGTGCGGGAGGGGTTACACAGATTAGCTAGACAGGTTTGCACCTGAGAACTAGTCCTGCAGTGATAATTCCCTGCTGATAAAACAATGATTGTATTGAAACTACAATATATAGCCTAATAAGTCATATATCCATGGAATAAGGGTGGTCGCCCACCCTGCTAGTGTACTGTTGCTGTGACGGTGGTTTGCACATGCCGCATCTTTCAGGCTAGGGACCCACTAAGAGGTTGACCGTGACATTGTAGGAGGCTTCATATAGTTTGATTAGACTGATAAACGATGAACCTCGTGTTCAGTTTGGAAATTTTTGCCTAGCCACATTAGATCAAAGTATGAATATTTGTGGTATCCTGATGAAGAAGCTTTAGTGCTTCAAAACGCGTAGAATAAAGCCACATATTCATTTGAAACAACCTTCTGGATTTTAACCTTCAAGCAGCGCAGAGTGAATCTGCTTTTTTTTCCCATCTTTGTATCTTTGGTTGATCACGAGTCTGATCGATGGATCTGCAGCAGCTGACATTTCTATGAGCCTTGTTTTGGGCTCTATCTGGTGAGTATAATCCAATTGGATTAATCTTTTTAAAATCCGGATAAGACCCTATTGCGCTTTCTTTCCTTCCAGCATTTTTTTTATTTTGAAAGTATGAATGTTGGGATGTGCAATCCATGTCTTTTTCTACAGTTATAGCTTATTTCACACTATTCCCGCTTTCTCCTGTTGTACTTGGACCAGCACTCCACAGTTATTTTTAAATTAGCATGAGACTGCAAGAGGGATTCCACCTATTTTGCTCTCACATTTTGAGATCCTGTGGAAGGTGATTTTTTACATCTATTCACCTGGTGTTGGTGTTGTGTGGCGGCCATTGTTGCTGTGGTTCTGTGCCTGTAGTGTGCCGCGACCTGGAGTCGTGGGGACTCTGCCTTGCAGTATGGGTGCTGTGTGTCCCCAGGTCGCCTGCCCTGCTGGTGTACTGTCATTGCGACTGTGGGTTTCGTGTGACGCCATGCCTTACAGGCTGGGGACCCACTGGGATGTTCACTGTGATATGGTAGTGGGCTCCATACAGTCTGATCAGAATGTTAACCCCTTTACCCTAGCCCTGTTTTCATCTTCATGACCAGGCCAAATTCTACAATTCTAACCAGTGTCATTTTATGAGGTAATAACTCTGGAATGCTTCAATGAATCCCACTGAGTCTGAGAATGTTTTTACATGACATATTGTACTTCATGATAGTGGTAAAATGTGTTCGAAATGACTTGCATTTATTTGTAAAAAAAAATGGAAATTTGCTAAAAATTAAGAAAAATTTTCAATTTTCAAAATTTAAATGTTCATGCCCTTAAATCAGAGAGATGTGTCACAAAAAATAGTCAATAAATAACATTTCCCACATGTCTACTTTACTAACCAAAATTTTGTAAACAATTTTTTTTTTGTTAGGAAGTTATAAGGGTTAAAGTTGACTAGTGATTGCTAATTTTTTCAACAAAATTTACACAACTGTTTTTTTTTTAGGGACCACATCACATTTTAAAAATTGAACCCCTCAAGATGCTCAAACGCACATTCAAGAAGTTTATTAACCCTTTATGTGCTTCACATGAATTAATGGTAGGTGGAAGGACAAAAAAAAAAATCACATTTTTTCCACAAAAATGTTTTTTTAGCCCCAAATTTTGCATATGGGGTAATCGGATAAATTGCACCATACAATTTGTTGTGTAATTTCTCCTGAGTATGACCATACCCAATATGTGGGGGAAAATCACTGTTTAGGCACACGGCAGGGCTCGGAAGGAAAGGAGTTTTATTTGACTTCTTTGAATGCAAAATTTGCTGGAATCATTAGCAAATGTCATGCAGTGTTTGGAGAGCCCCTGATGCGCTTAAACAGTGGAAAATAGCACAACTGTTTGGGCACTCAGCAAGGCTCAGAAAGGAAAAAGCAATGTTTTGTAATGCAGACTTTGATGGCATGGTCTGCAGGTGTCATGTTGCTTTTGGAGAGCCCCTGATGTGCCTAAACAGTGGAGAACCCTCACAAGTGACCCCATTTTGTAAGCTAGACCCCTCAGGGAATTCATCTAGATGTGTGGTGAGCACCTTGAACCCACAGGTGCTTCACAGAATTTTACAATGTTGATCTGTGAAAATTAAAAAAGATATGTTTCCCATAAAAATGTTGTTTTAGCCCTAAATTTGTTTATTTATAAAAGAATAGCAGGAGAAAATGGACCCCAAAATGTGTTGTGCAATTTCTCCTAAGTGTACTAATACCAAATATGTGGTCAAAAAACTACTTTTGAGGCACAGTGCAAAGGTCAGGAGGGAAGAAGCGCCATATTGGAATTCAGAATTTGCTGTACTGGCTAAAGGGTGTCATGTCACATTGGTAGAGCCCCTGAGGTGCCAGAAAAGCAGAACACCCCATAAGAAACACTATTTTACAAACTACCCTTCTCAATAAATTCATCTAGGGGTGCAGTGATCATATTGGCACCACAGGTGGGTCACAGAATTTTATACCATTGGGCAGTGAAGTAAAAGTAATTCATTTTTTACCACAAAAATTTGGTTTTAGCCCCATATTTTACATTTTCACACTGGAAAATTGGTAAAAATGGCACCAAAATTTGTCCCACAATTTCTGCTGAATGTAGAAATACCCCATATGTGGCTGTACTGTACTGCTTAGCCATACGGCAAGACTCGGGAGGGATGAAGCGCTATTTGCCTCCAGGAGCACTGATTTTCCTAGAATAGTTTGCGGACTCCATATACAAATATCTTAAGTACTAGAAGAGAAGAATCCCCCTTCAAGTGACCCCATTTTGGAAATTATACTCCTTTGGGCATTTATCTACAGATGTAGTGACGATTTTGACTCCATGGGTGTTTTCCAGAAACAAGCAGCAGTGGATGTTCCTGAGTGAAAATTGCAAACTGCCGTTGTATCTTTGGCAGACAGAATGAACAACAGTCAACATTTTTATTTGCAGTCAACAGCAAGTGAAGAATTAATTTTACATATTTTTACGCCATTCCTCATGCGGTATAAGTGATTAGGCAACTTTATTCTTTGGATCGGTGCGATTACAGTGATACCAGTTTATATGGGGTTTTTTCATGTTTGGTTGCTGTCACACACTAAAAGATGCTTTTTTTAGCGCATCGCCACATTTTAAGAGCTATAATTTTTCAATACTTCAGCCATGTAAGGGCTTGTTTTTTGCATGACAAGTTGACATTTATAATGGTACTATTTTCAAGCACATTACATGTTTTAATCGCTTTCTATTCCGATTTATGGGAGGCAGAATAGGCTAAAATCAGCAATTCATGAATTGTTTTTTTTTTAATGCCGCTCATGGTGTGTTAAAATTGATAAGGCAGCTTTATTGTTCAGGTCAGTACAATTACAGCTTACCTCATTTATATAGTTTTTTGTGTTTTGTCACTTTTAAGAAATAAAAACTATTTTAGAGAAAAAAATATTTTTGCATCACTATATTCTGAGAGCTATTACTTTTTTATTTTTCTGCAGATGGAGCTGTGTGGTGGTTTGATTCTGGAAGGACAAGATGACATTTTCAGCTATACCATTTTTATTTGCATTTGTCTTTTTTATTAAGTTTTTGCTTTTTTATTATTTTGTTATTTTTCAAAAAATATTTTTACAATTTTTTTTAACTTTTTTAATTAGTCCCTATATGGAATTTTCACTTTCAGCAGTCTGATCACAGTTCTAATGCAACTTGTTAGATCATGCACTGAGCAGGGGGCGGCGATCGGAGGGCAGAAGGGGCTCCTCCCTCTTTCTGCCTTCTAAATACTGTGGTTGATATAATAATCTTTATTTAATAATCTTTATTTTTATATAGCGCTAACATATTCCGCAGCGCTTTACAGTTTTGCACACATTATCGTCACTATCCCCGATGGGGCTCACAATCTAAATTCCCTATCAGTATGTCTTTGGAATGTGGAGGAGAAACAGGAGAACCCGGAGGAAACCCATGGAAACACGGGAAGAACATACAAACTCCTTGCAGATGTTGTCCTTGGTTGGATTTGAACCCAGAACCCCAGCGCTGCAAGGCTGCAGTGCTAACCACTGAGCCACCATGCTGCCCGTATGGAAGAATCCATATTGATATGGATTGCAACATTTAGGGGGTTAAAGTGCAGGGTGCGGTGCAGGCATCACTCTTGTTAGAATTGGTGCGTCGATTGCGGGTGCACAGCCTCTATGTGCGCCAAATCACCATGATGTATCCATACATCCAAAGTTGGTAAATACTTGCTCACCTGGACATATGGATACATGCAAAGTTGTGAAGGTGTTAAACTAAGAACCTCATGTTCAATTTGTAAATTTTTGCCTAGTGGCATTAGATCAAAGTATGAATATTGGAATGTGCTGTCCATGTCTTCTTCTACAGCTGTACAGTAGATTACAGCACCCATGGAATAAGCCTCTCTTGCCCTATATTATGCTACTATCAGATTGAATAGTACAGACAGATTCCCTTAAAGAGCCTATAAATGAAGGAAATCTCCTTGTATCACACTGTTGTGGTTATCCAGATAAGTTTGGTGATTTGCAAAGACATTCTTTTGGCATTAGATAAAAGTTGTCTGAGTCCACTGATTTGGTGGGACCAACTGAATTATCCAATGTGCATGGAGTCTTCTGAAATCTCTTTCATCTGCTTAACTTCAACTGAAAACAAAAAGATCAGGCATATAGATTAGTGTGCCGTGGCGGGCGCTCCAAAGCTAGGAACTAAGAGACATATTTTTATTTTTTTAGAGAACATGTCAGTTTGTGGTCTGCACAGTCCTGCTCTGGATCTTTATTCTCAATTCCCAGAAATTGAGCTTTGTTAACATATCAACATAGCCATTTTACTAATTTTTCAAGTACACAAAGCAAGTAAGTATACAAAGCATGTATTTGGATGAATGCAAAGAAATGAAGTCTGGCTTCAGAGAAATCCACAATCTATTAACTTGTCATTGAGACTGCACCACATGAGCCGAACAAAACCTGCCTGTGCACAATCCGCTGGTAAGAAAACCGAGGGAGCCAGAAATGAAGTGAATAACACAGATTTCTAATAATGTAATTCCTTTCCGAGCAGCCATAAGGGATGTGCCATTTACAGTATGCACTTTCATGAATCAAGTCATTCACAGAACGGCACACACACACTCCAGGGAGTGCAGAGACCCAGATTTAGTCGGTGATGACAGTGTTATCATACATCTCTCTGTATTCATTAAATCCGTGTGTTATTTATAACCACCAACCCTGGCACCTAAGGTTACTAATGCACAATTCATGTAGATTACGCCTCACTGTCAGACTCTTAAAGCAGCAGCTTTGTGTAATGTTTGTATATAAACCTCGATGTAATGCAGATGGTGGAAATCGATTCACAAGATTCAATCTGATGGCTACGTTGGTAATCTGTGGCCGAGGAACGTGGGTCCTGAGAGTATCTGTGGCTCTACTTTTGATTTGTCAGCCTGGCATGAAGTCACATGGACATCATGCCACAATGATGAATACTTCCCTTGATGAAGCTGATGATGGCAGTGAAACGCATGGGGATTAACCACACTGATAATACATTGCCTGCTACACAGGATTCCACATCTATGGACATATTAATGTTATAGCCTATTGCCTTTCATTTTCACTTCATTGGTGGGGCATTTATTGGCACTATTATGTGCCTTCCTTGACCCAGCTTCTTATAGCACCTTTAGATCAGGTACTATATACTGTCTTATACACCTTATGGGGGGCAGTTATGTGCCTTACTTGAAATATCCTTTTATAGGACTTTTAGATTAGGGACTATATGCCTGTCTTGATTAATTATTACTGTTGATATTGTTTGCATACTTTGGCTATTTGTGCATATTCTTGTTTTTTTATGATCTCTTATTGTTACTATTATTTAATGGATGCCATTGTCTAGGATCATTCAATTATTATACTCCTCCTTTATATCCTAGTGTTTTTTCTCACAGGCTTCAGAGTATTGTGGGGAAATTTGGTTTAGTTCTCTTTCTCACAGGCTTCAGAGTATTGTGGGGATATTTGGTTTAGTGATTTTTTTTCTCACAGGCTTCAGGGCATTGTGGCGATATTTGGTTTAGCGGTTTTTCTCACAGGCTTCAGAGTATTGTGAGGATATTTGGTTGAGTTCTTTTTCTCACAGGCTTCAGTGCATTGTGGGGATATTTGGATTAATGTTTTTTCTCATAGCCTTCAGAGTACTGTGGGGATATTTGGTTGAGTTCTTTTTCTCACAGTCTCAGTGCATTGTGGGATATTTGGTTAGTGATTTTTTTTCTCACAGGCTTCAGTGCATGTGGGGATATTTGGTTAGCGGTTTTTCTCACAGGCTTCAGAGTATTGTGAGGAATTTGGTTGAGTTCTTTTTCTCACAGTCTCAGTGCATTGTGGGATATTTGGATTAATGTTTTTTCTCAAGCCTTCAGAGTACTGTGGGATATTTGGTTGAGTTCTTTTTCTCACAGTCTCAGTGCATTGTGGGGATATTTGGTTTCTTTCTTTTTCTCACAGGCTTCAGTGCATTGTGTGGGATATTTGGTTTGTAGTTTTTCTCACAGGCTTCAGAGTATTGTGGGGATATTTGGTTTAGTGGTTTTCTCACAGGCTTCAGAGTATTGTGAGAATATTTAGTTGAGTTCTTTTTCTCACAGGCTTCAGTGCATTGTGTAAAAAAGGGGAGAAGCCAGCGCTGCCTATGGTCAGCATGCAATACATAAAGTGCATATGCACATATTGGTTTCTAACTCTATTTAAAAATGAGACACAGCGAATATAAAAAACGTAGAGTAGCACTGGCTTCTCCCCATTTTTACTTGACGTTGGTTTGTGGCTGACCACCACTTGTTGCTATGCACGCTGGGTTATGCATGCCATTCTATCTGGGTTTTTTTTGTGTTTGACCTAGGCAGCTGTACACACATACAGCAGCCCTGCCCTAGGCTCTGTTTGATTGTGCACCTGTGTCTGGGCCTGTTTCACTCTTCATCTGTGGTTGCTGGTTTGGCAGTGTGGAAGTCAGATCTGAAATGTCCATCTCCAGACCGGGTCGGCTTTTACCTGCGCTTGCCTTACTGGCACCATGGGAGTGATTCAGCAATGCTTCAGGTACTTTTGCATTTTTTTGCAGTCTTGCTTTTAATACATTTAGAAGGCCATAATGGCACAGCGAATATAAAAAACGTAGAGTAGGACTGCCCCATATGAGAATGCCTTGTCGTGGCGGGGTGGCTCAAAGAATTGATCAATTATTTGCCAAATGTCTCATTTTTAAATACAGTTAGAAACCAATATGTGCATATGCACTTTATGTATTGCATGCTGACCATGTGCGGCGCTGACTTCTCCCCTTTTTTACTCAGTGCATTGTGGGAATATTTGGATTCATGTTTTTTCTCACAGGATTCAGAGTATTGTGGGGATATTTGGTTGAGTTCTTTTTCTCACAGGCTTCAGAGTATTGTGGGGATATTTGGTTTTTTATTTTTCTCACAGGCTTCATAGTATTGTGGGGATATTTGGTATAGTGGTTTTTCTCACAGGCGTCAGTGCATTGTGAGATTATTTGGTTTAGTGGTTTTTCTCACAGGCTTCATAGTATTGTGAGGATAATTGGTTGAGTTATTTTTCTCACAGGCTTCAGTGCATTGTGGGGATATTTTTTTTTCTCACAGGCTTCAGAGTATTGTGGAGATATTTGGTTAAGTGTTTTTCTCACAGGCTTCAGTGCATTGTGGGGATATTTGTTTAGTGGTTTTCTCACAGGCTTCAGAGTATTGTGAGGATATTTGGTTGAGTTCTTTTTCTCACAGGCTTCAGTGCACTGTGGGGATATTTGGTTTGTTTTTTTTCTCACAGGCTTCAGAGTATTGTGGGGATATTTGGTAGAGTTCTTTTTCTCACAGGCTTCAGAGTATTGTGGGGATACTTGGTTTAGTGTTTTTTTCTCACAGGCTTCAGTGCATTATGGGGATATTTGGTTTTAAATTGTTTTTGATTACACATGGTGTTTTGTAATTAATAAAATGTATATATATATTTAAATCACAGGTTTATCATTAGGTTATTTCTATTTCTTTTGGGTACTACCACAACGATGACATCACACCAAAAATGCTCCCATCTGGTGGAATTACTTACATGGCTGCTGAACCAGGTACTGCACACCGATTTACACCATCTCTGCAAAGTAATATTTTATATAGAGCTGTAAATCTACAAGATTTAGAGAAATATCCCAGTATATATGATACAGCACTAATGAGCTTTAAATATTAATCTCAGCTACATCTATAAGACTAGACGCCTTGAAAACTGCTCTCTGAATTAATAAATTGACGTATTCCATGTGTTTTTTTTCTAAACCACCACCCGTGTATCGATAGGTCAAATAATAGAATTTGACACGCTCTGCAATATGTTGTCACCTAGAATAGAGAGAAGTTGTCGTTTCACTAGCCAACCCCGGCAGGATATATCAATATAATGTCATATAAGCTTGTAAATCCATCTAGGGTGATGACAGACTGGCCAGATATTGGAACTGTCTTTCTGTTTTATTATCTCTACTTTTTCCCATGCATAAGAAAGATTATACTGTTTAGACAATGCACTAAAAAGACCAGTCAGCTCATCTAACACATCTAATATGGGACATGATTGTATTCACCTTGAAATAATAATCCTAAAGCATTTTTTCTTACAGTTTTGGTTTGCAATGTACTTCTGTAGTTTCTCATGTAAATTTATAAAGGAATTGACAACTGGGTGTTTCCAGTTATGGATGTGACCGTCCAAAGTGACATTGTCCAATCAGTGCCAGACTGTTCCGGGAAACACCAATATGACAGGAGCAATAGTAACTAGTTTGTAATTTATTCATAAATTATTAAGAAGAATAACAGAAGAATGGCAAAATGTAAATTGAACAAAAATATGTGATTGTTTTTTGGAGAATACATGTATTATTTATACTGGGGCTACACGTCGGCGACTATGGCTGTTGCGTGGCCTAAGTTCTCGAGGTGTTACTGCAACATCACAGCGCAATACAAGCAAAAGTGGTAGTATTGGGACCCCTACGGGTACTACAACTGCAACAAACTAGTGCAAAAAGTCAAATCTCAACAAACTAGTAGCAAAAAGTCAAATCTCGCCGGCTTTTGCTTGTCGAAGTACCATCAGGGTCGTAATGCGGCTCCATTCACTTATGCTGCAATGCAGCAGCGACATCTAGCAAACTTTGGCTGTGCAAAAGGTGTAACAGACAACACAGCCATGAAACACCAACCCCTCAAACTGAGATATAAAAAAAACATTCTCAGAATTACTGGGATATGTAAAATTATTGCAATGTATTACCACATAAAATGACACATCAAAATTGAAAAATAAGGTCTGGCCATTAAGAGGTTAAAAGAACCTTAGTGCAACCACAGAAAAATAAGCATTTATTTCTCTGTGGTTTTACCTCTATGCAGTGATGCTTCATCTCTGTGTGACACTGTTACAGCGTGTCACATTAATGTCATAATTGTCAAATATTCTGACTATTCCCACTATCAGGTGAAGGAACAAAGTCTTACAATGGGAGGGTTTTTTTTTACTGTTAGCAATTTGTGTCTTAAAATGGCAGCAGTCCATGTCTAATGAGTGCCAAAGTATGACCTGATTCCTTCCACATGCAGACTAGTTGAGGTTTTAGCAGGAAGAAAACTAATTAAACCTGGTACTAAATCCAGCATTACTCTAAACTCCTTCTGCTCCACTTCTGCTGGAAAGCTGCAAAACGCTGGGTGGAAATGGGTATAAATTACATGCTGCTCTCTATACATAGGGCTAAGGCAAAGTAAAAAACACTCAACACAAATAACATTTAATTGATTTCTACCAGGAAATGATATGCTAATTGTTACCCATGAAATTACTAATAGCTTAATGACATCCATTATAATTCCCTCCTACCTGTAAGAACAAGGAAACTTAATACATGGAGAGAATACGGAATGGGGTGGAGATATAGAGAATTGTTATAACTGTCAACTGGAAAATTCCTGTAACTTTTTTCCTGCTATAATATGTGCTTTCTCCAGAAGACATTCAGCATCTACTGGGATGGACTGGATGTTCTGATGGAGCTTCTGTGAGCACCAAGTAAAGAACATTCTTTGGAGCCTGTATGAAGAAACAGTCCATGCATGACATCCTCAATTCCTGTTCCTCTTTCTTCACATTGATGCACAGGGTTGGAAGCTACTGAACCAGGAAAGGTTGAGGTCTAAGGGTGTTTCCACGCTGCGTGCTGGCAGCGTTTTGGACACAGCGGATACCCGGCTCCGCCCAAAGCGCTGCCGGCTTCTGTGTGCATGGTGATTCTTGATCAAATTGGGGAAACTTCCTCTTCTGAGATATTCAAAAATATTCTTCAGTGTTGAAAGTTCACGCTCTCATCAGTTGTCCTTGGCCAGTGAATAGTACTGGCGTTGTGTCCATGGGGGGTTATGACTTATTAAACAATTTTAGACCCAAAACCATATTTTATTGTTTTTCTGTGAATTTGTCCTTCACATTCTGGGAAAACAGGAACTTGACCACAATGAGAGAAAGGTCAACTACGTGGGGCTGTAGATAGATGATAACCATACTTCATCACAAAACTATTTACTGTGTTTATCAACTATTTAAGAGACTAGAAATTAACCACTTCTTTAACAATAGGGCTAAGGCAAAGTAAAAAAACACTCAACACAAATAACATTTAATTGATTTCTACCAGGATATGATATGCTAATTGTTACCCATGAAATTACTAATAGCTTAATGACATCCATTATAATTCCCTCCTACCTGTAAGCACAAGGAAACTTAATACATGGAGAGAATACGGAATGGGGTGGAGATATTAGAGAATTGTTATAACTGTCAACTGGAAAATTCCAGTAACTTTTTTCCTGCTTTAATATGTGCTTTCTCCAGAAGACATTCAGCATCTACTGGGATGGACTGGATGTTCTGATGGAGCTTCTGTGAGCACCAAGTCAAGGACATTCATTGGAGCCTGTATGAAGAAACAGTCCATGCATGACATCCTCAATTCCTGTTCCTCTTTCTTCACATTGATGCACAGGGTTGGAAGCTACTGAACCAGGAAAGGTTGAGGTCTAAGGGTGTTTCCACGCTGCATGCTGGGCACGTTTTGGACGCAGTGGATACCCGGCTCCGATCAAAGCGCTGCCGGCTTCTGTGCGCATGGTGATTCCGTGCTGCAGCCATTGGTAGCATGTTTAGGCCACGCACTCTCCTCACAGTCACATCAACCTTGGCTTCCTGCCTGACTAGGCCTCAGATGTCACTGTGCACAGTGCCATCACTCTGATGACGTGCGTTGTAACTTCATCATACCACGACAGCACAGTGACCTGGAAGCCAGGGCCTAGAAGTGAATTGGCTGAAGATAATACATGATGAGAGAAGAAAAGAAATGGCACAGAGAACCATATGACAGACTGTGGGGACAGTGGGTGGTGTCCATGTGAAGGAAGAATCAAACATTATCACAGCAGGATCGGGAAGGAATACCTATTTTTTGACAACTATTGAAAAATTCTGGAAAACAACGTCAAAAACTCAGATGCACAATGTCTGACTTCTATATAAGCTTTTAGTTTAAAACAAACAGCGCATTGATGACAGATGATACCGCTATGATTTTATTAGCTTTAGAATATTTTTTGGAAATCTTTTATTATTTGCCTCTAAAGAATTATCCTGCCAAATACCTATCGTATATTTAGTCTTGTTACTGCGCTGTACCAAGTGGAGAGAAGCACAGGCAAACTCTCCAATGTCCCCTTTGTGTTTTTATACCTAATCTTACTAGCTTTGTTTTGCTGGCTTGGTTTCTGAAATAATTCTTGGTTCACTTATGCTATGAGCCTTTTGGGATAGGGACTACTTCATCACATAGCTGGTTACTAGCACAAAGAATCGCATTAATGCTGAGCACAGCATCTAAGAATGGCTTGGAGCGGCACCACAGCTATTACAGGTACTAATAAGCCGATCATTGATCAGTCCATTTTCAGCTAGCTAAGCAAAGTGGAAAATAAACAGCTTCATGAATCCAGCAAAAGACAATGCAAAGCTAAATATCTAAACTGTAAGAATAAATTACAATGTACTCAGGTTGATAAGGGTCATGCTGCTTATTTGCTTTTCCGTAGATTGCAAATTTAAAGGGATATTGATTTGAAGCATAATCTACTAACAATAGAAGGTGTCACAATAAAAGCATCATAAAAAATGAAGACAAAATAAAAAGATAATCTGCACCTACAATAGACGATTATGTAAAAATAATCTTGGAAGTAGGATAATCTGCAATTTCCAGCTGTACTTTTGTAACAAAAGTGATATACATGGTTATATGGCAGCTATACTGTATAGATGGCTACCATGAACAGGCTTGGCGCTAGCTACTCCATTTTCCAGATATCAGGAGTTGTCCTGGCATTTTCCACATTACCCCTTATACAGAAGTCTGGACTTACCAAGGACTCCTAAGCTTGAGTCACAGAGTTAGCTCCAGTTTGGTGGTGCAAGCTGAAGGCAACAAATGTCACCAATGCCTAGAGGTCAAATCAGTGACAAAACGGAAAGCAAGCTGATGATCAAAATTCATGCCAAGGTCAGAAAAACGGTTAAATCAGGGTGACACAACAGGAGCACAGAACAGACTGAAGAACAGATAGCAAAACCATTGACTGGCAGTGGAAGTCAAAGTTTCAGGGTTTTAAATAGCTGACAATCCTGACCAGGACTCTCATGAAGAAGTGATCAAGACTAAAACTAAACAAAAAATAAACCCATAGTTCCCTGATTAAGGGTACCAAAAGGCCCAGGAAAAACTAAGACTATCACTCTCACGCATCACCATGTAGATATATATATACAGTACAGACCAAAAGTTTGGACACACCTTCTCATTTAAAGATTTTTCTGTATTTTCATTCACACTGAAGGCATCAAAACTATGAATTAACACATGTGGAATTATATACTTTACAAAAAAGTGTGTAACAACTGAAATTATGTCTTATATTCTAGGTTCTTCAAAGTAGTCACCTTTTGCTTTGATGACTGCTTTGCACACTCTTGACATACTCTTGATGAGCTTCAAGAGGTAGTCACCGGGAATGGTTTTTACTTCACGGGTGTGCCCTGTCAGGTTTAATAAGTGGGATTTCTGGCCTTATAAATGGGGTTGGGACCATCAGTTGTGTTGTGCAGAAGTCTGGTGGATACACAGCTGATAGTCCTACTGAATAGACTGTTAGAATTTGTATTATGGCAAGAAAAAAGCAGCTAAGTAAAGAAAAACGAGTGGCCATCATTACTTTAAGAAATGAAGGTCAGTCAGTCGGAAAAATTGGGAAAACTTTGAAAGTGTCCTCAAGTGCAGTTGCAAAAACCATCAAGTGCAACAAAGAAACTGGCTCACATGAGGACCCCCCCAGGAAAGGAAGACCAAGCGTCACCTCTGCTTCTGAGGATAAGTTTATCCGAGTCACCAGCCTCAGAAATCGCAGGTTTACAGCAGCTCAGATTAGAGACCAGGTCAATGCCACACTGAGTTCCAGCAGCAGACACATCTCTACAACAACTGTTAAGAGGAGACTTTGTGCAGCAGGCCTTCAAGGTAAAATAGCTGCTAGGAAACCACTGCTAAGGACAGGCAACAAACAGAAGAGACTTGTTTGGGCTAAAGAACACAAGGAATGGAAATTAGACCAATGGAAATCTGCGCTTTGGTCTGATGAGTCCAAATTTGAGATCTTTGGTTCCAACCACCAAGTCTTGAAAAGGTGAACGGATGGACTCTACATGCCTGGTTTTCTCCATGAAACATGGTGGAGGAGCTGTGATGGTGTGGGGGTGCTTTGCTGGTGACACTGTTGGGGATTTATTCAAAATTGAAGGCATACTGAAGCAGCATGGCTACAACAGCATCTTGCAGCGGCATGCTATTCCATCTGGTTTGCGTTTAGTTGGACAATCATTTATTTTTCAACAGGACAATGACCCCAAACACACCTCCAGGGAGAGTGATGGGGTGCTATGCCAGATGACCTGGCCTCCACAATCACCAGACCTAAACCCAATCAAGATGGTTTGGGGTGAGCTGGACTGCAGAGTGAAGGCAAAAGGGCCAACAAGTCTAAGCATCTCTGGGAACTCCTTCAAGATTGTTGGAAGACCATTTCCGGTGACTACCTTTTGAAGCTCATCAAGAGAATGCCAAGAGTGTGCAAAGCAGTCATCAAAGCAAAAGGTGGCTACTTTGAAGAACCTAGAATATAAGACATAATTTCAGTTGTTTCACACTTTTTTGTTAAGTATATAATTCCACATGTGTTAATTCATAGTTTTGATGCCTTGAGTGTGAATTTACAATTTTCATACTCATGAAAATACAGAAAAATCTTTAAATAAGAAGGTGTGTCCAAAATTTTGGTCTGTACTGTATATATATATATATATATATATATATATAAAGAGAGAGAGAACTTCCATTGCAAACTCCCTTAAAATTCATGATCTAAATGATCATGACTCAACCCAGACAGACCTCATTATGTTTTTTTTCTTCTACTCCCTACAGCACTTATTGTGGTGGCCTGTTATAAACACAACTCACTAAGGTGGGCAGTTCCACTTACTCTCAGAGTCCCTTTATTTACCCAAAACATCTACACTAAGGAGCACCACTTTATTTTTTTTCTTTTAGATTCAGACCACAGCACAAGACAGTGGGCTTCCTCAGGTAAGTTGAGATCCCCTTGATCTTGTAATGCATTGTGACTTGCATTACCAGTGGGGTTCCCAACAAAGATGTGAACCTAACCTTATCTTTTCTACTTCAAAACTGAAAGTACAGATAAGATTATTTTGTAATTAGTTGGATCATTAATAATATTCCCCAACCACTCTACCATGTACAGTAAAATCCCTTTGAGACAAATATTCGAATAGCTTTGAAAGTGGTCCTCTAGGGGATTGTCTTCCTAAATAAAAAGAATATCTATAAACATATTATAAAGGCCATTCGAAGAATTATCAAATAAAAATATGGTCAAGATCAGGCGTGGTCTTCACAACAAGGTCACCGTAGGGGAAATACCACTCTCGTCATGTCTGGTACTCCCTTCATCTGGAGGTTTCCGGTGGAGAATGTGTAAGGAGTCATCATGAGCTTTACCGCGCTGGATTACAACCTTCAGAAAAATGTTGATGAGTCGTTCAGACAGACTATGATAAGTATAAATATTTTTTATAATGACTTTTATAAATTACTATTCAAAACATTGGTAACTACCATGCTATGGAAGGAAAAGCATTAGCACTTCAATATGTGGTAGGACCCTAACTGTCTTATTGATAGAAGTCGCCTCTTCTGATGACAGGGAGGCACAGGTCTTCCGATATTGATTTCTAGTTATCAGGCAATTACCTCACATCATCTATTCTATTTAGTCTCAGAAATTTGTAGTGGTACAGCTGTGACGTTAGGGACAGCAAAAGCAAAATAACTTCAGTTTTCACTCACGTCATCTGAGTTTTACTCCAAATTTGATGATTATAACTTTCTTATGCAGAATGAATATGAGTTACAGTTTATATGACATTTTTTCCTCTTTTTTCTCATTCTCATAGATCTGATTTGATATTGAACATGTAATAAGAGTTGGTTAATTACCTTAAATCACACTAAATCTGCCCTCAAAATCTTTATTCTATAACATTGACAATACAGGAAGCCCCTTTTTTGCCTTAAAGGTAATATGTCAGTAAAATAAATATTCCTAATATGCGGGATGAGGAATTGCGGCCAAATAACCAGCTCAAAGAAGACTCATATAGTAGGCGATGTGATTACAAAGCCCACATAAAAAAAAGAGGGGTGTGGGGAAAGCCCCACGCGTCTCGCTGCTATATGAGCCTTCTTTGAGCTGGTTATTTGGCCGCAATTCCTCATCCAGCATGCCATTAGGCTTTTCTGCACCTCTCCACATGTTCAGGTTGCAGACCATCAGGTTGCATACAGCATGCTCACCCTTTCTTTCCCATTATATCCATGGAACTACTTATGTAGCCTCTTTGGCTATTCATGCTAATTAGGTCTGTTATATCCGGGAATTCATCCATCCCCCTCTTACATTATTGACGGGCAATTGTTATATTGGGTTAGTGGTGCGTATTTGGAGTTATACAATTTTTTTCCATTTTGATATGTGTATTTGTATGTTCACACACATACTTATATTTTGTTTCATGCTGTATATTTATCCTGAATAACAATTACTTACCTTACCTGTTATAGTTAATTACTATCTCCTTGTCATGTTGGATGTATTGAAGTTTATATCATCTGTGAATGTACATCATGTCCTACTAGGATTTTTTGGGTCAATCATGATCCGGCTTTTGTACATGCCTCTTTACCAGCTAGTTTATTAAGCTTATGGTGGATTTTCACTTGTCTGATTCCTATGGCTCTATGTCTGGGGGTTGTGGGTATATTGCCAGGTTTTATATGCAATTTTAGATGGTTTTAAATGTTTGTTGTGTCCAAGGAGTAATAAAGGTTATCAATTTTTCATTATGTGGATGTGCACATCAATTTTGGTTTGGTCTTTTTTCTTGACATAGCATATGTAATTAAAGGACAGATAGAGACACTCAGATCTGGATCGGGGGTTATAGACACAAAATGGTAGGACATATTTTTAATCTAGATAATTTGTAGCATTCTCAATTTTTAGTTTAGGTACACTGAAACAATAATGCAAATTGGTTGTCTAACTGTACCAAGTCTTAAAGTCATAAAATACCAATGCGTGGCTAAAAGAGCAGCAAATAATACAAAATATCTAGAATGGAAAACAATCAATACACAAGAGAAGAAGGACAATTCTGGACTCAGTCCGATGATTATCATTCTGTGATGCTGAAGGAGAGCCCGGAGGAGGACAACCTGTCAAGATGTCCAATAAACAGGAGAACGGTTGTCCCGATTTATGAGCATGGTGGATCTCATAGAGACCTGGAAAATATAATTACTTCATAAATAAAGCAAGAAGAAACCCCATAAAAACAGCTTACCATGAATTCTATAAGACTTTTACAAACAGAAATCATGAAGTGGAATAAGGGACTCAAGACAATAAAAGTTTTATTTTTCACAATCCGACCGATGTGGACATTTATAGAAAACTGCAAAATATGGGGTGTAGCCAATGTGAGGTAGGGGGTCTCATGGCTAAACCTTCAGAGGGTTGTACAATCAATATATTCTCTTCTGCGCTTGTCTAATCTGTATCTAAACCCTTCTGTGCTGAGTCCGCACATTAATAAATGTGAAATATGACTTTTTCTGATAACGGACTGACTGCTGATTTCTTTTCTCTGGGCTCATTTAAAATATGAACGCTAATTAATATGTGCTGTTAAAGACTTTTAATTATTTGGATAAACTCTATTATTTTCTCCCTTAGAATGAGAGGAATCATAAAGCAAAAATGTGAAAGTGACTCGGTAATCTCAAGAACTCAATTTTTTACGTATCT
Organism: Oophaga sylvatica; assembly: GCA_033576555.1. Taxonomy (NCBI): domain Eukaryota; kingdom Metazoa; phylum Chordata; class Amphibia; order Anura; family Dendrobatidae; genus Oophaga; species Oophaga sylvatica. The sequence goes on from JARQOD010000008.1 coordinate 76,517,395, forward strand.
GGACTACCACAATTTAAAGGGGTTGACTTTTTTGATTGACAGCCGCCTTCCAATGACCGATCAGTTGTTACGGCAATGGCTGGAAGATGTCAGGCACAACAGCTCCATCACTTCTATAGTGGCTGAATTCGGGAACTGCAGATCTACCACCTATTCAAATTATATAGTTTTGATAGAACTGATGTGTTCCAGTAGCGACTTAGAACTTCCAGCTGTTGGCAATGCCAGTAACAACTGATTGGAATTTAATGAGGTTACAATAGAGAATTTTTGCTTTTAAGTCGCTTTGCTGGATTGAAAAACATTTTTTTGTCCTTACCAAGCCTTATGTAATAATCAGGTCTTAAAATGGCACAAAGTACAGTAGTTATCCTGCATGAACCTCAGCATGATACCTAACAGACATGTGAGGTCACAACATCATCAGCACTGCTTGCCTTCAATACAAAAGAGAGTGGCAGTGGACAGCCCTTTAATACAAAGAAAGTTATCAGAAAAAAGAGATCTATGGCACTTATAAGTTTCTATAGGTTGCGATTTGCAACCTAATCTGAGAGCAGCACAATGTAGAATCAGAAATCCTGATTCAGCAATGTATCACTTACTGGGCTGCTTGCTGTAGTTTTGAAAAAAATAATACTTTTATCAGCAGAAGATTATTACTAGAGGACTGATAAAAATGTTACCATGTGGCCCTCCATATTCATGATCTCAATATAATCCCTCCGCCACCACTGATTGGCAGCTTTCTGCCTATGCACATTGTACACAGAAAGCAGCCAGTGGTGTGGGTGGGGTTATACAAAGCTCAACTTTCAGAGAACTGGTAGCTCTGAAGTAGATAAAACTGACTTTCAACAAAACTGCAACACCCAGTAAGTGACACATCACTGGAATCAGGATTTCTGCCCCTATATCAGGCTTCTCTTAGTTTTCAACTTTCACCTTCAATGGCTGTTTCATGTCACACTTTTAACTTCTGGGTAAAGAAGATTTTACTGCAGACTGGTAAATTCCACAAATTTATTGGGATCTGATAACTGTGGCTCTTTGAATGTTTGGACTTTGTGGACACACTGAGCACCACCACTTCATTTGAACAGCTTCACCAACCTTCCCCTTACTATTTGCGGCATTGCTAGCAAAGTATATTATTTTTATTATTTAACGTCGTTCGGTTTGATCTCAAGCAGTGGTGACTACATGGATGAACGCTCTGTAGGACGATCGACTTTGTACAAGCCTAGTTAAGTCCACCAGGGTCTTCCCGCTGTTATCTTGATAGTACCAAGCTATCGGGTTGCTGGTCCTCCTCTTCACCTTGTTTCTTTTATACTTCCGACCATGACGTCTTTCTCCGGTGAGCGCTCTCTTCGTATGACGTGTACAAAGTGGGCAAGTCATAGCTTGGTGATCCTTGACATGCCAGGCTTGATTTGTTTCAAAATTGATTTGTTTTTTTTTTTTGCCATCCACGGTTTTGATAACGTCCTTCTCCGCCACCACATTTTCGAAGGATTCAATTCTTCCATCTTGTTTCTTTATCATCTTAGCTTTGCATCCATGTTACTACAGAAAAGACCAAACTGCGAGCTGCGTCTTCAATGCCAGTGAAATGTTCCTCGATTTGAAGACCTTGTCCAGTGACTTCATCGTTGATTTGCCCACAGCTATTCTCCTGTTGACTTCCGGTGTCGTCGCTGCATCTTGAGTGATCATTGATCTGAGTAAGTTGAAGTCCTTTACAACTTCCAGTTTGTCGCCGTCCATCTCAAATGTGTCCTGATAGTACCTGGCAGTAGTCAATATCTTTGTCTTCTTGTGTTCAGTAGCAGAGTAGGTAAAGGCTATCCATCTTGCCTACCAATCTACTCCAATGAGAATGGACCTTTAATATAAAGCATTCCATGAATGGAAAGTGCAGGATAAAGAAACTACGGCTATTTTTAAATGCAAAGATTAAGACGTCTATCCTTTGTGCTCGCTCTGTGACAATCGCACACCGCAGCATTACATCCACCGTATTCTATCACTTGATTACTCTTCAGTAATTGCTGCTTTTCATAGATTTTATGCAAATGAATAAAAAATATGATACTTCATCTTCTCTCAGTCAGTGGAAAAGTCAATAATGGAGCATTCACTTTCTGCTCATTCATGAAGAAATAATTTTATGAATTGCTACACTGAAAAAGATGCGGCCCAAAATTCTCAAGTGGTGTTGGTCAGAGGTAAGATAGATTTTCCAATAACGCCTTAGACTTCCTCCCGTATGACGGAGTCACAGGTAATGTCAGCATTAACATTGATCACTATTTACGGCCTTGTGTGTTCAGTGGCTTTTACTGTGCTGATTGACCACAAATCCACATTTTCTTCTTGCACGTCAAGATGTAGTAGACGCAGCAAGAGAAAATGCACTTTCCTTAAATAAAGGAACAGAGAGAAGCTTGTCAGAATAATAAAAAGCCTTTCCTTTTTCCAGTTCAGTGGGTACAAGAAAAGAAATTAGAAGCAATGTACAGCAGTTTCATATGGATCAATGACAGCGTACAGCAATGTAAAAATAATAAAAAAAAAAGAATGGGAAAACCGCAGAGCAGAGACGTCATTTTACACTTATATTATTAAAGCTATCTAAGATATAAAAATAGTGTTCCTGTAGAAATTAAAAGCCCAATCCAAGACCCTGAGATAATGGTGGTGGCAACCTGCACATTGACATTGGGCTGAGCTGCACATATTTAGCATATTTTTTAATTTCAACATTTATATGGTGGTAATAAAAATATTTATTGCAAAAAATAATAAATATCTGTGGACATGTGAAATGTAATCCTGCGGTAATTTTTAGTACACAACATAATTAAACATCAAAGGAGTAATTCTTTATGGCCACTTCATTGACCATTACAATACATGTAGTATGGATTTTTTTCAATAATTGGGTGCAGTCTTGGCAAAGCATATATTCCATGGAGGTTGCCTTTGACGTTGGCACAAGGAAGACTGGAAAGTAGAGTCTCATTAGCCTTCCAGGGCTGTCCTGCAGAGTCATCACAATTAATGATGAGCAAGTATGCTCGTTGCTCGGGTTTTCCAGAGCATGCTCGTGTGGTCACCGAGTATTTTGGTGTGCTCGGAGATTTAGTTTGTGTCGCCGCAGCTGCATGATTTGTGGCTACTAGACAGCCTGAATACATGTGGGGAATGCCTGTTTGTTAGGGAATCACCACATGTATTCAGGCTGTCTAGCAGCCACAAATCATGCAGCTGCGGCAACAGAAACTAAATCTCCGAGCACTTCCAAATACTCAGAGACCACCCGAGCATGCTCGGGAAAACCCGAGCAAGGAGAATACTCGCTCATCACTAATCACAATCTTACAAGCCCAGCAAGAATAACAAGAGATAAAGTTTCCAGTCCCAGATTGAAGACCGAGTCATTGGATAGGGGTCTAAATGTATTTCATTCAAAGGACCATTTTCTGCATGCACCTAAATGGCAGCTTCATCTAGGCAGGTCAGTGACTACAGTACATCGCTTGGGGTTTTTTAAATAAAATTAAATTGGGCAATTTTACAATTGTACTCTGCTATAAATTAAAGGGTTTGACCACTAATAGGACAATACCTTTTCAACCCGTTAAATTAAAACATCTATACTCACCTCTTGTGCCGGTGCTGTTCTAGCATTGTCGGAACTCGCTTCCCGGGGCTCACATGAGGTTGTTATGTCACAAGAGTCTTGCGCTCACTTTGTCTTCATTACTTATATGTCGAAAGGCTCACGTGACATAACAACCTCATGTGAGCCCCGGGAACACGGAAGGTACAGCGCTGGCATGGGAGGTGAGTGTTTTTATTTTAATGGGGGCAAACATTCAGATTGAGAAGGCGTTGTTCTTGTAGTGGACATCTAGGAAAACCGGAAAGGAAGTGTGATACTGTTTCAAGTTCAGATTTTGGAGAATGAGGTTTCGCATAAAAGAAAACAAAAGCTGATGGAAAAAGGTTTGCAAATTAGCTCTTGTGCAGAAGGAAGGAAACTGTTTTCCTCAGGGATTATTTTTTCCTCTATAACACCCCTCTCATCAGCTAGTGGGCTCCATAATTAGAAATGGTGCCGTCAACAAAGTCCTCGCAGCAGTTAAACTACCCTGCACTTCACTAATGAGGGGTAAGAAGCAAGGAACAGCTGAATACAGATGACAATCCTTTCCATTTATTATTCATGTTGCAAAAGTCATTAAGGGGTAAGCTGTAGACATATCAGTAGTGTGTGACCTGTGGCTCTCCAGCTGTTGTAAAACTATTATTTCCAGCATCCCTAAACAGCCAATGACTTTCTATAGGGCATGACAAGAGTCTTAGTTTTTCAACGGTTATAGACCAACAGGTTGGATATCATTGACTTTCAGGATAGCTAACACCAATACATGTAGAGAAAACAGTTTTCTTTTGCAGTTCTCACTCTAGAAGAGGCTAATTTGCATCCAGAGACACAGGCTGGATCCGATTTCAAATCTATGCATTACCATAGCTGTAGAAAAAAAAAAACATGGACCGCACAACCAAAAATCACGCACTAAATCTATCCATCACGTTCACTTAGCTGTCATGTAGACTCTTACAATTTCCATACATAGTTAATAATCCATTATCCAGTCCAGGATACAAGCAGTGTTCAGGAATAGGGCTCAGATGTGTACTAGTTTTCTGTAATGCCAGAATGTATTACTTTATATGTTATCTAGATATAGTCAAGTGATGGTGAGATCGTGAATCTGGTTTAATGCATTTGAGGCATGGGGACATTTCTTGTGATCTCCAGCTTCCAGCTTTTGGAGATCTACTGTGCAAATGAAATAAAGATACTAATGCCAAATATATCTCTACTTCATGTCCAGGTTCATAAAATATTTTGAACCTTCAATGTGCCGTCTTTTTAAGCTATCAATAATGGAGCTTACAATCTAGATTCCCTATCAGTATGTCTTTGGAGAGTGGGAGGAAACTGGAGAACCCGGAGGAAACCCACGCAAACCCGGGAGAACATACAAACTCCTTCCAGACGTTGTTCTTGGTGGTTTCTAACCACTGAGCCACCATGCTGCCCCTGGAGTCTCCCCAGACTCTGAAGGATAATAAATATAAAATGTAATAATTGAAAGAAAAAAAACATATACTCACCGCTCACCTCTCCGGCCCCTCTGCTTCTGATTGTCATGTTTCGGGAATCTACAGATCTCCGTCCTTGTGCTGAAATCCCTGGGCTTCTCACGCTGGAAGGGATTTCCAGCTTTGATTGGCCAGGGAGAGTTCTGTGCATGTGAATGCAAGGTCATGGCGTTGTGACCTTTTGCAAGCAGAATCTTACCAGGCCTATTCAAAGCCAAGGGTCTGAAAATGCGGCAAGGACCAGACAGCTGGTGCTGAGGGGCAGGAAAGGTTAGTGCTAAAGTATGTGTTTTTTTATTATTATTTAACATTTTGATGGCCTTTCAGGGTTTAGAAAAATGGCGTCCAGCATCAGCAATATTGATGAATCCGCAAGGAAGCGAATCACAAAAACATCAAGATTTTGGTAAATGCCAATTTTTGTAACATTCGAATAGAATTCAGTTCCTCTATAATTTTTGGCTCATCTCTGGAGCTCATCTTTCATGCGGTGAGGCGAGAGTAAAATACACCTGCCGGTATCATTTCAGGTGCACACTGTATATAAAGTAGTTTAATCTGCAGAGCTGAATCCTGCCAAAAACACATTTTACTAGTTACCAGACTCCATTTGCCTTTGTCGCTGCACAAAAGCGTGCTAATTACCAGCCATTCAAAAAGACACTTTATCGTAGATTTTATTTTGCTCTCCTGAATATTATTAGCTGGTAATAAATGTCTCTAGGGGATTAACTTAATGTTAACTGCCCAAATGACCTTTGAAATGATTATACCAATCATCTAATGTCCAACCAACTAAAAAGAAATTGTGCAGCAATAAAGGGCTTTACGTATACAATGGCACAACACCCACCGTTTGTACATAGTCATTATTATGCCTGCCGCCATCTGTCTAATTTGTATGAAATTCGATCAGTAATTTGCTGTGAATTAATTTAGGTTAGGAATTTTGAATTATTTACAGCTCCATGCTGCTTTGCATAATCAAGCCATTAATATTATAAAGAGGAAAGGTTCTGAGCTCTGATACATTTCTATTGTAATCGGTAATTATCACTCTAGAATTATTCTTAGTCACTGTTTTTAGAGTAGATATGCACAGGATTTTTATCATAAGTGTGTTAAAGGGTTATTCTTAAAGGGTTATTCCCATATTCATTGATGGGTGTAGTTGGAAAGTGCTTGTGGAAACAAGCAACTTTCCAATTTATCATTGATTAAAATACCCTCTGATCCCCTGATAATTACAGCTTTTCATTTTTTATAAGAAAAAAAAAGGGGGGAGGAAGCCAGCGCAGCACGTAATTAGCATGAAATAATTTAAGTGCATCTGCACATAATTCTAACTGTTTTTTAAAATTGAGACATTTAGCAAACAATTGATCAATTCTTTGAGCTACCCCGCCACGACAAGGCATTCTCATATGGGGCAGTACCTACTCTAAGTTTATCATATCACTGTGCCATAGCGGCCTCCTGCAGATGCACTTAAATTATTTCATGCTGACCATGTGTTGCGCTGGCTTCCCCCCCCTTTTTTTTTTTTTCTTGTATTGGTAAGTGGCTGCCACCACTGGTTGCCGTGCGCGCTGGGTCATGTATGCTATTTTATCTGTTTTTTTTTCTTTCTTATAATTGACTTAGGCTGCTATACACATATACAGCAGCCCTGCCCTGCCCCAGGCTATATGTAATTGTGCACCTGTGCCTGTGCCTGTTTCACTCTTTATCTGTGGTTGCTGGTTTGGCGGATGTGGAGGCCAGATCTGACATGTCCATTCTTGGACCTGGTCGGCCTTTTACCTGCATCTGTCTGACTGGCACCCGGGGGTGATTCAGTTATGCTTAAGGTACTCTTGCAGTTTATGCAGTCCTGCTTTACAGTTTTTTGCAGTTATGCTTTTAATTATTCAGGAGGCCGCTATGGCACAGTGATATGATAAACTTAGAGTAGGTACTGCCCCATATGAGAATGCCTTGTCGTGGCGGGGTAGCTCAAAGAATTGATCAAGTGTTTGCTAAATGTCTCTATTTTAAAAAAAAAACAGTTAGAATTATGTGCAGATGCACTTAAATTATTTCATGCTGACCATGTGTTGCGCTGGCTTCCCCCCCCCTTTTTTTTTTTCTTTCATTTTTTATAACCTTTCTTAGGTTACCTGTCACCCCTGCAGTCTCATATTGGTGGCCAAATATGCGCAGTACTTACAAGCTCCTTCCAATAGAGCTTGCAAGCAATGCACTGGGGTTGGCACATTGACAGCGCCCACTCTTTTGTCTGCTCAGATCTGCAGTAATAAGTCGACAACACAGCAGTGTTACAATACCCGGTAGAAACCAGTAGCGTCACATGCGTGATCGGCACTGATCTCCTGCATATTTTGATACCACTCTGTTGCCAACTCATTACTGCAGATCTGAGCCGACAAGAGAGTGGGCACTGTCACTGTGCACATCGCATAGTGCACTTTGCAGGGACAGAGAAGAGACCAACTCCATCACTGATGATGCTTCGTTTCAGGGAGAGGGCAGATCCTGTTGCAGTGACTGTATCCTCTGCCCCCTGCTCTGATGACGCTTTGTTTGAGTATCCCAGGATGTATTGTGGCTTTCAAATGAGTCGTCATCAGACAGGAAGTAAAGAAAAAATAAACTAGCAGTTAGTGTAGTTAGGGAACGGTATGGAATTTTTAAAGCTAGTATATTAAAAAGTAGCTTAGATTATGGCATCAAATAGATAGGGATTTAGATAAAACTTACTTTCGCCTTCGGACCACCCCTTTAAGTACAAGTATGAAGGAGTGACTGGAGCGGAACAGTCATTTAAAGAGAAAAAAAAATCTGGAATACAAATGAGCCAATTGATACTCAGAGCACTTTGGGCAAATTCTAATACCGTTAGATTGACAATTTAGGCTGTTTGACAAAGACATTTTATGTATTTGAGGTTTTAAAATAGGATATTTAAATGTAAGTTCAGTAACAATTTAGTTTTTGAATTATAAGTATTTTTACAAAAATGGCTTTTTTTCTTTTATAACACAATCTTTATTAAAAAAACGAAATTATTAATCTTGCCATTTTCACAATGGTAACTGGGGCTTTTTTTAGTTTCAGACTTCCTTTTCTTCAAGGAAGAGTTTGCAGGAGCTTCCTTATCATCAGAGGCAGGGTTAAAATGACTGATAACACCTCTATATACAGCTGAGTACACAGGATCCACCAATTATATTAGGCAATGTCACTGTTCCCCCTCATTTTTCAATGACCCTTGCATGTAAACTCTCATTAGATGCTACATTATAAAAGATAGTGTTGGGGTCTGGACATTGTGACTAATGTCCATAGGGATTTTTCTGAAAAAATAAAAGACCATTTGGAGTCTAAACAAACCCTTGTGGCCAGTTTATATATTGTAAGATTTTGATTTTGAGTAAAAATTATGATTTGTAAACACATTTTACACAAAAATTTGATTTAAACAGTAGGGAATTCTCTCATGACACATTTCCTTCAAAAAGGCAAAGCAAGAATTAGATAAAGGCGTGAGAGATATATAAAACCTAAATTTTGATTAAAATCCTATCAAAACCAAGTTGATCTCATAAAACCACAATTATACAAACAACAACGATGCTTGTTCTTCAAGACTTGCATGTGACCTAATGCTTGTTCGGCTGACAGCTACTCGTCCCGACCTCTCCATATGCATATATATAGTCCAGCATGTGTTCTCAATAGCGATAGAGAAATCTTTGTTGAGAACAAAGAATGATAAATGTGAAAATTCAAAACGATGGATCCTTTCTTATTTGCCATTCATTGAATAAATGTTAACTAGGTATCCAATGTATATTCAATGGTCAGACAAGATCAGTTGATTTACCCAAAATTAGTCACACCGAAGGGCAGTAAAACTGCTCACCCCTTATGCAACGCACTGTAAATGCTGCTGTCAGAGACTGACAGGTTAAAATCAGTGAGCAGAGTTCGCCTCCTCTCGTGGTTGTTAGAGTCGGATGATGGGTGAATAACACAACCATCATCGGCCGGCAAAGATGCATCAAAGAAGATCCAACATGATGTACCAGTACTTCTTATGTTAGTAAGGGGCTAAAGAAAAGCAAGTAAGATCCAGGAAGATGTCTATATTCAATAGTTATATCAAAGCAAAAACTTTACAAACTATTAAGGTTTTCCCATATTTAGACCTACGACAGTTATGGCAAAAATCAAATTTTCTGGTAAGGTTGCATAGGACAATCTTATCAAGCCAGTTTTTTAGAAGACCTAAAGAGAACCTACCACTTGCCATACAGTGTAAATGCAGCTGTTCTCCTGAATCTGTCATTTTTGTTCCTGCACACTCCATTCCTTAGATATGACTTCCTTGTATGTAAATATAACCTTTTTTGGGAATGATCCTGATACAGAGAAGAGGAACTATAATTAAGGAATGGAGAGGAACAGGAAAACGCAGACAAGGCCAAATTCAGGAGAAAAGCGCCATTTAGAACAAGAACCATTACATATTAATAGCAAGTGTCAGGGCAATATTTGTTGGAAATTTAGAGTTGTCAGTTATGAATGAAAAATATTCAGACTTGAGAGTCCTCAGTGGTTGATACCTTTTAATGGCTAACTGAAAAGATGGTAACAAATTGCAAGCTTTCGAGACTACTCAGGTCCTTCATCAGGCATATGACTAATTAAACATCTGAAGAATCACATATTTATACACAAAATAGCACAGAAAAAATGCAATAGGTAGGACAAGTGACATGAAGCAGAACTGTCATTATGGCAGAGGATTAACATAAATATGACTAGTTCATAGATAAGGAGTGAAGGTTTTATTACCCTCTGATTGGGGTCTGGTATTGTGTTGTGATGACCCTAAAAGGTCAGGGAAGCAGATTCCTTAATTGTTGTTGAACGACATAAAACTCTGGGATATATTCATCCCAGCACTAAGAGTGTCAAAGGTCATCATAAGTTTAATTCCCAGACTTTTCTATCCATTCTCAGATTGAAGTTAGATTTTAATACAAGTAATTCCATATCTGTCATGCTATGACCGGCATACAAAAGTGTTTGGCCACAGGTAAATCCATTCTTTTTTCCTTATCGGTGTGGCGATGAGAATTCATCCTTGTTCTCAGTTTTTGCCCGGTCTCCCCCACATACAGACCCCAGTTGGACTTTAGTACATATAATTAGGTACACCACATTAGATGTGATGCAGCTGAAAGTACCTGGTATCTTGTAGTCCTGATGGAGTTGGGGATCTTTATCCTGTCCGTGGTCATTATAGATGTACAGTCTTGCATTTCTTTTGTCTGCAAGGAAAGGTTCCTGCAGCTGTTGGGGAGACAGGGAGCTTCTGACAATGATGCTTCTTAGATTTGGGGGCTGCCTAAAACTAGTAGTGGGGGGTCTGGAAATATGGATTGTAAATCGGGCATCTTTTGTAGTAAAGGTTGTAGTTTCCGTGCAGCTCCCTTAGCATCTCCAGACTTGGATTGTAGGTGACCACTAGAGGCACGTTTCCTATATCAGTTATGAATGGACATTCACTATTGTCTGTCGCTATTTTATCCTAACCTTTTTTTCTAGTCCAATACCTAACTAAACAAGATATTAATCCAGGTAATGATGACCCAACTGATGACAGACCCCTTCAATAGTCTTCCTATGTCAACTTCCCAATGTGTGGACTTCATGAACATCTGTCTTGAGTGCAGTTTAGTTGTTGTGGTTCTTTGGGGCCAATATGACTATATTAGGAATATGTTTTGCATATTTTTATCCCTTGCTGAGATGTATGTTCTAGTCTTAACTAATATAGAGCATCCAGCTCTGGGCTTTCTAGATCAAGACTTAATGTGTGTTTTTGTTCTTTATTTCAGTGCCATGTTGACATAGGACTCAATCTACACTCTCTGAAGATGAACAAACAGTATCTGTTTAATAAAATTAATCAGAGTTTCATCCCCCATAAGAACATTTTTAAAGTTTGAAGTAAAGCTCCTGGGAGAAATACTATGCTGATGAAGTTGCTCATAGAGATTCATTTTATGGAACAGTTGTGTTTTCTATCTCTTTTGATTAGACGTTTTATGTTCATACCCAATCACTCCCACTGGTAATGCAATGTCTACGTGAATGTCACAGACTACTTCTGTCTCAAGAAGAAAATATAATTTTCCAGCAGTGGTTCTCCAAAGGCTGCAAACTATTTTTGACGATTTTGGCTGTTACAAATGCTGGATTGATGAGCTGTGCAATACAAACCAAAAGTTTGGACACACCTTCTCATTTAAAGATTTTTCTGTATTTTCATGACTATGAAAATTGTACATTCACACTGAAGGCATCAAAACTATGAATGTGGAATTATATACTTAACAAAAAAGTGTGTAACAACTGAAATTATGTCTTATATTCTAGGTTATTCAAAGTAGCCACCTTTTGCTTTGATGACTGCTTTGCACCCTCTTGGCATTCTCTTGATGAGCTTCAAGAGGTAGTCACCGGAAATGATGTTCCAACAGTCTTGAAGGAGATCCCAGAGATGCTTAGCACTTGTTGGCCCTTTTGCCTTCACTCTGCGGTCCAGCTCACCCCAAACCATCTCGATTGGGTTCAGGTCTGGTGACTGTGGAGGCCAGGTCATCTGGTGTAGCACCCCATCACTCTCCTTCTTGGTCAAATAGCCCTCACACAGCCTGGAGGTGTGTTTGGGGTCATTGTCCTGTTGAAAAATAAATGATGGTCCAACTAAACGCAAACTGGATGGAATAGCGTGCCGCTGCAAGATGCTGTGGCAGCCATGCTGGTTCAGTATGCCTTCAATTTTGAATAAATCCCCAACAGTGTCACCAGCAAGCACCCTCACACCATCACACCTCCTCCATGCTTCACGGTGGGAACCAGGCATGTAGAGTCCATCCGTTCACCTTTTCTGCGTCGCACAAAGACACGGTGGTTGGAACCAAAGATCTCAAATTTGGACTCATCAGACCAAAGCACAGATTTCCACTGGTCTAATGTCCATTCCTTGTGTTCTTTAGCACAAACTGCTTGTTGCCTGTCCTTAGCAGTGGTTTCCTAGCAGCTATTTTACCATGAAGGCCTGCGGCACAAAGTCTCCTCTTAACAGTTGTTGTAGAGATGTGTCTGCTGCTAGAACTCTATGTGGCATTGACCTGGTCTCTAATCTGAGCTGCTGTAAACCTGTGATTTCTGAGGCTGGTGACTCGGATAAACTTATCCTCAGAAGCAGAGGTGACTCTTGGTCTTCCTTTCCTGGGGCGGTCCTCATGTAAGGCAGTTTCTTTGTAGCACTTGATGGTTTTTGCAACTGCACTTGGGGACACTTTCAAAGTTTTCCCAATTTTTCTGACTGACTGACCTTCATTTCTTAAAGTAATGATGGCCACTCGTTTTTCTTTACTTAGCTGCTTTTTTCTTGCTATAATACAAATTCTAACAGTCTATTCAGTAGGACTATCAGCTGTGTATCCACCAGACTTCTGGACAACACAACTGATGGTCCCAACCCCATTTATAAGGCCAGAAATCCCACTTATTAAACCTGACAGGGCACACCTGTGAAGTGAAAAACATTTCCGGTGACTACCTCTTGAAGCTCATCAAGAGAATGCCAAGAGTGTGCAAAGCAGTCATCAAAGCAAAAGTGACTACTTTGAAGAACCTAGAATATAAGACATAATTTCAGTTGTTGCACACTTTTTTGTTAAGTGTATAATTCCACATGTGTTAATTCATAGTTTTGATGCCTTCAGTGTGAATTTATAATTTTTATAGTCATGAAAATACAGAAAAATCTTTAAATGAGTAGGTGTGTCCAAACTTTTGGTCTGTACTGTACATCTCATCAATCCAGCATTTGTAACAGCCAAAATTGTCCATTTCAATCAACTTTGATTAAGGCATCTGCATAACTTATGTGTTCCATATTTACCTCTGCAAAAAGATTAGGTGTTTGTTGCATAGGATCCTTAGAAAGTTGTCTCCAGGGTGAAGATCTAAATGGTCATTTATACTGCGAGGTAATCGTGAATGAGTTAAAAATGTTTATCTTATGCTGTGTAAACTGGCTGTCGATCACCCGATGAATAAGCAAAATGCTTGTTCATCGAGAGAAATTATCTTTTGTGCAGAATAAAAAGTCATTGTTCTTGGCGGTGCATACTCCTAGGAAATAATACTAGCAATGCAGAGAACTATGGCAGCCTGTGCGCATAGAGCGATCTAGTATAGATCGATCAATGTGCATCATTTACTTTGGATTGCCTGTGTAAAAGGCATTTTAACAACCACGGATTGATAAAGTTTACCAATTGATGGGCATATTGTGCCCGCCGGTTAGCCCATGTAAATGGACCTTAAGAGTATCATCAAATAAAATCTGCTGAGAGAAAAAAGAAATCCAAAACCACATAGATACTAAAATATCTGAATGTAAAAAGCCAAAAAAGTCAAGACAGTCAATTGTTTGGGTCAAACACAGCACTCAGGAATGGATCAATACCAGAGCACCTCTTCACAAATGAAAACTAGAAGACCCTGATTTATAGGTGGAATGCACTGAGCTCGTTAAATATGGTCAAGAGAAGTGACCAAGTATGAATTCATCACCATGACCATAAAGTTAGGAAAACGGATGTTGAATCCAGACGCTCCCAAAGAAACATTCCCATTGGCCATTCCACTTATGGACCTCCCAGCCAAACTCATTAACAGCCATCAAAGGCCTAATACCTGATGACTGCAATGCAATATGAAAAATAAACTCTAAAATGTGCATTACAATATTATTAGAACACACATTTCAAGAAATTAATACAGTTGATGACTGAACGTGAACTTAGGCTTACTAGTGATTACATTGTTCCTGATGCCATAAGGGGAATTTATCACCAGATTTTTTAAATGTAATCTGAGAGCAGAGTGATGTAGGGACAGAGACCCTGAATCAAGTGATCTATCAATTACTGGGCTGCATGTTGCCATTTTTATACTATCACTGTTTTCTCTGCAGCAGATCTAGCGGTGCTCAGAATGCTGAGCACTATATAACCCCGCCCACACCACTGATTGGCAGCTTACTGTGTACACTGTGCATTGACAAAAAGATACTAATTAGTGATATGGCAGGGTTACACAGAGCAGGAGGTCTACATGGTAGGAGACATCTAGCCTTTAGTGATAATCTCCTGTTGTAGGGCTTGTATCTAATATGCTACCTCCGCCTGTCATTTAAATAGTCTGTCAAACCAAATAATTAAACTCCAGATCTGTTAGTCTGGTGCACTTATTTAATTTTTCCCTGACGTTAATCAGGCAGCGGGAAACGTCAGTATATTGATAAATCTATAGAGCAAACCTGCCACAAATCTTCCACTTCTGTTCATTAGAATAGATGCAAAGATGATAAAGTCAGCACCTGAGAGCTCCAGGACAGGAACTGATTTTACTAAATAAATAATTATTGGCACTATAGTGGATGTTGGGGATCTGGTATTCATAACCATTTTAATTACATGATAATGGGAATCATTTTGTAGATGTTACAAATTTGAGCTGATTGCATTCTACATGTAGTTTTTTACTAACCTGATATAAGTGTATACTTACACTCAACATTGAAGTTGGAAGACTGAGAATGAAAAGTTGTGGAATTCTGGAAATCACAGGATCTATAAAAACGCTAATGATATGTAAATTGTGAAAATAATGGAAACACATTTTTCAAAACATCCCCATCTTTTTTCAGCATTGAGTATGAGCACCATGTGCAGATATCCCAGCACTTACACACCTTGGCTGAAATTATTGACGTTATTAATGGTTGTCTGAGAAATGTTCTGCCACACTATATGCACTTAGATATGCAAATCATCAAGTTCCACTGCTGGCAGCTCCCTTTGCAACTGCCGACCAATGACATCTCAGATGTGCTCAATAGGAGACAAGTCTGGAGTTGCTACAGGCCATGATAGCATGTTTAGGCTACACAGGTTGTTTGGTGTTGTTGAAAAATGGCTCTTGAGACAATGTGGAGAAAAGACTGCACCACTGCTTCAAAGATTGATCCATTGTCTACTACAAGTGAAATTGGACATTGAACCATCAGGGGGCGATAGTATGACATTGGGCTGCAATCCAGATGTCCAGCTACAAGTGTTCCACTAACTTCACTTCGTTACTCTCAAAGACTATCAGGGTGTAGAGCACGATGGTAATGGAGGCTGAAATGGAGGTCTATTCTTAGAGCAAGATGGTAATGGAGGCTGAAATTGAGGTCTATTCTTAGAGCAAGATGGTAATGGAGGCTGAAGTGGAGGTCTATTCTTAGAGCAAGGTGGTAATGGAGGCTGAAGTGGAGGTCTATTCTTTTCAGTGAAGGGTTCTGCTTTTGTCTTGAATACAATGATAGCTGGAGATTGGTCTGGAGATCATGTTGGCAACACGATGAAGAAGATTCAAGATGAACCACCACACTGATCCAATTCCCAGGTTTCTTGTTGCATAATGTACAGTAGCCAGACCAATCTAGTTTTCATTCCAGGTACACTAATAGCAACGTATTGTATTGTTTTGGTCGAGGAACTAGTGGTACGGCCATTTCTCTTAAGTGTTTTGAAAGCTGTTTTTCAACATGGCAACGTCAGATTGCATGTTGCCTGTGCTACTCTGTGTAAACGTGCTATCATAGCCCGCAGATTCTCCAGACTCACCTCCCATTGAGCACATCTGGGAAATCATTAGTCTTCAATGGCAAAAGAAGCTTCCAGCATTAGATCTGGATGATTTCCCCAACTGCATTCAGCATGGCAGAAGATTCCTCAGACATTAATAACCTCAATAACAGCAGCCAAGGTATGTGAATGCAAGTATTTCTGCAGGCAGCACTCATACTCTATACTGAATAAATTGAGATAATTTGAAAATGTTTCCATTTTTTCATCATTTGCACATCATTAACATGTTTATTCATCCTGTGATTCCCATAAATCCATAACTTTGCCTCCTTGGTGCTGAAATTTCAATGTTGAGGCATGTATGTCTGGTCAGTTATCAGTAAGGTAAGGTGTTAGGTACATCATTAATTTAGTTCAAATTGCTTTTTTTATTTTCATAGACAAATATAACATTCTGTGCTAATTAATTTACTAATGTACTGTTCTAGTCAATGCTACATGTTCCCATAGAGGGGATCAACTCTCCTACATTGACATAGAGTAAATTTATAAAATTCTGACAGCCTATTGTCAGAATTAGCGAGAGCCTAGGTTTTTATTATATATTGTTTTATTTTAGCATTTACTGTGCTAATCATAACATTAAAATTGTAAACTTCTCCTATTTAGAAAAATTGGTATTCAAATGGTGAAAAGTTTGTTCAATCCTTATCCTTTCTTTATAATATGGCTCAGCATGGTTTACAAACGAACAATCTTACGAGGCCTGGGAGGGATCTGTGTAAGCGCAAGTAAGGTCATTACTTCATGATGTGCGCCATGACCTTGTGTGCGCATGCGCATAACAGTTCCTGGGCTCACTGGTGAGTAAGAGGCCTGGGGATTTCAGCGGCGGTCATAATAATATGCAACAATGACCAAACTAGTGACCGTGAGGAACCATGGGTCCAGTTAGATGAGTGGTGAGGTGAGTATAAATAGTTTGTTTTTATTTTAAACCTTTTTATGACACTTTATGACAATTTAGAAAAATGGCTGTCAATAGCCACCATTTTGCTGACCAGTCATGGTCTTAGAAGTGAATTACCAAAAATCTGAATTTTGGCAAATGCGCACTTTGATCATATTTGAGTAGAATTCAACTGCACTTGAATATATTTGCTCATTTCTAAATTTCAAGAAAAAGTCCACCTATTCCCTAGACTGGACGACTGTGCACACTTTTTTGACATATAAGTCACAAACCTGTCCACCCACTGCAATTACTAATATTGGGGATCAGAACTTGGAGGCGTAAACTGAAAGCTTTCCATTATATTCAATCAGGGAGGGTGATAGCCTGAAATCATATACACAAGAAATAACACAAGAAGGGTAAATATATCTATTCTGGTCTTGCATGTTTAACACTTTTCTAACTAGAAGATGCACTTCAAGGACATATTCCAATATTTCGTGCATCATGCTACATGATTTTTGTGCTGTAAAGTCACTAGACACAAAAGCAGATTGCCCATTACCACAGCTCCTATTTCTACACCAAAGTTAATAATATGACATTTCATTCACTGAATCTAAATCAATGACTCAAGTGGAACCAACCTAATTTGTAACATGTCATTGGGCATAACAGTAAAATTAATGACTTCCTGAATGAACAGAGCGCCACAAGCCCATGAGCCAATACTGAGATTATTAGATATGCAGATATGCGATCAATTCATTCTGTGTTACAATGCCGACCCAGAAATAAGACTTTATCATGTTAGTTACTGAAATATAAAATCATGGGACAAAGATTAATTGCATAGATTTTTTTTGTTATTAGCTATTATTAGAACGCTACCAGAATTATGAAAATTCTAAACTATAAGCCTTGATCAGCAGTTTTTCCCATGACTCGAGTTCTGTGACAAGGAAAGTTTTGGTAAAACAGCATTTCCATGCTGGAAGTACGGACAGGGCAGGGCAGAGAAGTATTCCTACGCAGGAGTGCAATACCGGGGACACTGTGTGGATGACATAGGATGCGTCATCCACAAGAAGCACAGAAGGAGGATGGCAAGAATAGAGGAGGAACCGGACCAAGACCAGTGACGTACATCAGACCTGACTGCTCCATCGGTAAGTATAATAAAAGGTACTTTTCTTTTGTTGCAGGTCAGACTGGGGGAATATGTGCAGTATTTTAGAATATTATATGACAGGGCTAAAAGATGGTGGTCTTATCTCATATGGGACATACCTTTTGACAGGTTCCCTTTAATGAGAAACTTTTGTCGGGATTCTATACCCCAATCTGATGGCACTTTGATGCTGAGTAAATACATATCTTTCATGCAGAAATCTATTTGACTGCTTTTAGAGAAATCCATAGTTGATATTTTATGCCAATGATTTGTAAGTGCAGTGGACGAGGAAAGAGCAGATAGGAAGGAGAGCTGTAAGTGCAGGCCCCGCCCACTGCACTTACAAATCATTAGCATAAAATATCATCTATGGATTATATATTTATATATATGTAGATGAAAATATACTAGCAAAGGAGGTTCTGACCCCACCATATACCAGGAACTTAGGCACTTAGTATCCACATATAGCCATATGACATATGTTAAACATATTCCATTCAATAAAAACCAGAAAGTACTGTATGTCAGTGAGAAGCTATTGAACATGAAAATCCGCAAAACTATGCTTAAAGCAGTACAATATGATATAGGCAATATCTGAAAGCAGCCCCAGAGATCAGTACAGCTGAAGAAAGACATGTGTAGAATATAATCACCTCTTTGGAAACCTCCTACCGGCTGTTCCTCACCGGCAGTTTGGTAGGCCTCAACAATGAGAGCCGCCGCACAATTTTAGAAACACTGGTCTATAGAATATCCGTACACACTTATCAGTGACTAACATGGTTAAAGAACCTCCAGAGACACACTTGACATAGCAGTTATTCCTAGGCAACCCAGCCGGGGGCACTTGACCCAAGTAATCTGATATTAATAGATTTTAGTCAGAAATAAAAATCCAAAGCCCACTTACATGTAAACAGCTGAATACACGCGGCATGCCCACTGGCATTCCAACTACATATTATATTAGCTTTATGTTCTGACCTTTTCTTGAAGGGCAACAAGGGACATTATAAACAAAGCCATCATGAGGCACAGAAATTGCTGCCGCTAACTGGCTCTTTATTATGTGCGAGCGCTGAAGAAATGTAAGGCATGAGGGTATTAGCAGTCCGACCATGACTTAATCAGACAAAGACAGGTTTAAATTAGACATAAGCAAGAGTGAGGACATCCAGGAAGAAATTATTTCCCAGGGCAGCAATTGTCTATACGCTAAACACAGTCAGCATCATTTCTTTAATAGGGCTTCTATAATTCTAACATTCCGCATTCAGCTCAGAGATTCATATTTGTATCTGTCACAAAATTACTAAGTAGTCTGATCTGGAATCAGAGCTGAGTTAAAATATTTATTTTATTAATTAAAGGGGTAGTCCGAAATACAACTTAATTTTCCTTTTAAATCCCTATTTCCTTATAGACTGGAATTATACATTCCCTATCCTTCCCTAACTTCACTATCTAACTGTTTTGGGTTTTTTAATGACACTTCATTTGAGAATCCCAGTACATGCTGGGATAATAAAACAAAATGTCATCAGTGGGCAGAGGATGTGGTTACTGCCGCACCGTCTGTCCCCTCCCTGAAGCAAAGCATCATCAGTTACATCCATTTCAGGGTCTGGGCTAGTCCCTGCACAATGTGCACAATGACAGCGCACGCCTTCATCTTATAAGATCAGTAGTAATGAGAAGACACCAGAGCGCACTGCCATGGGTGTTCTAAGACTGCCTAGCGTGCAGAGACCAGCGTCACCCCTGCAAGTGATGAAACTTGCAGGGGCGGCGCTGGTCTCTGCACGCCAGGTATTTGTCTTACAGCACTTGCTGACAGTGCGCTCTGGTGCTGGCTCATTGCTAATGATCTTAGGCAGTGAAGAGTTTTGAAAAGTCATAAACTTTGTAGCAATGGGACTATGCTAAAATTTTGCTATTTAGCCATTTCCGCACAACTCCAACAAAGTGGGAAAAGCTAGGTGGGACAGGGTTGTGGCAACTCCTGCTCAATAAGCAGCAAAGTTCCTTACACCACGAATCTTACTATATTGCCCGATTGGGATAAGATTTGTGGCAAGGCGCACATTGCCACTATTCAAACGTGCTGGATTCATTAAGGGACGTGCACTTTAATAAATCAGGAATATATGACTCCAGCACGCCTCCTCATCAAGAAGTGTTTCCACAATGCCAGTCTTAATGAATTTGGGCTTTTACCTTAAAAAGGAGGCTCTTAATGGTTAAGCTTTCCATTGTTATGTTCAATATCTATCCTTTGTAATTTTTTTTAACCATTTCATGATTTTTTTATTCTATACAATATGACAGATTTTATATAAACAAGGAAAAAGTTTAATGGCAAAAAAATATGTTCTTTCTAAAGAGAGACAATCTATAGTCATGGCCAAAAGTTTTGAGAATGACACAAATATTAATTTTTACAAAGTCTACTGCTTCACTTTTTCTAATGGCAATTTGCATATACTCCAGAATGTTATAAAGAGTGATCAGCTTAACAGCAATTACTTGCAAAGTCAATATTTGTCTAGAAAATGAACTTTATCCCCCAAAACACATTTCAACATCATTGCAGCCCTGCCTTAAAAGGACCAGCTAACCTCTTTTCAGTGATTGCTCCATTAACACAGGTGTGGGTGTTGATGAGGACATGGCTGGAGATCAATCTGTCATGATTAAGTAAGAATGACACCACTGGACACTTTAAAAGGAGGCTGGTGCTTGGCATCATTGTTTCTCTTCTGTTAACCATGGTTATCTCTAAAGAAACACGTGCAGTCATCATTGCAATGCACAAAAATGGCCTAACAGGGAAGAGTATCGCAGCTAGAAAAATTGCACCTCAGTCAACAATCTATCGCATCATCAAGAACTTCAAGGAGAGAGGTTCCATTGTTGCCAAAAAGGCTTCAGGGCGCTCAAGAAAGACCAGCAAGCGCCAGGACCGTCTCTTAAAAGTGTTTCAACTGCGGGATCGGGCTACCAGCAGTGCAGAGCTTGCTCAGGAATGGCAGCAGGCAGCTGTGAGTGCATCTGCACGCACTGTGAGGCAGAGACTCTTGGAGCAAGGCCTGGTCTCAAGGAGGGCAGCAAAGAAGCCACTTCTCTCCAGAAAAAACATCATGGACAGACTGATATTCTGCAAAAGGTACAGGCAGTGGACTGCTGAGGACTGGGGTAAAGTTATTTTCTCTGATGAATCCCCTTTTCGATTGTTTGGGACATCAGGAAAACGCCTCATTCGGAGAAGACAAAGTGAGCGCTACCACCAGTCTTGTCTCATGCCAATTGTTAAGCATCCTGAAACCATTCATGTGTGGGGTTGCTTCTCAGCCAAGGGAATCGGCTCTCTCACAGTCTTGCCTAAAAACACAGCCATGAATAAAGAATGGTACCAGAATGT
The DNA here is from genome assembly GCA_033576555.1 of Oophaga sylvatica. Classification (NCBI taxonomy): domain Eukaryota; kingdom Metazoa; phylum Chordata; class Amphibia; order Anura; family Dendrobatidae; genus Oophaga; species Oophaga sylvatica. Next base: position 76,538,862 of record JARQOD010000008.1, read on the forward strand.
CCTCCAAGAGCAACTTCTCCCAACCCTCCAAGAGCAGTTTGGCGATCAACAATGCCTTTTCCAGCATGATGGAGCACCTTGCCATAAAGCAAAGGTGATAACTAAATGGCTCAGGGAACAAAACATAGAGATTTTGGGTCCATGGCCTGGAAACTCCCCAGATCTTAATCCCATTGAGAACTTGTGGTCAATCATCAAGAGACGGGTGGACAAACAAAAACCTAAAAATTCTGACAAAATGAAAGCATTGATTGTGCAAGAATGGACTGTTATCAGTCAGGATTTGGCCAGAAGTTGATTGAGAGCATGCCAGGGAGAATTGCAGAGGTCCTGAAGAAGAAGGGTCAACACTGCAAATATTGACTTGCTGCATTAACTCATTCTAACTGTCAATATAAGCTTTTGTTACTCATATGTTTGCAATTATTATATTTCTGTCTGTGATAAAAACATCTGTCAAACACACATAAAAACCAGAGGGCAGCAGATCATGTGAAAATATAATATTTGTGTCATTCTCAAAACTTTTGGCCATGACTGTACACAAAAAAAGTTAAAAAGTGCATTTTTTGTACTAATAAAGTCATCCATCATCCATTGATAAAATTAACAATACTCCACCAGTTACATGTTACACACAGCGCTCGAGCATTCAAGTGGTTTAATGTTTCATATGTCTTGTAAACCAAGTGTGACATGTGTTGTCATGTTTCTTTAGGGTGACAAATGTCAGGAGATTCCAACACTCAACTCAAATACTTTGTGTCAATGAAATACGCAGTAAAATAGCAGGACGAAGCAATAACAATTGTGTCCTCAACCTCCTGTTCACCAACATGACCGAGAGGCCGCTTCCTCATCCATATGCCAGATATACATGTGTCATTCCTTACCTTTCCTCTTACCTCAACATATCCTGAGATTTGTGGTGATAGATGACTAGCTAGTTAGAAAGACATGACTTTGTGATGCTTTGTCATAAGATGTTTATGCTACTTCGGACTCTTTATGGCAATCCTGAAATTATACTGTGAATTTTAGCTTTTCTAGGATTTGTTAGAATATTACAACATTGTACCATATTGTAAGAAATTAAAGACCTTAAAGTGGTTGCCCACTACCATTGATGACCTATCCTACGCGCGTTTCGCATGGGCTTCGTATACCTATTATCCAATCTTACAAGGTTGTGCTGCTTGTTTGCATGTGGTTTTGCTGCATCTGAGTCTTTGTCTAATTGAAACCCTGTCTTTGATATGACTCTTTCCATGTTTGTTTTTTTCGGTGCCTTCTATTTATTAGTTTAATAAAAATTATCTTGCTTTTACTCTTTTGTGGTGGATTAGTTTACTCCATTTTTTTGCATGTGTACATATCGTTGGGAGTAATGCCATGGCTATTGCTTGTGGTGGTTTGTTACTTAGGCCTGGGGCCACCCATTACAGTATGTATGCTGTCCTAAAGATTTTGTATGCTTAAAGCAGCTTATAGTAGACATATCAATCTAAAAAGTCCAGGAACTGTTCTTTGCATCCATTTTTGTCACTGGACGGTTAATCTTTATTGGCATTCTGCAAGCACTATAGGTACTGGAACTTCCTTTTTCCCAGGGTACATTCACCTGTCATTGTTAAGTGAATTACCCAACAGAAACTAAAAGCTCTCCTCTCTGTTATGCCTGCATCTCTCCAGTTCCCACTTCAGGTACTCCACCATTGTGTCTCTACTGGATTGCACTTGACAACATACATTGGACAGTAAATTAGATAGAAGCAAAACATCTAATAATAAGCCTGTATATTCAGAAACATTGTAATTTTTGTTTATCTCCACGACTTTTTTTTTAGATTTCTTGTATCGTAGCATGATGTTATTCAATTTATTGACCACAGCTGTATTTGTTGCAATGCGGATTAATGATTTTAGATTGCAGCATAATTAAACTGAGGTTTTGGGATAAAATTAGATTTTTTTGCATGAATTTCTGCTGGTAAGGTAGTCTGTCATGGACGACTGCTTTAGGTATATAGTACTCCAAAAGAAAGGTTGAGAGGGAACTATAATTAGACATGAGGTCTCAGGAACTCAACTGCTTTGCTTTATGCTGATTAATGCTACAATATCTTCCACTCTTTAATTAAGTTGCTATTTGGAGAATGGCACTAGGGCTCTCTAGAGGTGTATTCAATTATCATACAGTAACACAAAAAAACAAAAAGTTTTAGGAGAACTGTACAATTATTATTTGAAAGGTTTGCAAAGAAATGGAAATCTTAAACTTTATTGTTTATTTAAAATATCACTATGAAAGCTAACATCTACTGTATTTTTCAGACTATAAGATTAACTTTTTCCCCCAAACTTTTGGGGGAAAATGGGGGTGCGTCTTGTAGGCGGAATCTACTTACAAGTAGTATTGCGGCAGCAGGAGTTGGGCGATTCTGCGGCGGTCCGACGCTGCAGGGCAATGATCACACTCACTTCCCAGGCTGATGCGGCAGTATTCCGTGGTGCACAGTGGTGCGGGGCTCCGCCGACATTTTCTGAAAGCGCAGAGCCCCGCACATCCCCACTGTTGCAATGAGGTGGCCTCCGGTAAAATAGCCTCCAGGAAAATGGCCGCCTAGTTGGCGCATGAGCAGATTGAGATCTCGGCAACGAGAAACACCCCATATGTGGCTGTACAGTACTGTTTAGCCACACAGCGAGACTCGGGAGGGACGGAGGGCTATTTGCCTTCTGGAGCACCGATTTTCCTAGAACAGTTTGCTAGTCCATATAAAGAACCCCTAAGTGCTAGAAAACTAGAATCCCCCTTTAAGTGACCCCATTTTGTAAATTACACCCCATTGGGAATTTATCTACAGGTGCAGATTTTTATTCATGGGTGTTTTCCAAAAACAAACAGTAGTGGATGTTGCTGAGTGAGAATTGCAAATTGCCATTATAATGACCAGTACGTTGTAGTGACCAGTACGTTATGCCCAGCTTATGCTTCTGGAGACATGCATGTGTAAATTAGGAGGAATCTCATAGCTGCAAAAATGGCAAACATGTGGACACTAAATGTGGTTTAAACCCACTGGGGCTCAGAAAGGAGGAGGGCATTTGGATTTTTGGAAATTTGTTGAATTACTTTTGGGGGTAAGGATCCATTTAGCTTTTCTAGAGCCTTAGTACTACCAGTAATGTGGAAGCTTTCTATATTTATGTTAACAAATGACAGACATTAGAGGGTACTTGCTTTTTTGTGGATCGATTTGAAGCTTTTATTGGGAACATTTTATATAACATTTAGGATCACATTTATGCGGCACTCTATGCTGAGCACTTACTTTGGGGTTTCTATCTAAATCTCCAAATGATGTGATTCAGATGAACCCCCGAGGGATCCATTAATTATAATGAGGCAGCAGAGTTACTTTGGACTCTGGCCTCTGTTCAGCAGTGTCCTTACCCCTGTAGCGGACCTTTGTTCATCTCATCCTCTAAGCGTACTATCAACTGTATGTCCCAATTAAGACAAAATAAACATTTATTTTAACCCCAAAAAGTGTACCATTTGGAACATGAACAGTGGTTAATATCCTGTAAGGGAAAGTTGGGATAGGAACCCTATTTCCCAATCTTAGATTTATCCAATTCATCCTCCCCCTCAATTGGCAGGATATATTGAACCCTGTAAAGTGGTTATTGTCCTAAGGAGGATGGTTTAGGCTAGCGCCCTCCAAAGGACAGTTGATCACCTCACCCTACGAGGGGACTGTCCACACTATGTCCCAATTGTGACAATGGATAAATTTGGTAACACAATGCGAGAAGAATGAAAGATGGCACTCACCGTGCGATTTGAACTTGCTTTATTGAACATAGTTTGGCTCAGGCTCGGGAGACATGTGCAAGGTACAGACTACGGCCGTTTTGCGCTTTGGGTAACACATCAACGGTGCTCTACATAGAGCATTGACAATGGTTAACTTCCAAAGAAGAACAGTTGGAATAAGTACCCTCAAAAGGATGCATGAAACCCTCACCCTATTGGAATATTGACTTTATTTCCTGATTAGAATCAAAGATCAATTGAATTTCACCCCAATTGGTGGGATTTATGGAATAATGGAATAACTTCTTTAGCAGGTGAGTTGGGGATAGCGTCTTCTATAGGTCATTGAGTTTACTTGCACAGTTTAAATATATTAACCTTATGTCTCAGTTTGAACTATAAATTAATTGAATTCCTCCACAGCTGGTGAGATATATGGAAAGTCAGGAATTTTGGGAGATTTGTTCATCTCTACTTCCATGTACTTGTTCCATTCCTTGCTATTCCAGCATCACATAAAAACTGTCTTTATTGCCCATAGTACTAGGGTTCAGCTTCATTCTTTAATAGCAGAATCCAAGATAAAAGATGAGCTGTGATCAGATGCTATGGGCAACAAAGGTAGTTTCATGAATTTATCTGATCACATTAGTTCTTAGTTAAAGGTGTTGTAAAAAAAAGTAGATATCCTTGTAGACCGATTGAATTTTGCCTAAAATGCTTGTTTTTTATTGCATCTAGGAATATACGTTTTAACATTCTGTGCTATATAGGAACATCTGTAAAAATTACTCAGTAATTTAATACATTGTGCAAATTTCACCTTTCTGTTGTCATGGATATATCTTCTGTGACTAAAGTGAAGCCTGAACACAGCACAGATTGGGCGAAAGTTGATTTTTAGTAAAACCTTTTATTAACCATTAAAGCACATGAAGTTTAAAACCTACACTTAAGAACCCCCAGGCACAGAAAGTCTGGCATCTTAGTCTCCAGCAACTAAGTAGGTCACAAAATCAGTCATGGAGGGCTTTATACGGTTTGTTCACTCTTACAAAATAAACCAGAACATTGTGTCTCACTTCTTACAACATTTAGCACCTCTAGAGACATCCTCTTGTTCCTCCCTGGGTGTCTCCCTCTGATTCCAACCAATAGATACATATAACTTACAAATATGGCAAATCCACACCGCTTCATGTATTTATTTGTAAATGTTGCTATCAATATGCAGCCATCCTGAAAGCCGCCTTAAGCACAGGCCTACCATGCCAATAGAAATATTCAGCCTTATTGTTACAAGAAATATGTAATATGCATTTTTATTCCATCCGAAATGGGTGACATATTATGATAGCTTTATTTTACATGAACTGAAGATAAAGATAATCATAAAAGAGGTGCCTGCTTTTGGTTTATAGATACTCGACTGGGATTACACAATTCTTCTATACATGTAATAAGGTTTAATCTAGTGATGTTCACTGCAAATAATTAATGTGCAGAAATCGCTTTTAATTGGTGAGATCAACTCTGTTACCAAATTAAAAATGGATCCTCTTGGCTAAAAATATGTTTTGCCAAACATGGAAAATTGTGGTCAGTCCTCCGTGTTGGTTAGTGAACTGGGACTTCTGTCTTGTGGCGACTGGGGAGCACTTATAGAGTGCTGGACAGTCCGCCTGATCTAACAGTATGGGCGTCATCAATAGGCTGTAAGCCAGACACAGTGCATTACACGTATCTGTGTGACTGGCGTCCTATAAAAGCTCCATCTGGGTGAATGTTTAATACTACAGAGCCATCCCCTCCATGAATTGGTAGGTTTGTGAGTGGTTGTTTCACCAATATTTTGCATCTGGGCGACCTCCGCCTATATCATGGGGGTATGCCGCATCCTGCTAGTGCATCAGACCTGGTGTTGGTAAGGCTGTATCTTTTTTTGTGATATTTTCAATCCTCGGCATGTAAAAAAATAGATTATTTGTGAAACGGCAGCATAGTAGAGACTTTTTCCTCTTGTGTCAGTCAGTTGCAGTAGCATAAAGTGATAGATCAGATATTAGTAAATGATTGCGGCATCTTCTTATATGGAGGAGGGGCCCCGGTACCTGCTGCCTTCCTTTCCTTACAGTTACAGACCTCATTATAATTTTTGGACAAGTGGAAGCAGAGCACCACCGTCCAATAGCGGACACTGATTGGCTGCAGCCCTCTCGTGACAATAACTAAATATTTAATTTTACAAAGGGGTAAATTAATTTAAAAAGGGTATTGTCCAGGTAGTTGATAACCACTTGAAGTTTATTTCAATTGTTTCTGTGTACAGGCTATCTCATAGAACACTAATCGTCTCTTCTAACTGCATTTTATATTAAAAAAAAATGAGTTTTTACCTTGCACTTGACTTGTGTATGAGGTTTTTGTTCCTCGATAACTGTTTCAGATAAATAGATTCACTTGGAAACCTTTGTAAACTCTAAGCAACATGATAAATTTCCCATCACAGTGTGAAGAGAAACAAAAACTGATATGTCCTAAGTGTAGTATTTATGTGCCATATATTCAGCTTTAATGACCTTGTTTGACATAGTAAAGTATTTGCTATCCTCATGGCAGTTCCCAAAGAAAGAAAAAATATGAAAGACAGTTTGAAGAGGACAAGCCACTATCTGCCTGGGTCAAACAAGAAATTAGTTCTGCAGGCTTTGACATATCTGTAATATTTTACAGTCTTTTCTGTTACCTTGCTTGGTGCTGTCTCATATAATGCGAATACAAGAAGAAATACAATGACTAATCCACAGACAAGTCTTCAGGATCCCCAGAAAATCATTGCTAGTTTGGCAAATGTACAGGCCAATTCAGAATCCTTCTTAAAACCCAATGTGATGAGTAGTGGTACCATTTTCATGCCTCCGGAACTTCTGCCCCAATGCATTGTGCTATGTGGGGAGCATATTTGAAGATGGTATTGTGATCAGTGCCCTGATTACTAATACTGTGACTCAAGTGTGGATTAAGAGTGAACTTATTTGACCCTTGTTCATGGGCTCCTTAACGACTTCCTTGATATTCACCATGCCTCCACCAATCAAATGTTTGTTTGTGGAGGTTTAACTTCTGCTAAACCCAAAAATCAAAACCATGACACTACTACAGTGTTCATGCTCTTCATACTTCATGACTCCCCCAGAAGACACTGCAGCTGAAACACGTGTTGTGGTGGTGGCACCACAGTTCCAAGGTAAATTATACTCTGCACAAACTTCATTTAAGATGTTCTACCACCTCGTAATATTTACGTATTAGTTCCCCCTGAGCTTTTTGAGTACCTACTCACCAGTCTACTATTGGGCATTTTTTCTGAAACTTTATATATATTTATTTAATTCTCCTTCCTTTGTACCAGTGCATCGTTTTTTACCATTTGTGTCATGATTTTGTAGCTGTGGTTCCCCCTATTCTCTAACCATTCTCTGTCTTCGTTATGCATCTTTTTTATGTCCTACATTTTAAGCATATTTCTAATAAATGTTATGTTATGTATTTATGTTGTAAGATTTACTACAAGACCAATATATCTAACTAGATGGAGGCCCGATGCAAGGGCGGTAATGTCACAATGTGGGCAGGCTTTGCAGCATTGAGAATCTCTCCCCATGTGCTTACCCACCTATCCACTCTCTTTCCCCATGTTCTGACTTCTCCCATCTGTGCTCTCTTCTTTGACCAGTCTACCCCATGTGCTATCCTCCTTGTCTGCTGTCTCTCTCCTTCCTGTGCTGTGTTCTCCCCTCATGTGCTGTCCCATTTGAGCTGTCTCCCCACTGTGCTCTGTCTCTCTCAACCCTGTGCGCTTTCCCTCTCCCCATCTGCTGTCTTCATCTCTTATGTGATCTCTTCTTTGACCTGTGTACCCCATGTGCTATACCGCAGCTCCTGGGCAGGGGAGGAAGCAAAAGACAATACTGACATTACAGCAGATTGCAAAGGATACATTTTTTGAGGTAAAATATTTTTTAAAAACAGCCAGTGAAATATTTTACCTCACAAAATGAATCCACTGTGACCTGCTGCTGTAATGTCAGTATTGTCTTTTGCTTCCTCCCCTGCCCAGGAGATGTGATATGCTCCGTACACGGTCAGACACAGACAATTTTTAAAATGAACTTTCGTTTGTGGGAAAACCCGTTTAATGTGACTGGCTTCCTCTGCCTGTAGACACGTCGCGCATCTGCCGCTGAGATCCGCCAAATGATTCACTGCACCTGCACATAATTCGCGTAGGCGCAGTTAATCAGACCGCCGGCATATTTGTGCAGACAAATAGTGGTGGTCACATTAAAACTGCGCATGCGCTCCTCCAAAGATGGCGGCAGTCAGTGAATCATTCAGCTGATCCTGGCAGCAGCGTGTTCGCGATGGTGTTCCACTGGTGGTACCGCGCAAGAGTCTGTGTGAGTGTGAGTGAGTGTGAGTGTGTGAGCGTGAGTGTGAGTGTGTGGAGAGTGAGAGTGTGAATGTGGGTGTGAGTGTGTGTGAATGTGTGAGTGTGTGAGTGTGAGAGAGTGTGAGTGTATGAGTGTGAGTGTGTGAGCATGAGTGTATGAGTCTGAGTGTGTGAATGTGAGTGTACGAGCATGAATGTGAGTGTGTGTGAGTGTGTGAATGTGAGTGTGTGAGTGTAACTGTGAGTGTGAGAGTGTGAATGTGAATGTGAGTGTGTGAGTGTGAGTGTGTGTGTGAGTGTGTGAGTGTGTGTGTGTGAGTGAGTGTGAGTGTATGAGAGTGTGTGAGAGTGTGTGTGAGAGTGTGTGAGTGTGTGTGAGTGTGCAAGTGTGTGTGAGTGTGAAAGTGTGAATGTGAGTGTGTGAGTGTGTGTGTGTGGTGCATACAGCGTATAGAGTATGTGTGTGTGTGGTGCAACAGTGTTTTGCTGGTGGTACCGCGCAATAGGTTGGTACCAGCAGCAGATTCCATATTGAGACACCCATCACTTGGATGTCCCAATATGGTGGTCGGTGAACTTCCTCCGCTTGGAATTCTGGGATACGGTGACATCTGGACAGAACAGGAAATTAAAACATTACAAGGCAATTATATAAATAAATGATACCCATGGCCTGCTGGGGTGAGTGACAGAGTCAGCAACTTTGTGCTAAAGTCACAACTCTTAACAGTATGAGTGTCTGGAGAACACCAATTCTGTTAACAACGCAGCAGACAAGGCAGCCCACGACCAGACAGGCCCTTCTGGCATTTGCCAGAATTGCCAGATGGCCAGTCCGGCCATGGGTAAGACTCCTACCAATTTTAGCCCTGGAAAACTACTTTAAACACTGTTTGACCAAGGAGCTTTTGGCAACCTCTGCCCATAGCCCATTAGACATTGCCCTAATGCCAAATTGTCAGTCATCCAATGCAAAGAATATTAGGATATGTTTACACAAACTTTTTTAAGGAAAAAATTCATGTAAAAAATGCGGTTCGAATACACTTCTTTCTCACTTCAATGCAAAATATCTTTGCTGTTCGTGTGACAAACTTTCTGAGACCTTTCTCTTTTTTGATGCATATTCCTTGTGGAAAGTGCTGCAAAATTGACACTTTTAAAGAAGAGTTCCCATCAAAGTGTTTATCCTCTTAATAAATTGCAGTCATATTATATGGCACTGTGTACTTACAATTGACCATTTTGCCTTTCTGCCCAGCTAATTCTTCTCTTTTCTCTATGTAAAAACAGAAAGTCTCTTTACCCTGTATGAGTCAGGGAAAAGAGACTTTTCCCTGACCCCCCCCCACTTCTATTCCTGACCCATCTTCTCCACTCCTCCTCCTCTACCAAGGACTTTTTTAGTGATGACTCATGCAGGGAAAAAAATCCTGTATCTACATAAAGCTTAGAAGGATTTAGCCAGTCTGTGTTTACTCATCTGATGCCATAGACCTAATGGAAAAGAGAAAAATTAGCTGGGTAGAATGGCAAAATGAGCAATTGTAAGTACACAGTGCTTTATAATATGGTGACTGAACTATTTTAATAGGATAACAACTTTGATGGGAGGGCTCCTTTAAGTCAAAAGTCTGATAAAAGTGAGGAAATAAAGCTTTAAGAACCTCTTTAAAACCTCTACAGGAAAGACTTCAAGAAAAAAATTATCCAAAAGCAAAAAATGGTGCATTTCTTGAAGTGGATTACTCTTGAAAAACTCATAAGATTTTTTTTTCCTCTTAAAAACATTTCTTTAGCTTGCTACAAGGACTAAAGCAAACATATATATTATGACTGACGCTAATTAGCTAATTGAAAACATGGGGATAATTATGTCTCTTCCTTAGGCTGGCTTATTACAGGCAACAATATAACTCTTCCCGATGCTCTCCTGCTAGGTTCAAGCAAAATCCTATTACATATTTTATAATCAGAAGTTCAAAAACTCTTTGATTTGTCCATGATAAGATGCAGCAATAATCATCCTTTTTGCAGAATCTTGTAAAAACATCTCCATTTATAGCTCCAGATTTTTTTTCTTTCCTTTATAATAATCTCCCAGCGAGAATATTCTTTTTTAAAGATTTTTACCTTGTAGTTTGCAACTCATTCAAGTTAAACTTGTCAGCGATGTGCGGTGACTTTATCAGTGCGGTATAATTATGTGAGGAAGTTGGTGTCCTACATTTTCATTTATAGAATATTTTCTAAGGAGATTCTGAATAAAATGAAGATCTGCATAAATTCATTTACCTGTAACCTTCTCTTGGCGCCGACACACTTTTTAGTGTTCTTTTGTAGCATAAATAATTGTAAATGGAAGTAGAAATGATATTGTGAGCCATGAGCCACGCAATTCCCCCGCACCTGAATGTAAATGATATATTATTATGGTAGATATTATTGTATGTTGGAATATATGAAATGAATACATAGTAATCATTGTCTCTGGTATCATGTCCATCACCAATGTATGAGATATTGGTCTACCCCTAACCAGATCTTGGATCCTGAATAGCAATGATGTTTCCTTTTCATTAACCTGAGCTCACATATCCTGGTACACCTTCCTCATTCACTGTCTGCACAATAGATAAAGTTGAAATTTGTCTAACCCCTTCATGACCTAAGGTATTTTCATTTTTGCGCTTTCATTTTTTGCTTCCCTTCTTCCCAGAGCCATAACTTTTTTCGTTTTTGGTCAAAATGGACCTTGTGAGGTCTTGTTTTTGCGGGACGAGTTGTACTTTTGAACAACATGATTGGTTTTAACATATTATGGGAAAAAAAATTCCAAGTGCAGTGAAATTGCAAAAAAAGTGCAATTCCACGGTTGTTTTTTGTTTTTTTATGTTCACTAAATACTAAAACTGACCTGCCATTACGATTCTCCAGGTCATTATGAGTTCATACAGAGCAAACACGTCTAGGTTCTTTTTTATTTAAAATACAAAGTTTGGTAAAAAAAAAATAAAATTGCCCCATTTTCCGAGACTTGTAGCGTCTCTATTTTTCGTCATTTATGGCTGGATGAGGTCTTATTTTTTGTGTGGCGAGTTAGTTATTAGTTATAGTAACATAGTTATTAAGGTTGAAGGAAGACTTTAAGTCCATCTAGTTCAACCCATATCCTATCCTAACCTGCCCTAACATGTTGATCCAGAGGAAGGCAAAAAAAATCCAAGTGGCAAACAGTAAGCTTCACATTGGGAAAAAAATTCCTTCCCGACTCCACATACGGCAATCAGACTAGCTGCCTGGATCAACGCTGTATCTAGGAAACTAGTGAATATAGCCTGTAATATTATACTTTTCAAGAAAGGCATCCAGTCCCTTCTTAAATTTTAGTAAGGAATCACTCATTACAACATTAGACGGCAGAGAGTTCCATAGTCTCACTGCTCTTACAAGCAGTTGACATTTTTAATGATACCATTTTGGTGTAGATACAATCTTTTGATCGCCCGTTATTGCTTTTTATTGCAATGTAGTGGTGACCCAAAAAACGTAATTCTGGAGTTTTGAATTTTTTTCTCATTACGCCGTTTACCGACCGAGTTAATTCTTTCTTTATATTGATAGATCGGGCAATTCTGAATGCAGTGATATAAAATATGTGTATGTTTGATTTTTTTTAATTGTTTTATTTTGAATGGGGAGAAAGGGGGGTGAGTAGAACTTTTATATATTTTTTTATTTTTTAAATATTTTTAAAAACTTTTTTTTTAATTTTTGCATGCTTCATTGATCTCCATGGAAGAATAGAAGCTGCAGTTGTCTGATTGTCTCTGCTACATACAGGCGATGCTCAGATCGTCTGTATGCAGCAGAAATGCATATTTGCTATGAGCACTGACCACCGGGCGGCGCTCAAAGCAATCCGGCTATGACAATCATAGAGGTCTGCTGGAGACCTCGGGTTGTTATGCCACATCATCGGTGACCCATGATCACATGATGGGGTCACCGATGGGCAGGATTTCTGGCGCACTTACCGGAAGCACAATTTAAATGCCGCTGTCAGAGATTGACAGCGGCATTTAACAGATTAACAGCCACGGGTGGATCGCTATTCCACCCGCGGCTGTTAGAGGCACATGTCAGCTGTTCAAAACAGCTGACATGTGCCGAGAAAGATGTGGGCTCAGCGCCAAAGTCCTCATTAAAGGGAAGGATTCTGACATGCTCGTACTCAAGTTTTTGTTACAAATTTTCATCATTTTCAATGTCTACTCAATTCTGTGTAACATTTATATACATTTTATTGATACATATTTAGCAGCAAACTACTAGACGTGAGATTTAACTCACAAAGGATTTCTCAACTTCCGTCCTTAAGCAGCCATAAAAGATTGTGTTATCCAGATGCTCTTAGTATCGCACATTTGATGTACAGTAAATATTGCCAGTGACAAAGAAATTATAACATGCATTTTCTACATAAGTTACCCCCAAATTATGACCTGTTGGGGGCACTTGAGAACTGGAGTTGAGAAACGTTGGCCTAGACTGTGCACACGTCTATCAATTCATGTGAAACTACTTGTGTGAGTTTGAAAGAGTTTTCCTGGATTTTGATAGTCTTCATTATCTGATTGCTGGTGGACTGAATGGGCTATGGTGCACCTATAGATGCAATACCCTATTAATTTTGCCAGGAATTAGAACTCCCTTCAGCTTAGTCTTATATAAGTTAAAGGGATTCAGCTACAATTCTGGGCATACACCCATCTACAAAATGTGCATTGCAAAGCCTGGCAAAGAACAAACTTACCTGAGTTAGGCCAACTTCAATTAGAATATTGATGGTATATTACAAGCACATCACTGCGTATAGGGAGAGGGAGACCTGTCCTAGCTGTACAGCTGTACTAAGCATTTGGAGGCTGGTCAGTACTGCTGAGCAAAAGAATAAAGGATTGGTGTAAAATATCCCCCTCAGCCACACTATGAGTGGGTGGGCATTGCTGTACAATGAGGCATAGCTTAATTAGTAATTTGGAGGTGCTTAGTGAGGGAGTGATACCAGATAATAGAAGTTGCTTACTTGCAAAAGAAGGATGATAAGATGTTTAGGATGCCGGTAATGGATGATGTGTGTGGTGTCAACATGTCCAGTAAATGAGTGACTGAAACATGCACTTTGAGTAGTGTGTGACCTGTATGAACTTGATGTGTTCAGTGTGTTTGATTGCCAACTATGTGGCATGTAGCTAGTGTCCAATGTGTCATGTGTCTAGGTTGTGACAGTCAACTATGTGGCATGTGTCTAGTGTCCAATGTGGTAAGTGTCTACAGTGTGACAGTCAACTATGTGTCATGAATCTAGTGTCCAAAGTGGCAAGTGTCTAATGTGTGACAGTCAACCATGTGGCATGTGTCTAGTGTTCAATGTGGTAAGTGTCTAGGGTGTGACTTAGGCTACTTTCACACATCAGGTTGTTTCCGCCAGGCAGGATCCGGCGTCGCGCCGGAGCGACGAACCGTAGTAAATTGTGGAAAACTGATGAAATGGATCAGTTTTTCCGCCGGATCTGTCTAGTGGATTCAGCAAAAAAACGGATCCGTTTCATCAGTTTTCCATCTGTTTTGTCCGTTTTTTTATCCATTTTATGACGGATCCGGTTTTTAAAAACGCCCATGGGAAGCTCCCAAACGATGATCTGTTTCCTGGGGGCTGGCCAATTGGATCTGAGCATGATTAGACTTAAAAACCGGATCTGGTGACTGGATCTATCTTTTTCCAGATCCGACGCATTCCGGCGCCCATAGACTTTCATTGTAGCAAAAATCTGGAAGCGCCGCATCCGGCGCTGTCCGGTTTTTCGCCGAAGACAAAAAACGTTACTGGAGACGTTTTTTTCCAGATGTCAGAATTAAAATTTTAGCTGGATCTGGCAAAAAACAGAAGAAACGGGCTGCCATGCGGCGCGATCTGGCGCTAATACAAGCCAATGAGAAAAAAACGGTTCCGGCGGCAGATTTTGTCGGATCCGGTTTTTCTAAAAATAGCGGGATCCTGCCTGTCGGAAAAAACTGATGTGTGAAAGTAGCCTTACAACTACATTGAGGTTGGCTGACAAAACGTGAGGTTTTAATAGAAACAGGATAGGATGATACCGATTGGGTACACCTGGTTGCAATGGGATGGCTTTTATACTTTTTTTTTTATCAAAATAGTGTTAACTAAGCACCCTATGTTTTTTATATATTTTATTAGTATTTACTTACTACAGAGTATATGCTCATTTTGTTTTTTTCTTGTGATTTGTCAGTGAAATGGCCAAAGTGTGACCAGTCTCCTACATATTGCAAGTATACGAACTTATACTCCGGCTTATTTCTTTAGTTTTCCTGTATTTTTTGTACTTTGTACAGGGACATCAGCCCATTTTTGAACTAGGAATTTCATCTATTTAGCATGAGCAGCTGTCTGAACAGTCGGGCGTCTGTCCTGCTCTGCCCTTATCTACACTGAGGTCGGCTGACACAAGGTGAGGTTTTAGTACTAGAGATAGGATAGGACCATTCCGATTGGGTGCACCTTATCACGGTGGGATGATTTTTCCACTTTTTTTTATCAAAATAGTATTAACTAAGTACTCTATGTTATTTACAGTACAGACCAAAAGTTTGGACACACCTTCTCCTTCAATGATTCCTCTGTATTTTCAGGACTATGAAAATTGTAGAATCACACTGAAGGCATCAAAACTATGAATTAACACATGTGGAATTATACATTACACTTTACAAAAAAGTGTGAAACAACTGAAAATATGTCTTATATTCTGGTTTCTTCAAAGTAGCCACCTTTTGCTTTGATTACTGCTTTGCACGCAGAAAAGGTGAACGGATGGACTCTACATGCCTAGTACCCACCCAAAATTGAAGCAGTGAGCAGTCCAGCTCACCCCAAACCATCTCGATTGGGTTCAGGTCTGGTGACTGTGGAGGCCAGGTTATCTGGCGTAGCATCCCAACACTCTCCTTCTTGGTCAAATAGCACTTACACAGCCTAGAGGTGTGTTTGGGGTCATTGTCCTGTTTAAAAATAAATGATGGTCCAACTAAACGCAAACCGGATGGAATAGCATGCTGCTGCAAGATGCTGTGGTAGCCATGCTGGTTCAGTGTGCCTTCAATTTTGAATAAATCCCCAACAGTCTCACCAGCAAAGCACCCCCACACCATCACACCACCTCCTCCATGCTTCACTTTTGGAACCAGGCATGTAGAGTCCATCCGTTCACCTTTTCTGCGTGCAAAGCAGTAATCAAAGCAAAAGGTGGCTACTTTGAAGAACCTAGAATATAAGACATATTTTCAGTTGTTTCACACTTTTTTGTAAAGTGTAATGTATAATTCCACATGTGTTAATTCATAGTTTTGATGCCTTCAGTGTGAATTTACAATTTTCATAGTCATAAAAATACAGAAAAATCTTTAAATGAGAAGGTGTGTCCAAACTTTTGGTCTGTACTGTATATGTACTATTACTGATAACTTACCATAGGGCATATGCTCATTTTGTTTTTTCTTGAGTTTCTTCTGTGAAATGGCCACAGTGTGAACATGCTTCTACACATTGCACGTATACCAACTTATTCTCCGGCACAATACTTTCATTTTACATTGCATATATCTAGTGTCTAATATGGCATATATCAGGTGTGACTGGCATCTATGTGGCCTGTGTCTATTGTCTAATGTGGCCTGTGTCTATTGTCTAATGTGGCCTGTCTCTAATGTGTGACAGGCTTCTATGTGGCTGTGTCTAATGTGGCCTGTCTCTAATGTGTGACAGGCTTCTATGTGGCATGTGTCTAGTGTCTAATGTGGCCTGTCTCTAATGTGTGACTGGTGTCTATGTGGCCTGTGTCTAGTGTCTCATGTGGCCTGTCACTAATGTGTGACAGGCTTCTATGTGGCCTGTGTCTAATGTGGCCTGTCTCTAATGTGTGACAGGCTTCTATATGGCATGTGTCTAGTGTCTAATGTGGCCTGTCTCTAATGTGTGACTGGTGTCTATGTGGCCTGTGTCTAGTGTCTCATGTGGCCTGTCACTAATGTGTGACAGGCTTCTATGTGGCTGTGTCTAATGTGGCCTGTGTCTATTGTCTAATGTGGCCTGTCTCTAATGTGTGACAGGCTTCTATGTGGCTGTGTCTAATGTGGCCTGTCTCTAATGTGTGACAGGCTTCTATGTGGCATGTGTCTAGTGTCTAATGTGGCCTGTCTCTAATGTGTGACTGGTGTCTATGTGGCCTGTGTCTAGTGTCTCATGTGGCCTGTCACTAATGTGTGACAGGCTTCTATGTGGCCTGTGTCTAATGTGGCCTGTCTCTAATGTGTGACAGGCTTCTATGTGGCCTGTGTCTAATGTGGCCTGTCTCTTATGTGTGACAGGCTTCTATGTGGCCTGTGTCTAATGTGGCCTGTCTCTGATGTGTGACAGGCTTCTATGTGGCCTGTGTCTAATGTGGCCTGTCTCTAATGTGTGACAGGCTTCTATGTGTCTAGTGTCTAATGTGGCCTGTCTCTAATGTGTAACTGGCATATATGTGGCCTGTCTCTAATGTGTAACTGGCATATATGTGGCCTGTCTCTAATGTGTGACTGGTGTCTATGTGTCTAGTGTCTAATGTGGCCTGTCTCTAATGTGTGACTGGTGTCTATGTGTCTAGTGTCTATGTGGCCTGTCTCTAATGTGTGACAGGCTTCTATGTGGCCTGTGTCTAATGTGGCCTGTCTCTAATGTGTGACAGGCTTCTATGTGGCCTGTGTCTAATGTGTGACAGGCTTCTATGTGGCCTGGGTCTAATGTGGCCTGTCTCTAATGTGTGACAGGCTTCTATGTGGCCTGTGTCTAATGTGTGACAGGCTTCTATGTGGCCTGGGTCTAATGTGGCCTGTCTCTAATGTGTGACTGGCTTCTATGTGGCCTGTCTCTAATGTGGCCTGTGTCTAGTGTGTGACAGACTTCTATGTGTCTAGTGTCTAATGTGGCCTGTCTCTAATGTGTGACTGGCTTCTATGTGGCCTGTCTCTAATGTGGCCTGTGTCTAATGTGTGACAGGCTTCTATGTGTCTAGTGTCTAATGTGGCCTGTCTCTAATGTGTGACAGGCTTCTATGTGGCCTGTGTCTAATGTGTGGCAGGCTTCTATGTGGCCTGGGTCTAATGTGGCCTGTGTCTAATGTGTGACAGGCTTCTATGTGGCCTGTGTCTAATGTGTGACAGGCTTCTATGTGGCCTGTGTCTAATGTGTGACAGGCTTCTATGTGGCCTGTCTCTAATGTGGCCTGTGTCTAATGTGTGACAGGCTTCTATGTGTCTAGTGTCTAATGTGGCCTGTCTCTAATGTGTGACAGGCTTCTATGTGGCCTGTGTCTAATGTGTGACAGGCTTCTATGTGGCCTGTCTCTAATGTGTGACTGGCTTCTATGTGGCCTGTCTCTAATGTGGCCTGTGTCTAATGTGTGACAGGCTTCTATGTGTCTAGTGTCTAATGTGGCCTGTCTCTAATGTGTGACTGGCTTCTATGTGGCCTGTCTCTAATGTGGCCTGTGTCTAGTGTGTGACAGACTTCTATGTGTCTAGTGTCTAATGTGGCCTGTCTCTAATGTGTGACAGGCTTCTATGTGGCCTGTCTCTAATGTGGCCTGTGTCTAATGTGTGACAGGCTTCTATGTGTCTAGTGTCTAATGTGGCCTGTCTCTAATGTGTGACAGGCTTCTATGTGGCCTGTGTCTAATGTGGCCTGTCTCTAATGTGTGACAGGCTTCTATGTGTCTAGTGTCTAATGTGGCCTGTCTCTAATGTGTGACTGGCTTCTATGTGGCCTGTCTCTAATGTGGCCTGTGTCTAGTGTGTGACAGACTTCTATGTGGCCTGTGTCTAATGTGGCCTGTCTCTAATGTGTGATAGGCTTCTAAGTGGCCTGGGTCTAATGTGGCCTGTCTCTAATGTGTGACAGGCTTCTAAGTGGCCTGGGTCTAATGTGGCCTGTCTCTAATGTGTGACTGGCTTCTATGTGGCCTGTCTCTAATGTGGCCTGTGTCTAGTGTGTGACAGACTTCTATGTGGCCTGTGTCTAATGTGGCCTGTCTCTAATGTGTGATAGGCTTCTAAGTGGCCTGGGTCTAATGTGACCTGTCTCTAATGTGTGACAGGCTTCTATGTGGCCTGTCTCTAATGTGGCCTGTGTCTAATGTGTGACAGGCTTCTATGTGTCTAGTGTCTAATGTGGCCTGTCTCTAATGTGTGACTGGCTTCTATGTGGCCTGTCTCTAATGTGGCCTGTGTCTAGTGTGTGACAGACTTCTATGTGGCCTGTCTCTAATGTGGCCTGTCTCTAATGTGTGATAGGCTTCTAAGTGGCCTGGGTCTAATGTGGCCTGTCTCTAATGTGTGACAGGCTTCTATGTGGCCTGGGTCTAATGTGGCCTGTGTCTAGTGTGTGACAGGCTTCTATGTGGCCTGGGTCTAATGTGGCCTGTGTCTAGTGTCTAATGTGGCCTGTCTCTAATGTGTGACTAGGGTCTAATGTGGTCTTTTATTTTACATAAAACAGGCAACCGCTACAAGCAGAAACACTTGGAAAATATTACCAAGATTTTGTTAAACCTTTATTAAAATATTCCAAAAACGTGTCAGTGCAGAAATGGCATGTAAATATGATGTGTTAGATTTTCTTTTCCTTTTCTCCAATTATACTGACTTCAAAAAAGGAGCTAAATTAAAAATTTACTTCTCAGAACTGAGTCTCCGAATTTCCCTAACTTCCAAAGAGAAGAAGATCCACCGTCACATACATAATTTAAAAGGATCTCAAAGACTGAATTTCTGTGAAATTGCTTTGAAGTGTTTCACTCAAACCATGTAAATACACTGCAGGACCTTCCGACTATCACAAAAACAAGTTTCTTCTCGAAAGTAACAAATTAGATATTTTTTTCTATAGTCAATTTTTCCAAATCTTTTTGTCCAACTACCACACAGAGAACTATGTCGATCTCCTCCCAGTCCACATTCGACAATGAAGAGCACATGTATAATATTAATGGTGCATCTACAGGATATACTGTACGGCATATTCTGTGGTATGGGAAGTTTCTACAAGCTTACAGTCAAATCAACTACCTGACAACCTTATACCAATATATGTGGGAACATGATCTAATAGTGGACTTCAAACGATGCATGTGGACATCCAGAAAGAATATTAACTATCTGTTAGCCTGAAGTTGCCTTTACAGTGTACATCTATGAGATCTCGTTCTAACGCTCCAAAGGCTTGTAAAGCAACTTCCAATTTACACATAGACCCCTGTGTGATCAGGTGAGTTAGATCTTCAGTCACATAAGTGAGAAGAGGAGCGGCGAGGAGCTGGAAACTCGGAAGATGGAGATCGGTAGGTATTTTATTTGTACTAACATTACTCAACTCATGTGTTTAGACATATTTAGCCAATAAAAGAAAATATTGGGATTACTTCTTTCAAGCATTACTTCTCATTGAGTTTGGTAAGAGTTTACCTCTTAGACCCCAAAAACTGCAAGAGGACCTAAATAATTGATTTGGACACATCTAGTGCAGGCCACTGCCTTCTCTTCATATTATTAGTGACATCATAAAGCGTAAATAATGACTTAGATCAATCAGCATTTCAGTGAGCCAGTGATAGGCCAAGAGAACTTAATGAGGTTGTCCAAGTTTGGGGTGAAAGTCAGCACTCTTCATGACTGCATGTATGGGATTGGCATATATGCGGTCACGTGACAACTAGACGTGCACAACCTCACTCAATTCACTTGTATTGAGCCAGACTGTGCATGTCTAGTAGGAATGTGGCCAGAAGCGTGAAAATCCTATGACTACACGCTCACGCTGCCTACACTGGAGAACCCTAACAGCATGAGATGAGCGTGCTGTGAAGATTCAGAAGTCTGCAGTCAACTCTCTATGTTACTTTCCTAACAAACCTAGGCAAACTAGGCAAGGATTTCTTTATTTGTACCACCCATATAAATCCTTAAATCTCTATTCAAAAGTTGCATCTTTTCTTATAAGCTGTTTTATGAATAAACTGAGCTCCTTAAACATTGGTACTTTTAAAAGTAAGTGTTACCACTAGAGAAAAGAGCTGTTTTTTTTTCCAAAAGTAGCACCACTCTCTAATAACAGTGTGTCTGATATTGCAACATATCCACATGCTAGTACATGTAAAAGACAGCAATAGTGAAAGAAAGCAGAAAGTGCGCTCATAGGGTTAGCACATATGGATAGAATATGGAGGTGAAAACATACATGGATTACAGAGGCTCACCTCTAGGTGTTGTCCTTATGATAGGCACAACACTATTATAGTACATGTAGTGGGGAACGTAACTGCATTCAATGGCTAAATTGTGAAATGCAGAATAGAGAAGGTATTTAGGGCGTGGGTAATACTTGCCAGTGGTGAACATCAGAGTAACGCAGAAATCCCAGAACATGTAGACAGGGCAATGCAATCGCCATACAGTTTCCGTAGTTCCTGGTTTCTACCAAGGTGGACTTTCTTTCTTGAGTGACAGTTCTGGTGAGCAGCAGAGCTGTATCATTACTAGAACTATAAAGCTCAGCACAAGTTCTGAAATATTACTCATTCAGCTCTCAGTGGTTTGTTCTGAGTTTACACTATTATCCCTATACTTACATGTAGAGATAACAGGTTACTTGAACAAGCACACAGGTCACCAAGAGCTGTGAGCTGTGATTAGGAGACTGTGATTAGCTCCTCAGAAGCTCAGAGGGAGGTGAGCATCTATTTGCTGAATATAAATCAGTGGGAAGGAGAGAGCTGACTGGGTTGTTAAGGGTTAATTCTGCTCCTGGAATGTAATTACTGCACACACTCCAAGGCTAGCAGCTGAGCTCCATATAAATCAGCTGTACATTGTGTAAGATAAAAGCTTTCATTGCAGGAGAATGACAGCCGAAAGAAAAAGCAAGTCAATTTCAAACTTGCTCATTTTCTTCCTGTTTAACTAATTAAAGTAATTTAATAACTCAACACTACCTCTTTAAGACATTTGGCTTGAAAGTCTCATTTGAGCATCACAAACACAAATATTTCCTTACAACTTTTGAAGTCAAGCTGTGATAAATGAGGAAACTAGAATGCCATCTGTACATTGCATCAGAGAGTACACGGTGATCCCGTAAATAAGTTCTTTGCATCACTGTAGCGCATTCATTTAGAGTTCCTTTAGAATAGTACAGAGTTTCCAAATACTTTCTCCCTCAGTCCTGTCTTTTGAGCAAAATAGAGTAATTCAAGCCAGCACAGTTCAGCCAAGGTGTCTTCTAATTCCTTTTATTGGCTTATTAATGATAAATTCCATAGAACACTTTGCCCTCAGTCTTAATTCACATTTACCTAACATGTGCATAATACAGTCCACAGATTTTATTTTTATTCTTATGGCTCCTGAACGTCTATAAATCTTTAGTGAAGTCAGGCAGCATTTCCACTTGGTGATTACTTTATACGGAAAAATAGTGAAAGTGGGGGAGATTATTTATAGCCGCTGAAGATTCTATAATAGGAAAGATGAAATGAATAAGTAGTGCGGGGCAGAGAAGTATGGAATCCACTATTATGCTCGTAAACGTTAATGTTTCCTGAAAGCGGCAACAGACTGAAAAATACAAGGAAAATTCTTCCTTAAAATTCTACCAAAAATACGTTTAATAAATTTAAAGTAGAAGTGTCATTTTCACATTTCCTTGGTAGATTTCTGGAAACTTTTGATTGCCTACTATTTACATTCATGGCCAAAAGTTTTGAGAATGACACAAATATTAATTTTTACAAAGTCTACTGCTTCACTTTTTCTAATGGCAATTTGCATATACTCCAGAATGTTATAAAGAGTGATCAGCTTAACAGCAATTACTTGCAAAGTCAATATTTGGCTACAAAATGAACTTTATCCCCCAAAACACATTTCAACATCATTGCAGCCCTGCCTTAAAAGGACCAGCTAACCTCTTTTCAGTGATTGCTCCATTAACACAGGTGTGGGTGTTGATGAGGACATGGCTGGAGATCAATCTGTCAAGATTAAGTAAGAATGACACCACTGGACACTTTAAAAGGAGGCTGGTGCTTGGCATTATTGTTTCTCTTCAGTCATCTTTGCAATGCACAAAAATGGCCTAACAGGGAAGAGTATCGCAGCTAGAAAGATTGCACCTCAGTCAACAATCTATCGCATCATCAAGAACTTCAAGGAGAGAGGTTCCATTGTTGCCAAAAAGGCTCCAGGGCGCCCAAGAAAGACCAGCAAGCACCAGGACTGTCTATTAAAAGTGTTTCAGCTGCGGGATCGGGCTACCAGCAGTGCAGAGCTTGCTCAGGAATGGCAGCAGGCAGGTGTGAGTGCATCTGCACGCACTGTGTGGCGGAGACTCTTGGAGCAAGGCCTGGTCTCAAGGAGGGCAGCAAAGAAGCCACTTCTCTCCAGAAAAAACATCATGGACAGACTGATATTCTGCAAAAGGTACAGGCAGTGGACTGCTGAGGACTGGGGTAAAGTTATTTTCTCTGATGAATCCCCTTTTCGATTGTTTGGGACATCAGGAAAACGCCTCATTCGGAGAAGACAAGGTGAGCGCTACCACCAGTCTTGTCTCATGCCAACTGTTAAGCATCCTGAAACCATTCATGTGTGGGGTTGCTTCTCAGCCAAGGGAATCGGCTCTCTCACAGTCTTGCCTAAAAACACAGCCATGAATAAAGAATGGTACCAGAATGTCCTCCAAGAGCAACTTCTCCCAACCCTCCAAGAGCAGTTTGGCGATCAACAATGCCTTTTCCAGCATGATGGAGCACCTTGCCATAAAGCAAAGGTGATAACTAAATGGCTCAGGGAACAAAACATAGAGATTTTGGGTCCATGGCCTGGAAACTCCCCAGATCTTAATCCCATTGAGAACTTGTTGTCAATCATCAAGAGACGGGTGGACAAACAAAAACCTAAAAATTCTGACAAAATGAAAGCATTGATTGTGCAAGAATGTACTGCTATCAGTCAGGATTTGGTCCAGAAGTTGATTGAGAGCATGCCAGGGAGAATTGTAGAGGTCCTGAAGAAGAAGGGTCAACACTGCAAATATTGACTTGCTGCATTAACTCATTCTAACTGTCAATATAAGCTTTTGTTACTCATATGTTTGCAATTATTATATTTCTGTCTGTGATAAAAACATCTGTCAAACACACATAAAAACCAGAGGCCAGCAGATCATGTGAAAATATAATATTTGTGTCATTCTCAAAACTTTTGGCCATGACTGTACATAGTAAAATGCAAACTTTTGTAAAATACTTAAGAAATGAAAAGTCTATGATGTAAGAGCAATCTCACTGATAAATTAATTAAGAAGAGAATGCTGCGTACACTAGCATTTTATAGTGCCACACAAAACCTCTAAGGCGATGTTCACATTTTCAGTATTTAGTCAGTATTTCACATCAATATTCCAGGAGTGGAACAATCAGAGGAAAAGTATAAGGCCGGCGTCACACTCACAGTAGAAAAAAACGGACCATATCATACGGGCGTAATACGCCGAAATGTTGCCTGCACACTAATCCGTATTTCCTCCATTGTCAAGGTGTGGCTGCGTATTTTGCGCATGTAAGCATCCGTATGCAATCCGTATGGCATCCGTATGGCGAGATTTTCTCGCCGGCTTGCAAAACCGACATATAATTGATCCCAATGACAGTTTTTAAATCACAAAAGAAAGAATAGATATAAACACATAGAATACATATATATATATATATATATATATATATACATGTCATTGAGACATATATATGCATATATTTATAGTTCATGCACTTCTACATAGTATAATAGCTGCTAATTCAATTGTCGGCTTTTGTAAAATTACAGAACCCGACATGAAATGACACATGGTTTACATGCAGTTAACCATGTCATTTGATGTAGTTTGATATATGGGTTTCACTAACAATTACATGAGTGTATGTTTGCAAAATTTCATACATGTAGGGGTTAATTAAATGTGTAAATTCATTGAAAAAAAATGCGTGGGCTCCCGCGGTATTTTGTCCACCAGACAGGGAAAGCCAGCGAGTGTGGGCAGATAATATAAGCTTAGGGAGGGTGCATTTTTTTGTGCCCCCCGGCTACTAAGATCTTCCCCCAGCCACCCCAGAAAAAGCACATCTATGAGTAGATGCGCCTTTTCTGGCACTTAGCCCGTCTATTCCCATTGCCCTGTAGCGGTGGCTAATGGGTTAATAATGGGTTAAGGCCACCTTGCTATTGGAAGGTGACTTTAAGCAAGGTTAATAATTGAGAGTTGTCAATTAGACAACTCTCAATTATTAATCCTATTGTATTAAATGTTTACAAAAAACACAGACACATTAATTAAATCAGTTCAGTTCAGGTCAGCCGGGATTCCCGCTGATGTCACTGATGCTGTGCGGAGTTCCTGGCTGACCTGAACTGAACTGATTAGCATGGTAAGCAATGTGTGTTTCAGGTGATGTTGGGGGAGGGGGATAATGGTTCTCTGGAACAGAATGTCCCTGACCTACCTGTGTCCCGTGGCAATTTTGGGAGTGAGCAGTTGCGAGACCCCACTCTTAAACATGCCAGGGAAAGTATAACTGTTCTGAATGAGATCCCACAAGAGCCCGGCTCTGATAAACGATTTCCCCATTTTGCCATGAACAATGACCTGCTATATAGGGTCACTAAGGTCAAGGGAAAGGTTGTGAGTCAGCTCCTGGTACCTAAGCCATATAGAAGTATGGTGCTAGATTTGTCACATAACCACGTGCTTGGTGGGCACCTGGGGATGGACAAGACCCAGGAAAGAATCCTCCAGAGGTTTTACTGGCCAGCGGTTTATCGAGATGTGGGGGATTATTGCAAATCCTGCCCCACGTGTCAGATAAATGCTTCGGTTTCCCACTTCCGCAGTCCATTAGTCCCGCTTCTGGTTATAGAGATACCATTTGAAAGGGTAGCGATGGACTTGGTAGGGCCTATTGTGAAATGAGCCAGGGGGCACCAATACATACTAGTGGTACTTGATTATGCAACCCGGTACCCCGAGGCTGTCCCTTTAAGAAATATGGCGTCAAAAAATATTGCACGGGAACTCTTTCATATGTTTTCCAGGACAGGAATCCCTAAAGAGATCCTCACGGACCAAGGCACACCTTTTATGTCCAAGGTGATGAAGGAGCTGTGTAAGTTGCTTAAAATCTTGCACATTCGAACATCCGTGTATCACCCCAGACGGATGGGCTGGTTGAACGTTTTAATAAAACGTTAAAACATATGTTAAAGAAAGCAGTGGAGAAAGATGGTCGGGACTGGGACTACCTGTTACCCTACCTAATGTTTTCGGTCAGAGAGGTGCCCCAAGCCTCTACTGGGTTTTCTCCCTTTGAGTTGGTATATGGTTGGCACCCGTGGGGCTTGCTAGATATAGCCAAGGAAGTATGGGAGACCGAGGCAACCCCATACAAGAGTGTTATAGAGCATATTGCCCAGATGCAAGATAGAATTGCTAAGGTTATGCCATTGGTTAAGGATCATCTGCAGAGAGCCCAAGAAGCTCAAGGCAGAATATATAGTCGGTCAGCAAAAATTAGGACTTTCAACCCCTGGGATCGGGTCCTAATCCTAATTCCCACGGTGGAAAGTAAGTTTTTGGCCAAATGGCATGGCCCATACGAGATAGTACAGAAAGTGAGCGAGGTCACCTACAAAGTACACCAACCAGGGAGACGGAAGCCCTATCAGGTCTATCATATCAACTTAATCAAGCCCTGGAGGGACAGAGAGTCATTGTCAGCCTCAGGTGAATTAGAGAAAGGGTTAAAACCACTTCTACCTCCTGTGATAGTTGGTGAGACATTGTCAGTACACCAAAAACAGGAAGTACGGGAGTTTCTGCAGGAAAATCAGCAGAGGTTTTCAGACTTGCCCGGCCGGACTTCTCTCGTGAAACACCATATCGAGACCGAGCCCAGTACTAAGGTCAAGCTGAAACCGTACAGGATACCGGAAGCCCGTAGAGAGATAGTCTCCACTGAGATCAAACGGATGCTAGCCCTCGGGGTCATTGAGGAGGCCCAAAGCGAGTGGTGTAGCCCGATTGTCCTGATCCCAAAACCTAATGGAACCTGGAGGTTTTGCAATGATTTTAGAAAGTTGAACGACGTGTCAAAGTTTGATGCATACCCAATGCCACTGGTAGACGAGCTAATCGAGAGGTTAGGGGGTGCCCTTTATATTACAACCCTCGATCTGACAAAAGGGTACTGGCAGATACCCCTGTCTGATGAAGCAAAAGAAAAAATGGCCTTTGCAACCCCTGACGGCTTGTTTCAGTATCTTGTGATGCCATTCAGGTTGCATGGAGCCCCGGCTACCTTTCAGAGGCTTATGGACCTGATCCTGCGCCCGCATCAAGCCTATGCGGCTGCCTACCTGGATGATGTAGTAATTTTCAGTTCAGATTGGAAGAGCCACCTCGCTAAGGTACAAGCCGTCTTAGACTCGATAGGTGGAGCTGGGCTGAACATAAACCCAGAGAAATGTGCAATTGGCCTAGAAGAGGCCAAGTACCTGGGCTACGTCATTGGCAAGGCGCTGATTAAGCCCCAAATCAATAAGGTAGAAGCGATTCAGAACTGGCCTACACCCCTCACAAAACGACAGGTCAAAGCGTTTCTGGGCATCACTGGGTACTATCGCAGATTTGTACAAAATTTTGCCTCCATTGCTGCCCCGTTAACTGGACTCCGGAGGCAGAAAAAGCCTTTCAGTCTTTGAAAATGGCTTTATGTCAAAGCCCCGTTCTGGTCACCCCTAATTTCAGGGAGGAGTTTCTTGTTCAAACTGATGCCTCTAATGTGGGGTTAGGGGCGGTTTTGTCGCAGGTCGTGAAGGGTGAGGAGCACCCGGTCATGTATCTGAGTCGAAAACTGACACCGGCTGAACAAAATTATGCCATTCTGGAGCGAGAGTGCCTCGAAATCAAATGGGCGCTGGACTCGCTACGTTATTACCTCTTGGGCAGGAAATTTAAATTACAGTCAGACCATGCTCCTCTGGCATTGATGAAGCAGAACAAGGAAAGGAATGCCAGGGTGACAAGGTGGTTCTTTTCGCTTCAAGAATTCAATTTCTCGGTAGAGCATAGGCCTGGGAGGTTACAGGGTAATGCCGATGCCTTGTCCAGAGTTCACTGTCTCTTTGGGGTTGTTAACCAGCCCTCCGGTCTGGAGAAGAGGGGGGATATCTGAGACAGTGAAGGGGTGCGTACTGGACGGGGTGTACATCTCGCCCAGGTTTCTTAGCTGGGTGGCATGAGGAATGTAGGAGTGAAGGTAGGTTGGCAGGGCGACGTTCACTCCACTCCCCATCCAGTACAGGCTTGCAGCCCAACCCTGAGTGCACTCAGCTGTCTAATTAAGCAGCCAGAAGTAGGTGGTTGAGCTAGACAGACAGGGCTCTCAGTCTGAATCTGGCTTCAGACGCTGCTGGAGTCTCCTGGAAGCCAAGCCCTGGTAATTACAAATCTGTGTTGTTTTGGGCCAGGCTGTCGGAGCCTAGACCACGGTAGTGAGGAAACTAACTGTGTCTAGCTAGCAGCCTGCCAGGCTTAGGACTTTGTTTTATGGTTTGGTTTATGTTTGTTGCTGTAGACTTTCAATAAAACTGGTTGCTGCCAGTTTACACCACTAATGCTGTCGCTGTTTGGAGTCTTTTATGCCACTCCGTCTACCCGAGACGGCGATCCCAGAGCTATATACCCCCTGAACTGGCTACTATATATATATATATATGTATTCTATGTGTGTATATGTATTCTTTCCATTCTTTATTAAACATGTCAGTGTGATTTTACAGTATAGTCGGGGATGAATTGCTGGCATTTCTAAAGGACACCGGTGCGTATTTCTCGCAAGTTACACGTGTGGTCCGTGTGTAATCCGTTGTTTTCTCGCATCCATAGACTTTAATTGGCGTACAACGGGCGTAATACACTGACAATCGCAGCATGCTGTGGGTGTCTCGCACCATAACATACGCCCGAGAAAAATACGCATGATCAGAGCTGCCCCATAGAGAAATATTGGTCTGAGTGTAATGCGTGGTTTTCACGCCTCTCACTCGTCCGTATTCCTCCATAGGGCTTCTTTCCACTTGCGAGAAATACGTCTGAATCTCGCATGTGAAA
Organism: Oophaga sylvatica; assembly: GCA_033576555.1. Taxonomy (NCBI): domain Eukaryota; kingdom Metazoa; phylum Chordata; class Amphibia; order Anura; family Dendrobatidae; genus Oophaga; species Oophaga sylvatica. The sequence goes on from JARQOD010000008.1 coordinate 76,567,476, forward strand.
TCACAGATCTGGGGCCGGCATTCGGGAATGGAGCGAGCAGCTGCATAGAACTACATGCATCCGCGCACTCCACTCCCGAGTGCCGGCGCCAGAGCTGGGCTTTTACATGCGAGATTCAGACGTATTTCTCGCAAGTGGAAAGAAGCCCTTAGTGTGACGCCGGCCTAATAGAAACACGTCACCACTTCTGTATTTTTCACCAACTCCTGATTTTGGCTTACAAATACTGATATAAAATACTTAACGTTGTGAACATGACCTTCAGTAGTCATTGCTACTCTTATTATAGTTATGTAGTGCCTCCATGAGGTATGGTACATTATTTTCCCACTGAACTGGCGTTTCTGGAGGTAAACAAAAGAAAAAATGCCTAAATAATAAACATTGTTCCTTTGAATAAAATACATAGTGGACTAAGGGTATTTTATTACAGACCTGTACAATATGCGGTATGAGCCAGAGCAGGATTTCTGATCAAACCTAAGTAAATTATTAATGAAATGGTGTAAAAAGAATAATAGAAATATTATATTTTTTTATGCTTAATGGTTGAAGCAATCATCAATTTTTATATATTTTTGGCATGTTATTTGACATTTTTGACATACTGCATTAGAAAATTCTATGACTTAGGATCAGCACCCCTGATCTAGAACTGATAAGCTGAAGAAGGTTGCCTGGGGTCTCGGGCACCTTGAGCTTTCAATAGACTTTTTTTTATCTAAAACTGATCACAGCGGAAAACAAAATGTATATTGAGAAACGTGGCAGTGGACAATGGTAAATGTGAAAGTATCTCCTCCTAGGACAGTCCACACTAGTTTCTTTACCTTACGAGTCTCTGAATTTTCACAGGACAAAATAGGTTATAAAGTAGACCATTATTCTATAATATGACGCAGTTCCTACATAGACTTGGAGGTCTCTACCTCGTGTTCTAGGTCTCAAGAGGTTTGCTGATCTTTTTGTTTCTGACAGCTGGCCATACACATGACATAACTATTGGTCAAAGTTTCAGCTTTTGGTCATCTCTCCCAACTCCCACTCACAAGTGGCTCAGACGAGGGTCCATTTGTTTTCAGTAGACAGAAAAGAAGAAAGCCGCTGCAGACACCTCTTGTGGTGGCTTTTCTTCTCCTGAAAACAAAAAAATCAACAGTTGAAATTCCAAAAACCTGATCCTTTTCACCCTAACATCATGAGTCAGGGGAGAGTTCGGAGCTCCACAAAGATCAGATGATCAGTGGGTTCATCCAGCTTTCATGCAAGTGTATAGGGCCCTAGAACATAGCCAACAGAAGCAGAGTGGTTCAGCGGGAGGGTGCTGGGCCCTTAACCCAGAGGTCCATGGATCGAAATCATCCTCTGCTAAATGATTGCTTTTGGTTTAGTGAATCCCGCATTGAGCAGGGAGTTGGACACGATGACCCTTGAGGTTCCTTCCAACTCTAATATTCTATCACTCTATGATAACGACTTTGACCAGAACGCATACTATGTAACCAAAAATTGTAAAATGGCAATGGTACTTCAATGAAAATAAAAGATTCCATATTACAAAAAGTTCAGTAGATTTGGATTTCTGGCAAATTGGATGTTCTGGTCACACCAAGTTGGGAGAATCTGCATGATTCCAGTCACTTGATGTGGCACCTAAAAAAATGCAATCTTCCATCGCAGTTGCGACAGAATCACAGTTTTTTTCTACTGCAGACCTGGCAGAGCTCTGAATGCTGAGCTGTGTATAACCCCACCCACATCACTGATTGGCGGCTTCCTGTGTATGTTGCCAGAAAGTTGCTTATCAGTGCTGGGGGTGTGGTTAGACCATTAGGCACGAGACAGCTAGTCCTCTTAGTGATAATCTCTTGCTGGTAAAACACTGATTTTACTAAAACAGCGAAACACAGCCCAGTAAGTGACACATCGCTGAAATCAGGATATCTGCCTCTACATCATGCTTCTCTCACATTACAGAGCAAAAACCTACTGTCAGATTCCATTTAATAACAAATCCATTTTCTTTCTTTTTTCACGACTACTGTTCTTTTTTCTTTGTTATGGTATATGTAATATTCTATATATAGAATGTGATATGTGTTTTAAAAAATATGAAATCTGTGTACTGCTTTTAAATATCATCCCTGACTCTTTCACATGGTTATTTGATCAATCATCTTATATCAGGCTCAAATCGTAGATGGCCATTGTATAGGTTTCTACGTATCACTTCTTATTTCTGTGCAGTACTATGCTAGTGTGATGAGAAACATAACAAAGGAGACAAGTCATGCTTGGGGTTTTAATTAATAGAAAGTATTACAGTTTACATCCCCAGCCAAGCTAGAAGATAGCTCCTAGCAACGGGCTTTAAATAGTATAAGAGTCATTTAATACTTGCTACCTTTGGGAAATTCAATTTTCAATCTGTTTATTATTTACCTAAATTAAAATGAGAATGTAATGAAACTGCATTGTGCACGTCAAGCTATCTGGGCAGGATGGTAAATCCTTATCTGTCCCCTAATATTTAGTATTTGGGGTACTCAACAAATCTTACAACTGATGATAAACCAAGACTAAATCAATTGTTCATAATGATAAATACTTTAATGAATATACATTAAAAAGTGCAAAGAAAAAGAGTTAAATATCATCAAAAACAAGAAAAAAGAGAAAAAAATGCACATGGGGTACAGAAAGCGAGTATGGCAATATAACCACTACCGAGGCCCTAGAATAGGAACCCTACCTGCGCGCAGAGGTGTCAACCACACTCCTTTTCTGTACCCCAATGTGTATTTTTCTGTATCTTTTTCTTGTTTTTGATGATGTTTAACTCTTTTTAATTGCACCTTTTAAAATACTGTATATCCATTAAAGAGAGCCTGTCAGCAGGATTGTGCACAGTAACCTACAGACAGTGTCAGACCGGTGACATTATACTGATTAAAATGATACCTTGGTTGATGAAATCCGTCTTGTGGATGTTCTTTAATCTTTATTTTCAGCTTTCAGTTAATGATATGCTCATGGTCCTGAGTGGCCTGTGGGCGTGGTTGTGGGTGGGCCGATGGGTGGGGCTGTTGGCAGTCTGTGTGGGGGCCTTTATGTGGTGCTCTGCTTAGATATTCTTCCTTATGGACGTATAACAGGTCATGGATCCCTCAGTGACCTGCTCCCTATTTTGCATACTGCATATCCTATTGCTTGAAAAAAAACAAAAAAACACAAAATTCATCATGCAGGTGCCGACCACGATGACTGCACTGTAGCATGACACGATCTATAATATCCATATTTTCATTTCATTTTGTCATATAAATTTATTTAGAAAAAAATGTGCAGGCGTCAGTGCCATTTTGCTAGAGAAAAAATAATAATTTGGCTCCATCAAAATGGCGCCGCGGCAACGCCTACGCACTAGTATCTATCCCGTTCTGAATGATGCTACTGCGCAGGTGCAGCCGCAGGCACCATTTTAATTATGATCATTTTTATTTTCTCAAGAAATTTATAGGACAAAATCAAATGAAAATATGGATATTATAGACCGTATCATGCTACAGCGCAAGCGCCTCCGCCGGCACCTGCATAATGACTGTTGTTGTTTTTTTTTTTTTTCAAACAATAGTATATTCAGTATGTAAAATAGGGACAGGTCAGTGAGTGATCAGTGATCTGTCATAAAGCCATAAAGATGAATATGTCAGCAGAGCACCACATAAAGCCCCGCCCATTGCCCCACCCCAGAGCACCAGCATATCATTAACTCAAAACTGAAGAGATTAAAGAACAACCACAAGATGAATATCATCAACCAAGGTATCATTGTAATCAGTATAACGGCGCTGACCTGACACTGTAGGTTACTGAGCACAGGTTCACTTCAAAGTATTTATATTTTATTAATAAGCATTTTTTTCACTTCTTAGATTAATTTTGAATCCTTATAATCATTATTATTTCTGTAAGCACAATTGAGTCCTTACCTACGTATATGTATATATACATACACATGTATGTGTATGTATATATACATATATTAAGTATATACTAAATACATATATCTATCTATGTATGTAAAGATTATAAGTTGTTTACTGTAAATAATACCTGACTGTTTTGTAAGCACATTGCCGGCGCTGGTTGGTGAGTCAGTGACAATCCTGTGGGTGGTGAGCTATATCCTGTGATTAATACGGTGCCAAAAGGCAGTGCTTTGCTGCTGAATGAGCAAACCGAGATATGTCATATACACTTCATCCTGATCAGCTGTAATTTACAAAGGACATTTATTGTCCTGGGGATTTCAATGATTTGTCCTTAGCACCAATTACAACAATGGTAACAAAAAGAAAAAAAACAATTTCCTATCTTGTTCTGCCTATTGGAAATATCACCATATTTTCCATGACTGCAGGCACAGGAAGATGGAGTGAAGTATTACTGATTAAATTAGTTCTATTTTGCCTCTGCTTGACACAACTAATGGAAAAACTCTGCATTTTGCTTACCTCTCCGGCATATAATCACAATGTTGTGTGCAAACTTTCCCTATAGACCAGGAATCACAACCAAAACACTGGACAATTGACCGTAAAAGTATAAAATACATAGGTTTGTAAAAATTTTTCTATTTAGCAAACTATATTTCACCAGTATTGTCCTTGTCTCCCACTGGCTGGTAGCAGCACACTTTGGCTGTAAATAGCTCTCCAAGGTGCTCAGCAGTTAACAGTCATCCAGAGTTACTCCAATAAAGAATTTGTGGCGCTCGCTGATTCATTTACAAAACACTTTTTCCATTAATCAAGTTACATGTATACAAGAGGCATGACACTTAAATCAAGCAAACACCGTTTTGCATGCTTCCTCAAGGCCTCAGCATTGAATCATAAGACCTGTCCAGAATCTATACTCAGTGTTTCGCTTGCTTCCTCAAGGTCTCAGCATTGAATCATAAGACCTGTCCAGAATCTACACTCAGTGTTTCGCATGCTTCCTCAAGGCTTCAGCATTGAATCATAAGACCTGTCCAGAATCTGCACTCAGCGTTTCGCATGCTTCCTCAAGGTCTCAGCATTGAATCATAACACCTGTACAAAATCTACACTCAGCGTTCCGCATGCTTCCTCAAGGCCTCAGCATTGAATCATAAGACCTGTCCAGAATCTGCACTCAGCGTTTCACATGCTTCCTCAAGGCCTCAGCATTGAATCATAAGACCTGTCCAGAATCTGCACTCAGCATTTCGCATGCTTCCTCAAGGCCTCAGCATTGAATCATAAGACCTGTCCAGAATCTGCACTCAGCGTTTCGCTTGCTTCCTCAAGGCCTCAGTATTGAATCATAAGACCTGTCCAGAATCTGCACTCAGCATTTCGCTTGCTTCCTCAAGGCCTCAGTATTGAATCATAGGACCTGGCCAGAATCTGCACTCAGTGTTTTGCATGCTTCCTCAAGGCCTCAGTATTGAATCATAAGACCTGGCCAAAATCTGCACTCAGTAAAATGTTTGTGTCAACAGATACTCTTTTATTTGTATTATGATCAGTTTCTCCCTCCTAGGACACAAGGAAAAACTACCGACGAGAGGCCCGTATTCAAATTCATGTGACTCATGTAGCTCATTGTAATAGGGAGAGAGGACCCCTATATTTCATTTAATGATATCATTATGGTGTTTACCATTTATCAATTGCTTTACGTCACCAAGTTTCCCCAGGTCTATGAGAGGATGTATGAGAGGCAGAACCACTAAGAGTAAGTTAAAAATGAAACTGCTTTTTATAGGGTTAATTTCTCAAACTAAAAAGTGCAAAAGTTTTTTTCTTCTATATTTTTAGACAGTTACGGTAGTTAATTCATTGTTGAGAAACCAGAAAGGTCAGTGTCAGATTTGATGTTTGCGAAATCATGACAATCGGCACAACACAGTGAAAGCGTTATTTACAGTGATTGCTAAATGGCTAAAAGGAATAAAAATGGCATGTCTGCTTATTTTTGCATTTAACATGTAATAAAAGTCAATATGCATTAAACTCTTATGTATATGCTGCCTAAAAACGTACAAATTGTCTATAAAAAATAAAAAAAAAAACAAAAGACAATATAGAGATGTACAGAGTATATGCAAAATTATAAACATTAAGGCTGCCATAGCTATGAATGTGGAAAGCAGGAACAAAAAATTTTTTATCTCTCTAAACAAGTAAAGCACCCATATGTTCCACAACTAAAAAGGGTTAAATTACAATCACACATATTTGACTCATTAGCATGTTTGACTCTTTAGTGCAAATCTACAGTAATATACAGTTGGATACATGTAGATGGATTTTGAAAAGGCTGATTCTGTGGATTTTTAAATGTCATACTCATTATTTTGAAGAAATCAGTGTTCAATTCACAGCAAAAGCCACTTGTTATATGTGGATCGTGATATGGAATTGATGCACGAATTCTGTGACATACAAGATGGCTAAGGGATTAAACGACTGGGAGAAAAGTAGTGGACAGCACATTTAAGACTGCATTCCAGGGCTTGTCCAGCCTTGTAATAATGGTCTGCAGTCACTGCATGTGATTGCAGACTTCTGAATCTTTACAGTGAGCGCATCACAACATGCTATCAGGATTCTCCTGTGTTGTCGATGAGTGGTCACATGGTGGCCAGCAAACAATTTTCATACTTAGGCCGGCGTCACACTGGCGACAGAATCGGACGACTGCAATGCGATGAAAAATCGCATTGCAGTCGGACCTATGTTGATCTATGGAGCAGCTCCCAGTATCAGATTTTTTGTGGTCCGTTTTAAACGTCCGTGTACAATCGCAGCATGCTGCGATTGTCACCGATTGTGGGTCGACAATCGCCAATGCAAGTCTATGGAGCGATGAAAAATCGGATTACAAACGGACCACACTGTGTGACTTGCGATGAAATCGCATCAGTGTCCTTTAGAAAAGCCGGCAATTGATCCCCGGCTATACTGTAAAATCACACTGACAGCTTTAATAAAGACTAGAAAGAATAGATATACACACATAGAATACATATATATATATATATATATATATATATATATGTAATTGCGACATGTATATATATATATATATTTATATTTCCTAGACTTCTACATACTGTAATAGCCGCAAATTCAATTGCCGGCTTCTGTGAAATCACAGAAGCCGACATGAAATGATACATTGTTTCCACACAGTTAACCATGTCATTTCCTGTATTTTGATATTTGTTTAGAACTTACAATTACATGAGTGTATTTGTGCAAAATTGCAGACATGTATGGGTTAATTAAAGGTGTAATTTCGTTGAAAAAAAATGCGTGGGCTCCCGCTGTATTTTCTCCACCAGACAGACAAAGCAAAGCGAGTGGGGGCAGATAATAACAGCCTAGGGAGGGTACATTTTTTGTGCCCCCCCTGGCTACTAACATCTGCCCCCAGACACCCCAGAAAGGGCAAATCTATAATTAAATTCGCCCTTTCTGGCACTTTGCCCGTCTATTCCCATTGCCCTGTAGCGGTGGCGAATGGGTTAATAATCTCACCTTACTGTCACCTTAGTATTGAAAGGTGACCTTAAGGCAGGTTAATAATTGAGAGCTGTCAATTAGACAACTATCAATTATTAATCCTATTGTATGAAAGAAAAATCAAACACACACAGTTTAATAAAAAATAAGTTTAATTAAATAATCACACAGTTTTTTACCATATTTTATTTTCCTGCTAAAACCATTTCCTGTAATAAAAATAAAATAAAAAAGCAAAATTATACTTACCAATCCGATGTACAGTCAGGTCCCACGCTGTAATCCATCAGAAAGGGTTAAGAGGTTACAGTTAGCAGGGAGATAATTCTGTCTACTAGCTCTAACCCCATGAATGAATAAGTTCCTCTCCCAGCGAAAGTAGAGGAATAGATTCATGAATGGAGCTTAATTGATTATTGGCAATTTAACTTTAGTGACCTGACCTAAAGGGAAAGTGGACACAATCAATTAAGCTTCATTCATTAAACACATCCTCTCCTGTCGCCAGGAGAGGAACTTATTCATTCAGGAGCTTTGAGCTGAGCATGCAGGATTACTTGCACTGCTTGGCTCAAAGCTAGTTAACCCTTTGTGAAGGATTACAGCGTGGGACGTGACAGATCAGCGGAATAGGTAAGAATAATGTTTTTTTATTTTTTTATCTTTATTTTAGGAGATCAATGGCTTCGCACGGATTAAGTGTAAAATAAAATATGGTCAAAAAAATTTGTTTTTATTTCATTAAAATTAATTTTTATTAATGTGTCTGTGTTTTTTTAATTTACTGCAATAGGATTAATAATTGATAGTTGTCTAATTGACAGCTCTCAATTATTAACCTGCCTTAAGGTCACCTTTCAATACTAAGGTGACAGTAAGGTGAGATTATTAACCCATTCGCCACCGCTACAGGGCAATGGGAATAGACGGGCAAAGTGCCAGAAAGGGCGAATCTAATTATAGATTTGCCCTTTCTGGGGTGTCTGGGGGCAGATGTTAGTAGCCAGGGGGGGCACAAAAAATGTACCCTGTTATTATCTGCCCCCACTCGCTTTGCTTTGTCTGTCTGGTGGAGAAAATACAGCGGGAGCCCACGCATTTTTTTTCAACGAAATTACACCTTTAATTAACCCCTACATGTCTGAAATTTTGCACAAATACACTCATGTAATTGTAAGTTCTAAACAAATATCAAAATACAGGAAATGACATGGTTAACTGTGTGGAAACAATGTATCATTTCATGTCGGCTTCTGTGATTTCACAGAAGCTGGCAATTGAATTAGCGGCTATAACAGTATGTAGAAGTCTAGGAACTATAAATATATGTATATGTACATGTCACAATGACATGTATATATATGTATATGTGTTCTATGTGTATATATCTATTCTTTTTTTTGTGATTGAAATACTATTCTTTTGGATCCATTATATGTCAGTTTTGCAAGCCTGCGAGAAATTCTCGCAAGTCGGATGAAAATCGGATGTTACAAGGTACACACACATGCGACTAAATCGCATCTTTGAAGGAAAATCGGATGCCAGAAGGATGTGTGATGTTTGCATTTTGATCCGACAATCGACCGTCTAAAACGGACCGATTTTTTGTCGTTGTGTGTGACGCCGGCCTTACAGTCACCTCCCAACAAGTCATGCTCTCAAGTTTCAATTCATTTGTTCTGAGCGAGGCTGATCACGTCTAGTTGGCACATGACCACGCACACTCCGTTAAGACCGGAGAATCCTGACAGCTGCATTGTGCGAGCCGTAAAAATTCTGAAGTCTGCAATCATATAGAGTGACTGAATACAAAAAAAGGACAACCTTTTTAAATGAAAGCGCACTGGAATAACAAGGGGAAATATTTTCCCTCCTTATATTTAATTTAGTACCAAAAGAATAGACAGCATTTTGAGATACAAGATAATACATCTAAATATTGTGCCAGTGTTCCCAATTATATTCTTTTGTTTAGACAATGAAACAAATACCCGAGACACAAAATTACAATACCATTTCATTTTTTTATCATCTCTAATCAGACATATAATGCAGTCTAAAGAATCAGTTAAAAATAATGCCGACAACATGAATCCATGCTCTGGGCAACACAGAAATAACTTCATTGAAGTATTAGGCAGTTTATGACCACTCGGCAGCGAGGAACATGACAAGGACAACAAATGTTGATTTCTACTTCAGTCATTTCTACCAATTATTTCTGTGAAAGCCTTTCCTGCCGACTGAACTTTACACAACTAGAAAGAAATGATGCTAATGAGACCTGGCAATGAAGCAAACGGCCGTATCTTGGTGTAAATGCATCGTTATGAAAACCTGGTACAGAGATGTCATTTTAAACAATTTGCTCCAAATGGCTTCAGATACCTTCAAGAACCGGAGAATTGGATGTAACATTCATTCGAGCGAAAAATCAAGTTACAAAAAAAAAGTTTATAATGTGCAGTAACCGTCATGTGCAAAAGGAAATGCAGGTGCATGGGCAGTGAGACCTCCACCAACAAGTGAGCAAATGTCATTAATTAAAAACTTTATTATATAATTTGTGATATATTATAGTGTCCTGTAACTTCAAGCTCCTGTATCTTAGAGCTGAAATGAAATATGAGTGGGTGTGGCTGCAAGCTTTTTAACCTCCTGAAATCCTGCTGTCTCCTGCCAGTTATATTCTGACTTACTGATGTAGAACCTTTTAATTCTCCCAGTCCTGTCTTTTGATATTCGCTTGCTTTTTGACTATTCTCCGTATTTGCGATTTTGTCCCTACACTGACCACCGTATTCTGACCCGGCTACCCGACTACTCTCTTGTCTCTGGTTCTCTCCTCCAGATGGCAGTTCTTCCATTGAAGCAATTCGGTGGACAGCGTTTTAATACCAGATTCCCATTAAAGGGTGAAAGCACAGGTTCCTCTGCCAGGCAAAGTGGCTTGTGCCAAGTCTGTCCGAGGTTGCCTTCTTGAGTCTGCAACCTCTGACTTATGGAACAGTTATAACCTACAAGACAAGTAATAACTTGTTAATTTATCAGGGTCCAACCGCTGGGACCCCCACCAATTGACAGAACGGGAAACTTTAATCCCTGTTAGTATGGAGCTGTAGTATACATTCCTGACTGCCAGTCCATTTATTCCATATGGGGTTGTAGAGTGCTGCGCTCTGCATTTTTCTGCAGCCCCATAGAGAAGCAATGGAGTAACAGTAAAGCGTCTGATCTGCCGCTCTATTTGTAATGGTGATAAAAGTGCCCTGTCAGGGATAAAAATTCACCATTCTCCCGATCTGTGTAGATCCTAGCTGCTGGACACCCACCGATCGGCAAACCTTCAACAATCCTATGGATTCACTGGACAACCCACTTTAATTCTATTGGTGACTGTGTTTCTGTTCAGTTTAACATGGATGCAACATTACAGTCATTTCCTCAGTGTGGCTCGAAAATTACAGAAACCGGATTTTACATTTGCGCTATTGTAGCCGCTTGTATAAATTTGTGCTGCACTTTTCTTCTATATTGTCACATTATGGCTCTCTAACAACCCATAAATACATTTTCCATTCTGATAGGATTCACAGAATAGAAGTCGGTCCTTGACATAGTGAAGCCTATACAATGGGATCGGAAAGTATTCAGACCCCTTTAAATTTTTCACTCTTTGTTTCATTGCAGCCATTTGGTACATTCATAAAAGTTCATTTTTTCTCATTAATGTACACTCTGCACCCCATCTTTACTGAAAAAAAGTAGAATTGTAGAAATTGTTGCAAATTTATTAAAAAGAAAAACTGAAATATCACATGGTCATAAGTATTCAGACCCTTTGCGCAGACACTCATATTTAAGTCACATGCTGTCCATTTCCTTGTGATCCACTTTGAGATGGTTCTACTCCTTCATTTGAGTTTGGCTGTATTTAATTAAACTAATAGTACTTGATTTGTAAAGGCACACACCTGTCTATATAAGACCTCACAGCTCACAGTGCATGTCAGACCAAATGAGAATCATGAGGTCAAAGGAACTGGCCAAGGAGCTCAGAGACAGAATTTTGGCAAGGCACAGATATGGCCAAGGTTACAAAAGAATTTCTGCACTACTCAAGGCTCCTAAGAGCACAGTGGCCTCCATAATCCTTAAATGGAAGAAGTTTGGGATCACCAGAAGTCTTCCTAGACCTGGCTGTCCAGCCAAACTGTACAATCGTGGGAGAACAGCCTTGGTGAGAGAGGTAAAGAAGAACACCAAGATCACTGTGGTTGAGCTCCACAGATGCAGTGGGGAGATGGAAGAAATTTCCACAAAGACAACTATCACTGCAGCCCTCCACCAGTCAGGCTTTTATGGCAGAGTGGCCTGATGGAAGCCTCTCCTCAGTGCCAGACAAATGAAAGCCCACATAGAGTTTGCTAAAACACACATAAAGGACTCCCAGACTATGAGAAATAAGATTCTCTGGTCTGATGAGATGAAGATAGAACTTTTTGGTGATAATTCTAAGCGGTATGTGTGGAGAAAACCAGGCACTGCCCAATACAATCCTAACAGTGAAACATGGTGGTGGCATCATCATGCTATGGGGTGTTTTTCAGGTGCAGGGACAGGACAACTAGTTGCAATTGAAGGAAACATGAATGTGGCCAAGTACAGAGATATCCTGGATGAAAACCTCTTCTCAAGTGCTCTGGACCGCAGACTAGGCCGAAGGTTCACCTTCCAACAAGACAATGACCCTAAGTATACAGCTAAAATAACAAAGGAGTGGCTTCAGAACAACTCTGTGACCATTCTTGACTGGCCCAGCCAGAGCCCTGACCTAAACCCAATTGAGCATCTCTGGAGAGACCTGAAAATGGCTGTTCACCAACGTTCACAATCCAACCTGACGGAACTAGAGAAGATCTGCAAGGAAAAATGGCAGAGGATCTCCAAATCCTTGTTGCATCATTCCCAAGAAGACTCATTGCTGTACCAGCTCAAACCGGTGCTTCTGCTCAATACTGAGCAAAGGGTCTGAATACTTATGACCATGTGATATTTAAATTTTTCTTTTTTAATAAATTTGCAAATATTTCTTCATTTGTTTTTTTTTCAGTCAAGATGGGGTGCAGAGTGTACATTAATGAGATAAAAAGAACTTTTTTGAATTTACCAAATGGCTGCAATGAAACAAAGAGTGAAAAATTTAAAGGGGTCTGAATACTTTCCGCACCCACTGTACTTCTATACTTCCACTTAAACCACAAAGGACCAATTTAATCTTTGTAGACATGTTCTAGTAAGACTTGATATATTAATATAATGTCATTGTCTAAATATTTATGGATAAAAGAGGAAGACGATGACCCCAACTGGACAGAAACAAGTCATGGATACTTTGCTAGTATTGTGGGCGGGAAGTGGATGGTATCTGTTGAGCACGTATCAGAATCATAACTTATTTTTACATGTTTAATCTCTGAAACCATATCATACAACTGAGGATATATCAGGTTTTGACCCTGTTCACATTAGCAATTTTTTATTCCATTGTTCTGCTCTATCACAAGCAATATAATCAACACCAGTGCTGCGCTCTCATAAACTGTCATCAGACCCGTCAATTTACTGGATAAGGGTAGGTTCACATCGCATTAGGTGCATCCGTTTAACGCATCCATTACATAGCGGCACTAGCGCTATGTAACAGATGCGTTAACGCACCCATTGGCCGCCATTATAGTAATGCATGCCAAATTCGGCATGCGTTAGCGATGATATGTTACTTTGTGACGCACCCTTGAATGCTGTCTACAGCGTTTTGGGGTGCGTTAGGTACAACACACAGTGAACGGACACGTTCGCTGTGCATAGACCGGTATGGTTAACACATGGTAACGCATGGTAACAAAATGCTACCATGTGTTAGCGCATACGTTAGCACTAGGGGTAAAAAGATGTCAAAAATGACTTCAGCGTTAACGCATCCGATTAACGGATCCGTTAAACGGATGCCCCTAACGTGATGTGAATCTACCCTAAGATAGCCTAGAAGTCTGAGTTATTTTGTTTTGCATACTTGCCCAGATCTGAGACTGGAAGCTCCAAAAAAGATGTAAAATGAGACTCAGAGATAAAAAGTTTAGATAAGGAAGGACACAACTGTATCATAAAGAAGCCATAAAACTCAAACATATAACAAGATATTCTGGATAAACACTAGTCATATAGTCCCAAAAAGTTGAACTCCACTTGATGGCCCTGGTGGCTCTCTACTTGTTTTTTTTCAACTTGTGGTGGCCTTTTGCAAGTTCTTTAAGTTTCAGTATTTGCCTAAACTTCAGTCAGGTTGAATGAACCCATATTTGGTTCCCATCACTCACAGCTAATGAGGCATTAAAGCCAATGGCCTTAAAGTCCACCCAACAGGAACACAGAAAGAAGTCTTCTTATAAAGCAGGCCCAACTCAAATAATCTCTGGCAATAACGGAAGAGACATATGCAGCTTTGCAATGGATTTCATGTGCAAACATTGCAATTGTGCTAGAAGTTTTCTTGCAATTATATAAAGAGACAAAGGGAACCGAGCCTGAGAGCTGGAGATATGTGAGCATAAGGCTCTACAATGCTGTAAACAATATTTGCTCTACGCACAAGGCTTCCTTTAACCTCTGCATAACGCAGACCTTCAGTAACAAACTTAGTCACAGGTACTTTAAGGAAAACATAATTGAATATCATTGATTTAGCAGGAAATATAATAAGTCTCGACAGGACTTCCCGTGTAGCTGGATGACTGCTCTGTGGAACCACAAGTAAGCTAGTGACATGCCCTCACGAAACCTAAGGCCAGGTAAGCATCAGTACAGGAGACATTAATATCTTACACTTGAATCACCCTGCCGAAACAATTGAAAAAAAATCAGAAATTCTCTACTTATAATATCTCCTAACATCATTCATATATAGATATATTGTTATTAAGTCCAAGCAAATAAAATATTGACCCAGTGAACATATGAGACAGAAATCCAAAACAATCATTTTGGACTAATATTTCAAGATTGTTAGATGGTTTATAGACATAAACTCTTACAATATTAGGTCAGCAGTGAATTACTGGATACAGAATTCTGATATAGAATACTAAGGTTTGTGCCTCTGTAAAAATCAGATGAGGCTTAGGCCAGGTTCACAAGGGCGTATAAAAATTTGTTAGAGTTTCATCCTGAAAATTGGGATGATTTTTTCCTCACTTGTTACCCATGTGCAATCTGCTTTTTTACAGCAGAAGTTATTAATCATTTTGTAGACCATTTAGTTTCCTATGTACTTTAACTATTTTATGACATTACCCTGACCCTGCCATAAGTCTAACTCTAGCCCTTACTCAAAGTCTAGTCCTATTTCTAACCCTAAACTTAACCCTAACCTTACGTTTAACTCTAACCTTAATTCAAACCATAGTCCTATTCCTCACCCTAACCTAGCCTTACATTTAACCCTAGACTTAACCTAAACCATAGTCCTATTCCTAACCCTAATCTAGCCTTACATTTAACCCTAGACTTAACCTAAACCATAGTCCTATTCCTAACCCTAGCTTTTGCTATGGCTAGAAAAACTATGAAGACAAAAATATTAACAGACCCCAATTAAATTGTTCCAAAGTGAAAAACACTATGTTAGTCACCGTGGGTAGATCTTCTCTCCTGCCTTTTGTTATTAGCACATTATTTTTAATATGCCGTAATTTCACTCAATCTTTCAAAAAACTACCGCAACAGAATTGCAATGTATCTGTAAAAACCAGATGTTATACTGTGTCTCTGAATGGCATCCGATTTTTTTGTCACACCCATAGAATGAGCGAGTCTCATCCAAATTATAGAAGAAACTTGCGCATGCTGCCTCTTTTTCACACGCAGATTCAGTCAATGAAAAAAATCACTCATCTGCACTGCCCCATTGAATAACATAGGTCCAGGTGAAGTCCGTTTCTTACTAGAACTTGGATCGAAAATACGGTCGTGTGTCTCGCCAGCACCGGCGCAGAAGATCGATGAAGACTCTGCCCATTCAAGGGCAAATAAGTTTCACATAACCATGCAAATGGACAGTGCATGTGCTGGATTACAGCGCTGCAAACTGCACGTCACAGGTCAGTGTGACGTGCATGGGAGGAGGGAGCCATTACAATGAAGAGAGGACTGGTAAGACTGGTTTAACCATTTTATTACCTGTATGCCCATAGTAATAGCTTAAATTCATCCAGGGGGTGACAGATTCTCTTTAAAATAAACTTTACTTCACAGATGTCTTTTTTTTACTGCATGGCATATCTTCAACAAAACTTTTTTTTTCTTAGATTTTACCCTGCTCATAAGTCAGAACAGACATTAATACTTTTGCAATTTAGATCATTCTGAATCTTAAATATGTATATCCCTGTACTTTGAAGTATCAACTTCTAATAAGAGGTATTAACCATAAGCCATTTTCTGTGATGGAGAAACGGAGAATATTTGTATTTAATCTGCTTGGCCTGGATTGGACATTTCTGTCATCTTGTCTTATTTTTTGGGACTTGTTCCTATGCCTGCGTATTATCTCGTTTCTTTTTTTAAATTGTTCCACTTTGTCAACTCATGTAATGTCTCCCACAATAAGAAAGCTTAAAATGGATAATCTAGAAATTTGGAGAGTCCAATACTTTG
Source organism: Oophaga sylvatica (assembly GCA_033576555.1). Classification (NCBI taxonomy): domain Eukaryota; kingdom Metazoa; phylum Chordata; class Amphibia; order Anura; family Dendrobatidae; genus Oophaga; species Oophaga sylvatica. The sequence continues at coordinate 76,583,753 of JARQOD010000008.1, forward strand.
ATCATACGTCGGTGAGAAATGTGAGAGCATTTTTATACATCACATAAGTAATGAGGACGTTCAGTTAGGTCCAAATGACAGGGTTTTCGGTTACCGGGGAGGATGTACCAATAGTGCAACTTGTGCAGTCAAAAAGGAGCACAAAAGGTAAGGGGCCCGCTTGTACCTCCAAAGTAGGTGGAATTGTGCATTATGAAAAGCTAGAGTTGGACTTTGGACTCAAGTTCGGGTCGGTTCTAGAACCCGAACTTCCATTTGTCCGCTCAGCCCTACTTAATACACATACCAGCCTGAAAAATACATTTCTGGATAAATGTACTGCAGGAAGACTAAAAAAGGGTTATCTTTCAGAAGGACAATTCCTCCTTTAATTTAGGTTCATTAGGTATAAAAAGCAAGAAGGACCCACTTTATTATAAGGACACATGGAAACTTTCCTTTACTCTATTCCTTGTTTTGAAAGGGTCCAACAGGATCATCCAATGACCACCAGCTCTCATACAGACCCCTTATACTGACGGACAAATTTTCAGATAATCTATAAGACCCTATCAATGTACAATGATAACCGCTTCTGATGCAAATAAGAGTGGACCCGTCTACAGGGGTGTAGCTATTATGGAGTCTAGAACAACAACACATGCAAGTGTCTGGAGGATGAAGGGGATAAAAAGTTCTTTTACCTCATAAGAGGAGACATGTAATGGTATGGGGGCTTTGGTACAGCTTTTGCAATGAGACGAGCAACCTTAAAGTTACAGATCAAATTATAGGTTTATTGTGTAAAGATGGAAAATAAATGCTTAGAAAATGCTCCTCTGGTATCCAAAGGAGCCTTAACTTTGACATTGCGATTGTGTGCCCTGAATCAAGTGCCTTTCACTCCTTCACTTTGTCCAAGCTCTTTTACAGTTTACACCTTGTCTGATGGCTACCAGAGCCAGCTAGTCTGCTCTTCTCTGTTCTTGGTCCACATTTAATTTCAATTTATTGTTGGCCAATGCCATGAACCCCTCACCAACTGATCCTCAAAGGAAATGGAATAACAGCTATCATGGACTCAGATCAGGAATGGACACAGACAGAAGAGGGCTCCTGTGCAAAAACAGTATATAGGTTATTTACAGTCCAGTATCTCACCATAATACACAATTCTACCTTCTTGCCTCTTGGGCTCCTGCACGGCTGAATAGCAGGCACCAATAGTACTCTGCCCCTATTTCAGAAGCATCATACCCCACTCTGGGGACCAGAGTTGACAAAGAGTAAAATTGCCTGAGTTCTTGACTCTCCTCAAGCAAATTTTGCATGATGTTCCGGAGTCAGGTTTTACATCCTTGTGGGCATCACCATTTATACTATAAACTTGTATGGTGAAGTTAATGGGCATGTTGTTTCCACTCATTAGTCATCCCCAGAACTGTTCTCCGCAGTGCTGTTTTTTATATGTCTATCTCGAATCGCAAA
>JARQOD010000008.1:76585319-76608547 GCA_033576555.1 Oophaga sylvatica
CCCTGAAGAAGGTGTCTCCATTCTTTGAAGGCGGCAATAATGGCCAACAACTCTCTATTGCCCACATCGTAGTTCCTCTCAGCCGAAGACAACTGCTGGGAAAAGAAGGCACAGGGATGCAAGACATTCTTCTCACCTGTTCTATGAGAGAGTATAGCTCCAACGGCACAGTCTGAAGCATCCACCTCTATTATGAAGGCAAGCTCGGGGTTGGGATGTACTAAGATAGGTGCGGTGGTAAATTTATCTTTTAGACGGGAAAATGCTTCCTGGGCTTGGGGAGTCCAGGAGAACCTAGACTCTTTCCGGGTAAGTTGGGTGATAGGTGACACTACCTCAGAGAAATTTCTAATGAAACGTCTATAGAAGTTGGCAAACCCGATGAAGCGCTGTACCTCCTTCACATTTCTAGGACTTGGCCAATCCTTGATGGCTTGGGTTTTGCTTCCATCCATACTAATTCCTTGTGTAGACAGTACATACCCCAGAAATTGAATTTCGGTCCTATGGAATTCACACTTTTCAAGTTTGATGTAAAGATGATTTTGTCTTAGACGTTCCAAAGACCATTCTCACATGTCCATGATGTTCCTCTGTAGAGTTAGAAAAAATTAGAATATCATCCAAATAAATTACCACAAATGTATCTAGGAGATCCCTGAAGATGTCATTCACCAAGTGTTGGAAAGTGGCTGGGGCGGTACTCAGACCAAAAGGCATAACTAGATATTCAAAGTGTCCATACCGTGACCTGAATGCAGTCTTCCATTCATCCCCAGGTCTAATACGGACTAAGTTATAGGCCCCACGAAGATCTAGTTTAGAGAAAATTTTGGCATGTGGCACTCTCTCCAATAACTCAGGGATTAAAGGCAATGGATAACGGTTTCTAATAGTAACCTTATTGAGTTCCCTATAGTCTACGCATGGTCTCAGAGATCCATCTTTCTTCTTTACAAAGAAGATGGGTGCACCTGCAGGAGATGAAGAGGGGCGTATGAAGCCCTTGGCTAGATTTTCGTCTATGTAATCCTTTAAAGCCTTTAGCTCGGGCCCCGCCAGGGGGTAGATCTTACCAAAAGGTATCTCTGCTCCAGGCAATAATTCAATTGGACAATCATATGGACGGTGAGGAGGAAGCTGGTCAGCGTTCTTCTTGTCACATAAATCTACATAGTCCTGGTATACAGCTGGTAGTTCAGGGACTGACATGGTTCCTTTAGGAACAGAGCAAGCTGAAACTTTTGGACTCATCTGTTTCTCTGGAAAGTGTAATTCCTTGGTCTCCCAGTTAATGGTAGGATTCTGAGCCTGCAGCCATGGTAGCCCTAGAATAATGGGAAAGTGGGGAGAAGAGATAAGCATAAAGGACAGTTTCTCTTGATGATCTTTACCCATAAGAACCCTCAAAGGCTGTTTCCTGATCCACTGGTCCAGAGGTCAGCAGGGAGCCATCCACAGTTTCCATCTGTACTGGAGTAGCCTTCTTCACTGAACGTATCCCCTGTTTCAGAGCAAAGGAGACATCCATAAAATTTCCACTTGCCCCTGAGTCGATCATAGCAGAGCTAGACACCCAAGCTGAGTCAACCCAGAGTTTGATGGAAAGAAAGCAATGAGAATTGTTTTTCTTACAACTCAGCTGGGACACCGCTGAGGAAACTTGAAAAATGGCAGCGTTTACACAGTCAACGTCCTCAGAGGTAACGGAGTTTAAGTCCGAGAAATCAAGATCTGTTGCTGCAGATCTCTCTGGAGCCTGAGGCTCGGACCTGACAGATCCCCTCTCGCAACACTCACAATGAATGAGTGCTGCAGTAGTCTTACGAGAACGGCTGGGGCAGTTTATAATGAAGTGCCCTGACTTACCACAATAGAAACATAGATTCTCCTTAAAACGATGTTCCTTGCGTGCATCACTAACCCGTCGTTGTAAAGAGTCTACCTGCATGGGTTCAGGTTCCCGTGTAATCCTACTCAAAGGTTCCTTAGCTGGAGAGGAAGGTAGGAAAAGGTTAGTGCGATTGCTTTCGAACCATCTCTCTTGCCTGCGTTCAGTCAGACGAGTATCAATACGGATGCAGTAGTTAATAAAGTGACCTAACGCAGTGGGAGGGTCGGCACGAGCAAGTTCATCCTTAATCAGTGGAGATAACCCTTTTCGAAAAATAGATTTTTTGGCGGAACTGTCCCAGGTGGTATCAAGGGCCCATCTCCTGAAATCCAAGGCATATTCAGCTACCGAGTGCTTACCTTGGCGCAAAGCTAACATGGCTGCTTCAGCTGTTGCACCTCGATTGGGGTCATCAAACACCTGCCCCATGGCTGAAATAAAAGCATCAAGGTGATTCAAACAATCATCCTCAGTCTCAATCAGAGGGTTTGCCCACATCAAAGCCTTGTTGGTAAGCAACATAATTATAGTAAGCACCTTAGATCGTTCAGTGGGAAATTGTGAAGCATGTGCAGAAAAAAAAAGATTGCATTGATTAATAAATCCCCTGAATTTCTCACGTTCACCGCCAAAACGAAAAGGGGGCAACTTGGGAATCCCAGAACTCGGGGCTACGGCAGGAGCCTGAACTCGCTCTTCTAGAACCTCAATCCTGGCTCGCAAATCCTGGGCAGTCTGTCCAAACACTTGCAAATTGTGATTAGTGAGGTCCTGTAGGCTTGAAAAACGGGTCTTTATATTCTGCAAATCTGCAAGGATATTATCAGTCACTCCGCAAAGTTCCTTTATGCGGGCCTCCATTTTCCAGATCTTTTAAGACAGGAGTACTGGAAGAAGAGGAGAGGAGAAAAAAAAAAAACAATAGTGTTTACCTGTGGTAACACTGCAGAGAGAAAAAAAAAATTAAGGGAACTGCTCACCTGGAATGGTTGTGAGAAGTCACAACCACTATCATCACAGAAAGTTCACCCGGACATCTGATATCCACAGTTACAGCAGACAAAAAAGAGAAAAGGAAAAAAAAAAACAATAGTGTTTACCTGTGGTAACACTGCAGAAAAAAAAAAACACTTAAGGGAATTGCTCACCTGGAATGGTTGTGAGAAGTCACAACCACTGTCATCAGAGAAAGTACAACCGGACATCCGATATCCACAGTTACAGCAGACACAGCCTTTCCAGACCCAGCAGACACTAACGTTTTGGCTTCAGAATCTTGTAATGTATGTAGTACAGTTCATATAGCGTCTTGTGCTTGGGTGCGATGAAAATACATGAGACACAGGTTTGATATAGAAAGTCTTGTATTACTTCATACAAGTTGGCAAAAATAGTCACACAGTTTGCAGACACAGAAGCAGGAGATACAGCAGGCCAGAGTAATCTAAGCTCAGCAATCACTCTCCACAACAGGTTCAGGATCTTCTTCTCTGTTACCGTAAGTCCATGCAAACGTGGGTCTTTCAAAGAGCAGGGTTCAGAGTCCACAAGTGCTTCAGAGTTCCTCAGTAGGAATAGCTGGAGTACAAGGTCCAAGGCTTTAGGAGTCAGGTCACAGATTCACTGCAGGCTAGATTCTGAAGCACTGATTGCTCAGCTGTGGCTGCTTAAGAAGCAAAAGGAGAGAATCAGGGCGGGAACATGCAAGCTGGAAACTCCATTTTGACTGAGGGCAAGATAGCTGCAGCAAGACAGAAAGTAAAATGGCTGACGAACAAACTGAGTTTCAGGAACATGTACACAGAACCTTACATTCCCCCTCACAGCTCGTCTGAGGTAACTGCGTTCTCCAAAGTAGTGTCTGCTCTCCTGAGGTAACACCAACGACTAACTAACGTTCAGCTAGATTGTCTTCATCTCACTGCTGTCTCAAGGTCTCCCTTTAGTGGAACCAGGAAAAATGTTAAGTGTTGTATGCTTATCAGGTATTTGTGAATTACCTTTCTGTGCATCCTCCAGGGAACATGTGGCACCAAGCGCAGCTGGGCTACACACAGGTAGACCACAGAGGCAGACTATAGAGGCAGACCATGGAGGCACATAAAGAAGGCAGACCATAGAGGCAGACCATAGAGGCACATAATGCAGGCAGACCATAGAGGCAGACCATAGAGGCAGAACATGGAGGCACATAAAGAAGGCAGACCATAGAGGCAGACCATAGAGGGAGACTATAGAGGCCCATAATGCAGGCAGACCATAGAGGCAGACCATAGTGGCACATAAGGCAGGCAGACCACAGAGGCAGACTATAGAAGCAGACCATGGAGGCACATAAAGAAGGCAGACCATAGAGGCAGACCATAGAGGCACATAATGCAGGCAGACCATAGAGGCACATAATGCAGGCAGACCATAGAGGCAGTTCATGCGCACTGGCCATGCAGCCAGACCATAGAGGCAGACCATAGAGGCACATAATGCAGGCAGACCATAGAGGCACATAATGCAGGCAGACCATAGAGGCAGTTCATGCGCACTGGCCATGCAGCCAGACCATAGAGGCACATTAAGCAGGCAGACCATAGAAGCACATAGCGCATGCAGACCATAGAGGACAACCATAGAGGCAGACCATAGAGGCACATAACACAGGCAGACCATAGAGGCCGACCATAGAGGCAGACCATAGAGGCACATAATGCAGGTAGACCATAGAGGCAGTTCATGCGCGCTGACCATGCAGCCAGACCATAGAGGCACATTAAACAGGCAGACCATAGAAGCACATAGCGCATGCAGACCATAGAGGACAACCATAGAGGCACATAACACAGGCAGACCATAGAGGCAGACCATAGAGGCACATAACACAGGCAGACCATAGAGGCTGACCATAGAGGCAGACCATAGAGGCACATAACACAGGCAGACCATAGAGGCCAACCATAGAGGCAGATCATAGAGGCACATTAAGCAGGCAGACCATAGAAGCACATAGCGCAGGCAGACCATAGAGGACAACCATAGAGGCAGACCATAGAGGCACATAGCGCAGGCCGACCATAGAGGCAAACCATAGTGGCACATAACGCAGGCAGACCATAGAGGCAGACCATAGCAGCACATAACGCAGGCAGACCATACAGGCACATAACTCAGGCAGACCATAGAGGAAGACCATAGAAGTAGACCATAGAAGCACATAGTGCAGGCAGACCATAGAGGCAGACCATAGAAGTAGACCATAGAGGCACATAGCGCAGGCAGACCATAGAGGCCGACCATAGAGGCAGACCATAGAGGCACATAACGCAGGCAGACCAAGAGGCAGACCATAGAAGTAGACCATAGACGCACATAGCGCAGGCAGACCATAGAGGCAGACCATAGAAGCAGACCATAGAGGCAGACCATAGAGGCACATAACGCAGGCAGACCATAGAGGCCGACCATAGAAGTAGACCATAGACGCACATAGCGCAGGCAGACCATAGAGGCAGACCATAGAAGCAGACCATAGAGGCAGACCATACAGGCACATAACTCAGGCAGACCATAGAGGCAGACCATACAGGCACATAACTTAGGCAGACCATATAGGCAGACCATAGAAGTAGACCATAGAGGCACATAGCGCAGGCAGACCATAGAGGCAGACCATAGAAGTAGACCATAGAGGCACATAGCGCAGGCAGACCATAGAGGCTGACCATAGAGGCAGACCATAGAGGCACATAACGCAGACAGACCATAGAGGCAGACCATAGAAGCAGACCATAGAGGCACATAGTGCAGGCAGACCATAGAGGCAGACCATAGAAGCAGACCATAGAGGCACATAGCACAGGCAGACCATAGAGACAGACCATGTAGGCAGACCATGTAGGCAGACCATGCAGCTGCTATTAAGTCTTTTGATAAAGGAGTCTATTAAAGGCTATGGACACCTGTAACATGGAAAATATATTGGATCCTTGCTTAGTGTTAAATTTTAATAAAAACGTTTGATCTTCCAGGAGTATTTTTATTGGCTTGGGAACAAAGACATTTCTTTAGTGATAAAAAAGGATGAAAATGCAACACAGATGCTACATGGAGGCCATACAGATGATGCATAAGTAAAAACGTTTTTTTTTTTAATGAATTATGTAACGTTAGGGCGATGTTTGATGGCTGTGTAAATTGGACCAAGATCAGAACCCAGACTGACCCAACCCGAGTGTGACGGCTTCATGTATTTTTATGCAGCTGTCATGCTCGGGTCAGGAGAGCCGCCATCAGTCTATGCACTGCATTTCAATCTTGGTCTGATTTATACGGTGGTCTGACTGCGCCCTAACAGACAGTCATCAGGTTTCTTCAAAGCATTCAGCCAGATAATGAGCTTACACACTCTGCAGCAGAACATTTTTTTAAAGACTATTTAGAAAGTCACCAGGTTTTAGCGCATAACCTGAGAGCATTATTGTGTAGTGGCAGAGATCCTGATTCCAGCAATGTGTCACTTACCGATTGTATTTCTAGAAGATGTCAAAAACGTCTCTATCTCAGCTAGGAATCTAAGATTCACATGTTTTACAGAGTTGTTTGAAATCCTTGCAGTCAAATTGAGTATATATTACCTGGAGCCACCACCCTGCACGGTTTATTTTCCTTCTTTACACTCATGTCTATGGGTCCATGGAAAAATCGGGCAAGAGTGATCTGATTTTCACGGACTGAAGGTGGAGAACTTTTCTTCCTTTTTTTTTTAATTCTCCACATACAAGAAAATCAGATAACACTCGAATCAATCTCTTATAAATGCTGATTAGAGTGTGATTACCATGTTCAGACCGATTTTGTCGGATGACAGAAAAACAGTCTTGTAACCCTAGACTTAGAGGTAAAATAGTCACCAGTGTTGCCCACCCAAACTAAGGAGTCATTGTTGATAATTTTATTTTTATTTTTTTTGTGTAAAATTATCCAAAAATCACTGACAGTCAACATTTTTTACAGACACAATGAAAAACCATAATAATTTATAAAAATTTTAGGTGATCTATGTACAGTGGCATGTAAAAGTTTGGGCTCCCCTGGTCAAAATTACTGTTATTGTGAACAGTTAAGCAATTTGACGATGAAATGATCTCTAAAAGGCCCAAAGTTAAAGAGAACACATTTCCTTTGTATTTTAGACAAAAAAAATATATTTCATCTTTTACATTTTACAAATTACAAAGAGGAAAATGAGCAGATGCAAAAGTTTGGGCACCTGTATGGTTAGTGCTTAGCAGCACCCCTTTTGAAAGCATCAAAGCTTTTAAACGCTTTCTGTAGCCAGACAAGAGTCTTTCAATTCTTGTGTGAGGGATTTTCATCCATTCTTCCTTGAAAGATTCTTCCAGTTCTGTGAGATTTCTGGGTTATATTGCATGCACTGCTATGTTGAGGTCTAGCCACAGATTTTCATTGATGTTCAGATCAAGGGACTGTGAGGGCCTTTGTAAATCCTTCAGCTTGCGCCTTTCATGTAGTCTATTGTGGAATTTTATGTGTGTTTAGGATAATTTTCCGTTTGTAGACGCCATACTCTTTTCACCTTTGTTGAAATTTCATTGAATCTATTCTTCCCTCTACCAGTGAAATGTTCCCTGTACCATTGACTGCATCAAAACCCCAAAGCATGATTGATTCATCTCCATGCTTAATGGTTGTCAAGATGTTCTTTTCCTGAAATTCTTTGCCTTTTTCTCTCCACACATACCTTTGATCATTGTGGCCAAAGAGTTCTATTTTAACCTCATTGGTTCACTGGACTTGTTTCCAAGATGCAACAGGCTTGTTTAAATGTTCTTTTGCATAATTCTGACCCCTAATTTTATGGTGAGGATGCAGGAGAGGTTTTCTTCTGATGACTCTTCCATGAAGCCATATTTGTGCAGGTGTCTCTGAACAGTAGAACAATGTACCACAACTCCAGAGTCTGCTAAATCTTTCTTAAGGACTTTTGCAGTGAAGCGGGGGTTCTGATTTGCCTCTCTAGCCTATAATCCTATAAGCACCTCCCACTGAAATTTTGCTTGGTCTTCCAGACCTTAACTTCACCTCCACTGTTCTTGTTAACTGTCATTTCTGTATTACATTTCACACTGAGGAAAGAAGGAACTTGAACATGCTTTTCTATCTCCTTATAGCCTTCTCCTGCTTTGTTGGCCTCCACCATTTTCATTTTCAGAGTGCTAGGCAGCTGCTTAGAAGAACCCATGGATGCTGTTTTTTGGCACAAGGTTAGAGGAGGCTGGGTTTTTATAAAGCTGGGAAATTTGTATCACCTGGCCTTTCCTAATGATGACAGTGAACAAACCATAACCCTAACAGGCTAATTAAGGTCTAAAAATTTGGTTAAAGTTATCTGAGCAGTGAGCACACAAATCTTCAACAGTATGCAAACCTTTGCATTGGCCCATATCTTGTAATTTTTATATTTTTGTTGCCTAAAATACAAAGAAATGTGTCATCTTTAACTTTAGTCCTTTTAGAGATCATTTCATCTTCAACTTGCTTAACTGTTCACAATAACAACAATTTTGACCAAGGGTGTCCAAACTTTTACATGCCACTATAAATACATTGGGAGCCTTCCCTGGAGGATGTAAAATTCTGATAATTGCAATGATGATGATCTGTACACGCTCCTCCTGCTTTAGAAAAATCACAGGAATATTTGTTTTTACGGACAGGTGAAAAAGCGCCCATGAACGATTGTAACTCTGGGGTTCATATAGTATGTGGTTCTCAGACCCCAGAATGTCGCTCACTAGTTGTTGGCAGCTCTACGTACTATTTCTACCACTCACTCTGAGGATTTCAAAGCATTACGGAAACAGGGCCTTGTGGACTGTGCCATATGGCTGGCAGAAAAGGAACCATGTTACTGTAACTGAGATCAGATAACTGCACCGTAGATTTGATTGTAGTCATGACTTTTATAGACGTTTTATGCTTTAACCCCTCTCTGCCATCAGACGTACTATTCCGTCCATGTGACCCTGGACCTAATTCCCATGGACAGAATAGTACGTCATATGCGATCAGCAGTGCTCCCGGGGGGAGCGTAGCTGATCGCGGCCGGGTGTCAGCTGTATATCACAGCTGACACCCAGCACTATGTGTCAGGAGTGGTCACGGACCGCTCCCGGCACATTAACCCCTGACACACCGCGATCAAACATGATCGTGGTGTCCCCGGGGCACAGGGGAGGATCGTGCAGGGTGGGGGCTCCCGGCGCGCTCCCCTGTGACCCTCAGAGCAGCGCGATGTGTCGCACTGTTCCGAGGGTCCGTCCTCCCTCCAGGTCCCCGGATCCAAGATGGCGCCGGGGTCCTGCAGGGAGGCGGCTTCCTCAGTGCCTGCTGAGAGCAGGCGCTGAGGAAGCCTGCAGCGATGCCAGAGCGATCGCTGGTGTGACAGAGTGCTGTGCACACTGTCACACCAGCGATCTGCTAAAATACAGTGATGTCCCACCCTGGGACAAAGTAAAAAAGTAAAAAAAAATAAAAATAAAAAGTGGTAAAAAAAATCATAAAAAAAAAAAAATATTCCCCAATAAATTAATTTCTTCCTGTAAATAAAAAAAACAAAACAATAAAAGTACACATATTTGGTATCGCCGCGTCCGTAACGACCCCCCCTATAAAACTGTCCCACTAGTTAACCCCTTTAGTGAACCTCTTAAAAAAAACTAAGCAAAAAATCAATGCTTTATCATCATACCGCCGAACAAAAAGTGGAATAACACGCGATCAAAAAGACCGATATAAATAAACATGGTACCGCTAAAAACGTCATCTTGTCCCGCAAAAAACGAGCCATCATACAGCATCATCAGCGAAAAAAAAAAAGTTATAGCTCGCAGAATAAGCGATGCAAAACTAATGATTTTTTATATAAAATTGTTTTTATTCTATAAAAGCGCCAAAACATAAAAAAATGATATAAATGAGGTATCGCCATAATCGTACTGACCCGAAGAATAAAACTGCTTTATCAATTTTACCACACGCAGAACGATAAAAACGCCTCCCCCAAAAGAAATTCATGAATTGTTGATTTTTGTTCATTCTAACCTCCCAAAAATCGAAATAAAAAGCGATCAAAAAATGTCACGTGCTCAAAAATGGTACCAATAAAAACGACACCTCGTCCCACAAAAAATAAGACCTCACATGACTCTGTGGGCCAAAATATGCAAAAATTATAGCTCTCAAAATGTGGTGATGCAAAAAACTACTTTTTGCAATAAAAAGCGTTTTTTAGCGTGACAGCTGCCAATCACAAAAACCCGCTATAAATAGTAAATCAAACCCCCTTTATCACCCCTTTAGTTAGGGAAAAATAATAAAATTAAAAAAATGTATTTATTTCCATTTTCCCATTAGGGTTAGGGTTGCGGCTAAAGTTAGGGTTAGGGTTGGCGCTAACGTTAGGATTAGGGTTAGGGTTGGGATTAGGGTTAGGGGTGTGTTAGGGTTAGGTTTGTGGTTAGGGTTGGGACTAGGGTTAGGGGTGTGTTGGGGTTTGGGTTGGAGTTAGAATTTGGGGGTTTCTGCTGTTTAGGCACATCAGGGGCTCTCCAAATGTGACATGGCGTCTGATCTCAATTCCAGCCAATTCTGCGTTGAAAAAGTCAAACGGTGCTCCTTCACTTCTGAGCTCTGCCATGCGCCCAAAAAGTAGTTTACCCCCGCATATGGGTTATCAGCGTACTCTGGACCACAAGAGTTATTGTGCAATTTGTCCTATTTCTTCTGTTACCTTTGGGAAAATAAAAAACTGGGGGCGACAAAATCATTTTTGTAAAAAAAAAATGATTTTTTTGTTTTTACGGCTGTATGTTATAAATTTTCTGTGAAGCACTTGGGGCTTCATAGCGCTCACCACACTTCTAGATAAGTTCCTTGTGGGGTCTATTTTCCAAAATGGGGTCACTTGTGGGGGGTTTCCACTGTTTAGGCGCATCAGGGGCTCTCCAAATGCGACATGACGCCCCCAGACCATTCCATCAAAGTCTGCAATCCAAAACGTCACTACTTCCCTTCCGAGCCCAGACGTGCACCCATACAGTCGTTTTCTCACACATGTTATCAGCGTACTCAGGACAAATTGGACAACAACTTTTGGGGTCCAATTTCTCCTGTTACCCTTGTGAAAATAAAATATTGGGGGCGAAAAAATCATTTTTGTAAAAAAAAAGGATTTTTTATTTTTACAGCTGTTCGTTATAAACTTCTGTGAAGCACTTCGGGGTTCAAAGTGCTCAACATACTTCTAGATAAGTTCCTTGTGGGGTCTATTTTCCAAAATGGGGTCACTTGTGGGGGTTTCCACTGTTTCGGCGCATTAGGGGCTCTCCAAATGCGACATGACGCCCCTAGACACTTCCATCAAAGTCTGCAATCCAAAACGTCACTACTTCCCTTCCGAGCCCAGACGTGCGCCCATACAGTAGTTTACTCCCACATATTGGGTATCAGCGTACTCAGGACAAATTGGACAACAACTTTTGGGGTCCAATTTCTCCTGTTACCCTTGTGAAAATAAAATATTGGGGGAGAAAAAATCATTTTTGTAAAAAAAAAAAAAGATTTTTTATTTTACAGCTGTACGTTATAAACTTCTGTGAAGCACTTTGGGGTTCAAAGTGCTCACCACACATCTAGATAAGTTCCTTGAGGGGTCTAGTTTCCAAAATGGTGTCATTTGCGGGGGGTTTCCACTGTTTAGGCAGATCAGGAGCTCTCCAAACACGACATGGCATCCAGCCAATTCTGCGTTGAAAAAGTCAAACGGCGCTCCTTCCCTTCCAAACTCTGCCATGCACCCAAACAGTGGTTTACCCCCACATATGGGGTATCAGCGTACTCAGGACAAATTGCACAATAACTTTTGGAGTCTTGTTACCCTTGGGAAAATAAAAATTGGGGTGAAAAGATCAATTTTGTGGAAAAAATATGATTTTTTAATTTTACGGCTCTACGTTATAAACTTGTGTGAAGCACTTGGGGGTTCAAATTGCTCACCAAAGATCTAGATAAGTTCCTTAGGTGGTCTAGTTTCCTAAATGGGGTCACTTGTGGGGGGTTTCCACTGTTTAGGCACATCAGGGACTCTCCAAATGCAACATGGCGTCCAATCTCAATTCCAGCCAATTTTGGTTGGAAAAAGTCAAATGGTGCTCCTTCCATTCCGAGCTCTGCCATGCGCCCAAACAGTGGTTCCCCCCCACATATGGGGTATCAGCGTACTCAGGACAAATTGGACAACAACTTTTGAGGTCCAATTTCTCCTGTTACCTATGGGAAAATAAAAAATTAGTGACTAAGAGATAATTTTTGTGGGAAAAAAATAGGATTTTTTATTTTCATGCCCGGGCATTATAAACTTGTGTGAAGCACTTGGGGTTCAAAGTGCTCACCAAAGATCTAGATAAGTTCCTTAGGGGGTCTAGCTTCCAAAATGGGGTCACTTGTGGGGGGTTTCCACTGTTTAGGCTCATCTGGGGCACTACAAACGAAACATGACCCCCATCAATGTTTGCATTCCAAAACGTTACTGCTTCCTTTCCAAGCCCTGCCGTGCGCCCAAACAGTTCCCCCCCCCACATATGGGGTATCAGCGTACTCAGGACAAATTGGACAACAACTTTTGGGGTCCAATTTCCTTGGGAAAAATCAAAACTTTGGGACTAAAAAATAATTTTTGTGGAAAATTGTTTTTTTTTTTTTTCACACCCAGGCATTATAAACTTTTGTCAAACACTTTGGGGTTCAAAGTGCTCACAACAGATCTAGATAAGTTCCTTAGGGGGTCTAGTTTCCAAAATGGTGTCACTTGTGGGGGGTTTCCACTGTTTAGGCGCATCAGGGGCTCTCCAAACACGACATGGCGTCCAATCTCAACTCCAGCCAATTTTAGTGTAAAAAAGTCAAACGGCGCTCCTTCCCTTACGAGCTCTGCCGTGTGCCCAAACAGTGGTTTTCCCCCACATATAGGGTATTGGCGTACTCAGGAGAAATTGCACAACAACTTTATCTGCCCATTTTCTCCTTTTACCCTTGTCAAAATAAAAAAAAGTTTGTAAAAGATCATTTTTGTGGCTAAAAAGTTAAATATTAATTTTTTCCTTCCACGTTGCTTCAGCTCCTGTGAAGCACCTGAAGGGTTATTAAACTTCTTGAATGTGGTTTTGAGTACCTTGAGGGGTGAAGTTTTTAGAATGGTGTCACTTTTTGGTATTTTCTGCTATATAGACCCGTCAAAGTGACTTCAAATGTGAGGTGGTCCCTAAAAAAATGGCTTTGTAAATTTTGTTGTAAAAATGAGAAATCACTGGTCAACTTTTAACCCTTATAATTTCCTAACAAAAAAAATTTTGGTTCCAAAATTGTGCTGATGTAAAGTAGACATGTGGGAAATGTTATTTCTTAACTATTTTGTGTGACATATTTCTCTGTTTTAAGGGAAAAAAAATTCAAAGTTTGAAAATTGCAAAATTTTCAAAATTTTCGCCATATTTGTGTTTTTTTCAAAAATAAACGCAAGTTATATCGAAGAAATTATACTTCTAACGTGAAGTACAATATGTCACGAGAAAACAGTCTCAGAATCGCGAAGATCCGTTGAAGCGTTCCAGAGTTATAACCTCGTAAAGAGACAGTGGTCAGAATTGTAAAAATTGGCCCGGTCATTAACGTGCAAACCACCCTTGGGGGTGAAGGGGTTAATACCTGGTGGGCTCCATACTACCTGCTATAACTGTACTTAGATCTCTATCTAAAGAGGTTAAAGACCTGTAACCTATAGCAATACCAAAGAAACGAGACCAGAAATGAATCATTTAGTGTTGCATCATTGTGGGATGTTCATTTTGACAAGTAAGTGAAACTAATAATAATGAAATAATCTGCGAGATTTACCCCAGGGCTTCTGCAGATGGCCGTATTTTTGTTCCGAATGCCATTCTGCAAAACATCAGATCGCACTTGGACCAATGTTATTCTATGGGTCCGATTTTTTTTACTCCAGGAAAAATTTGCAGCATGTCCGATTTGCAGCCATAAATCGGAGCGCACTCGGCTATGCAAATCAATGGATTTGTCAAAAAAATTGGCCTGCACTCGGATGACATCCAAATGCAGTGATATTTTCATGGACTGACAGAATAGAGGAGGTGGAGAATTTTTTTTTCCATCTTCTCCACATTCATGATAATTGGATCAGAGTATGATTAGCATAATCGGCCCCATGTGAGAAAATACGGTTGTGTGACCCTAACCTAACCTGATTGCTCAGTATGTCAAGTTGCAAACTCAGCTCTGCCACCTCTTACTAATATTGACTCGCTACAGCAGGCAAATTCGCATCAAACTAATTCAGCTTTGTTTCCTTAGACGCATTGAGAATTGCTACTAGAGGCCACATTAGCGCGGCTGAACCTGTACCTTCAGCTAATTTTGCAGTTAGCTGGCGATGATATTTTAATCTGAATTATAGGCTTTTATTTATTAGTGCAAATAGTAAGGTGATTTTGCTGCAAGACTAGCATTATTACATAAATAAGTGAACAGCTCATTTTCTCAGCATGCACAAAATAATTGGAATTCTATTTCCATTTTAAATGCAAAGGAAGAACACGACGCAGACTGCGGCAGAGCCAAATCCAGTAAGGAAAACACAGAATAATTAAATGTCCCCTTAAATGTGCAGCTCAGCATAGACCCCTGTCAAGGTTTCTATTTTTATCTTCCTGGAGGAGAAGCAGACATTGACGAGAACGCGTAATGCCTATTTCTGAATCTTGAAGGAGCCGAGGCCCATCTGTTTAGCCAACAATCTGAAATGCACATTCAGGTGCTCCGAAGCCTCCGGTCTGGGATTTCTATATATTTACTGCGCTAAACAAATCAGATGTAATTGGCCTTCGAGACGCACACATTGGGATCGGCATGTGATCAGACGCACACATTGCAGAAAATCACCATAACCTCGTCTGAATATTCAACAAGAAATCTGCTGTTATATTATTCTTCTAAAAAAAATATTATGTTTATATATTATCCTATTTCTAGATTCTTAACTTCTTCAGGGCCTCTCATTGACTTTAAATGTTCTAAAACATCACGGCATAGAAGAACATCTACTTGCAACCAGCTGCAGGAATAAGTATCCAGTTGTCAGAAACAGACAGCGTTCTCATAGAGAAGACAGAGATGGTTTACTAACGTCTATGCCTTCTCGATTACCATATATAGGAATAGGAATACACTGATAGTGCTTCCTTCTCCATACCCAGCGTTCATGTGATCCCTGTGTATAGTGAGGGAGCAGGAGGTGCTGGGTCATAGGAGATCCAGACAGCTTTGCTCTGCAGTCAGGAGGCTACATTTCCTTGTAACTGGGGCTAATATACCAGCCCAAGTTACAAGGGAGATAACATGAAAATAGTTCAATATTAAATGACCCGTCAAAGGTTTTTTATGACGTTATAGGAGGGCACAATATTCAATATAAAGTAAATTAAAAAAATAATAAAAATAACAGGTACAAAATAAACAAACAAAAATAAATAAAAATGACACTGTCAATCCAAATTGCTGTTACCAGCCCCACCTCTGTAAAAAAAGAACAAAAAAAAAAACCATGTCTGATTTATAAAAATATGTGTTAAATAATGGAGAACACATTTGAAAATGTCTTTTACTAATTTTTTTGTGGCCATAACAAAAAAAAATCCAAATAAACGGACACTTATTTCCTAATTTTTTTTCCCACCGATAATGCCCAATATAAGAAAAAAGGAGAGAATATGACAGTGACATAAAAGTGCAGCCCATGTATCACAAAATAAAAACTCAATATTTACATGAATATCTGAATGAGAGAAAACGTTACAGCTCTTTAACCCTTTGTACTCCTATTCTGGATGTGGCTCTGAAGGTAAGAAAGATTGGGACCATTGCTCCAAGTAAGGTTATATTGTCCCTCTGGGTATAATGCCTTAATGCCCACACCCAAAAGGTCTGTATTTAAAAAATGACCTTATCTTTCTATAGTAATAAATGGTTTAATATGTTTTTCAATCTTTGTTTTCTACTATTTAGTTGCATCTTTGATGTCATCATTTTTTTTTCACCGCCCTGTTTGGGTGATTCCGCATACATGGTATTTCCAGGGTCTTTGCTATAAATCCCCCCTCTGTTTTAAATACAATGTCATGATTAAGAGTCCTGCCTGGACTGGAAAGGCATAGACGTGGTGTTTCCTATAGCAGAGTTGTTTTTATTATCTTTCCCGCCATTTTGAACTTTTTCAATTAATGTGAGGCTTTAGATACTCCTGTCTTCCGATGCTGGATTACCATATTCTATTTCACCTCCATAATATCCATCTGCCCAATCATCAACCTCACATTTACTGGGTATAATTTTTATATGGTCTCATTCACACATCTGATTTTTCCACGTACGAGAAAAACGGGACTATTTATTTTAATCAGCCTTTGATCAGACTTCGATCAGACTTTGATCAGGGTGTCATCCTGTTTTCTCATACATGGAGAAAAAAGAAAAAAGAGTTTCTCCATCTACTTTGTGACAGTCCATGAAAATTGGACCAGACTCGAATGTCCTCCAAGAGCTGCCCGATTTTTTTCACGGAACCATTGACTTGTATTACCGTTTCGTTCCCCCCAAATCAAATTCGACATCTCTCCACAATTCTAGATTAACACGTGAATGGCCCCATAGACTATCACATGTATGAGTGCTTTCTATGAAAAACGCAGACAACATTCGTATGTGAAAATCGGACGTCTGAATGAGCCCTTATATGTGAGCACTGGTGCCGATATGTAAAATATGGCTGAGATCATGACAGGTGTTCACATTGTGAGAATAATTTTATGTTCATCCTCCTGTCCTCAACAAAACAGAAGAAACCTCGCAAGGTTAAAACATTTTAGGTATTTTTATTATTTCTCTCTTTTTCTTTTTTTAGCTAGTTACATGTTTTTGTTGCTTTGTTTTGTTTCTTTTTATACTTCTTTGTGAATGTTGTCATTTTAATACCTAAAACTTGAATGCATTTGTACTTTTAAGAATCCAGATTATTTCTAGGGGCAGGTAACTCTTTGACAGGTGGAGCGCATTAGAAATATTTGGGGGCGACTCACTCTTGATGAGAGGTAGCTGCTTCTTGTGTATCGGGGATGTGTGGATTGTGTTGGGTTGAGATTTATGCTCAATTTCCAACATGAGTGAGAGGTATACAGCACAATTAGTACATTCCGGACAAAATATATTTCATAAATATAGAGCCAGCAGGATTTTAAGCATTTTCATATTCTTAGTAATGTCATTCTCTATATTATTTATTCATATTTCCATGTGTCTGATGTTTGAAAGGTCATCCCTCTAGAAACTGTTTTACCGTAATTGCAATTTTCGGTGGTTATCTGGATATATACATAGAAGGTCTAGATATGTGATGTTCTCTGCTGAAGTTTCCCTGTATAATACTTTGAAACCATGGGACTCCTTAGTACGAGACAACACATCTATGAATATCATGTGATGATACATCTTGAACATCCATCTGTACATCTCCGAGATCCTCCCAGCTAATATTTCATTGCTCTGTGCAATATTCCCTGCTCCACAGTCCCCAAGACTAGTAACAGTGTTTATTCTGAGTAGTATATAACTACATGCAGCCGCTCGCTCCACTCCTGAGTGCCGGCGCCAGAGCTGGGATTTCACATGCGAGTGTCGGACGACTTACTCGCATGTGTGATCCCGGCCAAATAAAGGATAACTTGCTGATCACATGGGGTCTGAATACCTGAACCCTCAGCAATCCCAAAATCGGAGCTCTAGAATAATGAAAATGGAACTTTGCAGCCTCTAATTGAATGTCGTGGAGGTGTGCATGGTCAACCTCCACTCTGATCATTGTCTATAGGACTGCTGGAAATAGCTATACTCTTCAGTCCCATAGACTATGAATGCAGCGAGGGCCGAGCATACACACCTCCACTAAATTCAGGTTGAGGATATGGAGAATTGTTCTGGAGGTTTCAGTGCTTCAATCTTAGGATTGATGGGGGGGTATCTGAATAGTTACTCCAATCGGGCAGCACAGTGACTGCTCAGTGGTTAGCACTGTTGCTTTACAGCACTGGGGTGCTAGGTTAAAATCCCACCATGGACAACATCTGTAAGGAGTTTGTATGTTCTCCCCGTGTTTGCGTGGTTTTCTTCCAGGTTCTCTGGTTTCCTCCCACACTACAAAGACATACTGATAGGAAATCTAGATTGTGAGCCACAGTGGTGACATTGATGGTGATGATGAATGTAAAGCGTTGTAGAATTAATAGCATTACATAAGTTACTAAAACAAATACAAAATTAAAAATGCATTCTAGATAGATGTACAGTACAGACCAAAAGTTTGAACACACCTCATTTAAAGATTTTTCTGTATTTTCATGACTATGAAAATTGTACATTCACACTGAAGGCATCAAAACTATGAATTAACACATGTGGAATTATACACTTAACAAAAAAGTGTGTAACAACTGAAATTATGTCTTATATTCTAGGTTCTTCAAAGTAGCCAACTTTTGCTTTGATGACTGCTTTGCACACTCTTGGCATTCTCTTCATGAGCTTCAAGAGGTAGTCACCGGGAATGGTCTTCCAACAATCTTGAAGGAGTTCCCAGAGATGCTTAGCACTTGCTGGCCCTTTTGCCTTCACTCTGCGGTCCAGCTCACCCCAACCCATCTTGATTGGGTTCAGGTCTGGTGACTGTGGAGGCCAGGTCATCTGGTGTAGCACCCCATCACTCTCCTTCTTGGTCAAGTAGCACTTACACAGCCTGGAGGTGTGTTTGGGGTCATTGTCCTGTTGAAAAATAAATGATGGTCCAACTAAACGCAAACCGGATGGAATAGCATGCCGCTGCAAGGTGCTGTGGTAGCCATGCTGGTTCAGTATGCCTTCAATTTGAATAAATCACTAACAGTGTCACCAGCAAAGCACCCCCACACCATCACACCTCCTCCTCCATGCTTCACTGTGGGAACCAGGCATGTAGAGTCCATCCGTTCACCTTTTCTGCGTCGCACAAAGACACGGTGGTTGGAACCAAAGATCTCAAATTTGGACTCATCAGACCAAATCACAGATTTCCACTGGTCTAGTGTCCATTCCTTGTGTTCTTTAGACAAACAAGTCTCTTCTGCTTGTTGCCTGTCCTTAGCAGTGGTTTCCTAGCAGCTATTTTACCATGAAGGCCTGCTGCACAAAGTCTCCTCTTAACAGCTGTTGTAGAGATGTGTCTGCTGCTAGAATTCTGTGTGGCATTGACGTGGTCTCTAATCTGAGTTGCTGTAAAACTGCGATTTCTGAGGCTGGTGACTCGGATAAACTTATCCTCAGAAGCAGAGGTGACTGTTGGTCTTTCTTTCCTGGGGCAGTCCTCATGTGAGCCAGTTTCTTTGTAGCGCTTGATGGTTTTTGCAACTGCACTTGGGGACACTTTCAAAGTTTTCCCAATTTTTTGGACTGACTGACCTTCATTTCTTAAAGTAATGATGGCCACTCGTGTTTCTTTACTTAGCTGCTTTTTTCTTGCCATAATACAAATTCTAACAGTCTATTCAGTAGGACTATCAGCTATGTATCCACCAGACTTCTGCACAACACAACTGATGGTCCCAACCTCATTTATAAGGCCAGAAATCCCACTTATTAAACCTGACAGGCCACACCTGTGAAGTGAAAACCATTTCCGGTGACTACCTCCTGAAGCTCATCAAGAGAATGCCAAGAGTGTGCAAAGCAGTCATCAAAGCAAAAGGTGGCTACTTTGAAGAACCTAGAATATAAGACATATTTTCAGTTGTTTCAGTGTGAATTTACAATTTTCATAGTCATGAAAATACAGAAAAATCTTGAAATGAGAAGGTGTGTCCAAACTTTTGGTCTGTACTGTATACATTTTTTTGGGGTGGAATAATGCTTGAAAATTACCTACAAAGTTAAAGGATATAGACACTTTCCACTGCAGATTTCATATCCATGCATTTTTGAATACCAAAAATAATATTTTTTTCAAGTTTTTTTTTCAGAAAGTCCTGATCATTAGTTTGTGATTTTGTTTGTACGCTCCTTCCGATGGCAAGATTCGTAACTCATATATCTTATTCTGAATCATCTTCTATGCTTAATTCTGACCACATGAAAGATAGACATTGATGAGGTTGAAACATGTTACATTAAAAAATAAATTAATTTTAGGTTAATACCTGTTTTAAATGTTATGGGGCCCTATAATTTTGGTGCATGCCCCGAACAGTGCGACTTTTCATACATGACTGTTTACTTTTCTTACCGAAAAGACCTGTATTTTTGGTTTATTTGCCCTTTAAAGAGAATCTGTCACCCCATTTTTGGAGTACAGTATGAGATGAGGCCACCGCCATCAGGGGCTTATTTACAGCATTCTGTAATGCTGTAGATAAGCCCCGATGTTACCTGAAAGATGAGAAAAATGAGTTAGATTATACTCACCCAGGGGCGGTCCGCCGTCCGGTCGGGTCCGATAGGCGTCGTGGTCCGCTCCGGCATCTCCCATCTTCTAGTGAAGCCATCTTCTTCTCTGCGTCCCATCACGACTCCTGCGCAGGCACACTAATCTGCCCTGGTGAGGGCAGAGCAAAATATTGCAATGCGCAGGCGCCGGACCTCTCTGACCTTTCCCGGCACCTGAGCACTGCAGTACTCTGCTCTGCCCTCACCAGGGCAGATCAGTGCGCCTGCGCAGGAGCCGCGACGGGATGCAGAGAAGAAGATGGCTTCGCTAGAAGATGGGAGGGGCCGGACCGGACCGCGACGCCCATCGGACCCGACCGGACAGCGGACCGCCCTTGGGTGAGTATAATCTAACTCGTTTTTCTCATCTTTCTGGAAACATCGAGGACTTATCTACAGCATTACAGAATGTTGTAGATAAGCCCCTGATGGCTGTGGCCGCATCTCATACTCCAAAAATGGGGTGACAGATTTCCTTTAAGCTTGTCGCAAATGAAATTCTGTTTTCTGTATGAGTCATTGAGTGCTCTGATAACATTAAGATCAATGAACCGCCTCTGATTAAAATTGTCAGAATACTCTGCTAAATCAACTTGTCACTTCTTGTGTTGATAGCCCAGTGATAGAGGTCCCATACATTATTAATCCTACATTTAATTATGTCTCTTTTTGTTCAAAGCATAAAAAAATCCACTATAATAGGCAATTCAGTACAGGGAGAACAATTAAGAGTTTCACTTTGGAATAGTATAATTTCTTAGATGTATCATCCATATTGAGTCATTCGGTAAAGAGCAGAAGTTCTTATAATACATTGTACCGGAGCTTCGTGTGACAACGGCTGGGGAGGGGATGAAGGTGAGATGCCAGCTGGAAACTGGTGCTCCCTCAATAATCTTACATTACTCTAGTATTAAAGGTGAAAAAAGAAATGTGAGTGCTTGATAGACCCCAGAGCATAATAAAACATTGGCAAATCGAATTTCCTGAGAAAAAAATTTGCAAGCACGCAACTTTGAATTTTGCCGGATCCGCTCATCTCTACTTACCGGTAACAGTACACATTCTGTGTAATATACGAATGTGCCAAGATAAAGGTCAATTTGCTAATTTTCTTTAGTGGTCTGAGAACCAGATGTTTTCTTAACATCACACATAGCACATGCTGCAATTAGGGAGCCAATTGTATGGGGCAAGGATTATACGAATGAGCACTTACTGTCACGATTTCACCACGTAGTGTGTTTTTGGATGCAGTCACTGACAGCTCATGCGTCCAGTCTATTGCAGCAGCATAATGAGCTGTTGGCATTTTGATTGACAGCTCAGTTGTCTAATCTAGTGTGGGGGCGTGCTGAGCTGCCGGTGTTTTGAGTGATAGCTTGGCCGTCCAATCTGGGACTGGGAGGTGCTGAGCTTCCTTCAGGTGTTCCTTGTTTCAGGTGATTGCCCAGTTAACTGAGTTGTCTGTCGCAGATGGCTGCCAGTCGAGTTTTCAGCTCTGTGTGGCTTGTCCATGTGTGCCTTGTGCTTTGAATTCTTACATTTTGATCTTTTGTTACCGGATCCTGGATTTACTTTTTGAATACTCGATTGTATTACCCCTTTTATCTTCACACACCCTGACCTTGGAATTCTGACTTTGGACTGTGACCTGACTACGCCTTTTGTCTTACCCCTTTGTATATGACGAGCCCTCTTTGTATCTGACCACGGACCTTTTGACTACTCAAGTGTCACGGCTTGTCCTGTGTAGTGACTAGCGTCACACTTATACAGACATTTTTTCCATACTGGGGCCCCCGTGTAAACATGCCAGTAAAAGACATACAATAAATCCCTTGCTTACAGTTGATCACATCATTTAATGCAAACTTAAAAATCATTTGGGGACCAAAAAATAAAAATAAAGAAACAGACCACAAACAGTCTTTGACACTAGTATCACAGATATCTGTTATGTTTTGGTAGCTGAGGAGGCAGGAGCAAAAAAAACGCATAGGCAGCCTAACACCAAGAGGTTGGAAAACTAATAGGTTGCAGACCCCTAAAATAACCGCAAACTAGAAGCAGCCGTGGAGCGTAACTACGGTGGTCCTAGCGCCTCGGCACAGCCGGAGATAGCTATCCCTTGAAGATGGAAAGAGGAAAGCTAACTGCCCCGGGGTAGACCCCATAAGAAAAGGAAGCCCCCAAACATTAATGGCGGTTAGACAAGATGAAAATACGAACTGTTGTGAATGACTTGAAATGAGTTCTGAGCAAGGCTCCCCCCTGGGGGTTACAACGGTAACTGGAAATGTTCCAGTGAAGATTGTGAGGAGTGGGAATCATGGTGTTACTGACTGGTCTTATATAAGGGAGTTGCCTTCCATCTGGGTTGCAGGGGATCAAATTTTTTCTGGTCTCAATCCTTGAGTCCTGTTTCCTTTTTAGCCTGCTGTGTCGTGTTTTGCATCTCCTGCTAACAGATAAGACCTTTTCTTCTTTTTGTTTTTGTGCTTGATTTTTGCATTTTGTCCTGCACTTCTGTGGGGGCCTTTAGGGTCCCTCCGGGGGCCCTTTTTCCCTCTCAGTTTGTTCAGCCACTGATGTTTGTACTTTGCTTTTTCCCTTTTTTTCGTGGGGCGGGGTTTGATTTGTTTCACCAAAAACTAAATTTGGTGGTAGAGGGGGTGGATCTCGGGGA
>JARQOD010000008.1:76608647-76738809 GCA_033576555.1 Oophaga sylvatica
TTTTGGTTTTTTAAATTAATTTCTTTTTTTTTAAATGTGTGTGTTTGATTTTTCTATCATACAATAGGATTAATAATTGATAGTTGTCTAATTGACAGCTCTCAATTATTAACCAGGCTTAAAGGGACCTTTCAATTGCAAGGTGCCTTTAACCCCTTATTAACCCATTCGCCACCGCTACAGGGCAATGGGAATAGACGGGCAAAGTGCCAGAAAGGGCGAATCTAATTAGAGATTTGCCCTTTCTTGGGTGTCTGGGGGCAGATGTTATTTGCCAGGGGGGCACAAAAAAAATGTACCCTCCCTAGGCTATTATTATCTGCCCCACTCGCTTGCTTTGTCTGTCTGGTGGAGAAAATACAGCGGGAGCCCACGCATTTTTTTTTCAACAAATTTACACCTTTAATTAACCCCTACATGTCTGAAATTTTGCACACATATACTTATGTAATTGTAACTTAAAACCATATATCAAAATACATGAAATAACATGGTTAACTGTGTGGAAACAATGTATCATTTCATGTCGGCTTCTGTGATTTCACAAAAGCCGGGAATTGAATTAGCGGCTATTAAAGTATGTAGAAGTGTATGAACTATAAATATATATATATATGTATGTGTCACAGTGACATGTATATATATATATGTATTCTATGTGTATGTATCTAGTGTTTTGTGAGCTGTCAGTGTGATTTTACAGTAGCCGGGGATGATTTGCCGGCTTTTCAAAGGAGACTGGTGCATATAAATCGGACAGCACGTGCATGGTGCGAGTGCTGTGCGTTTTTTAATCGCACCCATTGACTTGCATTGGCGATTATCATGCCAAAATCGCATCAAATCGCAGCATGCTGCGATTTTTTTTCTCACACCAATATCTGCTGAGAAAAAAATCGCAAATGAGAACTCACCCATTGACTAACATTGGTCAGATTTGAATCCGATTTTTTTTCGTCTGATTTTCATCCGTTTTCGGCGCCAGTGAGTATGAGGCCTAAGGGTGATTAAAACATTGACAATTCAGCTCTGAGGCCTTCAAAAGGTCCTGATATCCGCCATTTTTGCACAAGACATGAGTCGCACGTAGCAGGGCTTTGGGGTACTCGGCACCGAGCCCGTTCACTTCACTGGGAGATGTCACGGGTAGCGCAGCTCGGTCCGTTGCCCTGAGCGCTCACTAAAGGGGGGATATTTACAGGGGATTGTAGAAATGTTCGTGACGCCACCTGTGGTTTCTGATCAGGGTGACCAGTGCTGCAGGGTGAATCCTCTGAGGGGTTGTTACTGGGCAGCAAGGTGTTAAGTCTCCCACAGGCGAGACTGTTCCCTCGAGGTATATGGCGGTGCAGGGGTGCAGGACAATGAGGCAGACACACACAAGACAGTCTCTTTCTGTACCTTTACTGGTGTATTTGCAGGCACGTCCCGGGAAGCTGCTCAGGGTGGAGGATGCACGTCCAGTAATCACTGAGTAGGTGTAGGGCCTCCTTACTTCTTTAAATGTGTGAGTTTCTGACTTGCATGAAACAAAGCCTAACTCCGTGTGAAACAGCTACGCCCGGCTGACATTGTGGTAGAGCCTTCTTTTGGACAGAACTAAGTCTCTATCTGCAGCGTCCTGCTAGACTCCTGTTCTTCCTGACCCCGGTTACGTATCAGCACTGTTGGGCCCCTCTGAGACCTGAAGTCCAGCAGGGTCTCCGGTTTTTCCCACTAGCCGTGAAGGTACTAGCAAGTTCGGACCCGGTGTCCGGTGGTGCAGAGTGGAGGTAAGCTATCGTTGCTATTTCTCCTCAGTCACTCTCTCTTTCCCTTTTTCCACTTGCCTGTCGTCCTACTCACACCTTTAACATAAGCACAGGCAGCAGTAGATGTCAGCTTCCTTCTCTTCACCGCTCTCCAAGCGTCGGCACGCTCGCTCTCTAACAATACCTCAGTTGACTCGGTGTTACAAATACTGCAGTTCCCTTTCCTTCACTTCCTTCTTAGACTCTGTCCGAAGTAGCTATCAGGATATTCCGTCAGACTGATCTGTGCACACTCCGAGAGTCACTTTCCACTTTCCTAGGGAACTATCAGTCAGCACGATCTGAGGTAACTTTCCTCTCAGCTCTTCAACACGCTCTGACACAGACTAGTGTAATCTGAGCTCTGACAGGAATCCTCTCACTCCGGTGTTCTGAGGAGATCTGATCTGTCTGAGGTACAACCAACAACTAGCTAACGTTCAGCTAGACTGCCTTCATCTCTCTGCTCTATCTCTCCACACCCTTATATACCTGCGTATTCTAAAGGGCTCCCTCTGGTGGTACCAGGAAAATGTGAAGTGTGAATGAATATCAGGTGATTGTGAATTACCTTTTTGTGCATCCTCCTGGGTAACATGTGGCACCAAGCGCAGCTGGGCTACACATCCCCCCTAGTTAATATCAGCACTCCCGGGCTGAAAAAGAAAACAATTTTTATATACATCAACAAAACATAACTCATCCCTTGCGGGAGGTAAGGACACTTCAAACGTTACAATGTGTACAAGTGGCAAATAGAAAATATCTAAATACTTTCACACAATAAATACAGAATTCTTGTGGAGGACCCGTACCAAACCTCCCACGGTGGTCCTGGGTGGGCTGCAGGACTTCTCTGCTGCAAACCTCACTCAAGGCCACACCATACGGGTTTTTCTTCAGAGGTAGAATGGCTTTACGTAAAACCAAGATGGGGCACTGAGTGCCAACTATTTACAACACAGTTTTTGGGCTGGCAAAGTCCTCAGCCACGCAGTCCTTTAAAAGAGCATTTCACATATCACATTACCCAACTGGGGTATACTACTTCGGCATGTAAACATTATCATCATACAACATTCTCAATAAAGTGCAATTCTCTGCAAACTTTCTACAGTTCAGTAAACCCTGTCTGGGTCCTACTGTTCTTCTTTGAATATGGTTGCACCTTCCACACCTGGGCTGGAAGCATGCGGTGTGCTCTGGAACGAATCACTAAGAGATCATGTCCTGCTACCAGTGTCTGAGTAGCTACAGTCCTCTTTTCAATTTTGCGATTTGCTGGAGGCCTTACAGGTGCCTCTTCTAAGTACAGATTTGGCTCAATAGGGATCGCTGTAGCAGTCGCTATGCTCTGCAGCGTTTCCAATGGTAATTCATGCACATGCAATGACTCAGTAGGGGGCGCACTTGCAACTGTTGCGCTCTGTTGCGTTGCAGAATAGGACGCAGGATAGGATGCAGGTGCGCGGCCGGGCGCTGATGTGGCTGGGGCTTGGGACGCTGAGACACAGGGTACGTTTCTGGCTTCAGGGACGGGGTCGCTGACTCTGGAGACATTCAGGGCATACCACCCCTTAAGACCCCAGTGCCGCGTGTAGGTGACAATATCCCCAATAATTAGATCCTGTAACGGGTCTGGTAGGTGGAACCACTGACGGAAACGGGTCTGGTTGGTGGAACCACTAAGCTTTATTATACAAGAATATTTACTTGCAAGAGAGCGGGTGGCATCCGGGAATAGGACAGGGAATCACGGCAATTAGCCAGGCAGTCTCTGGACAGGCAGGTTGTCACAATAAGTGACCAAGGAAGTCTCTGGACAGGCAGGTTATCACGGCAAGTGACCTGGGCAGTCGCTGGACAGGCAGGTCGTCACGGCAAGTGACCTGGGCAGTCTCTGGACAGGCAGGTTGTCACGGCAAGTGACCAGGGCAGTCTCTGGACAGGCAGGTTGTCACGGCAAGTGACCAGGGCAGTCTCTGGGCAGGCAGGTTTGTCACGGCAAGTGACCAGGGCAGTCTCTGGGCAGGCAGGTGGTCACGGCAAGTGACCAGGGCAGTCTCTGAACAGGCAGGTTGTCACGGCAAGTGACCAGGGCAGTCTCTGGACAGGCAGGTTGTCACGGCAAGTGACCAGGGCAGTCTCTGGACAGGCAGGTTGTCACGGCAAGTGACCAGGGCAGTCTCTGGGCAGGCAGGTTTGTCACGGCAAGTGACCAGGGTAGTCTCTGGGCAGGCAGGTTTGTCACGGTAAGTGACCAAGGCAGTCTCTAGACAAACAGGCATATACGACCTGAGCTGGTGGAGCCTCCTGGTAGGCTGCAGTCGGATGGTAGATGATCGCTCCCAGGTGAGCAGGCAAGAGTCTCTGGAATAGCCGGGGATCTCTGCTGATGATGTCCGAACCTCTAGATAGAGCTGCAGTCGGATGGCAGATGATCGCTCCCATGTGAGCAGGCAAGAGTCTCTGCAATAGCCGGGGATCTCCGCAGATGATGTCCGAACCTCTGGATAGAGCTGCAGTCGGATGGCAGATGATCGCTCCCAGGTGAGCAGGCAACAGCCGGGGATCTCTGCTGAAGATGTCCGAACCTCTGGATAGAGCTGCAGTCAGATGGCCGACAGGCAAACAGACAGGTAACAGGCAGGCAACTGGAAACAGGAGCTGATGGCTGAAGCAGAGTTAGACTGCACAGAAACAACATTGCTCGGGCCCCTCCATTAAGGAGGAAGCCCTTAATATAGGGTGGAGTCCACCAGCATTGGCTGGAGACTGATTTGGAAAATGCGCGCGGCTCCTTTAAGAGCGGGGGAGGGTGCGGGCGCGCGCCCTAAGGCCAGCAGCAGGGAAGGAGCGCGCGGGACCAGCAGGGCGGAAGGAGGACGCCGAGGATGCCAGAGGCGCAGAGGAGGCTGGGAGCACTGAGGACGCTGAGCGCAGGTGAGGAGAGCGACGTCCCTGTCTGGCAGCAGGCAGGGACGCGGGCGCTACAGTACCACCCCCTCTAGGCCCCCCCCCTTTTTAGGCCAGAAAAAAATTTAGCTGGGATGAGAGGGGCATGGATGTTCTCCCGAGGTTCCCAGGTTCTCTCCTCAGGACCAAACCCCTTCCAATCCACCAAAAAATAAGTCTTTTTTCCTACCCTTTTTGTGGCCAGAATGTTCTCTACCTCAAATTCATCATCAGCAGACACTGGAGCAGGAGGTGTACCTGTAGACTTAAAAAAAGAGTTAAGAACCACAGGTTTGAGGAGAGATACATGAAAAGAATTAGGAATTCGCAAATTGACCGGGAGTTTCAATTTATAGGACACCGGGTTGATCTGACTGATGATCTCAAAAGGACCGATGAACCGAGGACCTAACTTGTAGGACGGAATTTTGAGTCGAACATATTTGGACGAAAGCCAGACTTTGTCCCCAGGACGGAATTGAGGAGGATCCAGACGTTTTTTGTCAGCATGTCTTTTCATGCGCTCGGATGACTGAATGAGTGCGGACCGGGTACTCTCCCAGATGGAGGAGAATTCTCTAACCAGAGATTCCGCAGCTGGATTGTCCACAGAGATGGAAACAGGGACAGGGATCCGAGGGTGTTGACCGAAGACTACAAAAAACGGAGACTTGGTGGAAGATTCGCTCTCATGATTATTGTAGGAGAATTCGGCCCAAGGCAGGAGCTCCACCTAGTCAGAATGGTGGGCATTAACGAAGTGTCAAAGATAACTGGTCAAATTCTGATTTATTCGTTCAACTTGTCCATTGGACTGTGGGTGGTAAGCGGAGGAAAAATCCAGGGTGACGTCTAGCAACTTACAAGTGGCTCTCCAGAAACGTGAGGTGAACTGAACCCACGATCCGACACAATGTGACGAGGCAGACCATGAAGACGGAAGATGTGGCGGATAAAGTCTTTAGCCAACTCGGGTGCAGACGGAAGACCTGGCAGAGGAATGAAGTGAGCCATCTTGGAAAAGCGGTCAGTGACCACCCAAATGACTGTACAACCAGCAGAGACAGAAAGATCAGTAATGAAGTCCATGGCTATATGCTGCCAGGGGGCAGCGGGTACAGGAAGCGGAAGAAGACGGCCGGTAGGCAGGTGTCTCGGAACTTTGTTGCGGGCACAGGAAACACAGGCAGAAACAAAGTCTATTACGTCTTTGTGCAGGGTAGGCCACCAATAATGCCGGGTAATGAGTTGGAGGGTCTTTTTTTGACCAGCGTGGCCAGCGAGTTTAGATGAATGACCCCAATGTAAGATTCTCTTCCGATCAGTTTCTGATACGAACGTCTTACCAGGAGGGAGACGATTTAAACTCACGGGAGCCACCTGCATAACTCTGGCGGGATCGATGATATGCTTAGGTTCCCCCTCGAGATCCGACACCAGGAAAGACCGAGACAAGGCATCCGCCTTGATGTTTTTGTCAGCTGGGCGAAAATGCAAAAGAAAATCGAAGCGGGCAAAAAACAAGGACCACCGGGCTTGGCGAGGGTTAAGTCTCTGGGCATGCTGGAGGTATGCCAGATTCTTGTGGTCCGTGTAAATGATTACCGGATGAAGAGCCCCTTCGAGTAGGTAACGCCACTCCTCCAATGCCAACTTGATGGCCAATAACTCTCGGTCTCCTATGGAGTAGTTGCGCTCAGAGGAGGAGAAGAGTTTGGAGAAGAAACCGCAGGATACCATCCTCCCGGATGAAGCTTTTTGGGTAAGTACCGCTCCGGCTCCAGCAGAGGAAGCGTCCACCTCCAGGAAGAACTGCTTGTTGCCATCCGGGCGATGCAGCACTGGAGCGGAAGAGAAGGCCTGTTTTAGAGAAAGGAAGGCCTCGTCTGCTTCGGGCGTCCACTGTTTGGGGTTAGCATCCTTGCGGGTGAGCGCGGAGATTGGAGCAGTCCTGGAAGAGAAGTGCGGTATGAAGAGACGGTAATAATTGACGAATCCCAGGAACCGCTGAATGGCCTTCAATCCCTCCGGTCGGGGCCACTTCTCGATGGCAGACAATTTCTCCGGATCCATTCGTAGGCCTGTCTGAGAAATGATGTAGCCCAGAAACGGAAGCGATGTCTGCTCAAAGAGGCACTTCTCATATTTGGCGAAGAGGTGATTCTGCCTGAGCCTGAGCAGAACCTGACGAACATCCCTCCGGTGAGACTGAAGATCCGGAGAGAAGACCAAGATGTCGTCAAGGTACACCACAACGCAGGAGTAGAGGAGGTCCCGGAAGATGTCATTGACCAACTCCTGAAAGACTGCTGGAGCATTACAGAGACCAAAGGGCATCACCAAGTACTCGTAGTGGCCGTCCCGGGTGTTGAATGCCGTCTTCCATTCATCTCCTCGACGGATACGAACCAGGTTGTATGCTCCACGAAGATCTAGTTTGGTGAAGACTCTAGCCCCTCTAAGACGATCAAACAACTCCGGAATGAGCGGAAGAGGGTACTTATTCTTCACTGTGATCAAATTTAGGCCTCTGTAGTCAATACAGGGACGGAGAGATCCGTCCTTCTTTTTTACGAAGAAGAAACCTGCTCCCGCTTGGGAGGTAGATTTCCGGATGAATCCTTTTGCTAAGTTCTCCTCGATATATTCGGACATCGACCTGGTCTCAGCAGCGGACAACGGGTAAATACGCCCACGGGGAGGCGTGGTACCGGGTAGCAGGTCGATCGGGCAATCATATGGTCTATGCGGGGGTAATGTCTCTGCTTCCTTTTTATTGAAGACATCAGCAAATGACCAATATGGAATCGGGAGTCCTGGTAGATTAGCCGGAGTAGGAGAAGGACAGACGGGATGAACAGGCACCAGACACGTTTTATGACAGTCCTGTCCCCAGCGAAGAATCTCTCCATTCTGCCAGTCAAGCACAGGTGCATGCTTTTGGAGCCAAGGCAGACCTAGTAAGAAAGCATGAGAGAGTCCAGGTAAAACATGAAATGAGATGCTCTCAGAATGCAACATTCCCACCTGCAGGGTTATGGCTTCGGTGATAAGTCGGATGGGACGAGGTAGGAGACCCCCATCCACAGCAGCAACAGATACTGGTTCAACAAGAGGTTTGGTGGGAATGCGATACTTCTCTACTAGAGCCTGTGACACGAGATTCCCAGCTGCTCCAGAATCAAGTTGGGCCATCTCGAAGTAACGGTTCTTACCGAGAAGAATTGAGACCGAGAGCAGCAGAGATGAAGAGGATTTATTTTTGTCTAGATTGACCTCTCCGAGCGAACCTAGACACAGGCGTTTCCCGACCTCTCCGGACAGGTTCGGATCCAGTGCTCCTTACTGCCACAGTAGAAGCAACTTTTCTCGGCACGGCGTGAGTCCTGACGGGCTTTGACCATCTTGGTCTGGTCGACCTGCATAGGCTCAGCAGTGTGCACCTGGGGAGAAACGGAAGGGGTTAAATAAGGAAACTTTTTTTCACGGGTGACCTCTTTGGCTCGTTCCTGGAACCGTAGATCAATTCGATTGGCAAGATTTATTAAATCATCAAGCGAGGTTGGAATGTCCCGACCGGCAAGTTCGTCTTTAATACGGCCGGACAGACCCTCCCAGAAGACCGAAATTAGAGCCTCATTGTCCCAAACCAGTTCTGAGGCTAGAGTACGGAACCGTATGGCATATTGACCAACGGTGAGACTTCCCTGACGGAGACGCAACAGAGATGATGCAGAGGAAGTCTTCCGTCCAGGTTCGTCGAATACCTTCCGGAAGGCCGAGAGAAAGCAGGCAGGTCTGACACCAGAGGATCTTCTCTCTCCCAGAGAGGATTAAGCCAGGCCAGAGCCTCTCCGGTGAGATGGGACATGATGAAGGCAATTTTGGCCCGGTCAGAATTAAACTGGTGTGCCAGGAGTTCGAAATGCAGGGTGCACTGGTTAATGAAACCCCGAGCCATAACAGGGTCGCCTCCATACCTAGGAGGAGCTGAAAGTCGGGGACCGGGAATGGAAACCACGGAATTGGGAGTCAGCGGGACTGCCGGATTATGAGTCATGGCTCCAGCGGTGGTTGCTGGTGATGGATTCAGAGTGTCCAAGCGGGAATTGACGTTCCGCAGGTGACCCAGGATAGCCTCCTGTTGAGACCTCTGGCGAGACAGCTCATGACATAGTTCCGGAAGTGAAGGGGTTTGGGTGCCACCGGGTTCCATGGCCCAAGCAAACTGTAACGGGTCTGGTAGGTGGAACCACTGACGGAAACGGGTCTGGTTGGTGGAACCACTAAGCTTTATTATACAAGAATATTTACTTGCAAGAGAGCGGGTGGCATCCGGGATAGAACAGGGAATCACGGCAATTAGCCAGGCAGTCTCTGGACAGGCAGGTTGTCACAATAAGTGACCAAGGAAGTCTCTGGACAGGCAGGTTATCATGGCAAGTGACTTGGGCAGTCGCTGGACAGGCAGGTCGTCACGGCAAGTGACCTGGGCAGTCTCTGGACAGGCAGGTTGTCACGGCAAGTGACCAGGGCAGTCTCTGGACAGGCAGGTTGTCACGGCAAGTGACCAGGGCAGTCTCTGGGCAGGCAGGTTTGTCACGGCAAGTGACCAGGGCAGTCTCTGGGCAGGCAGGTGGTCACGGCAAGTGACCAGGGCAGTCTCTGAACAGGCAGGTTGTCACGGCAAGTGACCAGGGCAGTCTCTGGACAGGCAGGTTGTCACGGCAAGTGACCAGGGCAGTCTCTGGACAGGCAGGTTGTCACGGCAAGTGACCAGGGCAGTCTCTGGGCAGGCAGGTTTGTCACGGCAAGTGACCAGGGTAGTCTCTGGGCAGGCAGGTTTGTCACGGTAAGTGACCAAGGCAGTCTCTAGACAAACAGGCATATACGATCTGAGCTGGTGGAGCCTCCTGGTAGGCTGCAGTCGGATGGTAGATGATCGCTCCCAGGTGAGCAGGCAAGAGTCTCTGGAATAGCCGGGGATCTCTGCTGATGATGTCCGAACCTCTAGATAGAGCTGCAGTCGGATGGCAGATGATCGCTCCCATGTGAGCAGGCAAGAGTCTCTGCAATAGCCGGGGATCTCCGCAGATGATGTCCGAACCTCTGGACAGAGCTGCAGTCGGATGGCAGATGATCGCTCCCAGGTGAGCAGGCAACAGCCGGGGATCTCTGCTGAAGATGTCCGAACCTCTGGATAGAGCTGCAGTCAGATGGCCGACAGGCAAACAGACAGGTAACAGGCAGGCAACTGGAAACAGGAGCTGATGGCTGAAGCAGAGTTAGACTGCACAGAAACAACATTGCTCGGGCCCCTCCATTAAGGAGGAAGCCCTTAATATAGGGTGGAGTCCACCAGCATTGGCTGGAGACTGATTTGGAAAATGCGCGCGGCTCCTTTAAGAGCGGGGGAGGGTGCGGGCGCGCGCCCTAAGGCCAGCAGCAGGGAAGGAGCGCGCGGGACCAGCAGGGCGGAAGGAGGACGCCGAGGATGCCAGAGGCGCAGAGGAGGCTGGGAGCACTGAGGACGCTGAGCGCAGGTGAGGAGAGCGACGTCCCTGTCTGGCAGCAGGCAGGGACGCGGGCGCTACAGATCCCTTCCCGGGTGCCCCTCTGGTAGGTGAGACTCCACATCCCTGCGATTAACAAAGACCTCCTGGTACAGGCCTGGTTCGTGGATGAACCCCCAGCCTCCCTGGAGTTTGAAGTCTCTAATGGCCCCCTGGAGCCGCGGTTCCCGGAGCGTACCTTTGTCTCGCCTGACGATCTCCTTGTCAGCAAGATCCTTCTCCCGGTACCTCTGGCAAAGCTGCTGCGCCTCTCACTGCTCCTGCTGCTGTCACTGCTCATACTCCCGGCGTCGCCACTCGTTCTCCTTCTGGGCGGCGTATTCCACGTCGTCCAGGAGCTCCATCTCCTCCCAGTCGATCTCCATCGCTTGCGGCTGGGTTTCATCCGTCGTCGTCCCTACCGGGGGACTGCATTCCGCTGCGGCCTCTGGTTCCAGGCCTGGCTGGCATTCTGGTCCGGGCAGGGCCAACTCAGCCTCCTTCCCTCCCGCCGCATCCTCGGCGGAGTCAGGATCAGCTCTTTTGGGGCCGGCCTCCGGTTCTTCATCAGCCGCTGAGTCCAGTGGTGGCGCGGGTGGCATTTGCGCATCTTGAGGGGAGAGCAGTGGGTCCCACAGCAGCCGCTGTTTCAGGGCACGCCAACTTTGCTCCATTGCCTCCATCTCTGCGCGGTGTCGGGCTATATCTCTCAGCACCGCATCCACTTCTTCCATACAGTAGTTCATTTCTTTGTCCTTCCGACCTGGGGAAGGTTCGGGTACAGGCTGCACCACTTCAGAGGAACGGGGTTTGCGCACCGCCATTCCTCCACATAGTGACTCCTGTCCTTCTGTCATCTCACGCCAGGCCAGACTGTGCTTCCCATCTGGAACAACCTGGTCTTTTCCGTGGAGGCGTGACATTTGCTTTCTCTTCTTGGCATAGAGGATGAAGAGGAGGCGGATCTCTCTTGAAGTGGGGCAGGCTCGGACATTGTAGAAGCATTTAGACAGGGCGCCCATCACTTTTGCGCCACAGGGGGGGTACGCCCACGAATACACGCCCCTCTTCTTCACCAGCGCCTCAGGGCGCAAATATGGTGGCAAAATGGTGGAAAATGGCGCCAAAAATCACAAAAACTGCTCACAGTCTTTTTGCACAAAACAGTCCACATAGGCACACAGGACTCACATATAGTAAGCTTCGGATCCTGTTCGTGACGCCAAGTAGATGAGTCGCACGTAGCAGGGCTTTGGGGTACTCGGCACCGAGCCTGTTCACTTCACTGGGGGATGTCACGGTAGCGCAGCTCGGTCAGTTGCCCTGGGCGCTCACTAAAGGGGGGATATTTACAGGGGATTGTAGAAATGCTGCGATTTTTTTTCTCACACCAATATCTGATGAGAAAAAAATCGCAAATGAGAACTCACCCATTGACTAACATTGGTCAGATTTGAATCCGATTTTTTTTCGTCTGATTTTCATCCGTTTTCGGCGCCAGTGAGTATGAGGCCTAAGGGTGATTAAAACATTGACAATTCAGCTCTGAGGCCTTCAAAAGGTCCTGATATCCGCCATTTTTGCACAAGACATGAGTCGCACGTAGCAGGGCTTTGGGGTACTCGGCACCGAGCCCGTTCACTTCACTGGGAGATGTCACGGGTAGCGCAGCTCGGTCCGTTGCCCTGAGCGCTCACTAAAGGGGGGATATTTACAGGGGATTGTAGAAATGTTCGTGACGCCACCTGTGGTTTCTGATCAGGGTGACCAGTGCTGCAGGGTGAATCCTCTGAGGGGTTGTTACTGGGCAGCAAGGTGTTAAGTCTCCCACAGGCGAGACTGTTCCCTCGAGGTATATGGCGGTGCAGGGGTGCAGGACAATGAGGCAGACACACACAAGACAGTCTCTTTCTGTACCTTTACTGGTGTATTTGCAGGCACGTCCCGGGAAGCTGCTCAGGGTGGAGGATGCACATCCAGTAATCACTGAGTAGGTGTAGGGCCTCCTTACTTCTTTAAATGTGTGAGTTTCTGACTTGCATGAAACAAAGCCTAACTCCGTGTGAAACAGCTACGCCCGGCTGACATTGTGGTAGAGCCTTCTTTTGGACAGAACTAAGTCTCTATCTGCAGCGTCCTGCTAGACTCCTGTTCTTCCTGACCCCGGTTACGTATCAGCACTGTTGGGCCCCTCTGAGACCTGAAGTCCAGCAGGGTCTCCGGTTTTTCCCACTAGCCGTGAAGGTACTAGCAAGTTCGGACCCGGTGTCCGGTGGTGCAGAGTGGAGGTAAGCTATCGTTGCTATTTCTCCTCAGTCACTCTCTCTTTCCCTTTTTCCACTTGCCTGTCGTCCTACTCACACCTTTAACATAAGCACAGGCAGCAGTAGATGTCAGCTTCCTTCTCTTCACCGCTCTCCAAGCGTCGGCACGCTCGCTCTCTAACAATACCTCAGTTGACTCGGTGTTACAAATACTGCAGTTCCCTTTCCTTCACTTCCTTCTTAGACTCTGTCCGAAGTAGCTATCAGGATATTCCGTCAGACTGATCTGTGCACACTCCGAGAGTCACTTTCCACTTTCCTAGGGAACTATCAGTCAGCACGATCTGAGGTAACTTTCCTCTCAGCTCTTCAACACGCTCTGACACAGACTAGTGTAATCTGAGCTCTGACAGGAATCCTCTCACTCCGGTGTTCTGAGGAGATCTGATCTGTCTGAGGTACAACCAACAACTAGCTAACGTTCAGCTAGACTGCCTTCATCTCTCTGCTCTATCTCTCCACACCCTTATATACCTGCGTATTCTAAAGGGCTCCCTCTGGTGGTACCAGGAAAATGTGAAGTGTGAATGAATATCAGGTGATTGTGAATTACCTTTTTGTGCATCCTCCTGGGTAACATGTGGCACCAAGCGCAGCTGGGCTACACAGATACATAGGTAATTTTATCATATATTGCTATATTAAATTAATGCAGTGCATTGACAAGCGATCAAGTGATCCTTGGTTCAAATCACTTAGAGGGACCAAATTAAATATGTAAAAAATGAAAATATTTTTCAAAAATAAAGGAAGGTGTACATAACACCACCCTTTTTCTGGAACATAAATAATCGTTTAAATAACAAACTCAACTGCATTTTAGTATCACCACATTGGTAAATGTATAAACTAATAGCATCACTTAATATTTATCCTATACAGTGAAGATTAAAGAGGTTGCCCACTGCTTTTTCATTGATGACATCCTTAAGATATGTCATCAATGTCTGATCGGTCGAGGTCTGACATCCGGCATCCCCGCTGATCACTGTGCGCTGTGTTGGTGGCGGCGGGTGCCGCCGTCCAGAACTGCTTGATTGCGGAGCAGCTCTGTCTTCTGATAGTGGTGGCAGCAGGGTACCACACATCCCCCTTCTATTGATTTGAAAAGGATTGGTCATCAATGTGATTTTCACTAGAGGACTAGAAAACCTGCTGTCTTGTGGTCTAACCCCACCCCACTTCTGATTGGCAGCCAATATATGATACACCACTGGAATCAGGATCTCTTTCTCTACATCATTCTGATCTCAAACGCAGGCTGGCACAGCTTGATTGCCAGTGGATAGTAAAGCTAGGGACAATGACCCCTTTGAGTCTTACTGAGAAATTGAGTTTATCCTCTTTTCTCTAATTGTCTGATTAGGCAATTTCCTATTAAATCATTTTTTCATATGTATATGTGGAGAAACTTTTTTCCTCCTCGTTCTTTTTCAAGAATGTTTTTTTAATTTGCTCAATTGGATCTATTATCTCTGGAGTCGTTTTATTATTATTTTTTTATAATATTTTTATTGTGTTTTTTTCATGTCTTCACGTGTTATGATAGCGGAAGATGATCTCTCATTGGACTATGTGTGTCACCACTGACGTCTGAATTATCATCATAAGAACAATCTTGTAGAATATTGGACATATCCTGGCCAAATCATAGGCATACAGAGAATTCTGTGGGACGTCTCTTATTCACGTATTGAACTAATGTTGGACCTATATATCTGAAATCCACATCTGTTCCTCGCTTTGATTTTGTACAGCTACATCTGAACTCAATTGATTGGACACTAGTTATTGTATCTTTTCCTTTTTTATAAACATTATTTTATTTGCCGCCGATATCTGTGCTCAGCTGTTGTTAAGTGGTAAGGATTGTTTGCCCACTTTTATGCCCTTGTTTAATATGACCGCTATACCTATGTCACATGATATGTCTAGGGATTGTTACGAGTCTCACCATGGGTAGAGTACAATGCTGATTCTTCTGGTCCAGCCTCCATCGAAGAAGGTGTCTATTCGGGGCTGTGCATGTCATTGATGTCATTGGAACCATTGTTCCTGACACGCACAGCTGCCAGGACGCCGGAAGTGACAATCCAGCGTCGGAACTTTTGGTCTCGCACGCTCGAAGGACGTGGTTGTACACACCTCCCCATCATGATTGGCTTCGTTAGGATATGGAGGGATTTTTAAACCTTCTTCATGGTAAGGAACACACTGTCCCATGAGGAAGCCACAGCTAAACGCGCGTCGGGGCCGCAGCGCAATACTTAGGCTTAAACAGCATATGGGTAAAAGACATTATTTCTGGTGTGTGCTGCTGACACCTATCACACCATGATGGTCATTTCTGTGCTTAATCACACACATACTTCTGTCTTTGACCCTCATAACAGATTGTGATTACAATGACTTTTAAAACATGGGTATGTGTCTGGTATATTTATATGAAAATAGACATCTTTGGTGAATAATCACCTTATTTGACCTCTCCTGTATATTATAAATTTTATGCATATGCTCACACCTTATGCCTATGGGTCCTATACTTCAATGAATTTTACAATGTGTTTGTATATTACTTTGTACATTACTGTGACCCCATTCACTCCCTGACATGCTATATGCCTTTAGTATTGCTCCATGGTTACATTGTTGCCCGCCTGTTTTTAAAGTCACGACTTTTTCCATATGGTGATTTGTATATTTTGATTTGTCTTTCAGGTATAATTTTGAATAAAACTACTATGTAATTATTTGCAAAAACAAGACTTTGAATTTACTTGATGTTACGTCCATATATTGCATTTTAGGGATTTAAGTTCACAATGTCCTTCATTTTCTAATTGATCTCAAATGATATATTTAAAAAATCTGCTGCCAGATTAATTTTAACTCCTAAATATTTCCAAAAGTTTGCTACTACTTTGTTTGTAAACTAGTCCATTTCTTCAAAACAGCAACTGGAGACCCAGAATAAATATAAACCCCCCAAGTGTCCACTTGTAGGTGTACATTTCTACAAATAAAAAGTATAATTTGGGAATTGCTATGTATGTGGTTTTCGAATGCATTAGTTGAAATGTGAAAAGATCAATTGAATGACGTTATGCATTTAACATGAAGAGGGACGCGGCGTTCCTTTTATAAGTCCATACATACATACATGCCTGGTATGAGACGCACGAGGCTGAAAATATTTCTCACATTAGCTCGATGAAAGCTCCGAATACCAGACATAAACAATGACAATGTATTCAAAGGCTGCGCCGAGGTATCGGGAAGAGCAATGTAAGAGTTATTATATCAGGTCCCAGTGACATGTACAATTGTTAATTATTTTAGTGAATTATATCCATCCAAACCAGATAATAATGCTTGGAAAGAAGCCGTCTCGTCTATTTCTGCATCGCTCCCTGCCCTGTATAATTAGATGTTTACACAGTAGATCTGGATTCTCATCGTTTTACTTTCCTCCTGTTCCTAGCTGTTTAAATGTAATATAAGCTACAATTTTATTCTTAATATTCATTTTAACCCCATACCCACAGGTCAATTTTTAATTTCTACGATTTCTTTTTTATCCTCCCCTTCATCCGAGATCTATAACTTTTTCATTGTCCAGTTTGTTAATATCACTGCTATGTTTCATGTTTCTGTACATCATGGTACAAAACAAAGGTAAAAGAAAAATACAAATAGATTCCCAAATGTAAAAATAACAGGGGTTGTCTAGGATTAGTAAAAAGATTCTGCTTTTTTTTCCAGAAACAGCTCCACATCTGTTTCTAGGCTGTCTTTGGTATTGCAGGGAACAAGATTAAATTGTAATACCATACAGAAAAAAAAAGGATTTTTTTTTGTCAGGGAAAACATTGTGAGTGCTCATACTCACTTGCTGGAAAAAAATCGGTCAGTTTTCAGGATGGTCCGATTATGTGCAATTGTCATGCGATTTGCATGCCATTTTTTATAGCACCATCTATTGCATTAGCGATTATCATGCCAAAATCACATCAAATCGCAGCACGTTGCGATTTTTTTCTCACGGCTCATACTCACATGCGAGGAAATCGTCCGATGCTCGCATGTGACATCCCAGCTCTGGCGCCGGCACTTGGGAGTGGAGTGCGCGGCTGCATGTATTTATATGCAGCCGCTCACTCCACTCCCGAGTGCCGGCGCCAGAGCTGGGATGTCACATGCGAGCATCGGACGATTTCCTCGCATGTGGGTATGAGCCCTCACACCGATTTCGGCTGAGAAAAAAATCGCAAATGAGATGTCACCTATTGAATAACATTGGTCCGATTTGAATCCGATTTTTTATCGGCTGAAAATCATCCGTTTTTGGCTCAAGTGAGTATGAGCCCTTAAAGGGGTTGTCATGGACTTTAACATTGATGGTCTATTCATAGGATAAGTGATCAATGTCTGATCTGTGTTGGTCAACATCAGACACCTCTGCCAACCAGGTGTTCTCATTGTCAGTGGCAAGCTGCACAGCTCCATCAACAGAATAGTGGCCACGGTCAGGTACTGCAAATCTACCACTTATTCAAATCAACATGGGGTGGATGTGCAGTACCTGGCCGCGGCCACTATTCCATCGACAGAGCTGTGCTGTGTACAGTCATGGCCAAAAGTTTTGAGAATGACACAAATATTAATTTTTACAAAGTCTACTGCTTCACTTTTTCTAATGGCAATTTGCATATACTCCAGAATGTTATAAAGAGTGATCAGCTTAACAGCAATTACTTGCAAAGTCAATATTTGGCTAGAAAATTAACTTTATCCCCAAAACACATTTCAACATCATTGCAGCCCTGCCTTAAAAGGACCAGCTAACCTCTTTTCAGTGATTGCTCCATTAACACAGGTGTGGGTGTTGATGAGGACATGGCTGGAGATCAATCTGTCATGATTAAGTAAGAATGACACCACTGGACACTTTAAAAGGAGGCTGGTGCTTGGCATCATTGTTTCTCTTCTGTTAACCATGGTTATCTCTAAAGAAACACGTGCAGTCATCATTGCAATGCACAAAAATGGCCTAACAGGGAAGAGTATCGCAGCTAGAAAGATTGCACCTCAGTCAACAATCTATCGCATCATCAAGAACTTCAAGGAGAGAGGTTCTATTGTTGCCAAAAAGGCTCCAGGACGCCCAAGAAAGACCAGAAAGCGCCAGGACGTCTCTTAAAAATGTTTCAGCTGCGGGATCGGGCTACCAGCAGTGCAGAGCTTGCTCAGGAATGGCAGCAGGCAGGTATGAGTGCATCTGCACGCACTGTGAGGCGGAGACTCTTGGAGCAAGGCCTGGTCTCAAGGAGGGCAGCAAAGAAGCCACTTCTCTCCAGAAAAAACATAATGGATAGACTGATATTCTGCAAAAGGTACAGGCAGTGGACTGCTGAGGACTGGGGTAAAGTTATTTTCTCTGATGAATCCCCTTTTCGATTGTTTGGGACATCAGGAAAACGCCTCATTCGGAGAAGACAAGGTGAGCGCTACCACCAGTCTTGTCCCATGCCAACTGTTAAGCATCCTGAAACCATTCATGTGTGGG
This sequence comes from Oophaga sylvatica, assembly GCA_033576555.1. Taxonomy (NCBI): domain Eukaryota; kingdom Metazoa; phylum Chordata; class Amphibia; order Anura; family Dendrobatidae; genus Oophaga; species Oophaga sylvatica. The sequence continues at coordinate 76,626,838 of JARQOD010000008.1, forward strand.
GTTGCTTCTCAGCCAAGGGAATCGGCTCTCTCACAGTCTTGCCTAAAAACACAGCCATGAATAAAGAATGGTACCAGAATGTCCTCCAAGAGCAACTTCTCCCAACCCTCCAAGAGCAGTTTGGCGATCAACAATGCCTTTTCCAGCATGATGGAGCACCTTGCCATAAAGCAAAGGTGATAACTAAATGGCTTAGGGAACAAAACATAGAGATTTTGGGTCCATGGCCTGGAAACTCCCCAGATCTTAATCCCATTGAGAACTTGTGGTCAATCATCAAGAGACGGGTGGACAAACAAAAACCTAAAAATTCTGACAAAATGAAAGCATTGATTGTGCAAGAATGGACCGCTATCAGTCAGGATTTGGTCCAGAAGTTGATTGAGAGCATGCCAGGGAGAATTGCAGAGGTCCTGAAGAAGAAGGGTCAACACTGCAAATATTGACTTGCTGCATTAACTCGTTCTAACTGTCAATATAAGCTTTTGTTACTCATATGTTTGCAATTATTATATTTCTGTCTGTGATAAAAACATCTGTCAAACACACATAAAAACCAGAGGCCAGCAGATCATGTGAAAATATAATATTTGTGTCATTCTCAAAACTTTTGGCCATGACTGTAGCTCCGAAACTGAGCAGTTCCATCAGAACTGGGAGCCGTTAGCACTCAGAACAGCTGATCGGTTGGGGTGCCAGGTGAGCCCAATCAGACATTGATGACCTAGTCTAAAGATATGCCATCCATATTAAAGTCCCCAACATTCCCATTAAGCCAGCCTCATATTGAAGATTCTCATAAGATCTGTCAACAATCGAAAGCTTTGTTCACATTCTACTCACACCACACATTATTGGCTCTTTCGCTACTTTCAGGAGTCAACAGTGCTTTCGTGCCCACCTCAAAATGACAAACACTGACAAATTGGAGGGCAGATGAACACAAAAATTCACTCTTTCATTATAGTGTATGGCTCCCGTAGAACTTCCATTTGAATTACGGTTTTTAGGATTTCAGATGAAAGCCACATTAGAACCACTAGTGTGTAGCCCACATGTAATGGGAACATAATCTAACGTATACTGGAATTTCTCAATGGTCTTCAGAATCTGCAAAACAAGAATTGGACAGGTTGGATTTTTAAAGGAACCTGTAAGAAATCTGTGAGAAGTCATTTATAAGATTGTATAACTTTTTAAAAGATATGCCAGTCATTCCATTTATGACCCCATAGCAAAGGTCCAGCAGCTAGAAATCATGTTTTGAAGTTATGTCTGGAAGTGCATTGGGATGTTATGACGCACTTACAGCTTCTCAGCCACACACTATAATTCCCTATCTAGTGGCACCCTCCAACGGTTTATTGATAGGTCGTTTGCTCTGCTGCACTGGTCACTGATCTGTCCATCCATAAGGGGAGGGTGCTGCTAGGTAGGAAATACAGTGTGAAGCTAAGAAGCTGTAAGTGCATCGTCGTGCCTTAATACACTTCAAGGTACAATATCAAAAAGCCATTTCTTGGCACTGGAACAGCATTTGAGGTCAAGTTGGATCATCAGGCTCCAGTTACTCTTCTGAGCACTTTGGCGCATCCAGCATTGACTAAGCCTCACAATGTCATGATATCGCGTGAGGTATACTTACTAACCAAGCATCGCGGAAGGCCTCATTGTGATAAAATTGATAATTCATTTGGTGAAATGATCACTTATGCATCATGCAACGTCATGATGTTCAACTCCCTTCAAAATCATGACACCTAGTCAGTGTCGGAGGTGTCATAAAGCCCTAAGCAAATACCAGAGCCTAATGGAGCCGAGCAGTGAAACAAGTGAGGGCCGGGGAGCAGTAAGTATTTTACTTATTTTTTTTCTACCATCTTAGCCTTAAAGGGAATCTGTCACCCTAAATTGGCGGGATATTTAAATGATGGCAGTCAGGTCAGATGGGCGGTATTTTGGGTACTTGCCTTAACATGTTGTTCGCCACTGTCTCCATTATTTCTGGGAATTGTAGTCGTTGCCCTCCATATAACGCGCCTGCGCATTGCAATCTGCGGGCAAAGCATACTGCACGTGTGCAATTCATGATTGCAATGCGCAGGCGCGTTATATGGAGGGCAACGACTACAATTCCCAGAAATAATGGAAACAGCGGCGAACAACATGTTACGGCAAGTACCCAAAACACCGCCCATCTGACCTGACTGCCATCATTTAAATATCTCTCCAATTTAGGGTGACAGATTCCCTTTAAAGTGAATCAAGGGAAATGTTAGGATGCCGTCATTTTGCTGGATTTGAGCAAAATTAATATCAGAAAAAAATTAAGTTCTACCAATTCCAGATTTTTTTGTGAAATTAAACTCCTATTACGCCCGATGTCGGACACCCTCCCTTTGATGAAAAGAACACACTAAGGATTTGGCGGAATGGCAAACTGGCAGGATGGAAAATAATAAATAATAATGATAAAACCATACAATAAAATTAATAGCCTTTATTGATACATAGCACAACACAAGACACCACACATAATAGTATATGTGTCTGAATAAAAATGAGGAATACAAAAATTACCACAGATAATTATAATGAATCAGTCATAAAAGGGCTAATGAAATAGCAATTTGCAATTTTGGTGGCCACTTACCTGGTTTTATTAAATGAGCCTGTTATTACTTTGGCAATTTCATTAGCCCTTTTATGACTGATTCATTATAATTATCTGTGGTAATTTTTGTATTCCTCATTTTTATTCAGACACATATACTATTATGTGTGGTGTCTTGTGTTGTGCTATGTATCAATAAAGGCTAATAATTTTTATTGTATGGTTTTATCAATATTTTTTATTATTTTCCATCCTGCCGCTTTGCCATTCCGCCAAGTCCTTAGTGCGTTCTTTTCATTTTATCCGGATGGTCTGCCATCCACGTTGTAGGAGGCATTATACCACTATTTATTTATTTATCATTATTTTCATTTCTATTTATCATTTATATTTTGCTATTATTGGTATAACCCCTGCCCCTTTTATTTTAACCCTCCCTTTGATGTGGGCTGCGGCGCTCAGCCCACATCTTTTTCGGCACATAGCAGCTGTTTTGAACAGCTGACATGTGCCTTTAACAGCCGCGAGTGGAACTGAGATGCACCCGCGGCTGTTAACTAGGTAAATGCCGCTGCTAAATTCTGACAGTACTATTTAGCACGCGCTTCCGGCAAGTGAGCCGGAAATCCCGTCCATCGGCCCCTGTGTCACATGACCACGGGTCATTGAAAGGTTGGCATGACAACCAGAGGTCTCCAGCAAGCCTCTATAGTTGTCACTGCCGAATTGCTATGAGCACTGCATGGTGGTCGGCGCTCATACCTCGTTAGCAATTCTGCTACATACAGGCGATCAGATCATCGCCTGTATGGAGCAGAGGCGATCGGGTTATGGCAGCTTTTAGTCTCCCATGGAGACAATTGAAGCATGCCAAAAGTTAAAAAAAAAGATAGTTTTAAAAATATTAAAAAAATAAAAAAGATAAAAGTTCAAATCACCCCCCTTTCGCCCCATTCAAAATAAAACAATAAAAAAATCAAACATACACATATTTGGTATCGCCACGTTCAGAATCACCCGATCTATCAATATAAAAAAGAATTAACCCGATCTCTAAACGGCATAAGGAGAAAAAAAGTCAAAATGCCAGAATTAAGTTTTTTTGGTCGCCGCTACTTTGCATTAAAATGCAATAACGGGCAATAAAAAGATCGTATCTGCACCAAAATGGTATCTTTAAAAACGTCAGCGCGGCATGCAAAAAATAAGCCTTCACCCAACCTGAGATCACGAAAAATGGAGATGCTACGGGTATTGGAAAAATTGCAATTTTTTATTTTTTTTTAACAAACTTTGGAATTTTTTCTCACCACTTAGATAAAAAAGAACCTAGACAAGTTTGGTGTCAATGAATTCGCACACAGTAAAAAAAATCTAAACAAAAAGCAATTATGGAATTGCACTTTTTTTGAAATTTCACCGCACTTGGAATTTTTTTTCCTGTTTTCCAGTACATGATATGTTAATACCGCAGTGTGGGGCGCACGCATCCCATAAGCAAAGCATCACAGAAGATAAGCATCATGTGAACGGCAGTTATCCATGGCAAGGAATTAACATTCATCTTCTCTCTTCTCTCTTCACACAGGTAACCAAATAATTCAACCTCTGAATTGTCCTCTCTGCATATATGCACTCCATTCATTGCTAGCAAGCAGCTGAATGGTACAATCCCCACCTCTGCTGGCTGTGTTTCCTACTGCAATATATCATAATGGTAACCAAATAATTCAACCTCTGAATTGTCCTCTCTGCATGTATGCACTCCATTCATTGCTAGCAAGCAGCTGAATGGTACAATCCCCACATCTGCTGGCTGTGTTTCCTGCTGCAATATATCAAAATGGTAACCAAATAATTCAACATTTGAATTGTCCTCTCTGCATGTATGCACTCCATTCATTGCTAGCAAGCAGCTGAATGGTGCAATACCCACCTCTGCTGGCTGTGTTTCCTGCTGCAATATATCATAATGGTAACCAAATAATTCAACCTCTGAATTATCCTCTCTGCATGTATGCACTCCATTCATTGCTAGCAAGCAGCTGAATGGTACAATCCCCACATCTGCTGGCTGTGTTTCCTGCTGCAATATATCATAATGGTAACCAAATAATTCAACCTCTGAATTGTCCTCTCTGCATGTATGCACTCCATTCATTGCTAGTAAGCAGCTGAATGGTACCATCCCCACCTCTGCTGGCTGTGTTTCCTGCAGCAATATATCATAATGGTGCAAGTCCATACTTCTGCTTGCTGTCTGTCATCTGTTGCTTTACCATTTTGCTACATATTTTAATGTGCCTGCTAAATCCTTGGTATAAATCATTTGCTGCACTGTATTTAATACTTACTGCTTTATATCCACAACTGGGGCCTCTCTAGAACTTATCAGGTGGAAGGTGCTAAAGCATATAGATGTAGTCAGGTCTAGGGCCTTTGATCATGTAAACACCCCCTGGTGTGCTGGCCCCAGCTGCCAAATTATCCCAAACCAGCTCCCACAATCCCTCTCTTTTGTCCCTGTAGTGTGGGCTATATATTTAGCAGCAGTCTAAAGGTACTGCCACACTAAACGCTCCCGCTAGCGATCACGATAACGACGCATACTAATGCGATCGCTAGCGGGATCGTTTTAATATCGCTAGTAGCGCACTAATTTAGCGATGTCGTTAAGGACGCTATCGCGGTTAGCGATCTCCTTAACGACTTTGGCGGTACAAAAACACCGCACATCGCTAACAAAAAGGTGCCACACTCAGCGATATATACTCACCAGCGGGACGCCAACGATAAAAATAGGGTCCGGAACGATGAGAACGATGAACGAGATCACAGCAGGATCACAGAAGGGGCCACGTCGTTAGTACAATGCCACACACAACAACGTCACTAACGAGATCGCTAAATAGTGACGTTTTTTAGCGATCTCGTTAGCAACGCTGTTTAGTGTGGCATACCCTTAAGAGGCTCACCCAGTGTGGGGCGCACGCATCCCATTCGCAAAGCGTCGCAGAAGATAAGCATCATGTGAAGGGCAGTTATCCATGGCAGTTAATCAGGGCAGGAATCAGGTAACCCACACTTTGCTTTCCCTTTTCACCATGTACTTTACTTCTATCCTCCTGTGTTCCCTTGCGATCCATATTCACCGCCCCATCCCTCCTCCATCACGACTCATACACATCAGCCCCTCTATACTTCCCTCTCCCATGTACAGCTCCAATGCACTCCTTACCGTCTTGAAAAACCTCAGCCCATCTTGCCCAAACACATTGCAGAAAAAAACTACTTACAGTTCCAAAACTACTTGCTCTTTATCTTCCTACTCCTAATGATTGCAGGGGACATCTCCCCCAACCCTGGTCCACCATCCCCCAACCTCAACTCCTACCCTACCTCATATCTAAACCATAATAATCTTATTAATATTACTTGCACTCCCTCATCTCCTTCTTTTAATTGTGCCCTCTGGAATCCACGGTCTGTATGTAACAAGCTTCCTTTCCTGCACAACTACTTTCTGACCAACTCTCTTAATCTGTTGGCCCTCACAGAAACCTGGATTCAGGACTCTGACACAGTCTCCCCTGCTGCCATTTCCCATGGTGGCTTACAATTCTCCCATTCCCCGAGACCCACAAACAGACATGGTGGTGGAATCGGAATACTCCTGTCCCCACAATGCACTTTCCAGGTCATCCCCCCATTCAATCACTCTCATTCCCTTCTTTTGAGGTCCTCACCATCAGGCTCTTCCGTCCCCTCTCCCTCAGAGTAGCGGTCATATATCGGACCCCAGGCTCGCCCACCCAGTTCCTTGACCATTTCTCAGCCTGACTGCCGCACTTCATGTCCTCAGAACTACCAACCCTTATCCTGGGAGACTTCAACATCCCCATTAACAGCCCCACGTCCACATCTGCATCCCAGCTTCTATCACTAACCACTTCTCTAGGCCTCTCACAGCTTTCAACCTCTGAGACACACAAGGATGGTAACAACTTTGACCTGGTCTTTGTCCGGCTCTGTTCAATCTCCCACCTAAATAACTCACTGCTTCCACTCTCTGACCACAACATTCTCTCCTTCACGCTCAAAAATCCTCGTCCACCCAGTCGCACCACTACCTACCACACATTCAAAAATCTACAAGCCATTAACCCTCAGACACTTTCAGACTTCCTACACTCATCACTGTCCCCAATCTCCTCTTTTTCCTGTCCTGATCTGGCTTTTCATCGCTACAATGACACTCTTAGAAGCACCCTTGACCAAGTAGCGCCGCTCACCCTCAGAACTTCCAAACACACAGTAAAACAGCCCTGCTCATATTGCAAACTCATCTTCTCCAGCGATGCTCTAGGAGTACTGAACGCCTATGGAGAAAAACCCGCACACCAGAAGACTTCATCCACTTCAAATTTATGTTAAGAACTTATAATGCTGCCCTTCACCTCGCCAAACAGACCTACTTCACAACCCTGATCTCCTCACTAGCCGACAACCCTAAGAAACTTTTTGACACTTTTCACTCCCTCCTCAGGCCAAAAGCACAAGCCCCTATCACGGACATCTGTGCTGATGACCTGGCATCCCACTTTATAGAAAAAATAGATAATATCCGTCAGGAAATCTGCTCCCAACCACCAAGTGCTGTGACTCCCATCCTTCCCTGCATTTCCCCTGGCTCACTTTCTACATTTGATCCCATCACAGAAGAAGTCTCCAGACTCCGCTCCTCCTCTCGTCCGACTACATGCACTACCGACCCCATGCCCTCACATTTCCTCCAATCTCTCTCTCCAGTTGTCACAACTCACTTAACTACAATCTTTAATCTCTCTCTCTCCTCTGGCATTTTCCCATCCTCCTTCAAACACTCCATCATTACTCCATTACTAAAGAAACCCACTCTCGACCCTTTCTGCACAACTACAGACCAGTGTCCAATCTCCCCTTCATCACTAAACTCTTGGAGCGCCTAGTCTGCTCCCGCCTTACCCGTTACCTCTCTACGCACTCCCTCCTAGACCCTTCACAGTCCGGCTTCCGCCCCCTACATTCGACTGAAACTGCACTCATCAAAGTGACCAATGACTTTCTGACAGCAAAACATAATGGTGACCACTCTCTGCTCATTCTTCTCGACCTTTCTGCAGCTTTTGACACTGTTGAGCACCATCTCCTACTCTCTAGGCTCCAGTCACTAGGCATTAAGGACACTGCCCTCTCTTGGTTCTCTTCCTATCTTTCTGACCTCTCCTTCAGTGTTTTATTCTCTGGATCCACGTCATCTCCTCTTCCTCTCACTGTCGGGGTACCTCAGGGCTCAGTCCTTGGCCCCCTTCTCTTCTCTCTCTACACGGCCCCAATTGGACAGACCATCAACAGATTTGGCTTTCAGTACCATCTTAATGCTGATGACACACAACTATACACGTCATCCCCTGACATTACCCCTGCTGTACTACAGAACGCCACCGTCTGTCTGTCCGCAGTCTCCAACATCATATCCGCTCTATATCTGAAACTAAGCCTCTCCAAAACTGAACTTCTTCTGCTCCCGCCATCTACTAACCTCCCTAAATCTGACATTTCCCTCTCTGTGGGTGGCACCATAATAACACCCCGGCCACAGGCTCGCTGTCTGGGTGTTATATTGACACCAATCTCTCCTTCACCTCCCATATACAATCTCTTGCCCGCTCTTGCTGCCTACACCTAAAGAACATCTCTAGAATCCGCCCTTTTCTCACCATGGAAACAACAAAAACCCTCACTGTCGCCCTGATCCACTCCCGCCTGGACTACTGCAATGCTCTATTACTTGGCCTCCCCATTACTCAACTATCCCCTCTCCAGTCCATACTCTTTGCAGTCCTTACATTGGCTGCCCATTCATTATAGGATCCAATTCAAAGTACTTGTTCTCACCTACAAAGCTCTCCACAGTGCAGCAACCCCCTACATCTCCTCCCTCATTTCTATTTATCGGCCTAACCGACAGCTGCGCTCTGCAAACGACTTTCGACTAACCTCTGCACTAATCCGTACCTCCCACTCCCAACTCCAAGACTTCTCCCACGCTGCACCAATCCTCTGGAATGCTCTACCCCAAGAAATTAGGACTATCCACAATTTGCATAGTTTCAGGCGCTCCCTCAAAACACATTTGTTCAGAGCGGCCTATCACGTTCACTAATCAAAGTCATCCTAGGTGTAAGTGTCCATGTGTAGCCCATTCACTATCTCCATCCCTCACTCCCTCAAGATGGCAGGACCATCATTGTAAATGCACCATTGTATATACACACCTGTACTTTATATTCCCCCACCTCATTGTAGATTGTAAGCTCTCACGAGCAGGGGCGGCTTATTTTGCTTTAATTATTGTATTGTTAACGTTGTTACTTATGACTTGCGTTTTGAAAGTGTTAAAATGTAAAGGACTGCGGAATATGTTGGCGCTATATAAACATTATTATTATTATTATTAATACCAATGGTGTTGTTCCAAAATGTACAACTCATCCAGCAAAAAAACAAGCCATCACGTGGCCACATTGACAGAAAAAATAAAAAAGTTATGGCTCTGGGAAGAAGGGTAGCAAAAAACAAAAACGCAAAATCGAAAATAAGTGTAAGGGAGTCAAGGGGTTAAAGCAAAGTCGATTCGCTCATCGCCATAGAACTCTTTGTTTTAAAGCAGCTTGTCTGTACTTGTAAATCTATTCACATTGGATGATGTTCCTCATGTCCTCATCTTTATTACTAGTCTGTTTTCCACATCCTTTTTCTCTTTTACAGAAGAAACTTCCTCCGTATCAGGGCACAGGATCACAATGACATGCAGAATTATATAACGTTATTTTGTCACAATGATCACTATAATGCTTGACAGAGCTCAACTTAAATGTCAAGTATCCTTCAGATCCATTCTGAAGGAGGTTTCTCTGCATAACACAAATGCTGTCTGATTGCGGAAGTCTTCCTATAGAGCCCTCTCTCTCCGGTGCCCATTTCAACCCTTTTTATGTCACTTTTATACTTACATTTCCATCTTACAATATGTGATTCATATACTCGCTCTCATCGTTACTTTCATGCTGAGGAGAAAGCCTCCACAAGTAAAGATGAGATGAAAGAGGGACAATAAGGTGCTACTTAAATGAATTAAGGATCATGGCAAATTTCAGAAGTGTATTTCTGAAGAGTCGGCAAAAAATGCAATACAAGGTCTTGCCTGGAATATAAATGAGAATAATCTTATTTTTGTAGCTCAGTGGATATAAGACGATTCGAAGAATGACTGTAATCCTACAAATAAAAGACATTTGTGGATAGCAGAAAAAAATGCAAACGTTAGCCAATCAGAAATGCGATGCGCCCAACAGGAGCATTGTATAAGTCATCAGAGCTCAGACCCAGCTCCATCACCAGTGCGGAAAGTATATGGTTCAGACAGATGGGAACGAGCTAGGCTAAGTAAAAATCGTGCTGCAAAACCATCTTAAAAATCTACATTGAAATCCACAATGAAACCCGTATGTGTTACTAGCAGATTTCGTTGTTCATTTAGGCATAGTGTCTAACTGGGTTGAATGAAATCCATAGTAAAAGTCCAATGGCGCGGATTTGAAAATTTGCGGCATGTCTATAATCCATGGCAGATGTTTACTCTGCGAGAGAATATACATTGTAAAATCCCATTCACTAACATTATGCTGTACTTTTTTTAAAAAATTGAGCTAACAAAATTTCCCAACAACGTAATGTGTGAACACCTTACATTACTTATTTATTAGGTAAAACTGTTGTAAAGATAGATTCACGCTTAGATCATAGTAAGGGCTCGCTCTCACTTGCGAATAAATTGGACAAATGCAATCCGGTTAGAAATCGGATTGCATTCATACCTATTTAATCCAATGCTTGATTGTGCCAAATTCGGATCACACGCATCCATATAAGTCTATGGGTGCGTGTGAAGCATCGTACTGTACTTGGATATCACCCGAGTGCAGTGCGATTCCCGCCCATACCAGCAGCAGAGGAGACTGAGAAATTAATTTCTCCGTCTGCTCCGCAGCTGTGCCGCAATGCTCTCTCATGCAAGAGCATCGGAGCACAGAGCACTGACACACGCAGCAGAGCAGGAGATGAGTGTCATTAGCATATCGCATCTGATGCTCTCACATCTGATGTGATATGCTAGTGGGACCCCGGCCTAACTAACATTGGTATTGGCAATTTTCAATTGCTGTTTTTTGCAATAAAAGTTATTTATCATTTTCATTTTGTTACCATCTTTTCAGTTAGCCATTAAAAGGTATCAACCCCTGAGGACTCTCAAGTCTAAATATTTTATTATTTTCAGTAATTTTTCCTGCCCTGTACTTGATCTGAACTTTTTTATTAGGCAAACTAGTGTAAAGTTAGATTCGTGCTTGGATTATAGTTACCGACATTAGTATCGGCAATTCTCGAATGCTGTAGCACCGCCACTTGTCCGACCGGTACTGCACCAATTCCTAACAATTTTGTGGGTGGAGTTTGTTTAAAACATGCCCTTTTTTCATCCAAGGTCACCATGGAATTGGTGGGAGTTTTTTCTAAAAAATATGTACAGGACAACGTATGATTTCCACTGACTCTAAATATTACAGCCCCGGGCACATTTGCTTATTTGTTGATGTCCCCATTAGTGTTGAGCATTCCGATACCGCAAGTATCGGGTATCGGCCGATATTCGCGTTATCGGAATTCCGATACTTAATTCCGATACTTTTCCCATATCGTATACCGGAATCGGAAGTTCCCATAATTCTTTGAGAGGCAATGTGATTTTAGTCAGCCAATGAGGAATCCTACGAAGTGTGGGCACATCCTGTAATGCTGCGGTCATCTTAACTAATGGCATGGCTGTGATTGGCTGCTGAAATGATGTCAGAATGCACTATAAAAGGCGCCGCCGCCATTTTAGCGTCACTGTGCTGTGAACTCAGTAAGGGACAGAACGCTACTCTGCTAACTCTGAGGGACAGTTACATATTGCGATTTTGTGTACTACTGTGCTTGAGGCAGGCTAGTTTACCAACCGCTGTGTAAAGCTTCATTTTGCCAGTGTTGTTTTAACAGCTCTGTGCAAGGTGTGTGTGTGACAGTGCAGGTGACGCTGCAGTTTGCTCTGCATCCACCGCTGTTTGTAGGCATCTGCACGTGTCACTGACTCTTTTTTTTTATTTTATTTAGTGGAATTGGTGCAGCTCCATTATATTAGAAAAAAATCAAATCTATTAGTGTGACGTGCTTCCATCCGTATACAATACATTGGTTGCAAACACTATAGAACTACACAAAGGAGCTTTTCACAGATAGTGAATAGTTGTGTTTCAGTGTTCACTGTAGTCTGTGAGCTTTTCATTTTGTGAGTGCAGATTACGCTCCAGTTTGTACTTCAACCACTGCCGGTTGTAGTCTGCTGAGCGTGTGTCACTGCCTCATCCTTCACATTTTTCTCTAATTGGTGCTGCTCCATTTTAGTGGAAAAAAATATAATCTATTAGTGTGACGCGCTTCCATCCGTATACAATACATTGGTTGCAAACACTATAGAACTACACAAAGGAGCTTTTCACAGATAGTGAATAGTTGTGTTTCAGTGTTCACTGTAGTCTGTGAGCTTTTCATTTTGTGAGTGCAGATTACGCTCCAGTTTGTACTTCAACCACTGCCGGTTGTAGTCTGCTGAGCGTGTGTCACTGCCTCATCCTTCACATTTTTCTCTAATTGGTGCTGCTCCATTTTAGTGGAAAAAAATATAATCTATTAGTGTGACGCGCTTCCATCCGTATACAATACATTGGTTGCAAACACTATAGAACTACACAAAGGAGCTTTTCACAGATAGTGAATAGTTGTGTTTCAGTGTTCACTGTAGTCTGTGAGCTTTTCATTTTGTGAGTGCAGATTACGCTCCAGTTTGTACTTCAACCACTGCCGGTTGTAGTCTGCTGAGCGTGTGTCACTGCCTCATCCTTCAAATTTTTCTCTAATTGGTGCTGCTCCATTTTAGTGGAAAAAAATATAATCTATTAGTGTGACGCGCTTCCATCCGTATACAATACATTGGTTGCAAACACTATAGAACTACACAAAGGAGCTTTTCACAGATAGTGAATAGTTGTGTTTCAGTGTTCACTGTAGTCTGTGAGCTTTTCATTTTGTGAGTGCAGATTACGCTCCAGTTTGTACTTCAACCACTGCCGGTTGTAGTCTGCTGAGCGTGTGTCACTGCCTCATCCTTCACATTTTTCTCTAATTGGTGCTGCTCCATTTTAGTGGAAAAAAATATAATCTATTAGTGTGACGCGCTTCCATCCGTATACAATACATTGGTTGCAAACACTATAGAACTACACAAAGGAGCTTTTCACAGATAGTGAACAGTTGTCTGCAGGGTTCACTGTAGTCTGTGAGGAATAACCACACTTAGGCCTTAACTTTTCTGACTTTCTTTATCAATCTACCAAGATGAAGAAGTCAGTGAGTAAGGCACGTGGTCGTGGTCGAGGCCGTGGATTTGCAGCAGGGAGAGGACGTGGGGATTCTGTGGCTGCTGCCGCACCCAGTGACACAGCATCCACCAGTTTTCCCCGTGAGCGTTCCTTTATGCGCACTTTTGTAGGAGCTCAGCGTACCCCCCTGCTGCGTGAAGAACAAATTGAAGCCGTTGTTGGTTGGATGGCAGCCAATGCATCGACTTCAATACCTTCCACCTCCTCTCAGGACCACAGCACTGTTGAACAACCATCAGTCTCTTCACCGCCTGCCAAATTGCCCAGGCAGTCAGAGAGCTCTGTACAGGAGCCAGCTGAGTCTCTGCTTCTGTTCTCAGAATCTGTTGGCTTGGAAACAGGGGCCCAGCCAAGCAGCATTCTGGAATGTGAAGAAGAGGCAGTATGCAGTGATGCGCAACAGCTGTGTCTCTCTGAATCTGAAGAGGCGGGTGAGCCAGTGCCGATGGTCAGCACACCGCAGAACGCATCTGATGATGATGAGACTCAGTTGCCAGTTTCTGTTGAGCATGGTGCTGGCCAGACCACCCAACAACAGCAGGTGTTGGAAGAGGGTAGTGGTGGAGATGATGAGGTCCAAGACCCAACATGGCGTGAGGAACAGGAAGGTGGTGGGAGCAGCTCTGAGGAAGAGATTGCCCCAACGGTCCAAACAGTAGGGAGAGGTAGGCTGCAGACTCGCTTGCCTGTAGCCTCCAGTTTGGCACCCGTTCGGAGCAGTTCTCTTACAACAGCCAAACCGGGCGCTCCCAGGACTTGCTCTGCGTGGTCCTTTTTTGATACAGTTGCAGATGATATTTGCTATGTCAAATGCAAGCTGTGTAATCAAAAAATTAAAAGAGGTAAAAGTGTCAGTAACCTTAATACAACAAATATGTGGAAACATGTGCGGTCAAAGCACTTTGTTGAGTTACAAAGACACACTGGAGATGTAGGCCAACCTACAGCAGCACCTACATCTTCAGCTCCTGTTGGAGCCTCTTCCTCCAGTTCACACACAGCTGGTAAGGCTTCCTCAAAGGATCGCCATGGAAGAACCTCTGTCACTGTTGTCCAGAGACACAGTGTTATTCCACCCACAGGTGCAAGTTCCCTGTCATCCTCACACACCCAGGCCACAAAACAGCCATCGGTAGCACAGGCATGGGATAAAAGACGGCCATACTCGGCAAACCATCCACGAGCACAGGCTCTGAATGCTGTCATTGCAAAACTCCTGTCCCTTGAAATGCTGTCATTCAGGCTGGTGGAGACTGACAGTTTCCGTGAATTAATGGCATTGGCAGTCCCACAATACAATGTGCCCAGCCGATTTTATTTCAGCAGGCAAGCCGTCCCTGGTCTGCAAAAGCATGTTGAGGCAAAAATTAAACATGCGCTACTAAACGCCGTCAGTAGCAAGGTCCACCTGACCACCGATGCGTGGACCAGTACCCATGGCCAGGGACGATACCTTTCACTCACTGCCCATTGGGTGAATGTTGTGGAGCCGGGTACAGATCTTGCGAGTGGCGCTGTACGTGTTCTGCCAACTCCAAGGATTGCCGGAATCAAGTCTGTCCACATTGACTCCTCCTCCTACTCCAGTTCCTCAGAATCATCGCTGCAGGAGCCGTCACGGTCTACCTCCACATGGACCCGTGGACGCTTACCTGATGCGACCGATATGAGCACAGCCGTGGCCAAACGGCAACAGGCCGTTCTGAAATTAATTCCCATGGGGAATCGAAGCCACACAGCGCAGGAGGTCTGGAATGCCATCAAGCAGGAGAGCGACGTGTGGTTTTTGCCAGCGAATCTCCAGCCAGGCTTGGTAGTGTGTGACAATGGCCGAAATCTGGTGGCAGCTCTGGGCCTTGGCAACCTCACTCACATACCATGTCTGGCACATGTGCTCAACTTGGTCGTGCAGAGTTTTTTGAGGGACTATCCGGATCTTGATGCACTGCTGCACAAGGTCCGCCTAGAGTGCGCTCACTTGCGACGTTCCAGCATGGCCAGATCGCGCATTGCAGCTCTGCAACGCAGATTGCGCCTTCCTGAACATCGCATCATATGTGACGTATCCACCAGGTGGAATTCAACGTTACATATGTTGGAGCGGTTGTGTGAGCAGCAGCCAGCAGTTATGGAGTATCAGCTGCATCAGGCGCAATCAACACGCAATTTGCGCCGTCCACACTTCACCATTAATGAGTGGGCCACTATGAAGGACATGTGCCACGTTTTGCGTGCGTTTGATGAGTCAACGCGGATGGCGAGTGCAGATGATGCACTAGTCAGCCTGACTGTCCCCCTTATCTGCCTGCTTCAAAAAACACTGCAAGCAATAAGGGATGAGGTTTTGGAAGAGGTGGAGGATGAGGAGTCACAAATTCCATCACCTTCTGGAAAGTCAGCGCAACGTGGTTCCTCACAAAGGGCTGGGCAGGGCTCACTTTGTGAGGAGGATGAGGAGGAGGAGTCAATGGAGGAGGAAGACATCGCTCCAGAGGGAGGTACACAACGCTCTAGTCAGTATGTAGAGCGAGGGTGGGGTGATGCAGAGCAGGCAGAGATAACGCCTCTTGCAGAGGACAGCGTTTCTTTGCCAGTTGGGAGTCTGCAGCACATGGTTGATTTCATGCTGCAGTGCCTAAGAAACGACCGCCGCATCGCCCACATTCTCACGACGTCTGATTATTGGGTGTACACCCTCCTAGACCCTCGCTACCGGGACAACGTCAAAAGCCTCATCACACCGTTGAACCGGGAGCGTAAAATGCGGGAGTACCAAGACACACTGGTGCAATCCCTAATGTTCTACCTTACTGCCGAGAGCACTGCTGCTGCTACTGCTTTACAAAGCAGCTCTGTGCGTCGAGGCAGTGTAGAGAGCTCTGCAACAAGAGGGAGCACACGCAGTGCCTCTGCACAGGGAAAGACCAGTATGTTCAAAATGTGGCAAAGTTTTGTGGCAGCGCCACAAATGTCTACACCATCCGAGAGGGCTCCAGTCAGCGGGAGGCAACGTATCCGTCAGATGGTGACAGACTACTTGGCTTTGCCTCTCAGTGTACTCCCAGATGGCTCTTCCCCATTCAAGTTTTGGGTCTCTAAGCTGGATACATGGCCAGAGCTTAGCCAGTATGCATTGGAGGTGCTGGCTTGCCCTGCTGCCAGTGTATTATCGGAGCGCGTCTTTAGTGCTGCAGGTGGTGTACTAACAGACCGTCGCATGCGACTATCCTCCGATAATGTAGACCGGCTTACTTTTCTGAAAATGAACAAGGCATGGATCTCGCCAGAATTTGTCTGTCCGTTTTCAGATTAAATAACTGGTTCGCAACGTTATCCATGTCTCCTGTTATGTTCATCTTTCTACCACCTGAACTCTACTCCCTGGGCTCCAACACTGCCAGTTGCTGCTCAGAAGTGTCGTGTCCACAGAACAAAACACAAGCTCTACTGTTAGTGGGTTCAGTAACGCCAGCTGTTCCCCTGCTGTGTCAACGGCAAGAAGTGTCCTGTTCCCGACACATGGACAGAAAAACACATGACCAACATGCTCCAAATAGGGAAGAGCCGTCACCCTGCTTGTTATGCTGAAAACATGAAATTGTGAATTTTTGCAGGCCTAGAATGATAAATTTTTAAGAAAAATATGGACAAATAATAATTTGTCATCACAGCGCATATCTGCACATGTCTATTAGAAATGGTAACAAAAATAAAACATAGTCTACTCTTCACATTTTTAAATTAATGCATAAAAGTACATTTCAGACTTATGAATTAATGCTTTTAAAGGAACTTTATCTGTACCTGTAAGATAATGCACTCAATGGATGTACGAATCATTACATCCTCATCATCATCATGACGAGTTTTATTTATGACAGACATTATAAATACACATACTGATGCCAACTGTAACTTCAAACACCATATATGAAATGGCCAGCATGTAAACATGGTAATAATGTCCAATAATAAATTATTACATCTAGAAAGTGCATCATGCATACTGACAATAGGTACTTATACCTGCAAGTGCTGTTGAAACAACCACAAGAGATATAAATTAATACTGGTATATAGGTATCACAGTGCATAGTTACTCATGGACAATGTTGATGTAATACTGTATGTCAATTAAGTCAGCGTCAACCATTAGGCTTGTTAGTCTTGTACATTGTTAAAGAGGGAACGTAATTTTTTGGTTTGTCATAGGTGTAGTATTACACATTAAATTATTACTGCTGTATATTTTTTGGCGTCCCTAGTGCGCAATAACGCAGCCTAACCTCACATTTGATAGTCAGCTAATTGCCACACGCTACCCTACCCTACGCGTGACAGTAGGAAGGTAGTGTTGACGGATAAAGCTTTGCGCAAACAGACATTCTTTTACCCTCTTCAACACTCTACAAGCAAAAAATGCATGATTTCAGCCGCAGACTTTATTGACGTACAGTATAACATCGGCATTACCCATCAGAGGCTGTCCACTGTCTGATACAGACATAGAATATACCTTTGCTATCCGTAGCCTTTGTTTCACCTACACTTGCAGGCACACACTTAAATTGTGACAAACAATGCCTAATGTTTTTTTAAATGGTTATTTTTTATTGTACATTATTGTGTCATCAATCACATTGATGAGTCCATGCTGGACATGTCATACATGCTATAGAAAGTTACGATTTTATGAACTTAAATAATTAATTGTCTGTGACTGTCACATAAAATTTGCGATGATGATGATGAGGGGACTATTACAAAATCCATTGTCTTCACTATGTTATAGTTTAACATTGCGTTCCTTATGCATTATTCATAAAAAAATAAAATGTACTTTTATTCTTAAATTTACAACACTATATTTTGTTACCAATTTTTTGGGTGTTGTGTTTGTTCCATTTATTTTTGGCATGTGCATATATGCGTTTAGATTTGTATTTTCTTTAGTTTTCCTTCTTGAAATTAGAAAACATGTGTATCTTTGTACCGTGTTAGCCAGTAGATAGAAAAATATTTAGACTTCAGAGTCAGCAGTGGTTCATACCTTTTATGGATAACTGAAAAGATGGAAACAAATTGCAAGCTTTCAAGGCTACTCACGTCTCTTCATCAGGGAAAGACTAACTAAAAAAATTAAGCATCACATTTTCTATACACAACAGGACACAGGAATATTGCAATAGGTAAGACAAGTAAGTGACGTGTATCAGAACTGTCATTATCTCACAGGGATGAACATAAATATTCAAACAGTTCCTAGATAAGGATAGAAAGTTTGATTGCCCTCTCATTGGCGTATTTTTTGGGGTTTTCATGACCCTGGAAGGGCATAGACGCAGATTCCTTAATTGATATAGAATGACATAAATCCATGTGATCTATTCATTCCATCACTAACAGTGTCAAAGGTCATGATGAGCTTATATTCTGAAACCTTTGTACGTTTCTCATATTTGAAGTTATATTTTAATAACAGTAATTCCATATCCATGATGCTGATGACCGGGCGGGCATACAAAAGTCTTTTGCCACAGCTAAATTCATTAATTTATCTGTGATTGTGTGGCGCTGATATTTCATCCTTGTTCTCCTTTTTGTTGCCGGTCTCCCCTCACTTGTCCCTCCCTCACTTGTCTTAGCTATTCCTGTGTCCTGTTGTGTGTAGAAATATGTGATTCTTCATTTTTGGCTTTACTCTTAGCCTGATGAAGACACCTGAGTAGTCTCGAAAGCTTTGAATTTGTTACCATATTTTCAGTTAGCCATTAAACGTTATCAACCACAGAGGACTGTCAAGTATAAATATTTTTCTATTCTTGTAATTGAAATTTATCATTTTATTGTTGTAGTAAAACTTCATTTATTCTTGTTTGAAGTACATACATTTGCAATGGCCACGTAACAAGGCAATAACTCAATATTTTATGCCTACACCCTCCTTGACCTGGCTCCAACACCGCCAGTTGTTGCTCGGAAGTGCTGTTAGCACAGTCTACACTTGCTCCTGTGTTACTGGGGTTCAGTAATGTCAGCTGTTCCCCTGCTGTGTGAACGGCAAAAAGTCCTGCGCCTCCACCATGTTCTGTTCTCATCCCTGGGTTACAACACCGCCAGTTGTTTTCGGAAGTGCTGTTAGCACAGTTAACACTTGCTCCTGTGTTACTGGGGTTCAGTAATGTCAGCTGTTCCCCTGCTGTGTGAACGGCAAATAGTCCTGCTGCCTCCACCATGTTCTGTTCTCATCCCTGGGTTACAACACCGCCAGTTGTTTCTCGGAAGTGCTGTTAGCACAGTTAACACTTGCTCCTGTGTTACTGGGGTTCAGTAATGTCAGCTGTTCCCCTGCTGTGTGAACGGCAAAAAGTCCTGCTGCCTCCACCATGTTCTGTTCTCATCCCTGGGTTACAACACCGCCAGTTGTTTCTCGGAAGTGCTGTTAGCACAGTTAACACTTGCTCCTGTGTTACTGGGGTTCAGTAATGTCAGCTGTTCCCCTGCTGTGTGAACGGCAAATAGTCCTGCTGCCTCCACCATGTTCTGTTCTCATCCCTGGGTTACAACACCGCCAGTTGTTTCTCGGAAGTGCTGTTCCACAGTTAACACTTGCTCCTGTGTTACGGGGGGTTCAGTAATGTCAGCTGTTCCCTGCTGTGTGAACGGCAAAAAGTCCTGCTGCCTCCACCATGTTCTGTTCTCATCCCTGGGTTACAACACCGCCAGTTGTTTCTCGGAAGTGCTGTTAGCACAGTCTACACTTGCTCTGTGTTTGGGGTTCAGTAATGTCAGCTGTTCCCTGCTGTGTGAACGGCAAATAGTCCTGCTGCCTCCACCATGTTCTGTTCTCATCCCTGGTTACAACACCGCCAGTTGTTTCTCGGAAGTGCTGTTAGCACAGTTAAACACTTGCTCCTGTGTTACTGGGGTTCAGTAATGTCAGCTGTTCCCCTGCTTTGTGAACGGCAAATAGTCCTGCTGCCTCCACCATGTTCTGTTCTCATCCCTGGGTTACAAACACCGCCAGTTGTTTCTCGGAAGTGCTGTTAGCACAGTTAACACTTGCTCCTGTGTTACTGGGGTTCAGTAATGTCCGCTGTTCCCCTGCTGTGTGAACGGCAAATAGTCCTGCTGCCTCCACCATGTTCTCTTCTCATCCCTGGGTTACAACACCGCCAGTTGTTTCTCGGAAGTGCTGTTAGCACAGTTAACACTTGCTCCCGTGTTACTGGGGTTCAGTAATGTCAGCTGTTCCCCTGCTGTGTGAACGGCAAAAAGTCCTGCTGCCTCCACCATGTTCTGTTCTCATCCCTGGGTTACAACACCGCCAGTTGTTTCTCGGAAGTGCTGTTAGCACAGTTAACACTTGCTCCTGTGTTTACTGGGGTTCAGTAATGTCAGCTGTTCCCCTGCTGTGTGAACGGCAAATAGTCCTGCTGCCTCCACCATGTTCTGTTCTCATCCCTGGGTTACAACACCGCCAGTTGTTTCTCGGAAGTGCTGTTAGCACAGTTAACACTTGCTCCTGTGTTACTGGGGTTCAGTAAGGGTCAGCTGTTCCCCTGCTGTGTGAACGGCAAAAAGTCCTGCTGCCTCCACCATGTTCTGTTCTCATCCCGGGTTACAACACCGCCATTGTTTCTCGGAAGTGCTGTTAGCACAGTTAACACTTGCTCCCGTGTTACTGGGGTTCAGTAATGTCAGCTGTTCCCCTGCTGTGTGAACGGCAAATAGTCCTGCTGCCTCCACCATGTTCTGTTTCATCCCTGGGTTACAACACCGCCAGTTGTTTCTCGGAAGTGCTGTTTAGCACAGTTAACACTTGCTCCTGTGTTACTGGGGTTCAGTAATGTCAGCTGTTCCCCTGCTGTGTGAACGGCAAATAGCCCCTGCTCCCTCCACCATGTTCTGTTCTCATCCCTGGGTTCCCAAACACCGCCAGTTGTTTCTCAGGAAGTGCTGTTAGCACAGTTAACACTTGCTCCTGTTTTTATGGGGTTCAGTAATGTCAGCTGTTCCCTGCTGTGTGAACGGCAAATAGTCCTGCTGCCTCCCCCATTTTTCTGTTCTATCCCTGGGTTACAACACCCCCAGTTGTTTCTCGGAAGTGCTGTTAGCACAGTTAACACTTGCCCTGGGGTTACTGGGGTTCAGTAATGTCAGCTGTTCCCCTGCTGGTGAACGGCAAAATAGTCCTGCTGCCTCCACCATGTTCTCTTCTCATCCCTGGGTTACAACACGCCAGTTGTTTCTCGGAAGTGCTGTTAGCACAGTTAACACTTGCTCCCGTGTTACTGGGGGTTCAGTAATGTCAGCTGTTCCCCTGCTGTGTGTGAACGGCAAAAAAGTCCTGCTGCCTCCACCATGTTCTGTTCTCATCCCTGGGTTACAACACCGCCAGTTGTTTCTGGAAGTGCTGTTAGCACAGTTAACACTTGCTCCAGTGTTACTGGGGTTCAGTAATGTCAGCTGTTCCCTGCTGTGTGAACGGCAAAAAAAGTCCTGCTGCCTCCACCATGTTCTGTTCTCATCCCTGGGTTACAACACCGCCAGTTGTTTCTCGGAAGTGCTGTTAGCACAGTTAACACTTGCTCCTGTGTTACTGGGGTTCAGTAATGTCAGCTGTTCCCCTGCTGTGTGAACGGCTAATAGTCCTGCTGCCTCCACCATGTTCTGTTCTCATCCTGGGTTACAACACCGCCAGTTGTTTCTCGGAAGTGCTGTTAGCACAGTTAACATTTGCTCCTGTGTTACTGGGGTCAGTAATGTCAGCTGTTCCCCGCTGTGTGAACAGCAAACAGTCCTGCTGCCTCAACTTTAATTTCATGGGTACCTTCTGCTACCCATCCGGGTTCAGTACCGTCAGCTGGTTCTCCGCAGTGCCTTTTGGCGTAGGTGCCTCCATGTCGGTATCCGAAAAGCCAGCAACGTCTGCTGGTCCGTTGGTAGTGCTTTGGAGCACAGGTACCTCCTGCTTAGTAACCGTGTCCCAGTAACGTCAGCTGGTCCTCGGTTGTGCCATTGGCTCTTTTCCTTCTGCTGACCCTCCGGGTTCCAGCACAGTCAGCTGGTCCTCGTTACTTTCATTGGCTCTTGTACCTTCTGCTACTCATCCGGGTTCCAGTTACCGTAAAGCTGGTTCTCCGCAGTGCCTTTGGCCTGGGTGCCTCCATGTCGGTAATCCGAGTTCCAGCAACGTCTGTGGTCCTTGGTAGTGCTTTGGAGCACAGGTACCTCCTGCTTAGTAACCGTGTCCCAGTAACGTCAGCTGGTCCCGGTTGTGCCATTGGCTCTTTTCCTTCTGCTGACCCTCCGGGTTCCAGCACAGTCAGCTGGTCCTCGTTACTTTCATTGGCTCTTGTACCTTCTGCAAACTCATCCGGGTTTCCAGTACCGTCAGCTGGTTCTCCGCAGTGCCTTTGGCCTAGGTGCCTCCATGTCGGTATCCGAGTTCCAGCAACGTCTGCTGGTCCTTGGTAGTGCTTTGGAGCACAGGTACCTCCTGCTTAGTAACCGGTCCAGGAACGTCAGCTGGTCCTCGGTTGTGCCATTGGCTCTTTTCCTTCTGCGACCCTCCGGGTTCCAGCACAGTCAGCTGGTCCTCGTTACTTCCATTGGCTTTTGTACCATCACCAACAGGACAAAGAAGGTTAAAAACAAACTACAAGTACAGAACAAGAGACAGAAGAACAATATGCAGAAGATCAAAAAGCAGAAGAACATTAAGTATAAGACCAAAATGAAGAGCAAAATATATGCTCTAAATTCTAAGCAGAAGAAGACTAAGCAGTGTATGGGGGGGGAGTCCGTTCCTCCTCGTGGTCCCCCTGGAAAATGCCTGATGCTGCTGCAGGCTAAACTGAACGCGGACAAATACTGTTGTAATTAAAATCTTTTGTGACAGCAAGAACGGAAGGATGAAAATTCAGAGTTTTTACAGATTACAAGTACAGGAATGTCTGTCACAAATAAAAATATGATGAAAAGGATGAATAGGAAGAAGATGAAGAAGTAGAATATGAAGAATAATAACTGTTTAATAAGAACAATATAAGTAATGTTAACAAAAGATGAATAGCAAGAAGTTTTAGAAGATTAAGAAGGTGAAGATGAAGAATAATTTGATGAGAAAGATGATGCTGCTGAAAATTATGAAGGAGAAAGTGTGTGAAAAGTTAAAAAGGTGAAGACCATGGAAGTTGTGAAACAGACATATTTGACAAAATAAAAAAAAAGGTTAACAACATTGTCAATTTGTTCGTCAATCCGAACGTATTTCCTAAAAAAAATAAATAATGCTATTCCATTGGATTGGGTCAAACATCTATGCCTTTAATGTCTCCTCAACCTCCCCCAATACATTCTACATTACTCTTTGTTGTTTTCCTTCATGTACAATTAACCAACAAGACAAGAATGGTTTTTTTTTTAATTTCGATATTTTGTTCCCATAGACTTACATGGGACTTCGGTATCGGTATCGGGTATCGCCGATATTTTAGTGATATCGGCGATACCATTACGATTCCGATACTTTAGGATATCGGAAAGTATCGCTCAACTCTAGTCCCCATACCTAAGTTAAGCCTTTGAATTCAGTTATTTCCGAAGCTTCAAAGCCAATATTAATAATGGATCCATAACGAAGGAAAAGTATAAATAACTGATGTACTTTTTGCAGGGTAGTGTAAAAATATATTTAATTTTATTTTTAAAGACCAGTGTAAAAAAAAGTAGGATTAAGGTGCAAATGCAACTATGTTGTAACCGGTATGTATTTCCTTGGTTTCTCATGCCCAAATATATATCTTGAAGCTCCTGGGTTTGCTGCAGGGTACCGGATCCAACAGATTTTTATTTGGTAAATGGGTCTCTGGACCTCGCGGGGCATCAATATACCACACCCAAGATTTTTAGCATTTCTTATAAGTCATAAGCTTCATTTATCAAACTGTTTACAATGAAACCGTCTTTGTTGTCCATAACGACCAATGAAAGCTCAGGATTCATTTTTCAAATTGCTCAAGCGAAATGAAAGCTGAGCTCTGATTGGTTGCTAGGGACGAGAAAGACAGTTACTGTGTTGATATTATTGAAACAGATGGGCCCCTTTCTATTTATTTCAATAAATGTGTTAAAACATTAATTTGCGACACTTATTAATATGGAAGCATTAGAAGTTCTCTTCCCGCACTTGATAGTTGCTGCCTTCCTAACAGTAAAACACTCCTGCTCTCAAAATGGCTGCTAGTGGAGGATCATGTGACCAGACCTGTCTATCAGACTCCTCCAATTGAAAAACAGCTTTAGAATGTGATATGTTTTTCAATTGGAGGCGGCTGGCCACATGATCCCCAACCTGTAGCCATTTTGAGAACAAGTGTGCTTGGAGCAGTACTAACAAGGGCAGTAGGTGTATAGGGAAATATAGAATAGCATTTTGTTTGTTTCTTTGGTATTTGTAACGCTGAGGAGAAAATGCAATAAGAAGCAGTAAAAATGTTATATCTACCTCAGAATGTTATCAATAACAACACCAGCTCACCATGCAAAAAAGAAGATGTCACTCTCCACACAGGTAACCAAATCATTCATCCTGAATTGATCCTCTCTGCATGTATGCACTCCATTCATTGTCAGCAAGCAGCTGAATGACACAAGCCCCTTCTGTCTTGCATGTGGAAAAATATTAGCAATAGTATGCACTCCATACTTCTGATTGCTGCCAACCACTGCTGTACCATCTTGCAACATAGTTTAATGTGCCTGGTAAAACTTTAGTATAATTCATTTTTTGCACTGTGCTTAATACTTACTGCTGTGTATTCCTGTGACTGGGGCCTCTGTAGATGCTATCAGGTGGAAAGTGCTATAACATATAGATGTTGCCAGGTCTAGTGCCTTTGATGATCTAACCACCCCTGGTGTGCTGGCCCCAGCTGACAAATTATCTCAAAGCAGCTCCCACAATCCCACTTTCCTGACCCTGTAGTGTGGACTATTATATTTAGGAGTAGTCTAAGGGGCACATGCATTGTGGGGGCGCATGCATCCCAGAAGTTAAGCATCACAGAAGAAAAGCAACTTGAAAACGGCAGTTATTCATGGCAGTTAATCAGGGCGGGAATCAGGTACCCCACACTTTGCCTTATTTTTCATTATGTACTTTATCTATTTCCTCCTGTGTTCCCTTGCCATCCACATTCACCGCCCCATCCCCCCTCCATCACGACTCATACACATCAGCCCCTCTATCCTTCCCTCTCCCATGTACAGCCCCATGCACTCCTCACCTTCCTGAAAAACCTCAGCCCATCTTGCCCAAACACATCACATAAAAAACCTACTCCCTCAAGATGGCTGGACCATCATTGTAAATGCACCATTGTATATACACACCTGTACTTTGTATCTCCCCCACCTCATTGTAGATTGTAAGCTCTCACCAGCAGGGTCGGCTTATTTTGCTTTAATTATTGTATTGTTAACGTTGTTACCTATGACTTGTGTTTTGAAACTGTTAAACTGTAAAGCGCTGCGAATATGTTGGCGCTATATAAATAAAGATTATTATTATTATTATGTCAGACGGCTCCATCGACCAAAAAGATGAAAACTTTATGGTTCTCACAAAATGGTGACACAAGTAATATTTTTTAACGAATTTCCAATTTTTTTCACTACTTTGATAAAAACCAAAACTGTATACATTTGGTATTGCTGTAATTGTACTGACGTGGAGAATCATGTTCATTGTTCATAAATCCTTTTTACCAAAGAAAGAATACGGTCAATACAAAACCCAAAATACAATGGAAAGTCAGGAAGGGGTCAAGTACAAAATTTTAGTGACTATATTCATTTACTGACTGCAGAGCGATAACCATCTCCCAAAATTGAAAAAATATGAAATATCATTCTAGCAATGGTATACATGCTCTGAACACTTATAATCCAAGTTTCTTCAAACATTATCAGCCTTTAACCTGTCGCCTGCAATCTAATTTTGGTTCTGTGCACAGAGAGATACAGTGACTTATGTAAGGTCACAAGAAGCCAGGTTGGAAATTGAAAACTGAGTCTATTGCTCAGACGGTGTCTCGTTCAGTGTGTGTCCGAAGAGTCTGTGGTATTTATATTACTTATAATAGGAAAACATGCTTTTAGGCTATGGGTTAATAAAAAGGACTTTCCGCTTACTAATAATAACCTTAAGGCAATGTGAAAATGCATGATCTTATATTTCCTGTCTATCATAAATTCACACTAAAAGTGTAAATCTCTATGTTATTTTTAGAATTGATGTAACACCAAAGCATATCCGGAGAAACAAAGAGTTAAGTGTAGAAATGTGTCAACGATGTATGAGAGTACAGAAAAGCATTCAGCAAGGAACATATTGCAACTGTGTAATAGAACCTTTATGCTCCTAATGTTGCAGAGCAGCTGTTCATCTCAAGCACCAGGATTGGGGTGTGACTAGCACCCATCTCTGCACCCTTTATAGTTCATTTCTTGATTGATCTTTTCATTTCTCTTCATGTATGAATGTTAGCAATGTAGCACCACCTAAATTGAAGACAACCCCTTTTAGGGGTCAAAGTTAATAATGATGATAGCCCCTATGTGGTCTCCAAGAACTGCCCCCAGACTGTAGAAGCTCATGTTGGTCCCTGCTCCTGTTGTTAGCAGTGAAGTCTTTAGAACAGAATAAGGAGGGTGCACTATATATGTGGTGTAAGATGCCATTATAATGAGTAAGGGGCATGATAAACGATGACCTCACAGATTAGATTGCTGCCGGACGAACGATGCTTCGATCGATCATTCACTTGACATTCATCTCAGCCAATATTCCCATACACAGGAGCTTTCACTTGGCCAGGAGAACAATTTGATCGGCAGTCCTACAGAGGCTGTTTTTTCCCAACGTCATTCACAGATGGAGCAGCATCCGATAGATCCTAAATCTACAATCCTTTACCAAGATTCATAACCCTTGAAGGCGAATTAAAAAGGAAGTAAGGCATGTCTAAAAGATCTGTTGCACTTCCTAAATTTTAATTTTATGAAGCTTTATTATGTACAAACACAAAAACCTACATAAAACAAATGCAAACATTTAAGAATGTGTACGATGTGCCCGCACCCGTTTCCAAGGCCAAAATCTGGCAAGGAATAACCCATATGACTAGCATGATAATGATAGAGCCATGTAAATATATTGGATATCTAAAATTGATAGAAACTGACCAATGGTGGACACAGGCAGAAGAGGACCCCTGTGCCAGAACAGTGTATGGACCATTGGCAGTCCAATAGTTCAACACAATGCATAATTCCACCTGCTTTGGAGGTGAAAATGGGTGTTTTTACTTTGTGGGCCACTGTGCGACAGCACAAATTACACCAATGATATGTTTACCCGTGAGATAAAAATTACCCCTAAAGTGTTGTCTAATATCCTTCAATAATGAAAGCAGTTCAGCACACAGATTCAGACAATAATACATAAATAATCAAAATTATATTAAAGAGGTCAGCATTAACACTGTTCAATATAGTGACAACTATTAAGAATATGTTGCTGTACTCCAAAATGGCCGCATTTACCAAATATGTATTGTTCTATTCCAAAATGGTCCAATCAGTAAGCAGATATTGTGCTACCCCACAATGGCTCCAATCAGTACAAATGAACAATGTGAAACATGGCTGCAATAAATAATCATATTGTGCTACTCCAAAATGGCCATGATCTGTTCATCACCAAAATAGCCACAATTACTATGTGTTGTTTTACTCCAAATTGACTACATTTACTAAGTATGTATCAGCCTATCCCAAAATGGTCTCTATCAATAAGCGTAAATGGCATTTCTCCAAAATATCCATGATCAGTAAGTATATATTGCGCTATTCCAAAATGCCTACAATTACTGAGTTCATATTGTTTTACAGCAAAATCTTTTGCAGTTGCACAATACTACTGATCATGGCCATTTTGGGGTAGTAGTACGTACATTTATTGTACTACATTTATTGATGGTGGCTATTTTAGAATTATGCAATATATGCTTGACTTTGTTGTGAGCAGAGTTCAGAAACAATCATCACAAATTTGGGGATGCTTAGATTGAAAATGGATAGTGTTTATGTAAACCACACCCAATGTTGGTTGTCTATCTTGGTTTTGGGTTGTTTCCTGGGTGTGTATTGGGGGGAGGTCCCATCTGGCCTAGAGGCTGAACTTAAAAAACCCTGTTTTTCTAACAGCAATGTTGGTAATGATAGGAGAGGAGTCAGTATGGGGCGAGGAGTCCACTGTGTCCTGCTTGAGCTTATTATCTGTCAAACCACGCTCATCTGGGGCGGAGACTCCGCACCTGACGTCACCGCTTCCGGTGCAGAGTCCGCTCAAGAGGTCCCGCCGGGTGCGCACGCGCACCTCTCACACTTGATCCCATGGCTGCATTGCTATGCCTGGCTCGCATGTGCGCTCTTTTCTGCTCTGTCTGCAGCCACGTCGTCTCTATGGTCCAGGAGGACCTGACCCAGAAGTCCCTGTGCTTATGCCCTATATCAGGCTGCCTCTTCCTATGGGAGGTGCCTGATTATTGTTGTGCTACCCTGCTAAGTCTGCTTGGGTCCTGCTCGGTCGCTCCCTGTATTCGGGTCCTTTGTTCTCTGTGCCCTGTCGTGTTTCTTAACACACCTCCTTCCTGCCTTGTTCTCTAACGTTCTTCCCAGGGCGTGCTCTGCATTTCCTTGTACCCAGGTGTGCTTCTCGTGCACACCCTTACACTGTCCTGTACTCTGCGTGCCCATGCCTTGCACTGTCCTGTACTTTGTGTGCCCTCATGCACATGCCTTGCACTGTCCTGTACTCTGCTTACCCTTGTGTACACGCCTTGCAATGTTTCGTACTCTGCGTGTTCCCGTGTCCACGCTTTGCACACTTCCACTTCCTGCATAGTCCTGTCTTCTGTGAGCTGGCCACCTGGTTCCAGCAATTGTGTTACTCTATTCCCCTGGGCCTGCCCCTGACGCTCCCTGTATAGGGGGTGGTTCTCACCAGGTCAGCTCGCCCAGGGTGGGTTGGTATCACCACCCAGAGGGTTCACTCCAGGAGTTGTCACATTATCAAGTCTTTCACTATACGCAAATAGGTAGAGACCTGTCAATCAAGCTGTGTTGAGTGCTGAGAAGGCTGAAGGACACGCTAAGTGAACACTTCTCTCCGTGCTTGTTTTTCAGGCTATGTTCCTCTGCTCCAACAAACATTGCTTTCTGTAATTTACTTCCAAGGGATAAGGTTTCTCCTTGCGCAGAGTGACATGTCAAGCATGCTAAATTGAGGAGACTTTTAAGCTGCAATGCTCTTCTGGGAAATATGCAAATTGTCTCTTCAGACAGGAAGAAGACTAGAACTCTAGTGCCACCTATAGGAAGTAGCAATCCTGAAAGTCAATATTGACTTTCCAACAAGTCTTGTCACATTTCCCAGAGGAGCATTGTGGCTTAAAAGTCTCCTCACCTTTGCATGCTTGACTTGTCACTCTCCGCAAGGAGAAATGTTACCCCTTGGATTCCTATCAGAAGCCTTTCACCCAGCCAAACCAGATCTCATACTTTGCACTGACGAGGAGCAGTACCCTGAAATACATTGTCTACAAACTGAGATTCTGGTTTTGGCTTTTATCCTAAGTCATGTAACAAGGCTCGTTGGGGAGTCGACATTGACTTTTAGGATTGCTACTTCCTGTAGGTGGCACTGGAGTTCTAGTCCTCTTCCTCCCTGTATTTATGCAGTCTCTCACCATTCTGGGGTTGCCCTTTTTGTTAATCATAAAAAAGTACTGATTATATGAACAGTTAATAATCCCCATCCCCTATTCAGAATGATAACATTCATCGTAAATTGTAATTTGGATCAATTAAAGTCATCGAAAAAAGTGAATCCTATGGAGGAAAGAAACTAATCCAATTATTTCCATTGACAAAATCCAGCCCGGTCCCATAAAAGCCAAGACACATGGAAACACTTTGCACTTGTACAATGAAGAGAAAAATAACCTGTAATGTTTCCTTCATTCTAATTGTCTCATTAAATAGTATTGCAGAATGCGCAGTGTTCTGCCTGCTGATTCTGTCTATGGACTTATAAATAAGACATCCAGTATACACCTAAAGCATCAAAGCAAGAACAAGCAGTTCTAGTTTTCTAAAGTACATTTTGTGGAAGACAAAACAGTCAGGAAGACATTTTCATTATTTGCAGAATCAGTATTGGGATTTACAGTAAAACGAAGCCATGAAAGCTGTGGTTCTTCAATCGCTAAAGAACTACAACTCCCAGCACTGTCACCTTTTTTTTTATTAATCTTCGTTTAAATATGAAAAACATCTACAAGATCAAGTTTTCTTACTAAGTACTCTACTGATCCCAGTTCTCTTTACTAAGAACATAGTTTCAGGCTATAGTATTATAGTATTTTGACATTTTGGTCCTGGTCAGACGCCTCTCATACAGCCAAACCACATCTTACACTTTACACTGATGAAGGGCAGTACCCTGCAACACGTGTCTGCAAACTGAGATTCTGTTTTTTGTTTTTATCCTAAGTCATGTGACAAGGCTCAAACAAGAAAATAAATAGCAGGAAAAAAATAAATTAATTAAAAACGCCCCAGTTTAAAAAAAATTAATAATGTGTCTGATATGTAAAAATAATTGTTACGGAAAGCAGAGCAAATTTTACAGTGTGTTTTCTGTGATCCTTTATGGCAAAAAATGCAAAAAGAGACACAGATTTCCTTTATTTTCTCACCGATATCACTCTATATAGGCCAAAAAAGAAAAAAGAAACAAAGTATGAAAGTAAAATAAAAATGACACGTCATGTATCAGGAAAAAAGGATGCAAAAGTAATTTAAATCCACAATGTGTGCAGCTGGCCTCAGCGCTCCTTCACACGCTTATTTTAGCCTTTTGGCTTGTAATAAATGCCATGAGTTTCATGCAATGTCTATGATGCCCTTCATAAAAGAAATAGAATAAACAAAAACCTTACCCAGAGCTGCGTTTTGAAGAATTACAACCCCAAAACTAAAAAAGCTCAATATAAGTCCTTGTATGCATTTCATAATTTGTATTACAGCAGCATTTTACCCCTCTACACACCCCGCAATTGGAAAAAAAAGAAAAATTGCAAACATAAAAACAGGAAAAGTGCCACGAAAAAGGCGGCGTGTTTCTGTAAAACAATTTATGGCGTTTTAGTTTTTAGTCTGATTGGCAGCTTTCTGTGGACACTGTGCATAGGCAGAACACTGCCAATCGGTGGTGGGGGTGGGGTTAGACAAAGCTCATGAATATTGAGGGCTACATGGCAGAGGTTCTGTAGTTCTCTAGTGATATCTCCTGCTGACAAAAAAAAATTATTTTTATCAAAACTACAGCAAGCAGCGCAGCAAGCCTGGTGACAAATTCCCTTTTATCTGCACACACAAAATGCAGCACTACATAGGGCCTGAGTGGCTCCTTTGCATGGTCCTATACAGCCTCTGTGCACAACAGTGCTTTATGGGGTATGTTATCCAAAAGGAAACATTCCTCTGAACATGTACAATCTGATGAAGCATATTAAATATGGAGTTCAATAGGTAATGCTTGCTTTGTATGTCTCCATTTAGTACCGGCCCCATAGACCTTAAGGGCAGCCTTATTATCAGGGACATAACAATCGAGGTTGCAGACAGTGCAACCAGGACCGGGCCCATGCGGGAGGGGAGCCCGCCAACACCAGCAGCTATTTCACCTTGATGTCTGTCTGAGAACACACATATTGCAGAGCATAGACCCGCCGACACCCTGGATTGCAGTACATGCTACCGGCTAAGTCACTGGTGGCATATGGCAGTGACGTCATGAACTGCCTGTCTCATGCTGAAGTTAGATGCCGGCTTCTGCAATAGCAATGGAAGAGGATACCACACGTCATGGGAGCAGGGAATGTTGAGCAGAACATGAACCTTATTAATGCAAGAAGCCCAGGATGGGACAAATTATAACAGGATGGGGGACATGTATTACTGGAAGGAGCCCAGGATTTGGGGGATTATACCAGGAAGAAGGCCATATATTACTGGAAGGGGCCCTGGATTGGGGGAATTATACCAGGATGGGTGATATATATTACTGGAAGGGGTTAAGTATGAATCACATTATACAAAGATGGGAACAGTTATTACTAGAAGGGGCCCAGGATGAGGGGCATTATACCAGGATGGGGACATATGTTACTGAAAAGGGCCCAGGATGAGGGACATTATACCAGGATGTGGGACATATATTACCGAAAGAGGCCCAGGATGGGGGACATTACATCAGGAAGAGGTCCAGGATGGAGGATGTTATACCAGAAAAGGGAGACATTTTACCAGGAAGGGGCCCAGGATGTAGACATTATACCAGGATGCGGGACATTATTACTGAAAGGGGTACAGGTTGGGGGACATTACACCTGGAAGGGACCCACAATGGGGAACATTATTGCAGGAAGTTGCACAGAATGGAGGACATTATTACATGAAGGGGGGACATTGTTACATGAGAGGTCAAACATGTATGATTTCACAGAATCTGGAACGCTACAAGAGCCCATACATCTGATGAACATGTACCTAGGTCCAAATTTTGCACCAGGGCCCATCAGACTCTAGAGCACCACTGCTTATTACTCCTCAGCTTCAAACATGAATATTTCAGGTCATGTGAATACAAGGCAGTTGAATATGTTCCTAGCCACAGATTATAGGTGTTGCTTGATATCCCTGAGAAATGTTAAGGGCTGCAAGCTAACAATCTTATCAGACACAAACTAACAGAAGTGTTTTTAATCCCATGACACTTGCAGCTGGCATATGAATCGCTGAAAGTACCTGCAGCCCATGCAGATCTATTTACAGTGGTCATTTAGTGAGGTGGATGTTCATGAACTATAAGGTTGCCGTAGAAGAAAGCTGATGACAGCCTGTGGCAACACCAATCTACAGGTCTTCTTTTATTAGATAGTGATAAAACTGTGCAGGCACCAAGTACCACAATGAACCAGCGGCAGAGACAGAAGGGGAACGACTGGTCTATTTATCACCTGTGAACATTCAGATCTCCTTATTTTAACTCTCTAAAAATTTAATCTGGTGGATTAGAGCCCATCAGTAGGCAGAAGCCAAGATGGCCATAGTGGGATTACCTCACTTTTTTGCCATTGTGGTAATAAGCCCACTTTGCCTACAGGACCTTTTTGCAGCCTCAGTCATATCTTAACAGAAGCTACTCATGGCCACCAGGTATTTTCCATATCTCATTTTTAGGAGGCATTTTTTTAATGAAAGCTTCAACCTGATTAATATTCTCGCAATGAAATCACCATAAACAATTGCACTATTAGTTCTCAGTTTGTTGTCTAAGACCACAAGGATGGAACTTTTTTGGACCAGTTCCCTTGGTATTGGTGCTACGTGGCAGCCATTCTTGCTGTTTTGCTGTCCTATGGGTGGTGTGGCCCAGGGCCTTGGGGGCTTTGCTGTGAAGTATGGGTGCTGTTGGTCACATGGGTCTCTACTTCTGCTGGTACTATGGTGCAGCAGCGATGGTCACCATGCATTACTTCACCTAATATAACATGGACCTACTACAGACACTCATTGTGTTGTGGCAGTGCACTTATCCATTTTGATCAAAATGTTAACTAAGAATCTCAAGCTTAGTTTGCTTAGCCGCATTATATCAATGTAGAACATTTGGATGTGCAGTCCAAGATATGCTTTATTCCAGATGTTTTCATCAGTGCGTACGGTGATTTTTATAAAGGCATTATGTCCCTTTACTCTGCTATAGGTCAGTAACTGCTGCTGTTCTGTATGTTCCTGAGCATCATCCCCTTAACATTTGAAGTTCAATATACAACTTAGCATGAAGTTCTATCACATTGAACTTGTTTAATTGTTCTCTATTTACTTTATTATGAGTGTAAAATCGCAGCGTCAAAAACCAAAAAGAAGAGATTAATAGCCCCGAGAGCAGCCAAAGCGAAGCCATTAACTGGGTAATACAAAGTAATTCAATGATCACTAAATAAGAGATAAACAAAAGATAGATAATAGATAGATAGATAGATAGATAGATAGATAGATAGATAGATAGATAATAGATAGATAGATACATTCAAAGGCCATGGCAATGATGTAAACAGTGAAAAATTACGTTTGTGCACAGATAAACATGTGGACTTACCTGGCTATGATCCGTCAGTGTTTCCAATCAGAATACCCAGTGTAGCCACTGCACAATGGATCCAATCCTTGCTTTTAATATTGTCCACAAAAGTAAGTTGATTAAATAAGGGATAAATGTCAAGAGTAATTACCGGGGTCATCAGCTCAACAGCAGTTCACCCCAGAGTAATGTGAAAAGTGGCAAGTCACAGGCTGTATATTGAGTCTATTTTTAGGGAAACTGAATTCCTCTGACTGGCCTTTTTCTTTCCAAGTTGCTCTAACTAAGTGCAGAAGACAGCTGTGTGGAGATCATCTTACAAGACTAAGGCTTCACCAGGTTAAAGAAACACGCATAAAATACAAGGTTTCTCATATTTATTTAGTGTCACGTGTGTATATAATACCTCGTTTTTGCACGTATTTGTGCTCTACAGTGTTGGACGATGACTGCACCCTTCACGTGTGCCCTCAGAGAGACTCAGGAAGGCATTTGGTGGATCTCTACTACCTTGGCTTGGGTTCCACAGTCAGAAGCTATGGAGCGGAGCTATTGATTCTGGAATGAAGCTGAGCCTGCTGTAAAGTAACCTTACCCCCTGGTGATGTAATGCATAATGCAGTGACATGCGCTGTCTCTGCTTGTTTACGTGTGGCCAGATCATGGCACCCGCAATACCAGTTAGAATGTGCTGGTCAACAATTAAGCCCCTCTTTGATGTGAAGTTAGGAACTCTGCAGACATGGATATCTATAAGAACGACGGGAAAATAATGTTCCAATTTGCCCTTCTTGACCATTTCTTGACTCCTGCACCAAGGTCCGACTCAAGGTTTATGCGGCGTTTCCATGGGCCCTTCTTCACTTTTGTGTTTTCCGCCTCACCTTTTAAGAAATGTAGCTTTATATTTTTTTTAGTCTGTAAAGTTTTATCAGGGCTTGTTTTGTTGATCTACAAGATGACATTTTAATTGGTAAACATTCTGATCTCTATTTATTCCTTTTTTGGGAGACAAGGTAACCATAAAGTAAATGTGTGAGTGTGTGTGCTATTGGAAAAATCTAGAATATTTTACCAATTGGGATGGCTAATGTGGCACCAAAAAATGTGTCATTTATAACAAAGTAGTGTAAATTATGACAAAAATTTTAGTCTCAATGAATTTGATGCATCTCACTCCAGTGCTCACTTCTTCAAAAGTAGCGTACAAGTATTGGTGAATCGGGGTCTAAGATTTCTCAGCCTCATGTTATAAGAGGAGCCTGTTCACTCATAGCGTAAACACTTTGTCTTTTGTTTTCTGCAAGTGTCTGCACCATACTATGCAATAATAATCTCTTATTAATGCATTTCTGCTGCTTTTTTTGTGCCCTTTTCCCCCTTATTTTGGGTTCAGGTGTGAAGCAGCTTGTTTAAATGTTTTTTATAGTACAGAAAAGTTTTGATACTGCACTTAAGGCCGAGTTCATACTTGCAAGTGTGATGTGAGAAACTCACGCAAGTCTCTAGCATCAATACCCAGCACTGCCGCCGGCACTCGGAATGTAGTGTGCAGCTGCATAGAAATACATTCAGCCGCACACTCCAGTCCTGAGTGCCGGCGACAGTGCCGGGTATTGATGCGAGAGACTCGTGCAAATTTCTCTCATCACACTCGCAAGTGTGAACCCGGCCTAAGAAAGTAACTTCAGTTTTTTACATGTGTTTTTTTAGTCTCCACATAGGATCCTCTAGAGAAAAAAAAAGCACCAGAACCGCACAGTTCAACAGTGTCTATAGACACTTTGCTTGGACAATTAAAACAGCAGAATTTCTGGGCAGAAAAAGCAGATGAAAAAATGTAGCATTTATGCTACATGTGAACACAGTTTAAATGTCCAAGCAAAGTGGATGTGATTTCATGAAAGCTTCTTCCCACTTGTGGTTTTGGTGCTTTTTTTTCAATGAGTTTCTATGTGGTACATGAAAAAAAGCAATGCAAAAGAAATAAAAAGCCATTGCATTTTTAAGCATACAATCAAAGCTTTTCTGTAGTCTTAAAAAAGCATTAAAAACAAGGATTCACATCTGAACCAAAACCGCATCAAATATAAAAGAAATGCAGCAAACATGCAATAATCAGAGATTGCTATTGCACTGTGTGCAGCTGGACAGCTGAAGAAAATCTACAGAAAAATGCAGAAGAAAACACACATCTTTTATGCTACGTGTAAACACGACTTCAGCATTACATTTTTGTTACTTTTGCTATTGGTATAGAAGAGAAAAAATATCAATCACATCATTTTTTTATGCCATTTACTGATCACCATAAATAATCTGATTGCTGTGTTGTGTGGTCATTATGATTACAGGGACACCAAAGTGTCTATTTTTTATGATATGTGATGTTGATTATTTTTTTTTTTTAAAAAAAGCACATTAAAAATGACATTATAATTGTTTTTCTCTGCATACGGCCGGGGTCATACTTGCGAGTGCAATGCGAGAAACTTGCGCGGATCAATACCCGGCACTGCCGCCAGCACTCGGACTGGAGTGTGCGGCTGCATGGATTTCTATGCAGCTGAACTCTCTGGTCCGAGTGCTGGCGGCAGTGCCGGGTATTGATGAGAGAGACTCGCGCGAGTTTCTCGCATTGCACTCACAAGTTTGATCCTGGCCTACCACTAAAATCTGCTTCTGGGGTCAGAACATGCAATGCAGATCAATACAATATTCTACCAGTGACATCACTGTGGCTTAAAGCTTTAGCGCCTGCATGCAGTGTTGTTGGTTGTGGGTTTGAGCCCTGGGGAGACCCACAAAAAAAAAAAAAAATTATGTTTTTGTAATTGCTTTTCATTATTTTTAGTAATTTTATAGGAACAAATAATCTGACTTTTCTTCACCTCTAGAATACAGGGACATAGAGATACATTGACATGTATAGATGTATATCCATCTACCAGTATCATCAGCTTCTGGGTTGACTGCCTGCAATATAGCTCAATATTAGTAAATTCTGCTAACATTGTGGGCTAACATTGTGGGCTACGGCATAACTACAGCTGCTTGCAGTAGACGTTGTGTGTTTCAGTCTCTGAGAGACCGGAGAAGAAGGGAATGGTTTATTCAATTTATGTAAGCGAAGATAAATGCGGTCCCACACCCAAGGGGAAGAACTGAAGACATCGGAGAGAGGTGAGTATTGGAAGTAGGCCAGGATCACACATGCGAGAAACACGGCCTCCTGCACTCGGGAACGGAGTGTTCGGCTGCATGTATTTCTATGCAGCCGCTCGCTCCACTCCCGAGTGCGGGTGGCAGTGCCAGGTATTAACATGCGAGACTCGTCCATGTTTCTCGCATGTGTGATCCTGGCAGTAGAGACAAATCCCTGACATGGCTGGACAGTTTCTGCTGAATCAGGGACATTTGGGAGCTATGTATGCTTGTGTTCTGACATTCTGTTCCATTTTTAGGAACAGATAAACTAAATTAATGTATAAAATGGATCAATTGTATAACTGATGCAAACTGAGTCAGTATGGGTTTCGCAATGTGTTATTTTCTAGAATAGGAATAAAAGCGCGTCATGCAGAACTTTTTCTTCATTTGTAAAAACTGACACTTAAAGGAACACAGACAGTCCCTATAATGGTCAATGTCATCCTTCTATCAGATCTGCAACAGATCTGTTTTTTACAACAATTCCATTTGTCTATTTTTAAAAACTGAACAGTGAAGTAAAATATCAAAACACCAGTGTGAATGTGGCCCAAGAAGATGATGTCTTGCAGTTTTACATGACAGTTCACATCTAAGCTGTTATTCACATTGTAGTATCACCCACATTCAGCTCTTCACATTGTAGATATTGGATAAAACAAGTGCACAGTTGTCCTCATTTATAAAAGCATGCATTAATAAAACTTTCTCTGAAAGTCCCACTTCAGTGAACTTTTTAATTTGCTCGTTTGTTAGGGATCATGTGTGTAAGTGTAAGGTCGGGGTCAGACATGAGAGAAACTCGAACGAGTCTCGCATGTCAGTACCCGGAACTCGGGACCAGAGTGTGCAGCTGCATAGAAATACATGCAGCCGCATGCTCCTGTCCGAGTGCCGGCGGCAGTGCCGGGTATTGACATGCGAGACTCGTGCGAGTTTCTCGCATGTCTGACCCTGGCCTAATGATGATTGTAATATCATAGCTCCCAACAGTCCCGGACTCAGCGGGACAGTCCCAGCATGTCATTGCTTTGTCCAGGCTTCTATACTCACCTCTCTGACATTTTCATTGCTCCCATAGCTCCTCCTCCAGGGTGGTTCAACTTCTCCCTGCATAAATTAAATTTAAGTTATGCACTTTTCCTGCCATCTGGTCTCCCCAGGACCCAAATTTGCTTTTCTATGGTCTTAGGTGGCAGCTTCATCTATGAGCTACAGCTCAGTCATAATGAGTCACCTAGGAGAATTTGATAGCCTTGACATGTATTGCAGGCAGTGAATCCAGAAGCAGATTATACATGTACATTGTATACCACAGTTTATTTCTGGGTACTTGTATACTGAGGTGAAAAAGTCATATTTTTTTTATTCCTATAAAGCTAAAAAAAATAAGCAATTACAAAAATTTTCTTTATCTTTTTTTTTGTGAATCTCCCCAGGTATTGGACCCACAACCCTCAGCATCACAGGAAGGTGCTAAAGCTATTGAGCCCCAAGCTCTAGTGATGTAATAGAGAGAATTTTGTGTATTGCATTGTAGGCTTTGAATCCACAGGCAGATTATACTGATACATCGTACACAGCAGTGTATTTCTATGTCTCTGTATTCTAGAGAGAGAATAAAAGATATTTTTTCTTCCTATAAAATTACTAAAAAATAATAATCATCACAAATCAGCAAATAGCAAGGACATATTTATTGTCCCTGTAATCGTAACGACACACACAACACAGTGATTAAATTATTTACGGGGATTGATAAATGGCATAAAAAAGTGATTTATATTTTTTCTCTGTTAAACCCATAAAAAATTCATTAAAAAGGTAATGCTGAGGCCGTGTTCACACGTAGCATAAATGCTGTGTTTCTTTTCTACTGCTTTTATTCCCTGCATGTTTTCTGCAGGTGTCTGTACCACACGACACCATAACAATCATCTCTGATTATTGCACCTTTGCAGCATTTTTTAATGCATTTTCCCCCTTATTTAATGCTTTTTTGATGCAGGTATGAAGTAAGTAGAGTTTTAACGTTTTTTTTTAATAGCAAAGAAAAGCTTTGGTTCTGTGCTTAAAAATGCAATGGCTATATTTTTTCTCATGCTTTTTTCAGAAGAGGCCTATAGATAAAAAATGCACCAAAACTGCCGAGTTCAGCAGCATCTTTAGACACCCCGAGGGCAGACATTTCATGAAATGACATTCAATTTGCTTAGACAATTACACTGTAGCCAGTGTTCACATATACTGTAAATGCTGCATTTTTTCTGCTGCTTTTTTTTGCCCAGAATTTCTGCTATATGTAACTGTCCAAGCAAAGTGGATGTGATTTCATGAAAACTGTGGCCCCCATGCATCTAAAGACACTGCTGAACTGTGCAGTTTTGGTGATTTTTTTTCTCTGAAGGATTTTATGTGGAGCCTAAATAATCACATTAGAGATGGGCGAGCCCTAAAATTCTTGGCTGCTCGTTACTCCAACCGAACAATTCCTAAAGCTTGGATGCTCATATTGTGTAAGGACAGAGTATAATGGGAAATCCGAGCATTTTTTCAGCAGACCCTAAAAGGAGGTATGGGGGGCAGTGATAAGATTGAAAGGGGTGTAAAAATGTGCTGAATGGAAGGAGAAAAACATGGGGAAGACACCAGGAAACATCTCTGAAGGTACTGCCACACTACACAATCCCGCTAGCGATCTCGTTAGTGTCGCATACTAATGAGATCGCTAGGATTGTTTCTATATCGCTAGTAGCTACCTAACTTAGCGATGTCGTTAAGGACGCTATCGCGGTTAGCGATCTCCTTAACGACTTTAGCGGTACAAAAGTACCGCTAAATCGCTAAGAAAAGGTGCTACACTAAGCGATAATACTTACCCAGCGGGAGCGCCGGCGATAAAATAGGGTCCGGAACGATTCCAGAGACGATCACAGCAGGAAGCTCGTCGCTGGCAGCTGCCGCACACAACAACATCGCTAACGGGATCGCTAAATAGTGACGTTTTTTAGCGATCCCGTTAGCGATGTTGTTTAGTGTGGCATACCCTTGACTCACAAATTGCTGCTGAGAATAATGGTGTCACGCTTTTATTCCACTTTAAAAGCTGACAATAAAACATTCAAAATCAACGAGAAATTGGAGTTTACAGGAAGAAAAATGTTAAGAAACATTCTTTCCTGTATAATGGCTTGTATAAAAGGCAAAATTTGAAAAAAGATTTAGGAAAATAATAATTTAAGCAAACCAAAATTGTAATTTTTATTTAAAAATTGGAAATTTCAGTTTAATTTACGAAGGATGCAAGAACTGGCAAAAATGTGATGGAAGAAGAACTCAAATACATCCTGTATTAGACATAAAGTAGGGTCCTATACACATTTAGTGGTACTTCTAGACTCATAGAGGCTATTCACTAAGTGCAAAGTGTGCTCAAAATTACAAGCAGGGTCATTCATACACCCTTGAAAGTACCAACTATAGTACCTCTTAAAATATTGTGAACAAAGTATAGTTGTGGTACGCCTAAACTCATAAAAGTTCTGCATACTGCAAAGCCTGCTAAAAATTACAAGCACACCCACTTGAAGGCATCAAATGTACCTCATTCAAATATTGTGAACAAAGTATAGTTGTAGTACTCCTAAATTCATAAACGTTCTGCACAGTGCAAAGCCTGCCAAAAATTACAAGAAGGGGTATCTGTTGTGAATGGGTTTGAGATGAGTTCTGAGCAGAGACTCCCTCTGGTGGTTACAAGCGGTACTAGTGAGGATTGTGAGGACTGGGAATCAGGTGTTACTGATTGGTCTTATATAAGGGAGTCATTTTCCCATCAGGGTTGCCGGTGATCAATTGTTCTGGTCTGAATCCTTCTTTCCAGTTTCCCTTGTAGCCTGCTGTGTCGCGTCTGCATCTCCTGCTATCAGATAAGACAATTTCTTATTTTGTGTTTTTGCTATATTTTTGCATTTTGTTCCTGCACTTCTGTGGGGGCCTTCAGGGTCCCCTCCGGGGGCTTTTGCCCTCTCAGTTTAGTCCAGCCACTGTGTTTTGTACTTTTGCTTTTTCCAGTTTTTTTTCAGTGGCTGCTGTTTTGATTTTTTTTTACATCAGAGAACTAATTTAGGTGGTAGAGGTCGTGTGATCTCAGGTGATTTTGAAATTAGTAGAGTTGGTGTTTTTTCAGGGTTTTCTGAGATTGCAGTAAGTACCCTTCCTGTCCTTTTCTATTTAGATAGTTTGGGCCCCAGCGTTTGCTCATACTATTTTCTTTCTGTGTCAGTATTTCCTCTTGTCTAACCGCCATTACATGTTTGGGGGCTTTCTATTATCTTTGGGGTTCTGCTCCGGGCAGATAGCTTTCCTATTTCTATCTTTAGGTGTAGTTAGTTTCTCAGGCTGTGACGAGGCGTCTAGGACCAACGTAGGAACGCTCCATGGCTGCCTCTAGTTGCGGTGGTTAGTCAGGGTACTGCAATCTCATAGATTCCAACTGCTCTGGTGTATTGCCTTTTTTTGCCTGCACTCCTCAGCTACCGTAACATAACAGTATCACCGGCCATAAAAATTGTATGGTACTCACAGAAGGGAAAAAATATTTTGAAGGAAGAAAAGTTGTCAGAGATATTTTTCTGTTTGTTGCATTTTTTTTTTTTTTTCCCTCTGTATCTCTGGGTGCTGGGGAGGATCTTTTCTCCCAATGGAGTTTGCACAGTTGTCTGGCCGTGTGGATCAGCTTGCCACTGAGGTTCAGAGTATTGCTGCATATCTTGCTAGGTTGCCTGTTGTGGAACCTAGGATTCCCATGCCAGATTTGTTTTTAGGGGATCGAGCTAAGTTTCAGAATTTCAAAAATAATTGTAAATTGTTTCTTGCCTTAAAATCTAAGTCCTCAGGAAACGCAGCGCAGCAGGTTCAAATTATCATTTCTCTCCTGCGCGGTGATCCTCAGGATTGGGCTTTTTCCCTGATACCTGGGGATCCTGTTTTGAGTGATGTTGATGCGTTTTTTCAGGCTTTGGGGTTATTGTACGATGAGCCTAATGTCACTGATCAAGCTGAAAAAGCCTTGTTGGCATTAAATCAGGGGCTTGATGACGCTGAGTTATACTGTCAGAGAATCCGTAGGTGGGCAGTCCTGACCAAATGGAATGACGACGCTTTGGCGGCCCTTTTCCGGAAGGGTCTGTCAGATAATGTAAAGGATATTATGGTGGGATTCCCTGTCCCCTCTGGTCTCAATGATTCTATGTCATTAGCGATTCAAATTGACAGACGTTTGCGTGAGCGGAGAAGTATGCGTGGAGTGGTGTTGCCTTGTGAGCCTGCTGCTGAGCCCATGCAGTATGATGGAGTGGTGTCTGGGGCACAGCGTCATGAGTTTCGAAAGCGCAATGGGTTATGTTTCTACTGTGGTGATGCCTCTCATGCTATTTCAGTCTGCCCTAAGCGGGGAAGACATTTTGCACGCTCAGTTGTCTTGGGTAGTGTTCAGACTAAGTTTTTATTAACTGTTACTCTGATATGCTCTCTGTCCTCATTTTCTGCTCAGGCTTTCGTTGATTCTGGAGCAGCTATTAACCTGATGGATTATGATTTTGCTAAACGTTGTGGGTTTCCCTTGATACCCCTACAGAAGTCTATTCCCCTACTGGGGATCGATTCTACCCCTTTGGCTGAGAATAAACCCCAGTTTTCTACTCAGGTGATAATGAGGGTTGAACCTGATCACCAGGAGTGCTGCAAATTTTTGGTTCTATATAATCTGCATGACATTATCGTGCTGGGTTTCCCTTGGTTACAGTCTCATAATCCTGTTTTGGATTGGAAATCTGTGTCTGTAACCAGTTGGGGCTGCCAATGTGTTAATACCAACACTCCTGTTTTTTCTGCCTCCCCCCAGGCTGAGGATGTTCCTGACTTTTTGTTTGATTTTTCTGATGTGTTTAGCGAAAGTAAATCTGCATCCTTACCTCCCCATAGGAGCTATGACTGCGCTATTGAATTAGTGCCAGGTAGTAAATTCCCTAAAGGTCGCCTTTTTAACTTGTCTGTACCTGAACATGACGCTATGCGGTCTTATATCAAGGAATCATTGGAGAAGGGTCATATCAGACCATCCTCTTCACCCTTAGGTGCCGGTTTTTTCTTTGTGGCCAAAAAAGATGGTTCATTAAGGCCGTGTATTGATTATCGTCTCTTGAACAATATTACTGTGAAATATCAATACCCGTTACCCTTGATTTCTGACCTGTTTTCCAGGGTGAAAAACGCTACTTGGTTTACCAAGCTTGACCTCAGGGGGGCGTATAACCTTATTCGCATTAAGCACGGGGATGAATGGAAGACGGCATTTAACACCCCTGAAGGGCATTTTGAGTACCTTGTGATGCCCTTTGGGCTCACTAATGCTCCTTCCGTCTTCCAGTCCTTCATGAATGACATTTTCAGGGATTTTGTGGACAAGTTTCTGATTGTTTATTTGGATGATATCTTGATTTTTTCTAATGACTGGGACTCTCATGTGAGACATGTTCGAACTGTATTCCAGATTTTGAGAGAGAATGCTCTGTATGTGAAGGGATCAAAGTGTCTTTTTGGCGTGCAGAAGATCTCATTTCTGGGATTCATTTTGTCCCCATCTGTTATTGAAATGGACCCGGTCAAGGTTCAGGCCATCTGTGATTGGGTCCAACCTACTTCATTAAAGGCTCTTCAGAGATTTTTGGGTTTTGCCAATTTTTATCGTAAATTTATTGGTAATTTCTCGGTTATTGTTAAACCATTAACTGATTTGACCAGAAAGGGTTCTGATGTGGTGAATTGGCCTCCTGAGGCAGTCTCTGCGTTTCAGGAACTTAAGCAGAGATTCACTTCTGCTCCTGTTCTACGGCAGCCTGATGTTTCTCTGCCATTTCAGGTGGAGGTTGATGCCTCTGAAATTGGGGCAGGTGCCGTTTTGTCCCAAAAAGATCCAGAGACCT
The DNA here is from genome assembly GCA_033576555.1 of Oophaga sylvatica. Classification (NCBI taxonomy): domain Eukaryota; kingdom Metazoa; phylum Chordata; class Amphibia; order Anura; family Dendrobatidae; genus Oophaga; species Oophaga sylvatica. The sequence goes on from JARQOD010000008.1 coordinate 76,671,511, forward strand.
CTAAAAGTAACCCTTGTGCCTTTTTCTCTCGAAAATTTTCTCCTACTGAACGTAATTATGACGTGGGTAATCGGGAGTTATTGGCCATGAAGTGGGCTTTTGAAGAGTGGAGACATTGGCTGGAGGGAGCCAAACATCAGGTGGTGGTCCTTACGGACCATAAGAATCTGGTCTATCTGGAATCTGCCAAGCGACTCAATCCTAGACAGGCCAGGTGGGCCTTGTTTTTCACACGTTTTAATTTTGTGGTTTCCTTTCTTCCTGGCACTAAGAATGTTAAGGCGGATGCCCTCTCGAGGAGTTTCCTTGCGGACTCTCCTGAGCTATCTGATCCCTCTGTTATTTTGAAGGAGGGTGTAGTTCTTTCCGCCATCTCGCCCAATTTGAGACTTGCTCCGGAGGGGTGTCAGGAGGATAGGCCCGAGCGCTGCCCTGTTGGAAAATTGTTTGTCCCGGACCAATGGAAAAAGAGTGTGATGTCTGAGATTCATTGTTCCGCATTGGCTGGGCATCCCGGAATTTTTGGTACCAGAGACTTGGTTAGTCGGTCTTTTGGTGGTCTACCTTGTCTCGCGATGTCAGGGAATTTGTGCAGTCCTGCGGGACTTGCTCTCGCTCCAAGCCTTGCTCTCGCTCTAGTGGTTTGTTGATGCCATTGCCTGTGCCCAAGAGACCATGGACCCATATCTCTATGGATTTCATTTCCGATCTTCCTGTTTCTCAGAGAATGACCACCATCTGGGTAATTTGTGATAGGTTTTCCAAAATGATACATCTTGTGCCATTACCTAAGTTGCCTTCCTCCTCTGAATTGGTGCCGTTGTTCCTTCAGCACGTGGTTCGTTTACACGGCATTCCTGAGAACATTGTGTCTGACAGAGGAGTCCAGTTTGTTTCCAGATTTTGGAGGACTTTTTGTTCTAAACTGGGTGTTCAATTGTCTTTCTCCTCGGCATTTCATCCTCAGACCAATGGTCAAACTGAGAGAACAAACCAGACATTGGAGACTTATCTAAGATGCTTTGTGCCTGCTGATCAGGATGACTGGGTCTCTTTTTTGCCTTTGGCTGAGTTTGCTCTTAATAATAGGGCTAGCTCTGCCACTTTGATGTCTCCGTTTTTCTGTAATTCTGGGTTTCACCCTCGATTTTCTTCAGGACAGACGGAGGCTTCTGTCTGTCCAGGTGTTGACTCTGTTGTTGAGTGTATGCAGCAGATTTGGGACCAGGTAGTGGAGAGGTTGTCCCTCTCTCAGGAGAAGGCCCAGCGGTTTGCTAACCGGCATAGGACTGATGGTCCTCGGTTTAAAGTGGGGGACTTGGTCTGTTTGTCCTCAAAGAATATTCCTATGAGAGTAGCATCTCCTAAATTTAAGCCTAGGTTCATTGGACCTTATAAGATCATGGAGATTATTAATCCTGTTTCTTTTCGTTTGCTTCTTCCAGGGACATTTAAGATCCATAACGTGTTCCACAAGTCCTTGTTGAAGAGGTTTGTTGAGCCAGTGGTTCCTGCTGCTGTGCCTCCTGACCCTGTTTTGGTTGAGGGCAATCTGGAGTATGTGGTTGAGAAAATATTGGATTCTCGTTTTTCTAGACGAAGACTCCAGTATTTGGTTAAATGGAGAGGTTATGGTCAGGAAGACAATTCTTGGGTGTTTGCTTCGGACATCCATGCTAGGAGACTTATCCGTGCGTATCATAGAACTCATCCTGACCGACCTGGTTGCTCAAATGAGGGTTCGGTGACCCCTCCTCAAGGGGGGGGTACTGTTGTGAATGGGTTTGAGATGAGTTCTGAGCAGAGACTCCCTCTGGTGGTTACAAGCGGTACTAGTGAGGATTGTGAGGACTGGGAATCAGGTGTTACTGATTGGTCTTATATAAGGGAGTCATTTTCCCATCAGGGTTGCCGGTGATCAATTGTTCTGGTCTGAATCCTTCTTTCCAGTTTCCCTTGTAGCCTGCTGTGTCGCGTCTGCATCTCCTGCTATCAGATAAGACAATTTCTTATTTTGTGTTTTTGCTATATTTTTGCATTTTGTCCTGCACTTCTGTGGGGGCCTTCAGGGTCCCCTCCGGGGGCTTTTGCCCTCTCAGTTTAGTCCAGCCACTGTGTTTTGTACTTTTGCTTTTTCCAGTTTTTTTTCAGTGGCTGCTGTTTTGATTTTTTTTTACATCAGAGAACTAATTTAGGTGGTAGAGGTCGTGTGATCTCAGGTGATTTTGAAATTAGTAGAGTTGGTGTTTTTTCAGGGTTTTCTGAGATTGCAGTAAGTACCCTTCCTGTCCTTTTCTATTTAGATAGTTTGGGCCCCAGCGTTTGCTCATACTATTTTCTTTCTGTGTCAGTATTTCCTCTTGTCTAACCGCCATTACATGTTTGGGGGCTTTCTATTATCTTTGGGGTTCTGCTCCGGGGCAGATAGCTTTCCTGTTTCTATCTTTAGGTGTAGTTAGTTTCTCAGGCTGTGACGAGGCGTCTAGGACCAACGTAGGAACGCTCCACGGCTGCCTCTAGTTGCGGTGGTTAGTCAGGGTACTGCAATCTCATAGATTCCAACTGCTCTGGTGTATTGCCTTTTTTGCCTGCACTCCTCAGCTACCGTAACATAACAGGTATCCATACACCCTTAAAGGCAGCAACTGTAGTAGCTCATTCAAATATTGTGAGAAATGTATAGTTGTAGTACTCCTACATTCATAAAAGTTCTGAACAGTGCAAAACCTGACAAAAATTACAAGCAGGGTTATCAAAACATCCTTGAAGGCACCAACTGTAGGACCTCATTCAAATATTGCGCAGAAAGGCTCTGCACAAAGTGCAAGCCAGGAAAAAAATATAAGCAGGTCCATCCATAGACCCTTGTTAGACAACAACTGGAGGACCTCATTACAATATTTTGAAAGTGTAGTTGATGTGCTCCTACACTCATAAAGGCTCCGAACAAAGTGCTAAGCCATGAAGCAGAGCTGCCTTCTATGAAGTTAGGAGACATTTTTACCACTTACAACTCCGCCTATTACACTGGCCCCTCCATACCCGATATAACCTACCCGTCCAGTCAGTGCCCTCATTGCTGACCCATCTGTGAGTCCAAGAGAGATATGGTAGTGTAGGAACATATGGAGCATAACATGTCCAAAACAAAGCTATGGAGTACCGTATATACTCATGTATAAGTCGACCCGTGTTTAAGCCGACCCCCTAATTTTGCCACAAAAAACTGGGAAAACTTATGACTCGCATATAAGCCTAGGGTGAAAAATGATTATGCCCCATATGCTGCACAGATTATGCCCAATATGCTCCACAGATTATGCCTCCATATGCTCCAGATTATGCCCAATATGCTTCAGAGATTATGCCCCCATATGCTCCAGATTATGCCCCCATATATTCAACAGATTATGCCCCGTATGATCCACAGATTATGCCTCCATATGCTCCAGACTATGCCCCATATGTTCCACAGATTATGCCCCATATGCTCCAGATTATGCCCATATGTTCCACAGATTATGCCCCCATATGCTCCATATTATGCCCCCATATGTTCCACAGCTCATGCCCCCATATGCTCCAGATTATGCCCCATATGTTCACAGCTTATGCCCCCATATGCTCCAAATTATGCCCCATATGTTCCACAGCTTATGCCCCCATATGCTCCAGATTATGCCCCCATATGCTCCAGATTATGCCCCATATGTTCCACAGCTTATGCCCCCATATGCTCCAAATTATGCCCCCATATGTTCCACAGCTTATGCCCCCATATGCTCCAGATTATGCCCCCATATGCTCCAGATTATGCCCCCATATGCTGCACAATTATGCCCCATAGTATAGGCCTCATATGCTGCTGCTGCAAAAAAAAATGACATACTCACCTCTCGTCGCGGGGGGCCAGGTGCCGGTGTCCTGAGCAGGCGGTGACAGCGGCGCGCTATGGGGGACAGGTGCCGGTGTCGCCGTTCGCTCAGGACCCCGGCACCTGAGATATTTACCTGTCCTCTCTGTACCGCTGCGCTGCTCCTTCAGTCTGACTCCTCTGGCAGTGAATGATCTGGCAGGGGGCGGGGCGCGCACTAATGACGTCATCGCGCCCTCTGCCTGATCATTCACAGCCAGAGGAGTCAGACTGAGGGAGCAGTGCGCAGCAGTGGAACGGGACAGGTAAATATCGCTATACTCACCCCTCCGCCGCGCGTCCCTGCAGCCTCTCCTCTTCTCCCAGCGCTCTCCGCAGCGCTTCAGTCCTGCAGCGGTCACGTGCTACCGCTCATTAAAGTCATGAATATGTACATATTCATGACTTTAATGAGCAGTGCCATGTGACCGCTGCAGGAAGGAGCCGGAGATTGTGGGAGAAGCAGGGGGGCTGCAGAGACCGCGCCGGCGAAGGGGTGAGTATGATCCGACACCCCCGCTCCCCCTCCCCGCCGACCCCCGTATATGACCCGCGTATAAGCCGAGAGGGGGACTTTCAGCCCTAAAAAATGGGCTGAAAATCTCGGCTTATACATGGGTATATACGGTATTTTCGGAGAATCGCCTCTATTACAACTGTGGGGCTACACATTTTTTCTGTATATTACATGAAGGAATCCATAAGGGGGAGTATGCAGTCATGTCTTTTTATCTTTTGTGATTTTTATAAATGGACATCAACAGATTTTTTGACATTTCTATGGGACTTTATTGCTCAGCTGTACTTGATGACAAGTAACAAGAACAGCAATAAGAAGCTTTCGCATCTTGAGGCTATTGGAGAGAAGATCATGTGCGAACGCCTGTGTTTCTTTGTGAGAACTGATGGCAGTGAAAAATCCTATTGGGCTGGTTCACTGGTAGATTATAATGCACTGGTAGAGATCAGAAGTGCATCTGCATCTGGCCACACATCATTTCAGGTTCAGTGGAGATAGAGCAAGTACGTCATTCCCATTATCCAGTTGAATGCGGTCGTACAGTTAGGATGTCTTAGGCGTTCATCACATACAGCATTCAGCGGCAGCCTGCTGCAAATGCAACAGAGGGAGGCATAGACCTTACATGATAAGGGTAGAGGACACCAAAACTATAATATTCAGTATCTTGCAGGTGTAGAACAAATCCTGAATGAAGAAAGCCGGATCGTGAATGAAGCATCGTAAATGTCAAGTTGTTGGAGCAAGCTGCAGTGTTCTGGGGGGAGATTTATGGCGCTGAAATCTAGATAGGAAGGCAGAGCAGCTGTCCTTGTAGTGTTCCCAAATCTGCACACAGCTGTATAATGTACGGGCAGAAGAGGGATAAATGATAATTGCCATAATAACAAGAATAAAAATTATAGATTACTACTACTGAGAGCGTATCCATTCACATTCATTCAAATTAGCCCTCTCCCACAAAGAAGGAAATTACCATATATTGATATATTACTAGTGCCAATATTTGGAGATAGACTTTTTTACATTATGGAAAAGAAATAATGTATATATTTTATTTCCATAGAAAAACAGTTGGCTTGTTCTCTTAAAGGGAACCTATCCACCTATCCCGCCGTCTACTAACCTCCCTAAATCTGTCATTTCCCTCTCCGTGGGCGGCATCATAATAACACCCCGGCCACAGGCTCTCTGTCTGGGTGTTATGTTTGACACCAATCTCTCCTTCACCTCCCATATACAATCTCTTGCCCGCTTTTGCCGCCTACACCTAAAGAACATCTCTAGAATCCGCCCTTTTCTCACTATGGAAACAACAAAAACCTTCACTGTCGCCCTGATCCACTCCCGCCTGGACTACTGCAACGCTCTATTGCTTGGCCTCCCCATTACTCGACTATCCCCTCTCCAGTCCATCCTTAATGCAGCAGCCAGGGTCATCCATCTGGCTAATCGGTACTCGGACGCGTCCGCTCTTCGCCAGTCCTTACACTGGCTGCCCATTCATTATAGGATCCAATTCAAAGTACTTGTTCTCACCCTCAAAGCTCTCCACAGTGCAGCACCCCCTTACATCTCCTCCCTCATTTCTATCTATCGGCCTAACCAACTGCTGCGCTCTGCAAACGACTTTCGACTAACCTCTGCACTAATCCGTACCTCCCACTCCCGACTCCAAGACTTCTCCCGCATTGCGCCAATCCTCTGGAATGCTCTACCCCAAGAAATTAGGACTATCCACAATTTGCATGGTTTCAGGCGCTCCCTCAAAACACATTTGTTCACAGTGGCCTATCACATTCACTAATCAAAGTCATTCTATGTGTAAGTGTGTGTGTGTAGCCCATTCACTATCTCCATCCATCCCTTACTCCCTCAAGATGGCTGGACCATCATTGTAAATGCACCATTGTATATACACACCTGTACTTTATATCTCCCCCACCTCATTGTAGATTGTAAGCTCTCACGAGCAGGGTCGGCTTATTTTGCTTTAATTATTGTATTGTTAACGTTGTTACTTATGACTTGTGCTTTGAAACTGTTAAACTGTAAAGCGCTGCGGAATATGATGGCGCTATATAAAGATTATTATTATTATTATTATCCACTTGATTTCATTCCACAAACTCTTGATATGTACATATAGCTCTTACAAAGACAAGTTAATTCATAGCTTTAGAGCTTTAGCTATCCAGTTTGTTCATTAAATAGCAATAGCACAAAAAGAGGACTTAAAAATCCTCCAAAAATTCAAAAATACAGCAAAAAGGCAGAGATGCTCACCTGCCCAGGCCTCCAAACAAATGCACTATCAGGATGCACTGGACCCATATAGTTAAGATGGCGGCAACACAGGTGCAAGAATACCGATGAGACAACCGCTCACAACCTACCAATCCATGGAGGGGGCGGCTGCTTGGTATATTAATGCACAATGAAGACTTGTATGCAGTGATGGTCACACAATGGAAATGCACAGCATCCAGTTAAACAGCCAAGTAGTTACACCCTTCTATTAGATCAGGCGGGCTGCCCAGCGCTATCAAAATGCATCCCATGTGAACAGACACCACAGTTTACAAGACCAAATGGGCCCATTACACCATGAAAAATGTGCAAAAAACACATATAAAAAATGTGAGGTATTAGTTGATATTTTGGCTAAAATAAGTAAGCTTGTAACCCTCGTCACGGATCCCCACCCTTACAAGTTCTAACACTAAATAGCAATCTGGATTTGCCAGTATTGGTAGGAATGGACTGGCTGACAAAAGGTATAGATGGACTTGTTGTTGCAAGAGATCAATATGCAGAACAGCTTGGAGGATGAAATCTTACTGACAGATTAAAGGGTTTGTCCAGTTTTCAGTTACAAGTTTGCAGTCACTCTATTTGACTGCAGGCTTGTGAATCCTCACATTGTGCATACTGCGCTCTGTGAGGATTCTCCAGTTTCGGAGATAGGAACAGGTGACTGCACGTATGCGTTTTGCATACTTTCGGCCATATTTCAACTAGTTGGCACATTACCGCATGTATGCAAATAACATACTGTATATATTCGTGTATAAGCCGAGATTTTCAGCCCATTTTTTAGGGCTGAAAGTCCCCCTCTCGGCTTATACGAGGGTCATATACGGGGATCGGCGGGGGATGGGGGTGTCGGATCATACTCACCCCTCCGCTGGCGCGGTCTCTGCAGCCCCCCTGCTTCTCCCACGATCTCCGGCTCCTTCCTGCAGCGGTCAGGTGCTACCGCTCATTAAAGTCATGAATATGCACATATTCATGACATTAATGAACGGTACCATGTGACCGTTGTAGGACAGAAGCGCTGCGGAGACCGCCGGGAGAAGAGGAGAGGCTACAGAGACGCGCCGGCGGAGGGGTGAGTATAGCGATATTTACCTGTCCTCTCTCCACCGCTGCGCGCTGCTCCCTCGTCCGACTCCTCTGGCTGTGAATGTTCAGGCAGAGGGCGCGATGACATCGTTAGTGCGCGCCTCGCCCCTGCCTGATCATTCACTGCCGAGGACCTGGAAGAGGGCGCAGTGTGCAGCGGTTTAGAGAGGACAGGTAAATATCTCAGGTGCCGGGGTCCTGAGTGAGCGGTGACACCGGCACCTGTCCCCATAGCGCGCCAATGTCACCGCCTGCTCAGGACACCGGCACCTGGCCCCCAGCGACGAGAGGTGAGTATGTCATTTTTTTTTGCAGAAGCAGCATAAGGGACATATACTATGGGGCATAATCTGTGGAGCATATGGGGGCATAATCTGGAGCATATGGGGGCATAATCTGGAGCATATGAGGGCATAATCAGGGAGCATATGGGCATAATTTGTGCACCATATGGGGGCATAATCTGGAGCATAAGTGGGCATAATCTGGAGCATATGGGGGCATAATCTGGAGCATATGGGGGCATAATCTGTGGAGCATATGGGCATAATCTGTGCAGCATATGGGCATAATCTGTGCAGCATATGGGGGCATAATCTGTGGAGCATATGGGGGCATAATCTGGAGCATATGGGGCATAATCTGTGGAGCATATGGGGGCATAATCTGGAGCATATGGGGGCATAATCTGGAGCATATGAGGGCATAATCAGGGAGCATATGGGCATAATTTGTGCACCATATGGGGGCATAATCTGGAGCATAAGTGGGCATAATCTGGAGCATATGGGGGCATAATCTGGAGCATATGGGGCATAATCTGGAGCATATGGGGGCATAATCTGGAGCATATCGGGGCATAATCTGTGGAGCATATGGGCATAATCTGTGCAGCATATGGGCATAATCTGTGCAGCATATGGGGGCATAATCTGTGGAGCATATGGGGGCATAATCTGGAGCATATGGGGCATAATCTGTGGAGCATATTGGGCATAATCTGTGCAGCATATGGGCATAATCTGTGCAGCATATGGGGGCATAATCTGTGCAGCATATGGGGGCATAATCTGTGCAGCATATGGGGGCATAATCTGTGAATCATACGGGGGCATAATCAGGGGAGCATATGGGGACATAATCTGTGCAGCATATGGGGGCATAATCTGTGGAGGTTATGGGGGCATAATCTGTGGATCATATGGGGGCATAATCTGTGCAGTTTATGGGGGCCTAATCTATCGAGTATATGGGGGCATAATCATTTTTCACACTAGGCTTATACGCGAGTCAATACGTTTTCCTAGTTTTCTGTGGCAAAATTAGGGGTCGGCTTATACACGGGTCGGCTTATACATGAGTATATACGGTATTTGCTTTCTCAATTTTGCCACAGTGCTGCGATGTGAGGATTCACAAGTCCACAGTTATGTAGAGTGACTGCATATATCTTAAGGTCGGACATCACCTTTAAGGAAGGACATTTCGTTCAAAGCTTTTTTCATTTTTGAAAGAGTAAATTTGAAATATTTGTACTGTTGTGAAGGTAGAATGGTGGATACTAACTTTCTTTCTCACTAAATAATAGATAGATAGATAGATAGATAGATAGATAGATAGATAGATAATAGATAGATGATAGAGCGATAAATAGATAGACAGATAGATAACAGATAGATAGATAGATAGATAGATAAGATAGATAGATAGATAGATAGATAGATAGATAGATAGATAATAGAGGGATAGATAATAGAGATAGATAAATAATAGATAGATTAATAGATAGATAGATAGATAGATAGATAGATAATAGAGGGATAGATAATAGAGATAGATAAATAATAGATAGATTAATAGATAGATAGATAGATAGATAGATAGATAGATACAGTGAACCTCTGTAAATTTCTCACTGTTTGTTTCATTGCAGCCATTTGGTAAATGCAAAAAAGTTCATTTTTTTACTCATTAATGTGCACTCTGCACCCCATCTTGACTGAAAAAAAACAGAAATGTAGAATTTTTTGCAAATTTATTAAAAAAGAAAAACTGAAATATCACATGGTCATAAATATTCAGACACTTTTGTCAGACACTCGTATTTAAGTCACATGCTGTTCATTTCCTTGTTATCCTGTTTGAGATGGTTCTACTCCTTCAATGGAGTCCAGCTGTGTTTAATTAAACTGAGAGGACTTGATTTGTAAAGGCACACACATGTCTATGTAAGACCTCACTGCTCACAGAGCATGTCAGACCAAATGAGAATCATGAGGTCAAAGGAACTGGCCAAGGAGCTCAGAGATAGAATTGTAGAATTGTGGAAAGGCACAGATCTGGCCAATGTTACAAAATAATTACTGCAGTACTCTAGGTTACTAAGAGCACAGTGACCGCCATAATCCTTAAATGGAGGAAATTTGGGACCACCAGAAGTCTTCCTAGACCTGGCCGTCCAGCTAATCTGAGCAATCATGGGAAAAGAGAAGAGTCTTGGTGAGAGAAGTAAAGAAGAACCCGAAGATCACTGTGACTGAGCTCCACAGATGCAGTAGGGAGATGGGAGAAAGAGCCACAAAGTCAACTATCACTGCAGCCCTCCACCAGTTGGGCCTTTATGGCAGAGTGGCCCAATGGAAGCCTCTCCTCAGTGCATATGAAAGCCTGCATAGAGTTTGCTAAAAAAAAAACACATGAAGGACTCCCAGACTATGAGAAATACGATTCTCTGGTCTGATGAGACGAAGATAGAACTTTTTGGTGATAATTCTAAGCGATATGTGTGGAGAAAACCAGGCACTGCTCATCACCTGCCCAATACAATCCCAACAGTGAAACATGGTGGTGGCAGCATCATGCTATGGGGGTGTTTTTCAGCTGCAGGGACCAGACGACTGGTTGCAATTGAAGGAAACATGAATGCGGCAAAGTACAGAGATATCCTGGATGAAAACCTCTTCCAGAGTGCTCTGGACCTCAGACTCGGCCGAAGGTTCACCTTCCAACAAGACAATGACCCCAAGCACACAGCTAAAATAACAAAGGAGTGGCTTCAGAACAACTCTGTGACCATTTTTGATTGGCCCAGCCGAAGCCCTGACCTAAACCCAATTGAGCATCTCTGGAGAGATCTGAAAATGGCTGTCCACCAACGTTCACCATCCAACCTATCGTAACTGGAGAGGATCTGCAAGGAAAAATGGCAGAGGATCCCCAAATCCAGGTGTGAAAAACTTGTTGCATCATTCCCAAGAAGACTCATGGCTGTACTAGCTCAAAAGGTGCTTCTACTCAATACTGAGCAAAGGGTCTGAATACTTATGAAATTTCAGTTTTTCTTTTTTAATAAATTTGCAACATTTTCTACATTTCTGTTTTTTTCAGTAAATATGGGGTGCAGAGTGTACATTAATGAGAAAAAATTGAACTTTTTTGCATTTACCAAAGGGCTGCAATGAAACTAAGGTGAAACATTTAAAGGGGTCTGAATACTTTCTGTACCCACTGTAGATAGTTAGATGCATAGATAGATAATAGATGGATAAATAGATGATAGATAGATAGATAGATAGATAGATAGATAGATAGATAGATAGATAGATAGATAGATAGACAGGTAGAATTGTGGTGGGCCACTGGGGAGGCGCCAGATGTTGCAGAAGGGCCAGCTGGGGCATGTAGTCCCACTGGCAGCAGATAATGTTGTCACGGTAGCTGAAGTGGGTTGCTGGACCCCTCAACACTTCCCTCGTGTCCACAACAATCGTCAATAGCGAGAGGTGGCACTTGTGGGTGGTATAGGCCCCCTGAGGGCACTCCTGTAGCGGTGGTATCTGGGTGCAGGTTTTGGAGCGCACGTGGTGTTTGTGAATCTCAAGCAGCCGGACACACAGGTGAACTTGTAAACATAACAATTTTACTGAAAGAGATAACGGGGTACAGTAAGCAGAAAAGAATAGTGCCAGCTCACCGTTGAAGTTTATAGGAGTCCAGCGTGCACGGAACCATGTGCCGACCACTCATGTACAGCATTTGCAGGAAAAAGAAGAAATATTCCAGCTTCAAGTAAAATTTTTAGAGTAATCTTTCTTTATTCCATCAAAAAACAATTAAAAAAATAGAGTGGACAGGAACAGGAGCAAGCGACGCGTTTCGAACACGGTTGTTCTTTATGAAGATAGATAAATAGATTTGTAGATTACCATTGGAGATTGTGACTGACTCCTTTCTGATTCTGCATTCCTCCCATCAGCCCAATAGTGCTTTTAATTAGTGCATGTTCCTACCTGCACATTTAAATGATAGGTTTATAGCCTGAGAGAGGCATGATTAGTAGGATTCGTACTCATCAGAGACAGGTCACTTTTCCGTGGTGGATGTGCATTCATGAACTGGCCAATTTATGTGCTAAGAACCTTCATTTTTTGTAAGTACATTTTCTTTAGCAACAATACAGTTTAGATCTCATGTATTCAGTGTTTGCTTAATCATGGCCCTTTCAGAATGCCGCTGTGTTCTTTTTTTTGTAGATAGATAGATAGATAGATAGATAGATAGATAGATAGATAGAGATAGATTAGATAGATAGATAGATAGATAGATAGATGATATAGATAGATACGAATAGATAGATAGATAGTATTGTAGTAATAAAGATTAATAGAGTAGTGCTTTAGGTTTCTTTGAAGAAGGACCCCTGAAACGTTCATTTTCTTGATTGTTTATTGTGGTCATTAGTGTTGAGCGATACGATACTGCAAATATCGGATATCGGCCGATATTAGCTGTATCGGCCTTTCGATTCCGAATACCGATATTTTCGTCATATCGAATACCGGAATCGGATTTGTCACTGTCACTGTGAGTGTCCGTCGGTCGGGTCTGTCAGGAGTCAGCGGCACTTACCTGGCAGAAGATCTCCGGCGGTCACGTCCTGGACTGCTTGATGGCCGCCATTATCTTCTCCCTGGCGGTCACATGCAGTTTTTCGCGATAACTGCAGTGACTGCTGGGTAATCCCGGCCGTAAAGCAGTCAGTCCGATGACGTCACCGCCGGGGAAGCAGGTAATCAGCTGTGCTGCGCCGGGATGACAGGCTCTGCCTGTCATTCTGATGTAGCAGAGCTGGATCGTCGTGGGACAGTCGTTACTATGGACTGCGTCGGACAGGTGGTATACTGCTGTTTTTTTTTTTCATTTTTTTACAGGAGATCGATGGCGTCGCAGGATGAGACTGTAATAAAAGTAATGAAAACTGTGTTGTTGTTTTTTTTATTAAATTAAAAAACTTTTATATGAACATTCACCCGTCCGGGTACATCAACAATTTAACTATTTACATACAGGGACCCTGTCCGGGTTATTTATAATTCTTTGGCAGGGGTGTTCCAGGTACCACCTGGTACTCTTCTGATGCTTGCCAAACATCCGAGACACCAAGGACCACCAGGACCTGATGACGTCGTGTGGCCTGTACAGTCAAGTCGTGACCCGCTATCTGGGTCTGTGTGGCCACCTCTTTCATCTCCCTCCGGGTCTGGACCCCTATGTCCCGGACTGAACGAACCCCAGGGGGCCTAACAGGCGCCGGGTACGGGCCAGCTATAGTTATCATGTCCATAGCTGGGGCTGCTGAGGAGACCACTGAGGGAGGCTGGGGAGATTTACGGCGTGGGGTGGGCACTTGTGCAGAGGCCTGGATGTGGGAGGCTGAAGGCTCCGAGGGTCTCACAGGTTCCTGACACTCTGGGGAGTAGGGGTCGCACCTGGTAACATTTAGGGCGTACCATCCATTGTAACCCCAGTGTTGGGTGTAAGTCACCAAGTCTCCTGGCAACAGGTCCCTCCCCGGGTGTCCTTCTGGGAGGTGAGTCTCCACGTCCCGCCGGGTCACAAAGACTTCTAAATAAAGTCCAGGCTCCTGGATGAAGCCCCAACCACCTTTCAATTTAAAGCTCCGTACTGCACCCTTACGCCGCGGCTCCCTCAGGGTACCTTTATCTTTTCTCATCCGGTCCTTATCTGCCCGGTCCTTCTCGATGTGACGTTGGCGAAGTTTCTGGGATTCACGCTGCTCCCTTTGTCGCTCTGCTTCCTTCTCCCAACGTCTCCACTCTTCCTCCTGACCCGGTTGTAATTCTCCTCCAGCATCTCCATGTCTCCACCATCAAACTGCAGCTTACGATGTCCGGTTTGCGGCAGCTCTCCTGGCGCCCGACAGTCCTGGCGGCGCTCACCTGCGGAGTAAGCAGCCGGCTCTGGAACAGATGACAGTCGGGGCTCCGGTACAGACAGGTAGACCTCTGGTGCCTGCGCGGCCTCCTCCATGAGGACGGGTGTCGCTTCTTCTGTCTCAGCGACGAGGGCAGACAGCGGAATCTGGGGTGCTGCTGGTGCAGAGTTTTTTGCAGGAACGGGTGCCTCCACTGCGACAACGTCAACCGGATCACATTGCAAGGGCTGGGATGCCCGCACGGACTCCTCTACTAGAACGGGTGCCTCACCTTCCGGTACAGACACTTCAGGTAAGAGGGATTGGCGCCGCTCCAAGTTTAGTTTTAGGGCACGCCAGCTGGCTTCCATCCTGGCGACCTCCTCCCGGTGCCGGGCCAGGCCTCTTAGGGTATCCTCCGCTTCTTGCAGCGTAGGAGGGTTTCCAGGCCGGGTGCCCAACGGTGGTTCCGTGGCGATCGGGTCGCTTCCGTGGGGGGAGAGCTCTGACTGCTCCATCCCTTCACACTTCTGCTCGTGTCCATTAGCCATCTCTGCCAAGTCACATGTGTCATTAGCATCTGGAGAGGGCCCCTCTTTTGTAGTGAGGCGGGACCTTCGTGTTAGTTTCCGCACACTGAGGAGGATGAGGAGGCGGAACTGAAGAGCTGTGGGGCACGATCTTACATTGCAGTACCATTTAGAGTGGTCGGCCATCGTTTTCACGCCACTGAGTGAGTGTACACCCACGAAGAGCACACCCTTCTTCTTCACCAGTGCCTCGTCGTGACGCAGATATGGCGGAAAAATGGCAAATACATTCTCTGATGATTTTAGCAATTCTCAAGCACAAAACCAGTTCAATTCAGGCACACAGGACTCGCTTATAGCGAGCTACAGAATCCTGTTCGTGACGCCCAAGTTGAGTCGCACAGAGCCAGAGGTTTTGGGGGTACTCGGCACCGAGCCCGTCGACTTCTATGGGGTATGTCACGGCTTTACCCGGCAATTGAATCAGAGTCTATTTTACTATGTAGAAGTGTATAAACTATAAATATATGTGTATATATATATGTCACAATGACATGTGTATATATATATATATATATATATATTTACTATGTGTGTATATTTTGTGTTTACAACGAAAGAAAGGGTTTTTTTTGTTGCGATTTTTTGTTCGCATAGACTTACATTGGACTTCCGGTATCGGAATCGGATATCGACGATATTTAGTGATATCGGCGATACCATTTCGATACGATATTTTTAGATATCGAGCAGTATCGCTCAACACTAGTGGTCATTGATCTAAGTCTAATCCTCTATGTAGTATCCTGGTTTACAAAAGCAGCTTTTATCCTGTGATGGTCACCAATGTGAGATATAAAAACAGATATAGAGTTCTTTTAAAGGCTTGTTTAAAAGTACTTAATAAAAGGTTGAAGCAAATTCTATTGACTGTATCAACCCAATCTCAATGATAGGGAACTAGGATTTAGGTGAATGATCATCCAGCGAGTTATCGGCCCATGTAAAATGACTCTTCATCAGATTTCACAAATTCATAATAACAATATTATAAAGGGATTTTGTAGATCTGATGAGGCAGTTGTGGTTACATTAAAAAAAATCTTAAAATGGCTGTATAATCCTAAAATTAAAATTAGTATTTAGAGACCAGCTTATGAATGATAACGCTGAGAAGTCCATGTATGCCCAATCTCCACCCAACCAACTTGACTGAGATCTGCAGATTATACTGAGAATTATGAGTTTTCCGAAGCATGGATAACGAGGAGCTGTCTGTCAGGTTACATGGGAATTGAGTTTAAATTTTAGAAAATGATGATACTGACATTATTGCAGGGATTTTCAAAGTGAGTACTCAGCCTCAACAAGTCCAAGAGATTATCTAATACTTTGTGCATTTTGTATATTGAAATCAGGTGACAGATCTGCTTTAAAAGTGAACTGATGAAGACTTTTAGATTCAAATCAGATGTTGATGACCAATTCTAAAGCCCCCGTCACACACAGCGATCTCGCTACCGAGATCGCTGCTGAGTCACTAGTTTTGTGACGCAGCAGCGAGCTCCCCAGCGATATCGCTGTGTGTGACATGCAGCGACAATCAGCCCCCCTACTGGGTATCGCTGATCGTCGCTGAATGTCCTGGACATTTTTTTGATCGTTGGTCTCCTGCTGGCCAGCACGCATCGCTGTGTGTGGCAGGCAGGAGACCAGCGATCAGCTGGTAACCAAGGTACACATCGGGTTTCCAGGTGCCGCACAGCGCCAGGAAACCCGATGTGTACCTTGGTTACCAGCTCCCTGCACCAGCGGGCTGGTATCTAACGTACACTGCGGGTAACTAAGCGACGTGCGTCGCTTTTTACCCACATAGTTGCTGTCCTGATCGCTGCTGAGATCTGCCTGTTTGGCAGCTCACCAGCGATCATGTAGCGACACACTAGCGATCCTGACAAGTGCATATCGTTGTCGGGATCGCTGGTGTGTCACTATGTGTGACGGGGCCCTAAGGAGAGCTATACTGTAGTACTGTACCATTTGATTATTAGATATAATTAATCCTTTTTTTATTTGTGTTTTTTGTCTATTCTTACAGTATAATAACTTTTTTAGGATGAGTTTCTCAGTACGTTGCACAATATTTATCTGTTCTGGCACTGAAACATTATATTTGTTGCATCATTATTGGAAAAGATACAGTTATACAGTATACATGTAATACTCTCACATATTTTCTGGTTGTTAGTTGGATTTTTAGTGATATTGTTCCATTAAATTTATAACAGATCTCAATACTCTTGCCTTGAACTGACCTCTTGATTAATTTGTGTTTTTGTTACTTTACATTAACTAATAAGTCTTTAGATAAATATTTGGCTGTGCGCATTTTCCAATTGCTACCTTCCTCTTTTATGTATTCACTTGAGACGTTAACATTAATTTTGCATATTTCTGAGAGGTTGATAGATAGCTAGATGATAGATAGATAGATTGATAGATAGTGTCAGTATGTGATGATATAATGCTCAACACATTGTCTGCTGTAAAACATTCAGCTATCAGTGGTTTGTTCTGCAGTCTACTGTGGTATTACTGCATTTACTCACATAGATAATGGCAGTTGACCAAGCATTTAGGTCTGAACAGGTAGCAAGAGCAGAGATGCAGGATTAGGAGACTTGCTGTGAAAGCTGCTATGCTAGGGATTCATAACTGCAATTCTTCAGAAGATGAGAAGGGAGAAGAGGGAGGTGAGCAGAGCAGCTAATTGCCGTATGAAATCAATAAACTGAAGAGAGCTGACTGGTATGTTAGGAGTTAACCCCTGTTCTGGAATTTAACTACTGCAGGCTCTCAGCCAGAGTTTCAAGGACAGACTCCATGGAAACCAGCTGTACACTATAAAAGATAAAATCACTCATTGCTCATTACAGGAGAATGACAGCAGATAGAAAAGGCATGTCAATTGCAAACTTGCTTATTTTCATGCTGTCTAACTAAGTAAAGAAATGTAAGAACTTAAGAATATCCCTTTAACATTTTGAGATGTCAACAATGTGCTTTTTTTTTCTTTTTTACATCTGCTAAAATTAACTTTTTCTGCGTTTATTTATTTGACACTGCCACTTTGTTTGGGCTGCATAACATGAAACTGTTGCCTGTTCCTGGGTTCAAATCTTACCAAACATAACATCCTCATGTGTTCCTGTGGGGCACATCAATACTTTGTTAATCTACTGAAGATAGTCAATCCTTACATCAGCTTACTGTTGTGAATATGCTGGAGGCGGCTTCTGAGCAGGGGATCCCTCCGGTGTTGCTGAGGGTAATGAACAGATTATTGAATGGCCTTCAGCTGGCGCTGAATGGTAGGATACAAGTGGCCTGAGTTCCCAGCAGCCTTGCCGGTTATCAATTGTTCCTTCTGGTCTTGCTTGAAGCACTGCTAGTTTCCTGCTCTCCTTCAGATAAGTGTTTGCTTTTTTTTATCCTCTGTTTGATTTTCTCTGCTGGTTTGCTGCTTGCAGTGGACTGCAGCCTGTCCCCTTTTGGGGGTCTGGCGCTGCAATTGTGCTCCGTTTGTGTCTGCACTTTTGCTTTGCTCCTTTGTTACTTTTTATTTGCTGAATAGCGTTTTGTTACACCAGAGATCTGATTTAGGTAGATGAGATTGTGTGATATCAGGTTTTTTGGCAATCAGAAGTGTTGGTATTTTTGTTACGGATTTTTTGGATTGCAGTCAGAATTCTTTCCTGTACTTTTCTGTCTAGACAGATTGGGCCCCAGCGTTTGCTCATTCTATTTTCTGTCTGTGTCTGTGCTTTCTTCTTGTCTAACCGCCATTACATGTTTGGAGGCTTCCTATTTTCTTTGGGGATCTGCTCCGGGGCAGATAGCTTTCATCTTTCTGCCTTTAGGTGTAGTTATTTCTCAGGCTGTAAAGAGGCATCTAGGATCACCGTAGGAACGCACCACGGCTACTTCTAGTTGTGTGGTTAGTTCAGGTTACTGCAATCCAATAGGTTACAGCCTCTCTGGTGTATTACCGCTTTTGCTATTTTTTGCTATTTCTCATCAGTTACCGAAACATAACATTATAACCAGCCCAAAAACTGAAAATTGTATAGTACTTACACAAGGGGAAAATAGTAATAAGGAAACTCTGTTTGTTGCATTTTTTTTCCCCTCTTTTTTCTGGGTGCTGAGGAGGAATTTTTTTTTCTCTCAATGGAGTTTGCACAGTTGTCTGGATGTGTGGATCAGCTTGCCACTGAGGTTCGGAGTATTGCTACCTATCTTGCTGGGTTGCCGGTTGTGGAACCTAGGAACCCCATGCCAGATTTGTTTTTGGGGGATCGATCTAAATTTCTGAATTTCAAAATAACTGTAAGTTTTTTTTGCCTTAAAGCCTAAGTCCTCAGGGAACGCGGCACAGCAGGTTCAAATTGTCATCTCCCTGCTGCGCAGCGACGCTCAGGATTGGGCTTTTTCACTGACACCTGGGGAAGCTGTTTTGAATGATATTGATGTATTTTTTCAGGCTCTGGGGTTATTGTACGATGAACCTAATGTCACTGATCAAGCTGAAAAGATCTTGTTGGCATTAAATCAAGGTCTTGAAGACGCTGAGTTGTACTGTTAGAAATTTCAAAAGTGGACAGTCCTGACCAAATGGAATGATGATGCTTTGGCAGCCCTTTTTTGAAAGGGTCTGTCAGAAAAAGTAAAGGACGTTATGGTGGGATTCCCTGTTCCCTCTGGTCTCAATGATTCTATGTCTTTGGCTATTCAAATTGACAGACGTTAGCGTGAGCGCAGAGGTATGCGTGAGATAATATTGCCTTGTGAAACCAGCTCCTGAGCCCATGCAGTGTGATGGAGTGACTTCTGGGGTTCAGCGTATGAGTTTCGTAAGCGCAATGGGTTATGTTTCTACTGTGGTGACACTTCCCATGCTATTTCTGTCTGCCCTAAGCGGGGAAGAAGTTTTGCACGCTCAGTTGTCTTGGGTAGTGTTCAGACTAAATTTCTGTTGACTGTTACCCTGATTTGCCCCCTGTCCACATTTTCTGCTCAGGCTTTTGTTGATTCAGGAGCAGCTATTAACCTGATGATTTTGACTTTGCCAAACGTTGTGGGTTTCCCATGATACACCTGCGGAATCTATTCCCTACTGGGCATTGATTCTACCCCTTTGGCGGAGAATAAACCCCAGTTTTCTTCTCAGGTGATAATGAGGTTGAACCATATCATCAGGAGAGTTGCAAATTTCTGGTGCTGCATAATCTGCATGACAATATTGTATTAGGTTTCCCTTGGTTACAGTCTCATAATCCTGTTTTGGATTGGAAATCTGTGTCTGTGACCAGTTGGGACTGCCAATGTATTAATACCAACACTCCTGTTTTTTCTGCCACTCCCCAGTCTCAGGATCTCCCTGACTTTTTGACTGATTTTTCTGATGTGTTTAGTGAAAGTAAATCTGCATCCTTGCCCCTCACAGGAGCTATGATTGCGCTATTGAATTAGTGCCTGGTGGTAAATTTCCTAAAGGTCGCCTTTTTAATTTATCTGTACCTTAACACGATGCTATGCGATCTTATATCAAGGAGTCATTGGAAAAGGGTCATATCAGACCATCCTCTTCACCCTTGGGTGCCGTTTTTTTCTTTGTGGCCAAAAAGGATGGTTCTTTGAGGCCGTGTATTGTTTATCGCCTCCTGAATAAGATCACTGTTAAATATCAATATCCGCTACCTTTGATTTCTGACCTATTTTCCAGAGTGAAAAGTGCTAGTTGGTTTACCAAGCTTGACCTCAGGGGGGCTATAACCTTATTCGCATTAAGCATTGGGATGAATGGAAGAAGGCGTTTAATACCCCAGAGGGGCATTTTGAGTACCTAGTGATGCCTTTCGGGCTTACTAATGTCCCTTCCATCTTCCAATCCTTCATGAATGATATTTTCAGGGATTTTGTGGATAAATTTCTGATTGTTTATTTGGATGATATCTTGATTTTTTCCAATGAATGGGACTCTCATGTGAAACATGTTCGGACTGTGGTCCAGATTTTGAGAGAGAATGCACTGTATGTGAAGGGATCAAAGTGTCTTTTTGGCGTACAGAAGATCTCATTTCTGGGATTCATTTTGTCTCCGTCTGTTATTGAAATGGACCCGGTCAAGGTTCAGGCCATCTGTGATTGGGTTCAACCTACTACATTGAAGGCTCTTCAGAGATTTTTGGGTTTTGCCAATTTTTATCGTAAATTTATTGGTAATTTCTCTGGTATTGTTAAACCATTGACTGATTTGACCAAAAAAGGTTCCGATGTGGTGAATTGGCCTCCTGAGGCACTTTCTGCGTTTCAGGAACTTAAGCAGAGATTCATTTCTGCTCCTGTTCTACGGCAGCCTGATGTTTCTCTGCCGTTTCAGGTGGAGGTTGATGCCTCTGAGATTGGGGCTGGTGCTGTTTTGTCCCAAAGGGATCCAGAGACCTCTAAGAGTAACCCTTGTGCCTTTTTCTCTCGAAAATTTTCTCCAACTGAACGTAATTATGATGTGGGTAATCGGGAGTTATTGGCCATGAAGTGGGCCTTTGAAGAGTGGAGACATTGGCTGGAAGGAGCCAAACATCAGGTGATGGTCCTCACAGACCATAAGAACCTGGTTTATCTCGAATCAGCCAAGCGACTTAATCCTAGACAGGCCAGGTGGGCCTTGTTTTTCACACGTTTTAATTTTGTGGTTTCTTTTCTTCCTGGCACTAAGAATGTCAAGGCGGATGCCCTCTCGAGGAGTTTCTTTGCAGATTCTCCTGAGTTATCTGATCCTGCTATTATTTTGAAAGAGGGTGTGGTTCTTTCCGCCATTTCGCCCAATTTGAGACTGGCTCTGGAAGGGTGTCAGGAGGATAAACCTGAGCGCTGCCCTGTTGGGAAGTTGTTTGTTCCATACCAGTGGAAAAAGAGTGTGATGTCTGATATTCATTGTTCCGCGTTGGCTGGTCATCCCGGGATTTTTGGTACCAGAGACTTGGTGAGTCGCTCCTTTTGGTGGCCTACTTTGTCTCGTGATGTCAGGGACTTTGTGCAGTCCTGTGGGACTTGCTCTCGTTCCAAGCCTTGCTCTCGTTCTAGTGGTTTGTTAATGCTATTACCTGTACCCAAGAGGCCATGGACCCATAACATAGCTATTAAGGTTGAAGGAAGACTTTAAGTCCATCTAGTTCAACCCATGTCCTATCCTAACCTGCCCTAACATGTTGATCCAGAGGAAGGCAAAAAAAATCCCAAGTGGCAAACTGTAAGCTTCACATTGGGGAAAAAAAATTCCTTCCCGACTCCACATATGGCAATCAGACTAGCTCCCTGGATCAACGCAGTATCATATTTCTATGGATTTTATTTCTGACCTTCCTGTCTCTCAGAGAATGACCGTTATCTGGGTAATCTGTGATAGGGTTTCCAAGATGTTACATCTTGTGCCATTACCTAAGTTGCCTTCCTCCTCCGAGTTGTTGCCTTTGTTCTTTCAGCATGTGATTCGGTTACATGGCATTCCGGAGAACATTGTGTCTGACAGAGGAGTCCAGTTTGTTTCCAGATTTTGGAGGACATTTTTTTCTAAACTTGGTGTTCAGTTGTCTTTCTCCTCTGCATTTCACCCTCAGACCAATGGACAAACTGAGAGAACAAACCAGACCTTGGAGACTTATTTGAGATGTTTTGTGTCTGCTGATCAAGATGACTGGGTCTCTTTTTTGCCTTTGGCTGATTTTGCTCTTAATAATAGAGCTAGCTCTGCCACCTTGATGTCTCCATTTTTCTGCAATTCCGGGTTTTACCCTAGATTTTCTTCAGGACAGGCGGAGGCTTCTGTCTGTCCGGGGGTTGACTCTATTGTGCAGCGTATGCAGCAGATTTGGGACCAGTTGGTGGAGAGGTTGTCTCTCTCTCAGGAGAAGGCCCAGCGGTTTGCCAACCGGCATAGGACTGATGGTCCTCGTTTTAAAGTGGGGGATTTAGTTTGGTTGTCCTCAAGGAATATCCCTATGAAGGTTGCATCTCCAAAATTTAAGCCAAGGTTCATTTGACCTTATAAGATCATGGAAATTATTAATCCGGTTTCCTTCCGTTTGCTTCTTCCAGGGACATTTAAGATCCATAACGTGTTCCACAAGTCCTTATTGAAGAGGTTTGTCGAACCAGTGGTTAATATGGCTGCGCCTCCCGACCCTGTTTTGGTTGAGGGCAATTTGGAGTATGTGGTTGAGAAGATATTGGATTCTCGTTTTGCTAGACGGAAACTCCAGTATTTGGTTAAGTGGAGAGGTTATGGTCAGGAGGACAATTCTTGGGTGTTTGCTTTGGACATTCATGCTGGGAGACTTATCCATGCTTATCATCGAGCCCATCCTGATCGGCCTGGTTGCGCAGGTGAGGATTCAATGATCCCTCCTCAAGGGGGGGTACTATTGTGAATATGCTAGAGGCGGCTTCTGAGCAAGGGCTCCCTCCGGTGGTTGCTGAGGGTAACGAACTGATTATTGAATGGCCTTCAGCTGGCGCTGAATGGTAGGATATAAGTGGTCTGAGTTCCCAGCTGCCTTGCCGGTTATCAATTGTTCCTTCTGGTCTTGCTTGAAGCACTGCTAGTTTCCTGCTCTCCTTCAGATAAGTGTTTGCTGTTTTTTTTTTCCTCTGTTTGATTTTCTCTGCAGGTTTGCTGCTTGCAGTGGACTGCAGCCTGTCCCTTTTGGGGGTCTGGCGCTGCAATTGTGCTCTGTTTGTGTCTGCACTTTTGCTTTGCTCCTTTGTTACTTTTTATTTGCTGAATAGCGTTTTGTTACACCAGAGATCTGATTTAGGTGGATGATATCGTGTGATCTCAGGTTTTTTGGAAATCAGAAGTGTTGGTATTTTTGTTAGGGTTTTTTGGATTGCAGTCAGAATTCTTTCCTGTACTTTTCTGCCTAGACAGATTGGGCCCCAGCGTTTGCTCTTTCTATTATCTGTCTGTGTCCGTGCTTTCTTCTTGTCTAACCGCCATTACATGTTTGGGGGCTTCCTATTTTCTTTGGGGATCTGCTCGGGGCAGATAGCTTTCATCTTTCTGCCTTTAGGTGTAGTTATCTCTCAGGCTGTGACGAGGCGTCTAGGATCACCGTAGGAACGCTCCACGGCTACTTCTAGTTGTGTGGTTAGTTCAGGTTACTGCAATCCAATAGGTTCCAGTCTCTCTGGTGTATTACCGCTTTTTCTATTTTTTGCTATTTCTCCTCAGTTACCGAAACATAACAGCTTACATTCTCGCGGCTTGAGTACTAAATTTAATATTTCTGTAAGTGTACGAGTATGCGGAGTAGTTGAAACTGCAGAAACATAATACAGAGACAATCTGCACTTCACTGCATTCCTAAAACATTTACTTCTGACGAGAAGTGAAAATTGCAGACAGAATGTAGCTTTTATAAGCAGATTAAATAGATGGTTACAGATAAATTCTAAATATATCTTTCGCATCATTTCGCTTCTATAAGTGCAAATATTTTCTGTTAACCTTGATGGCATTTGTATAAAATGATAGATACAATGTATTATTAAGTAGTATTGCATTTTCTTCTTGCAGATGATTGATCATACATCGGCGTCAGGGATGGAATCTCATTGAATGATATCAGACATTTCTTCGGTTGGGTTGATGTCCTTGTCTGTTATTTCCCTAATACCAGCTTATGACTTAATGATTTTAATTGGTTTAGTAATCCATGAATTAGAGGTGGAAATTTTTTTTCACACATTACACAGGTCTACAAAAAAATGTTTCAGGTGTCAATAGTTTTTTAATGGAATTAGAACAATTTGAGGGTGCTGAATTCACAAATAACATTACTTTTGCTGAGTTGGTTCACGTTTTTGAGATAATTCATCCGTGAAAACAATGCGTTCCCCCCAATGGGACTTATTTATGATAACAAATGCAATAGCTTTTGGTCTTTTGACTCTTTAATAGTGTCTTATGCAATGAAATATTCCATGTAATTATACTGTTGATCAACATATACAATCTCACAATATATATATATATATATATTATATATATCACTAATTTAAAACTATTATCATCACTGAGTGGATAAATATATAAAAATTAACCTTTATTCAGTAATGTAATAAAATTTTTAACTATGTTACAAATTTTCACCGCAGTAATTTGCATGACGCCTTAGAAATGTGGTGTTGGAGAAGGATGTTATCAATGCCATGGGTGGCAAGAAACACAAACAAATCAATTTTGGAACATATCAAGCCAGACATGTCACTCAAAGCAAATATCACTAAGGTATGACTTGCCTACATTGGACACATCATATAAAGAGAGCAATTACTGGAGAAGGACAACATGGTGGGAAGAATAGAAGGAACAAGGTGAAGAGGAAGACCAGCAACCCCATGGCTTGATACTATCAAAATTATGGCAAAGAAAACCCCGTTGGGCCTATCTAGGCTTCCACATGATCGATCTCCCTATAGATTGTTCATCTATCAAGTCGCCGTGGCTCAAGATCAAACTAATGGCCGTTAAACAATAATTAAACAATAATAATGCATGTCTATCTGGCAATATAACAGTTTGATGTAGCAATTCTAATAAAATATAAACTTATAAGAGGTAAATATCTTCATCCCTCCTAAGTTATCAAGCTCATATAGTGGCCACCAGAGTCGATATCAAAGGCTCTGGTGCCAATGAACAGTATAACAATAATAATATAGTCTCTTGATGTACTCATCCATTACAAAATGGGTGAAATGCATCAAAACTGATAGGAGACACAAGAAAGCATATTGCAATAGTGTTTAATGAATATCAGCCCATATTTATCAGACAGCTAAAAAGGTCAATTCAACACTGATTTCTTCCCTATGATAATATAAGGTGGTAGTTTACACATTAGGTATTGTCACTTTACTATTAGTATTTGACAACTGAAAATCTAGAAAGCACTAAAGAAGACTGATAGCTTAAGGAGAGATAACGACTGTGAAGATACCACATTTATTCTTAATTATGCCAGACATATTATTCAGTAGGCCCAGGGACATGAGCTACTGTTTATATGAGCCAAAAAGTTGATTCTTGTTGTAAGTTGAATTGATATTTGTTGTTTTGTTGAATGGATTCTGATTACCTATTGCATCAACACTTATAGTTTATTGTTCTGCTATCTTTGAGGGACAAAGGCGCAGATTAATTGAACAATCGAGGTTTGTTAATTTGATGAATGCCTGCTGACTACCTATTGTATCAGTCTATGCAGATTGTTATTCCATAAACATTAAAGAGCTGAAATATACAGGTTAATTGAACACTCAAACAATGAGAGATGACTTCCTCCCATCTCTCCCCAAACCTTTCCATACTGCCTTGATGGACAGCTGTGGGTATAAAAAGGATCTCTGTCCTTCTACAGAGAGACTCTACAGAACAGCAGCCAGGGAATTATGGCACCAACTGGAGCAATACAGATTCGCTCCATTGACCATCACTGAACCCTCAAAGACATTTGGAGATCTCAGGTTGGGAGAATCAAGTCACCTGGACACAAAATCAATGTACTCTGTCAGCTTTCTAATCTTGCTGCTACCTCTTCTCCATGGCTTCCCACAAAAAGTGGGGTGCCACTGGTTGGGGTAGTTGGCCCTGAAAGCCCCGAAGTCGCAGATGTTCTTTTTCTTAGCAAGCCAAAGTATGGGTGAGACTTTGTAATTTGCACCATCTTCTGTATTTGCTGGGACTGTACTATAAGTTATTGACTGTTGGTGATCTAACAAAGTATTATCCCATTGTGTTACATTCACCCTGTGTTGTCTGAGTAGTATTCTGCCCACGGGGAAGGAGTACAAGAGTTCAGTGTGATGAGTCCTGGTCCATGCGGTCTTTCTAAAGACAGCCAGGCCAGCAGACGAAAGCACCAACTGACTCTCATGTCTCCACAAAGACATTTACCTCCTATAAGCTATATCCTATTGCATTAATACATCAAACTATTATATTGCCAGATAGACCTGCACTCAGTACGATGGAAATGTAAAAAGTTACAATTATTGACATTACTGAATAAAGGTTAATTTTTATCAATTTATCCACTCAGGTCAGTGGTACAGCATCTCACGACTGCCATGCACCTCTGCCAGAAATGTTACTTCAGGCAGGGAATAGTTTACATTTCCAGTATAAAGTTGATGAATTTCCCATGCGGGCTTCATCACGCCCAGTTCCACTTTATCTCAGTCCACTTTGGGAGAGTTGACCCGGACTGGAGTAAAAAATCAAAAAGTTGCAAATTTTTTGCGCAACCGCAAAAAAATATCAAGTAAAAAAAGGGGAAAAGCCAGCTCCGCACATGGTCAGCATGCAATATATATATAGTGCATATGCACATATTGGATTCTAACTGTATTAAAAATGAGACATTTGGCAAATAATTGATCAATTCTTTGAGCCACCCCGCCACGACAAGGCATTCTCATATGGGGCAGTCCTACTCTATGTTTTTTATATTCGCTGTGCCATTACGGCCTCCTGAATGTATAAAAGCAAGACTGCAAAAAATCAAAACAAAAGTACCTGAAGCATTGCTGTATCACTCCCATGGTGCCAGTAAGGCAAGCGCAGGTGAAAGCCGACCAGGTCCGGAGATGGACATTTCAGATCTGACTTCTGCACTGCCAGACCAGCAACCACAGATGAAGGGTGAAACAGGCCCAGGTACAGGTGTAAAATCAAGCAGAGCCCAGGCAGGGCTTTTATACATTCAGGAGGCCGTAATGGCACAGCGAATATAAAAAACGTAGAGTAGGACTGCCCCATATGAGAATGCCTAGTCGTGGCGGGGTGGCTCAAAGAATTGATCAATTATTTGCCAAATGTCTCATTTTTAATACAGTTAGAATCCAATATGTGCATATGCACTTTATATATTACATGCTGACCATGTTCGGCGCTGGCTTCTCCCCTTTTTTACTTGATGTTGGTTCGTGGTTGAGCACCACATGTTGCCGTGCGCTCTGGGTCATGCACGCAGTTCTATCTGTGTTTTTTTGGTGATTGACCTAGGCTGCTGTGCACACACACAGCAGCCCTGCCCTGCCTGGGCTCTGCTTGATTTTACACCTGTGTCTGGGCCTGTTTCACCCTTTATCTGTGGTGCTGGTCTGGCAGTGCAGAAGTCAGATCTGAAATGTCCATCTCCGGACCTGGTCGGCTTTCACCTGCGCTTGCCTTACTGGCACCATGGGAGTGATACAGCAATGCTTCAGGTACTTTTGTTTTGATTTTTTGCAGTCTTGCTTTTATACATTCAGGAGGCCGTAATGGCACAGCGAATATAAAAAACGTAGAGTAGGACTGCCCCATATGAGAATGCCTTGTCGTGGCAGGGTGGCTCAAAGAATTGATCAATTATTTGCCAAATGTCTCATTTTTAATACAGTTAGAATCCAATATGTGCATATGCACTTTATATATTACATGCTGACCATGTGCGGCGCTGGCTTCTCCCCCCTTATTTTTACGCAAAAAAAATGGCATAATTTCAAGGTGATTTCCAGCAAAAAAAACCGCCAGATTTCTAGCTAAAAAACATCTTGATGAAGTGGGCCTTTAAAGTATTGCATTTTCATTCAATTCAATATGATATACTGCACACTGAAGAATAAAATGCTTGCATAATGTCACAAGCTTAAAGACAATGATATCTGTAGTAAATGTCAATTTGCACGTTTAGTCTTCCATGGCGAAATGTGACAGGAAGATGAAAAGCGATGAGGGAGACACGCGTAAAACAACAATGGACTTAATGGAAAGTGGTATAAGTGGAAATTCAGACTGTAACATAATTTCATTATAATATCAAATTATTAAACAAGCATATATAATATTTTGTACATATATTGTAGTGGTTGATTGAGGGTAAATGTGCCTGTTAAAGGGAACCTGGAACCATGAAAATGAAGTCCATTCTGCAAGCATGATATTGTAGAGCAGGAGAGGAGTAGATTGATACACAAGTTTGCGAGAAAAAATATTCAGTATACCGTATATACTCGTGTATAAGCCGAGATTTTCAGCACCTTTTTTTGTGCTGAAAATGCCCCCTCGGCTTATACACGAGTCATAGGGCAGAAACCAGCGGGGAGGGGATGCGGCGGCAGGAGCCGGTGGCTGGGACATCATACTCACCCTCCCCGTGCCATCGCTGAAGGTCCCTGCAATCCTGCGTTCTCCCCGGCTTCCTGCAGCTCTCCCGGCTTCCTGCAGCTCTCCAGCGCTGAGCGGTGACGTAATACTCGCTCATTAAGGTCATGTAATATGGACGCGACGCCACTCCCATGGGCGTGGCCTCCATATTCATGGCCTTAATGAGCGGTATTACGTCACCGCTCAGCGCTGGAGAGCTGCAGGAAGCCGGGGAGAGCTGCAGGAAGCCGGGGAGAACGCAGGATTGCCGGCGGGACGTTCAGCGATGGCAAGGGGAGGGTGAGTATGATGGAGGAGGATGGGGGGAGCATGGAGGAGGACAAGGAGCATGGAGCAGGACAGGGGGAGGACGAGAGCACGGAGCAGAACGGGGGGGAGGACGGAGAGCACGAGCAGAACCGGGAGGACAGAGAGCACGGAGCAGGACGGGGGGAGGACGGAGAGCACGGAGCAGGACGGGGGGAGGACGAAGGCACGGAGCAGAACGGGGGGAGGACGGAGAGCACGGAGCAGAACCGGGGAGGACAGAGAGCACGGAGCAGGACGGGGGGGAGGACGGAGAGCACGGAGCAGAACGGGGGGAGGACGGAGAGCACGGAGCAGAACGGGGGGAGGACGGAGAGCACGGAGCAGAACGGGGGAGGACGGAGAGCACGGAGCAGGATGGGGTGGGCACAGAGGAGAATGGGGGAGTGCAGAGCTGGATGGGGAGCACGGAGCAGGACGGGGGAGGATGGAAAGCACGAGCAGGACAGGATAATGGAGCATGAGGAGGGGTGCACAGAGGAGAATGGGGGCGCACAGAGCTGGATGGGGGAGCACAGAGCAGGACGGCAACTTATACACCCGGCTTATACGCGAGTCAATAAGTTTTCCAAGTTTTTTGTGGCAAAATTAGGGGGGTCGGCTTATACACGGGTCAGCTTATACATGAGTATATACGGTAACTTGTGTTTTAATCATTTACTCCTCTGCTCTTTCTGGGATTTTCTGTCCAGTGAGCGGTCCTATTAAACTAGTTAGCATCATCACTCAGTGGTTAGCACTGCTGCTTTGCAGCACTGGGGTCGTGGGTTCAATTGCCACCAATGTCTCCCAGGATTTTGTACATTTTCCCTGTGTTGCGTGGGTTTCCTCTGAGTTCTCTGGTTTCCTCCCACACTCCAAAGACATACTGATAGGGAATTTAGATTGTGAGCCCCAATGGGGACAGTGATGATAATGTATGTTAAGTGCTGTGGAATATGATGGCGCTATATAAGTGAGTAAAATAAATAAATAATATACCAAAAGTAGCTAAATTTCTGTGCAACTCCAAGTAGCGCCAACATTCTGTGACTTTTCAAAGCAATTCACACAAGAATTCTGGAGAAATTGCTTTGATGAATTGGGTCTTTTCTCTTAAGTGCTAGCTTTCTTCTCTAGCTTCTCTAAAGTGATTCCTTTCATCTTTTTAAAGTTATGGGATTTTTGATAGGGTAAAATATATTGATTGTCTCACTTTAAGTTAGGACCTGGTGCACATGGAACGGCATGTAGGAATCATTTTATCATAAAAGCATAAATACGCAAGATCACTCAAAATTTGTGAGTTGCATAGAAAACAAAAGCACTGGTTAAGAAAGTAGACATTGGCAAAATATTACTTTCTACCATATCTTTTACCTAAATTTGCTGAAAATTGGCAAATTATTACTTTGTTCCATATCTTTCACCTAAATTTGCTGAAAATTTGGGATATCCTTCCACAAGCTTCTCACAATAGTTGGTCAGAATTTGGGCCCATACCTCCTGACAAAACTGGTGTAACTGATCCAGTTTTGTAGGTTGCCTTGCTCGCACCTGCCTTTTCAGCTTTGCCCATAATTTTTCAATAGGATTGAGATCAGGGCTTTGTGATGGCCGCTCCAAAACATTGACTTTGTTATCCTTAAGCCACTTTGTTACCATTTTGGCATGCTTTGGGTCATTGGCCATTTGGAAGATCCATTTCCGCCCAAGCTTTAACTTCCTGGCTGATGTCTTGAGATGTTACTTCAGTATTGCCACATAATCTTCTGTTCTCATGATGCCATCTATTTTGTGAAGTTACATAGTTATTAAGGTTGAAGGAAGACTTTAAGTCCATCTAGTTCAACCCATATCCTATCCTAACCTATCCTAACATGTTGATCCAGAGGAAGGCAAATAAAAACCCCAAGTGGCAAACAGTAAGCTTCACATTGGGGAAAACAATTCCTTCCTGACTCCACATACGGCAATCAGACTAGCTCCCTGGATCAACGCAATATCAAGGAAACTAGTGTATATAACCAGTAATATTATACTTTTCAAGAAAGGCATCCAGTCCCTTCTTAAATTTTAGTAAGGAATCACTCATTAAACATTAGACGGCAGAGAGTTCCATAGTCTCACTGCTCTTACAGTAAAGAATCTGCGTCTGTGATTATGGCTAAACCTTCTTTCCTCCAGACGTAGAGGATGCCCCCTTGTCCCCGTCACAGGTCTAAGAGTAAAAAGATCATTAGAAAGGTCTTTGTACTGTCCCCTCATATATTTATACATTGTAATAAGATCACCCCTAAGCCTTCGTTTTTCCAAACTAAATAACCCCAAGTGTAATAACCTGTCTTGGTATTGCAGACCCCCCAGTTCTCTAATAACCTTGGTCGCTCTTCTCTGCACCCGCTCCAGTTCAGCTATGTCTTTCTTATACACCGGAGACCAGAACTGCACACAGTATTCTAAGTGTGGTCGCAGCAGTGACTTGTATAGAGGTAAAATTATGTTCTCCTCATGAGCATCTATGCCTCTTTTAATACATCCCATTATTTTATTTGCCTTGGCAGCAGCTGCCTGACATTGGCCACTAAATGTGAGTTTGTCGTCCACACATACACCCAGGTCTTTTTCAGTGACAGTTTTGCCCAGTGTTTTACAATTAAGCACATAATTATACATCTTGTTTGTTCTACCCAAGTGCATGACCTTACATTTATCCCCATTAAAGCTCATTTGCCATTTATCAGCCCAAGCTTCTAGTTTACATAAATCCTCCTGTAATATAAAATTGTCCTCCTCTGTATTTATTACCCTGCAGAGTTTAGTGTCATCTGCAAATTTTGAAATACTACTCTGTATGCCCCCTACAAGGTCATTAATAAATATGTTAAAGAGAAGCGGCCCCAATACTGACCCCTGTGGTACCCCACTGCTAACCGTGACCCAGTCCGAGTGTGCTCCATTAATAACCACCCTTTGTTTTCTATCATGAGCCAGTTCTTAACCCACTTACACATATTTTCCTCTATCCCCATTGTTCTCATTTTATATATCAACCTTTTGTGTGGCACTGTATCAAAAGCTTTTGAGAAGTCCATGAACACCACGTCCACTGCATTCCCTTGGTCCAGTCCTGAACTTACCGCTTCATAAAAACTTATCAGATTAGTCTGACAAGAACGGTCCCTCGTAAACCCATGCTGATACTGTGTCATGAGGTTATTCAGGCTCAGATACTCCAATATAGTATCCCTTAAAAAATCCTCCAGGATTTTACCCACAGTAGATGTTAAGCTCACTGGCCTATAATTTCCAGGTTCAGTTTTTGCCCCCTTTTTGAATATTGGCACCACATTTGCTATACGCCAGTCTTGTGGTACAGACCCCGTTATTATGGAATCTTTAAAGATTAACAATAATGGTCTATGACTGTACTTAATTCCTGCAGTACTCGGGAGTGTATCCCATCCGGGCCCGAGAGATTTGTCAACTTTAGTGATTTTTAGACGCCGCCGTACTTCCTGCTGGGTTAAGCAGGTGACATTTAATGGAGAAATTTTTTTTATCACTGATCATGTTATCTGTCATGGGATTTTCTTGTGTAAATACAGTTGAAAAAAAGTCATTTAGCATATTGGCTTTTTCCTCATCCTCATCCACCATTTCACCCAGACTATTTTTAAGGGGACCAACACTATCATTTTTTAGTTTCTTGCTATTTATGTAGTTAAAGAATATTTTGGGATTATTTTTACTTTCTCTGGCAATGAGTCTCTCTGCCTCAATCTTTGCTGTCTTGATTTGCTTTTTACAGAATTTATTCAGTCTTCTTCTGTATTTATTTAATGCCTCATCACTACCTACTTGCTTTAATTCCCTAAACGCTTTCTTTTTGTCACTTATTGCGCCCCTTACAGCTCTATTTAGCCATAGTGGTTTCCTCCTAATTCTAGCATGTTTATTCCCATAGGGTATATACTGTGCACAGGTCCTATTCAGGATACTAATAAATGTCTCCCATTTTCTTTGTGTATTTTTACGTCTCAGGATATCGTCCCAGTTTATTGCACTGAGATCATCTCTTATCCGTTGAAAATTTGCCTTCCTGAAGTTTAGTGTTCTTGTAACCCCTCGACTACACATCTTATTAAAGGATACATGAAAGCTTATTATTTTGTGATCACTATTACCCAAGTGACTCCCAACCCTTATATTTGATATGCGGTCTGGCCTGTTGGTAATATTAGGTCTAGCAGTGCCCCCCGCTTGTTGGGTCCTGAACTAGTTGTGAAAGGTAATTGTCTCTCATAGTTGTCAAAAACCTATTACCT
Source organism: Oophaga sylvatica (assembly GCA_033576555.1). Taxonomy (NCBI): domain Eukaryota; kingdom Metazoa; phylum Chordata; class Amphibia; order Anura; family Dendrobatidae; genus Oophaga; species Oophaga sylvatica. The sequence continues at coordinate 76,704,978 of JARQOD010000008.1, forward strand.
TTGCTGGAACTGCAGGTTTCTGTTCCCAATGTATTTCAGGGTAGTTGAAGTCCCCCATAATAATGACTTCTCCTTGAGTCGCTGCTTCATCTATTTGCTTTACGAGGATATTCTCTGTTGCTTCCATTATTTTAGGAGACTTATAACAAACCCCAATCAGTAATTTATTATTTTTTCCCCCCTCCCCTAATCTCCACCCACAGAGACTCTACATCTTCATTAGATTCACAGATATCACGCAGGATGGGTTTTAAGGATGATTTTACATATAAACACACACCCCCATCTCGCTTATTTTTACGGTCATTTTTAAACAGACTATAGCCCTGTAAATTAACCGCCCAGTCGTGGCTCTCATCCAGCCAAGTCTCAGATATCCCCACCATGTCATAATTATGTTCCAACAAAATTAATTCTAATCCCGCCATTTTGTTGGTGAGGCTTCTGGCATTAGTATACATGCACTTTATGTATCTCTCTGAACCTCTATTCTTTCTTAAATTATTAACTGTTCTAACCCCACCCCCCATGCCACCCCCACCCCCAATTTCATTATTTGTGCCCAGGTCTCTATCTGCACTGCCTTCCCCTCCTATAAAATGAATACCCTCCCCCCTAGTCCCTAGTTTAAAGACTCCTCCAACCTTCTAGCCATTTTGTCCCCCAGCACAGCTGCACTCTCCCCATTGAGGTGCAGCCCGTCCCTAGCATAGAACCTGTAGCCAACTGAGAAGTCGGCCAGTTCTCCAGGAACCCAAACCCCTCCTTCCTACACCAATTCTTGAGCCACTTATTAACCTCCCTAATCTCCCGTTGCCTCTCTGGTGTGGCACGTGGTACAGGCAGTATTTCAGAAAATACCACGTTGGAGGTCCTTGCTTTAAGCTTGCAGCCTAATTCCCTGAATTTTGACTTTTTCAGGAATTTATTTTTAATCAAAATACAATAAATAAAACTATTTTACTAAATTGTAAAAATGCTCTTATTAAAATTATAACATTTGTGTTGTTGGGGTCAATTTCGACACAGGTCTAACATAAGAGTAAAAAAACAATAATAAGTCCCAAAACTGAACTCATAAACACAATATAAATCAACAGCCCACAGCCAGCTCTACCTCCAACAACTTGAGTTAGGGACATGTCCAGGCAGGCATGTATGGCCAAATCAGCTTAGAGTTGGTACTTTGCAGAGTATACATCTCCAGTTTACACATGCAACAATGAGGAGAAGATTTGATGTAAGACAAATTCTGGATTATATCTTAGATGATAATGAATCAGAGGACACACAGCAGCAAACTGATACAGATGAACAGGTTTTTGAGGAGGAAGATGATGTGGAGTATCAACCGGAAGACACAGACAGTTCTGATCAGTCTGATGAGGAGGTCACTGGTGCTGAAGCTGCTCCCGCTGAAATATTCAAATCCAAAAGTGTCAAGATCAGTTGGAGCTCAGTACCTCCAGATGTACATGGCAGGGCAGATGCTGCAAATGTCATAAAAATGACCCCTGGGATCACAAGGTTTGCTGTGACAAGAGTAAGTGACATCAAGTCATGTTTTGATCTGTTTATGCCATTGTCAATAAAAAAAAGTCATTATTGCTATGACAAACCTTGAAGGAAAAAAAGTCCACGGCAACATGTGGAATGACCTTCATGATGATGTCCTGGATGCCTACATTGGTGTTCTTCTCCTTGCTGGAGTGTACAAATCCTGCAATGAGGCCACTGATAGTGTCTGGGACGCATCGACAGGCAGGAATATTTTCCGGGCAACAATGTCACTTCAAAATTTTCAAATGATATCAAGAGTCCTCAGATTTGACAAGAGAGACACCAGAACAAAATCTGACAAACTTGCTCCCATCAGGGATGTTTGGGAGAAATGGGTGCAGCTCCTTCCACTGATGTTCAACCCAGGGCCAGAGGTGACAGTAGACGAACGTTTTCTCCCTTTCCGAGGAAAATGCCCCTTCCGGCAATACATGCCAAGTAAGCCAGGCAAATACGGCATAAAAATTTGGGCAGCCTGTGATGCAAAAACTAGCTATGCATGGAATCTACAGATTTACACAGGCAAGTCTGCAAGCGGCATCCCTGAAAAAAAAACAAGGAAAACGTGTAGTCCTCGATATGACTACTGGACTGCAGGGTCACAACATTACTTGTGACAATTTTTTGACCAGCTATGACCTTGGACAAGAACTTCTCAGGAGGAAAATCACCATGGTGGGCACAGTGAAAAAAAACAAACCTGAGCTGCCCGCTGAATTGTTGCAGATGAAGGACAGGGCTCCACTTTCCTCAAAGTTTATTTTTACAGACACCACCACTGCTGTTTCATACTGCCCCAAAAAACGACGGAATGTGGTACTGATGTCCACACTTCACAAAGATGCAGCTGTGTCATTAAGAAGTGACAAAAAGCCCAGAATCATCCTGGACTATAACAAAAACAAAGGACTAGTGGACAACCTGGACAAGCTGACTGCCACCTACACTTGCCAGCGAATGACTAGGAGATGGCCAATGGTTGTATTTTACAACATCCTTGATGTGTCAGCATGCAATTCATTTGTGTTGTGGACCCACATTCACCAAGGATGGAATTCAAAGAAAAAACACAAGCGGAGGATGTTTCTTGAGGAACTAGCAAGATCCCTTGTCAAGGCGCACATTGACCAAAGGGAACGAGTGCCCCGAGACCCAGCCGCTGCAGCCTTGGTCCGACAACTCCAGAGCTCAACAAGTGCTTCGTCCACACAAACAGCAACACAAAGAGCATCATCACCAGCATCCTCCTCAACAGGCCTGCCTCAACATCAGCCACAACAGCCACAACCCCAGTGAGACCACCTGATTCTAAAAGAAAGAGGTGTCAGGACAGAAAGACAAACACATCGTGCTTCGGCTGCAAAAAATACCTCTGCAAAGAACACACAAAAAGTGTCACTTTTTGCCACACATGCATCTAAATACTAATGCATCTAAAAACTAGTACTTGATTTCTGTTGATTTGCTTGATTGATTGTTGTTTGTTTGTTTGACCGAGAAAAGCTACTTTTTATTATTATTGCTATTAATGTTAATATAATTTTCATCTTTTATTTGTATTAACCCCTCTCTGACATTAGACGTACTATCCCGTCCATAAAACCCGTGCCATTCTGACCATGGACGGGATAGTACGTCATGCCCTTTAATGCGACATCGCGACTTAAGTAGCGGTGATCGCATTAAAATTCCGACGCCAGCTTACCTCTTGGAAGTTGGCGTCGGCATCCCGGGCTGCGTCCCTCCCCCCTCAGGCCTCCCGATCGCTGTGATTGGCTGTTGAATTCTGAACAGCCAATCACAGCCTTTCTCACTGTTTCAGCCAATCAGAGCGGCTAAAACAGTGAGATCGCAGGCTAGGATCGAGTACCGATGTACTCGATCCTAGGCCTGGGCCTAGGAAAGTCCAGACCCCCCCCGGATTGGCGCGATCGCCGATCACATCGATCGCGCCAATCGCAGGGCACAGCCGCGGTATATCCGCGCTGTGCCCTGCCTGTACCTGCCTGGATCGGTGCAGTAATAGCACCGATCCTAGGCCAGGGCCTGTAGGGCATGAAGGAGCTGATTGGCGCGATCGATGTCATCGACGATCTCGCCAATCACAGGGCACAGCAGCGGTGTGACCGCTCTGTGCCCTGCTAGGTGACCTGCCGGTGACCTGCCTAGGAATCGGAGCTGTGAGCTCCGATTACTAGGCCGGTGCCTAGCAACCGCAATGCAGGGGTCTCCTTTGATTGGTGGGATCGATGTGATCATCGATCCCACCAATGACAGGTCACAGCAGCGATGTGACCGCTCTGTGACCTGTCTGCAAACTAGATCTGACCTGTCTGACCACACTGCAGCGGTCCTCACACTTGCTGAGGATTCCTGCTGTGCGGTCACACTGCCAGATCTCCTCCTGTGCTGGGCCTTGTGGTGCCACAGTAGCCTGTGACACCACAACTCCTGCTGAAGAGAGAAGAAAGAAGAGAGAAGAAAGAAGAGAGAAGAAAGAAGAGAAAAGAAAGAAAAGACTACAAACGTGAGTTTTTGAGCCCCGATCCCTGCCCGATCCACCCCAATCCCCCCATTCCCCCCTCCCCCCTTCCCTTTTCCCCCTCTTTTTACCCCCCTTTGCGCCGCCGAGCGTTGATTGGTGACGCAGTTCACCCATCAACACTTTCGCACCCCCCTCCGTGCGCACATCCAGCAGCCGCAAACTTTGATAAGTGACAGCGGTCACTTATCAGAGCTCGTGCCTGCCGTTTTTTTTTTCACCCCCCCTTTCCGCCACTCCCGTGCGCACATCCAGCAGCCACGGAACTTTGATAAGTGACACCAGTCACTTATCAGAGCTCGTTCCTGCCGTTTTTTGTTTTTTTTTCACCAACTTTTCCGCCACTCCCGTGCGCACATCCAGCAGCCACGGAACTTTGATAAGTGACACCAGTCACTTATCAGAGCTCGTTCCTGCCGTTTTTTGTTTTTTTCACGAACTTTTCCGCCACTCCCGTGCGCACATCCAGCAGCCACGGAACTTTGATAAGTGACACACTTATCAGAGCTCGTTCCTGCTGGTTTTTTTTTTTTTTTTTCACCAACTTTTCTGCCACTCCCGTGCGCACACCCAGCAGCCACGGAACTTTGATAAGTGACACCAGTCACTTATCAGAGCTCGTTCCTGCTGTTTTTTTTTTTTTTTTTTTTTCACCAACTTTTCCGCCACTCCCGTGCGCACATCTAGCAGCCACGGAACTTTGATAAGTGACACCAGTCACTTATCAGAGCTCGTTCCTGCTGTTTTTTTTTTTTTCCCACCAACTTTTCCGCCACTCCCGTGCGCACATCCAGCAGCCGCGGAACTTTGATAAGTGACACCAGTCACTTATCAGAGCTCGTTCCTGCTGTTTTTTTGTTTTTTTTTCATCTCCCTTTCCGCCACTCCCGTGCGCACATCCAGCAGCCGCGGAACTTTGATAAGTGACAGCGGTCACTTATCAGAGCTCGTGCCTGCCAGTTTTTTTTTCACCCCCCTTTCCGCCACTCCCGTGCGCACATCCAGCAGCCGCGGAACTTTGATAAGTGACAGCGGTCACTTATCAGAGCTCGTGCCTGCCAGTTTTTTTTTCACCCCCCTTTCTGCCACTCCCGTGCGCACATCCAGCAGCCGCGGAACTTTGATAAGTGACAGCGGTCACTTATCAGAGCTCGTGCCTGCCAGTTTTTTTTTTTTTTTCACCCCCCTTTCCGCCACTCCCGTGCGCACATCCAGCAGCCGCGGAACTTTGATAAGTGACACCGGTCACTTATCAGAGCTCGTGCCTGCCAGTTTTTTTTCACCCCCCTTTCCGTCACTCCCGTGCGCACATCCAGCAGCCACGGAACTTTGATAAGTGACACCGGTCACTTATCAGAGCTCGTGCCTGCTGGTTTAGACTTTTTTTCACAGGCCTTTTTTTTCCCTATTCGCTTTCTTTTCTTTTAGCTTTTTCTTTTCAGCTTAGTTTACACCAATCACTATCCCCCCCCCCACACACACACACAGTTATAAATAAAGTTCACACAAAGCACCACATTCACAAAAAAAATGTCCCGCCCGTCACGCTCATCCCAACAGCGCTATTCAGTGGAGGAGGCATACGCTATCCTTGCCTCCGACACTGATAGCGAGGGAGAGGATCCCACATTTCTTTATTTTTCAGATGAAGATTCTTCTTCCTCCTCATCCTCCTCCTCGGGTCCTGCGGAACCGCCACGCAGACGCCCCAGGACAGAACATGAGGCAGCGCCCACCCCTGAAAATGAACCAGCGCACCCCTCTTCGGACCCCGTATGGACCCCGGCCCCCGAAAATTACGAGCCACTGATTCCTGATTTTGTGGCAGAATCAGGAATCAGGTTTGACTCCACCGGCTTCACAGAAATAGACTTTTTCAAAGTCTTTTTCTCTGAGGATTTAATTAACCTCATGGTGGAGCAAACAAATTTGTACGCTCGGCAATTTTTGGCGCAAAACCCCCGTTCATCATTTTCCAACTGGTCTCCTGTAGACGCAGTTGAAATGATGCAGTTTTGGGGCCTGGTCCTCCATATGGGGATCCTGAAGAAGCCAGAAATTCGGCAATATTGGAGTGTTGATATTTTATACAACACTCCACTGTTCCGAATGGTCATGGCTCGGACGCGTTTTGAGGCCATCCACAAATTCCTGCATTATAATGATAATGCACAGTGTCCCCCACGAGATGACCCCAACTTTGACCGCCTGTTCAAAGTTCGGCCGGTCATCGAACACTTCAACAAAAAGTTTGCTGAAGTGTACGTGCCCCAAAGGGACATCTGCGTGGATGAGTCCTTGGTTCATTTTAAGGGACGGCTCGCATTCCGCCAGTACCTGCCCAGCAAGAGGGCAAGGTACGGAATCAAACTCTACAAGCTGTGTGAGAGTACCTCAGGGTACACACACAGCTTTAGAGTTTACGAAGGAAAGGACACCAGGATTGTACCCCCTGAGTGTCCCCCCGTCCTGGGAGTGTGTGGGAAAATTGTGTGGGATTTGGTGCACCCACTGCTGGATAAAGGTTATCACCTTTACACTGATAACTTTTATTCCAGCATCCCACTCTACAAATCCCTCTCTGCGCGAGGTACCGCAGCCTGCGGTACCGTCCGCAAAAATCAGAGAGGCCTCCCGAAGACGCTACTTGGGCAGATGCTCAGAAAGGGTGAGAGCAGAGCCCAATGTAGCGACCACCTGTTGGTGGTCAAGTACAAGGACAAGAGGGATGTCCTTCTCTTGACCACCATACATGGTGATGGCAGCGCCCTCAGCACTGTACGGGGTACCTCTACACAGGTCCGCAAACCGGACTGTGTACTGGGGTACAATAAATACATGGGGGGTGTTGATCTCTCTGATCAACTCCTCCAACCGTACAGTGCTTTGAGAAAGGCCAAGGTTGTGGTACAAGAAGCTGTCCGTGCACATCGTCCAAATGGCAATGCTCAACGCTTTCCTGCTGTCACGATGTGCACGCAACAGCGATACGACGTACCTTCAGTTTCAGGAGGTAGTGGTTAAGGCCCTGATGTTTGGCGCTCAGGAAACAGCGGGCCCCAGTACTTCCGGAACTGAAGGTGCTCGTATCATACCAGGTCAGCATTTCCCGGGGGTGGTCCCGCCAACTGGAAGCAAAGGTAAGCCACAAAAAAGGTGCCGAGTGTGTTACAAAAGGGGAATACGCAAGGACACCACTTACCAATGCGACACCTGCCCCGAAAAACCTGGCCTGTGTATGAAGGATTGTTTCAAATTGTACCACACCTCAATGCACTACTAATTTACTTTACAGGAAAGATTAGTTCCAGAAGGGGGGCACATTTAGAAAAGTTCCTTGGGAGTCTACTTTCCAAAATTATGTCACTTGTGGGTTTTTTTTACTGTTTAGGCACATCAGGGGCTCTGCAAACGGAACATGACGCCCGCAGACCATTCCATCAAAGTCTGCTTCCAAAACGTCACAATTTCCCTTCTGAGCCCCAAATTGTGCCCGAACAGTTTTTTCCCACATATGGGGTACCAGTGTACTCAGGACAAATTGAACAACAACTTTTGGTGTCCAATTTCTCCTCTTAACCTTGGAAAATAAAAAATTGGGGACTAAAACATCATTTGTGTGAGGTAAAAAGTAGGATTTTTTTTTTCACACCTGGGCATTATAAACTTTAGTGAAACACTTGGGGTTCAAAGTGCTCATCACACACCTAGATAAGTTCCTTAGGGGGTCTAGTTTCCAAAATGGGGTCACATGTGGGGGTTTCCACTGTTTAGGCACATCAGGGGCTCTGCTAACGGAACATGACGCCCGCAGACCATTCCATCAAAGTCTGCATTCCAAAACGTCACTGCTTCCCTTCCGAGCCCTGCCGTGTGCCCAAACAGTGTATCCCCCCCACATATGGGGTATCAGCGTACTCAGGACATGTTGGACAACAACTTTTGTGGTCCAATTTCTCCTCTTACCCTTGGGAAAATAAAAATTTGGGGACTAAAACATCATGTTTGTGGAAAAAATATGATTTTTTTTCTTCACGGCTCTACATTACAAACTTGCGTGAAGCACTTGAGGGTTCAAAGTGCTCACCACACATCTAGATAAGTTCCTTAGGGGGTCTAGTTTCCAAAATGGGGTCACATGTGGGGGGTTTCCACTGTTTAGGCACATCAGGGGCCCTCCAAACGCAACATGGCGTCCGTTCGCAATTCCAGCCAATTTTGGTTTGGAAAAGTCAAACGGCGCTCCTTCCCTTTCAAGCCCTGCCGTGCGCCCAAACAGTGGTTCCCCCACATATGGGGTATTGGCGTACTCAGGACATGTTGGACAACAACTTTTGTGGTCCAATTTCTCCTCTTACCCTTGGGAAAATAAAAATTTGGGGACTAAAACATCATGTTTGTGGAAAAAATATGATTTTTTTTCTTCACGGCTCTACATTACAAACTTGCGTGAAGCACTTGAGGGTTCAAAGTGCTCACCACACATCTAGATAAGTTCCTTAGGGGGTCTAGTTTCCAAAATGGGGTCACATGTGGGGGTTTACACTGTTTAGGCACATCAGGGCCCTCCAAACGCAACATGGCGTCCGTTCGCAATTCCAGCCAATTTTGGTTTGGAAAAGTCAAACGGCGCTCCTTCCCTTTCAAGCCCTGCCGTGCGCCCAAACAGTGGTTCCCCCCCACATATGGGGTATCGGCGTACTCAGGACATGTTGGACAACAACTTTTGTGGTCCAATTTCTCCTCTTACCCTTGGGAAAATAAAAATTTGGGGACTAAAACATCATGTTTGTGGAAAAAATATGATTTTTTTTCTTCACGGCTCTACATTACAAACTTGCGTGAAGCACTTGAGGGTTCAAAGTGCTCACCACACATCTAGATAAGTTCCTTAGGGGGTCTAGTTTCCAAAATGGGGTCACATGTGGGGGTTTCCACTGTTTAGGCACATCAGGGGCCCTCCAAACGCGACATGGCATCCGTTTGCAATTCCAGCCAATTTTGGTTTGGAAAAGTCAAACGGCGCTCCTTCCCTTTCAAGCCCTGCCGTGCGCCCAAACAGTGGTTCCCCCCCACATATGGGGTATCAGCGTACTCAGGACAAGTTGGACAACAACTTTTGTGGTTCAATTTCTCCTCTTACCCTTGGGAAAATAAAAATTTGGGGACTAAAACATCATGCTTGTGGAAAAAATATGATTTTTTTTCTTCACGGCTCTACATTACAAACTTGCGTGAAGCACTTGAGGGTTCAAACTGCTCACCACACATCTAGATAAGTTCCTTAGGGGGTCTAGTTTCCAAAATGGGGTCACATGTTGGGGTTTCCACTGTTTAGGCACATCGGGGCCTCTCCAAACGCGACATGGCGTCTGTTCTCAATTCCAGCCAATTTTGGTTTGGAAAAGTCAAACTGCGCTCCTTCCATTCCGAGCTCTGCCGTGTGCCCAAACAGTGGTTTTCCCTGACATATGGGGTATCGGCGTACTCAGGAGAAATTGCACAACAACTTTATCAGTCCTTTTCTCCTTTTTCCCTTGTGAAAATAAAAAAAATGTTTGTAAAAGATCATTTTTGTGACTAAAAAGTAAAATGTTAATTTTTTCCTTCCACGTTGCTTCAGCTCCTGTGAAGCACCTGAAGGGTTAATAAACTTCTTGAATGTGGTTTTGAGTACCTTGAGGGGTGTAGTTTTTAGAATGGTGTCACTTTTGGGTATTTTCTGCTATATAGACCCCTCAAAGTGACTTCAAATATGAGGTGGTCCCGAAAAAAAATGGCTTTGTAAATTTTGTTGTAAAAATGAGAAATCGCTGGTCAACTTTTAACCCTTATAATTTCCTAACAAAAAAAAATTTTGCTTCCAAAATTGTGCTGATGTAAAGTAGACATGTGGGAAATGTTATTTCTTAACTATTTGTGTGACATATTTCTCTGTTTTAAGGGAATAAAAATTCAAAGTTTGAAAATTGCAAAATTTTCAAAATTTTTGCCAAATTTGCGTTTTTTTCATAAATAAATGCAAGTTATATGGAAGAAATTTTACCACTATCATGAAGTACAATATGTCACGAGAAAATAATCTCAGAATCGCGAAGATCCGTTGAAGCGTTCCAGAGTTATAACCTCATAAAGAGACAGTGGTCAGAATTGTAAAAATTGGCCCGGTCATTAACGTGCAAACCACCCTTGGGGGTGAAGGGGTTAAAGTTCTATAAAAAAAAAAATCTGTTTTTTGCCTTTTTCATAAAGTAGTTAGATATGGGTTAAAATTGACCCGTAACATCATAGATGTTACTAGAGTTAATAATATAAAATATATATATGTATACTTTTTTTTACATTTAAGAAATGTGTTCTAAAACCCTTCAGTAATAGTCAGGTAATATAACAAACTTTTTTAAGTTTATATTATTCTCTTGAGGTTCATTTGACAATATTTTTATATTGAAAATGAATGGTATGCTCTCAAATGAAAGGCCCAGGGGGCCACAACAAAAATATTAAAATCAATCCTTCCATGGATGAGAAACCCTAACAAGGTAACTAAGAGGTAAGAAACAAATTGGATCATAAATAACTGTTATTAGGGTATCCTAGGGGTGATTTAAGACACGGGACAAAATCGACCCGTTAACATAAGAAAGAGTAACAGAAAGCTAACACAAGAGGAAGGTTAAGGACCTTCCACCTACCTCTAACTTTGTAATTTGTGCCAATGTGCACCATGACCGCTGGGTCCTCACCAGCCCCTCCCAGTAATCTGTCAACCCGATCAGCGATGTGTCTGACTCGAGCGCCAGGTAGGCAGCACACTGTTCGACGATCCCTGTCTTTGTGACAGATTGCCCTATCTGTTCCCCTAATAATTGAGTCCCCCACTACCAGCACCTGTCTGGCCTGCCCTGCTCTCCTAATTCCCCCCTTAATGGAGCAGACACTCCTCCGGCTTTCACAGGACATGCCTGGCTGCAGCAGTGCTACCCCTGTACTGACAACCCCCTCATCTGCCATCTTTGCAAACTTATTGGGATGTGCCAGATCAGGACTAGCCTCCCTGGCACTCTTCCCTCTACCCCGCTTTCTAACTGTCACCCAGCTTCCTACTTCAGTGTCCTGCAGCTCCATCCTAGCATCCCCCCCCTCATCTATCCCATTGAGTGTCTGCTCAGTGAGCAGAAGACTCCTTTCCATATTGTCTATGGATCTCAGTGTTGCCAGCTGCACATTTAGATCCAGGATTTGGGCTTCCAAATGCACAACGTGCTCACATCTCGCACAGCAGTATGCACCCTCGACCGACTGTTCAAGGACTGCATACATGTGGCAAGATGTACACTGGATGGCATTGGCAATAGTGGAGCACATTTCTAATGGGGATTTCACCAGACAGCAAAGATAAGTAAAAATAAATAAAAAGTATTAATAAAATATAACAGCAATTCAGTAATTCCTCCCTTGGAAACTCCCTGAATCCAAAGTCACTGAATCTCAAGTCACACTTACCACCGTTCGCACTTGCGCACCGGTCACACTCAGCTCGCTCACACTCGCTGAAGCAGAAGATTTAAAGAGAGATTTTTTTTTTCTCCTTCAACAGCAAATCACCCTGCTGCTCAAATGCACTTCCAAAAAGGTGCACCAGTCCCTCCTGCAGGAAAATAACCCCACATCAAGATGCTGCCATCCTCGTGTTTCCCAGTTGGAATGGTGTTCTTGGACTTTCAAGCTTTTGCTTTTTTCCTCCAAATGTAACGATGATCATTATGCCCAATAAGTTCAATTTTTGTTTCATCAGACCACAGGACATGTTTTCAAAAATTATGGTCTTTGTTCCTGTGTGCATTTGCAAACATTAATCAGGCTTTTTTTATATTTCTTTTGGAGTAATGCCTTCTTCCTGGCAGAGTGACCTTTCAATCCATGTTGATACAGTACTCATTTCAATGTGGATAGTGACACAATTTTACCAGCTTGCATCAATATCTTCACAAGGTCTTCTGCTTTTGTCCTTGGGTTGATATGTCGGACCAAAGCACGTTCATCTCTGGGACACAGAACCCATCTCCTTCCTGAGTGATATGATGGCTGGACATTCCCATCTTGTTTGTACTTACGTATAATTGTTTGTACAGATGAACGAGGCACCTTCAAGTAGTTTGAAATTGTACCAAAGGTTGAGCCAGATTTGTGCAAGTCCACGATATCTTGGCTGATTTCTTTAGACTTTTCCATGATGCTACACAAAGAAGCAGTGTGCTTCAGATGTGTATTAAAATACATCCACAGGCGTGTTTCTTATTAACTCAGATGTTGCCAAAAAATCAGAAGCTTCCAAACACATGACATCATCATATGGGCAGCACAGAATTGTTTAAAGGCATAGTAATATTAGTGTATGTAAACTTTTGAATTTACAGTAATACAAATGCCTTAAAGCATGCTTTCTATCATTATTCTGGCATTTTGCAAATTTTAATAATTTTGGTAATCCTAATTGACCTAAAGCGGGAAAGGTTTATTCAGATTTCATGTCAGATATTGAGAAAAACATGCATAAGTGTCTTTTTATTCAGTGTATGTAAACTTTCAACTGTAAATGATAGGACAAAAATGTGTACATTTTAACTTCCTTCATTACACTCAGATCCTGCGGAAGCTTTGTTAGATATTGAAGACAGCAGAAAATCTGCTGACACTTTTGTTGTGTGAGATAAACAGTTTCGACAAGATTAGTTTTTCAAAATGAGAACTCAGGATTTTTTCAATAAAATGGTCACATCTATTACATGCACAGAGCTGGAGGCAGGACCTGAAGCTTTCTTAGAAGGGTCAGAGAAATTAAAATCAAATGAAAGTCTTATTTTTTTCCACATGACGTTTTATATCTGTCAGTAGAAACTGAAGGCTTTGGAAGGAATGCAGTGAAATATTTATAAGATGCTGTATACATAGCAATGCCCTCAAAACATTACTTTTGTGTATAGTTAAATAACATTAAACTGATATAGTTATTAACTGCTTAAAGGGTACTTACAACCTCTTCTGAAACTTCATGAGGTAAAAGAGAACCAAAACACAACCCTTTCTGAAACATATATAATTAAGAAACTAAAAACAAATTATCTAATTTAGTTATTAAAGCTATGTTTTTTAGGAGAGGGAGGCAGAAGTTAGATACCATTAGGATCAACATTGTCTCCCTATTTTGACTTGATGTGTAAGACTTCCTGCCTCTGAGCTGAGAGATTTTACTTTATTTAACGTAGTTGACTGTGTGCAGCATGTAAACACAGGAGAGATCTGTGCTGCTTTATTCATACTAATTGAAGCCATATATGAAGCAGTGTAAGATAGGTTCATGCATATGATGTATTTCTCAGAAGAAATATGTCATGTTTAAAAGGGTTTCTCCAGGAATAGAAAAAAATAGATACATTTACTTAGCAAATAACAATTGTTTTGTTTAGGGAGCTATGCACTATGTATTGAAATCGTTGCTATCTCATTACTATAGCAGAAACCTTTTCTAGAATATAAGTGCCTGTGATGATGTGCTGCTCAACTGCTGTGATCTGGATATAGCATGACAGCGTGTGGTATAGGTTATTTGAAGGTCACATCAGCCACTCTTCTGCGTGGTCAACAGCAGAGTGAGAAACCTCTACTTTCCTCAGCACCTCTGGCACAGTATTAGATTTGATAGACAGGGTGTACAGCAGTGTGAGCAGCCTCTTCTCACCTCAGCACCACTCCAGTATTAGATTAAACATACATTGTGAATAGCAGTGTGAGCAGCCTATTTGTTCTTCAGCACAATTGGTGTCTTCAGAATTAGATCAGGTAGACAATGTGGACAGCAGTATGAGAAGCCTCTTCTTACCTCAACACTCCTAGTATTTCCAGTATTACTTCAAATAAACAGGGTGGACAGCAGTGTAAGCAGCATCTCCTTAACTCAGCCCAGTGATATCTCCAGTATTAGATCAAAAATTCATGATGGACAGCAGTATGAGCAGCCTCTTCTTACCTCAGCGCTCGTAATATCTCCAGTATTACTTCATATACAGAGGGCAGACAGCAGTGTGAGCAGCCTCTTCATTCCTCAGCACATTTGGTATCTCCTGACTTAGATCAGATAGACAGGGTGGACAGAAGTGTGAGCAGCCTCTTCTTACCTCAGCACTCGTAGTATCTCCAGTATTACTTCATATACAGAGGGCAGACAGCAGTGTGAGCAGCCTCTTCATTCCTCAGCAAATTTGGTGTCTCCTGACTTAGATCAGATAGACAGGGTGGACAGCAGTGTGAGCAGCCTCTTCTTACCTCAGCACCCCTGGTATCTCTAGTATTAAATCAGAATATATACAGTACAGACCAAAAGTTTGGACACACCTTCTCATTCAACGATTTTTCTGTCTTTTCACGACTATGAAAATCGTAGAATCACACTGAAGGCATCAAAACTATGAATTAACACATGTGGAATTATACATTACACTTTACAAAAAAGGATGAAACAACTGAAAATATGTCTTATATTCTAGGTTCTTCAAAGTTGCCACCTTTTGCTTTGATTACTGCTTTGCACGCAGAAAAGGTGAACGGATGGACACTACATGCCTGGTTCCCACCGTGAAGCATGGAGGAGGAGGTGTGATGGTGTGGGGGTGCTTTGCTGGTGACACTGTTGGGGATTTATTCAGAATTGAAGGCTTACTGAAGCAGCATGGCTACCACAGCATTTTGCAGCGGCATGCTATTCCATCCGGTTTGCGTTTAGTTGGACCATCATTTATTTTTCAACAGGACAATGACCCCAAACACACCTCCAGGCTGTGTAAGGGCTATTTGACCAAGAAGGAGAGTGATGGGGTGCTACGCCAGATGACCTGGCCTCCACAGTCACCAGACCTGAACCCAATCGAGATGGTTTGGAGTGAGCTGGACCACTCACCGCTTCGATTTTTAATAAATCCCCAACAATGTCACCAGCAAAGCACCCCCACACCATCACACCACCTCCTCCATACTTCACGGTGGGAACCAGGCATATAGAGTCCATCCATTCACCTTTTCTGCATGCAAAGCAGTAATCAAAGCAAAAGGTGGCTACTTTGAAGAACCTAGAATATAAGACATATTTTCAGTTGTTTCACACTTTTTTGTAAAGTGTAATGTATAATTCCACATGTGTTAATTCATAGTTTTGATGCCTTCAGTGTGATTCTACAATTTTCATAGTCATGAAAATACAGAAAAATCTTTGAATGAGAAGGTGTGTCCAAACTTTTGGTCTGTACTGTAAATAGGGCACATCTTCCTCTATATGAAGGGAGGAGTGGAGCTTTCTAATGCATGTCCTCAGAAGCACCATTCCTATTATTATTTTAGGACAGGATTCTGTCAGTGTAACAATATGGCAAAACACTTACAGTATTTTTCGGACCATAAGACGCACTTTTTTTCCTCCAAAATTTTTGGGGAAAATGGGGGTGCGTCTTATGGTCGCAATACACTTACAAATAACCGTTGGTGGCAGCGGCGGCGGTCTCGATGCAGCCTCCCTTCCCAGGCTGGTGCGGCTGTGGCGGTGCGGTGGGGATCTGTAGTGTGGTGGTTGCGGGCTTTGTGCTCCGGGGCAGTGGCAGCGGCTCTCTGTGCTGTGTGTGGGGGCTCCGCCAGCATTTCATCAAAGCCCGGAGGCCCCCGCTCCTCCGTTAATGCGATGCTGCGGTGGCCTCAGGAACATGGCCGCCTGCAAGATGGCCGTCTGGCCAACGCATGCTCAGATGCAAATCTCGGCAACGAGATCTCGTCGCGAGATCTCGGCAACGAGATCTGTTATGATTTGGTAGCTGAGGAGAGCAAGCAAAAAAGGAAATACAGACACAGACAGAAAATAATAAATAACCTTAATGAAAAACATACCCAATTATCAGTTAGTACTCAATTAATATAGCCAAATAATGGGCATAATGCATGGATATAAATATGTGGACAATCGCTGAATTAATATTAACATAGGAGAACAAAAACGATCAAAACGTCCAAAGGTGAGATACAAAATATTTTATTAATCATGAATATATAAAAAAGCAGGGAAACATAAGTGACAAAGTCTCATGCCAATAAGCACTGATGGGATAACAGGACACACATAGGTGAACAGCTGGTCAGTTGGAAAAATTACTAATAAATGCAAAATATCATGTATGTAGATGGTGACCAGCACAGTCATGAAGATGTTAATATCACTGCAAAATTGCATGTAGCAGTCAAAATGTCCCAGAATGGAAATATTAACTCCATGTTTGTGAATAAAAATTATTTACTTCAAAATAAGATGGAGTATGAAGGACAAAAAATACTACCCAAACAAATGGAACATCACAGAATTGTAACTGAATCCATAAAGTAGCGGTATAACCTGTTTGAGATAGAAGACTGACACCAAGTGCGTCCACCCCGACGCGCGTTTCGGCTACTGTGCCTTCATCAAGGGGTGAAAGGGAAGTGAGAGTGAGGGGTATAAAAACAGCCTGCCACCAATCACGTATGAGCTACACATCTGTTCCCTAATGGTAACCAGGTAATGATATCACTTAAAAATCAGCAAAAACAAACATGTCATAGTCCTAATAATTGTCTAAATGCCCGAATCAATAGATGAAAATAGCTACCGCTTGAAATAATTCCACTGCTCAAAGTTGCGATGCATGTTATCAGAGGTATAGAATCGTCATAAGAGCGCGCTGTGAGAGGCCTCTGATGACGCGCTCGTCACCACGACAACCGAGGATGCCCGGCGGCGTCGGCATCATGTGCCAGATGACGTCACATCACGTGACCGGTCACCATGACACAGAGAGACGCCGAGGACCGCCGGACATGCTAGAGTCGCGGCGAAGAGCGCGTGCCGGCCGTAGGTATGACGAAACTGTGATGGTATAAGAAATGAGTATATATACAACATTTATATATTTAAAGTAGATGAAACGTCAACTTGGAAGCAGTAGAAGATAACAAGCTAAATATACCAACGATAATAACAGCAATGGAAAGGAAACATGTATATAACATGGAACAACTGCATTGAAAATGAAAATAATATAAAATGAAATTAATATAACAAACAAATATGATGTGGGGCATAGGTAATGACGATGGATGATTTGCTGATAGAAGTGGATGGTTAGCTCAATGAAATCAAGATGTCATAGCCTTGGTTAAACATTCTCCAAGGGTGGTAACATGAAGGTGGAAGAGAGCTAGAAAGGATAAAACACATAAAAAATTAAAATCAACCCACATATGCTTAAACCAAAAGATCAGTCATAACCATGAGAAATATTATAAAAAAGAAGCAAAGCTTAAAGTTTCATTGAGACCCTTAGGATGGACTGTATCCAGAACCCAGATCCATCTGGTTTCTTTTTGAGACAATTTCTGGCTGAGATTGCCACCACGAATACCAGGAATTAACATGTCAATGCCCTTTACTCTAAGTAGAGAACTGTCACAATTATGATGTGATTTGAAGTGACGAGGTAGAGTCCTAAGTGTGGATGGATCCTCTTGGCCGGCCGCCGCCTGAATGCCCGAAACATGTTCGCGCGTGCGCACCTTTAATTGACGAGTTGTCATGCCAATGTAAATAAGCTTGCAGGGACATGTGGCAAAGTATATCACATACCGGGAATTACATGAAATATTTTTTCGAATCTCATAAGTCCTTGTTCCTGCAGAGTTAGAAAAGGTGGCACTGCGGTCAATGTTAGGGCAGGCGACGCACCGTCCACACGGAAAACATCCACACCTAGGACGTCCAGCCTGAAAAATGACATGGTCTGTCTCCACATGGTAATGACTATGTACTAATTGGTCTTTAAGATTCAAGGATCGTCTGAATGTGATACTGGGTCTATCAGAAACAATTCGATTAAGTATGGGGTCCGTCTGGAGGATAGGCCATGCCTTTTGAAGACATTTCCTCATACGAGTGGACTGAGAATGGAAGCCCGTTATGAATCTAACAGTCGTAGAAGGATTAGTTGGTTTCACTCTGTTATATAATAGAGAGTGGCGGGTAGAATGTTTGGCCCGGTTGTAGGCCCTTTTTAAGACCCGTCTGCTATAACCTCTATCTTTAAATCGTTGAAATAATTCGTGAGCCTCATTTTCAAATTCTTGATCACTCGAACAAATCCTACGAATACGCAAGAATTGTCCTGTTGGAATTGAGTTGATCAAAGGTTTGGGATGGGCAGAGGTAGCATGCAAGAGCATATTGGTGGAAGTTTCTTTTCTATGAACACCAGTCTGTAAGACATCATTGATGTCTCTTGTTACTGTAACATCAAGGAAGTCAATCTTATTGACGTCAGAATTGGACGTGATGAGAATATTTTTATCATTATGATTAATATCAGACAAAAAGTTATTCAAGGAAATCAAATCGCCCTGCCAGATCAAAAATATGTCATCAATGTACCGCACCCAAAAGGGGATGCGGTCCATTGATGACATACGATCCAGCAAGGAAAGGTCCCTCTCCCACAGCCCCAGGAACAGGTTGGCGTAGGATGGGGCAAAGGAGGCTCCCATGGCTGTACCCTGGAGCTGCAGGTAGAAGGACCCTTTAAAAGTAAAAAAATTATGTGTCAAAGAGAATTCCAAGAGCTCTAAGACAAGTTGGATAATATCCTCAGGTAAATTTGACATGTCCAAGAAGTATTTAGTAGCAGAGATGCCATCTGAATGTTTGATATTGGTATAAAGGGATTCAACATCCCCAGTTACCAATAATGTGTTGGAACCAACATGGAGACCATCAACTCGTCTCAGAAACTCCCCTGTGTCTACAAGAAAGGAAGGAAGACTTTCGACCAAGGGTTGTAGTTTCGAATCTATCCAAAGATTAACTTTTTCCAAATAGTTGCCAGAACCAGAGATGATTGGACGTCCTGGGGGCGTGTCCATATTCTTATGTACCTTAGGTAGGAGATACAGAGTGGAAATCGTCGGTTCCTGAATTTGAAGAGCTGAGGCAAGGTCTTTGGTAATGACCCCATTGCGGACAGCGGTTTGAAGAATTCTCACCAGCTGTTCCTTAAATGATGAAAGTGGGTTATACGTCAGCCGTTTGTAACAAGTTTTGTTGTTTAATTGTCTATAGGCTTCCTTTTCATAAAGGGTTTTAGGCCAGATGACAATATTGCCCCCTTTATCCGCTGGCTTCAGCACTATATCAGGTAACGCCCGCAGGACGTCCAATCTCCTACGATCCTCTTTGGTTAAGTTATCTCTGTGAATTTTATTGGGGATATTCATGAAATCCCTGGTCACGACCTGCACAAAGAGATCAATCGGAGCGCATGTGGCAAGAGGAGGAAACTTTTTAGATTTTGCCCTAATAGCCATAGGGATCTTACCTCCCTCTCCTAGCTGATGCTCAGATGATAAATCTTCCAAGTCTTGTAGGGCTATCTGTTCTTCTTCTGTAGGGAATAAATCATTGAGTTGAGGATCAAAAAAATGTCTTTTAAATAATAAGGATCTAGCAAACAGATTCAGATCCTTAATAGCTGTAAATTTATCAAAGCTGGATTCAGGGCAAAATGAAAGTCCCTTACTTAGTAATCGATAATCAGTTTCAGATAGTATATGTGAACTTAAATTAATTACCTTGTTGGTTTTTTTCGGATCAGGTGATGTATAATGCATTCTCTTATAAGGATGGAAGTTGGCATCTCTCATCCGTTTAGACCTTTGTCCTGATCGTGTCGTCATGGAGGAGACAGACCATTCAGATGAATCACTAATGTTGGAAAGTGAACTCATAGACGGGGCTCCTGACAACTTGGCGGTCTGAGCGTTAGATTTCCGCCAGAGATATACATTCTTATTAGAATAGTCTCTCATGTCTCGTTGGAATTTGGATGTTTGGTAGCTGAGGAGAGCAAGCAAAAAAAGGAAATACAGACACAGACAGAAAATAGTATGAGCAAACGTTGGGGCCCAAACTTCCTAAATAGAAAAGGATAAAAAGGACACTTACTGCAATCCCAAAAAATCCTGAAAAGTACCAACTCTACTAATTACAAAAACACCTGAGATCACAAGACCTCTACCACCTAAATTAGTTCTCTGGTGTAACAAAAACTAAACAGCAGCCACTGAAAAAACTGGAAAAGGCAAATGAACAAACAACAGTGGCTGAACTAAACTGAAAGGAGCACAAGCCCCCGGAGGGGACCCGGAAGACCCCCACAGAAGTGCAGGAAAAAATGCAAAAAGCAAGCACAAAAAACAAAAAGAAGAAAATGTCTTATCTGTTAGCAGAAGTTGCAGGCACGAAACAGCAAGCTACAAAGTGAACAGGAATCAAAGATGAGACCAGAACAATTGATCACCGGCAACCCTGATGGGAGAGAACCTCCCTTATATAAGACCAGTCAGTAACACCTGATCGCCAATCTTCACAATCTTCATTGGATAGTTCAGTACTGTTTGTAACCACCAGAGGGAGCTTCTGCTCAGAATTAATTTCTAGAAATTCACAACAGAGATCTCGTCCCAAGATCTGAATCTGAGCATGCGTTGGCCCGGCGGCCATCTTGCCGGCAGCCATGTTCCCGGAGGCCACCGCAGCATCGCATTAACGGAGGAGCGGGGGCCTCCGGGCTTTGATGAAATGCCGGCGGAGCCCCCACACATAGCACAGAGAGCCGCTGCCACTGCCCCGGAGCACAATGCCCCAGAGCACAGAGCCCCTTGCCCCGGAGCACAAAGTCCCCTCCTGCAGAGTACAGAGCCCCCAGCAACAGGGGCACAAAGTCCCCTCCTGCGGAGCACAGAGCCCCTGCCCCAGGGGCACAAAGCCCCCTCCTATGGAGCACAGAGCCCCCTGCCCCAGGGCACAATGCCCCCACCTGCGGAGCACAGAGCCCCCTGCCCCAGGGGCACAAAGCCCCCTCCTGCGGAGCACAGAGCCCCCTGCCCCAGGGGCACAAATCCCCCTCCTGCGGAGCACAGAGCCCCTGCCCAGGAGCACAATGCCCCTGCCCTGGAGCACAGAGCCCCCTGCCCCAGGGGCACAAAGCCCCCTGCTGCGGAGCACAGAGCCCCTGCCACTACACCAGCCTGGCCGACCAAATAACCACTGTGACCAATCATCCACCTGTGCTGATCCCTTCACAGGTAAGCTGAATTCGGACTGTAAGACGGACCCCATTTGACACTTTATTTTTTTTCCCCTATTTTCCTTCTGAAAATTTGGGGTGCGTTTTATGGTCAGGTGCGTCTTATAGTCAGAACAATACGGCAATTTTCTATAGCGACTAGCTCCCTAGACAAAATGGGTGTTATTTACTAATTAAATGTAATTAGAATTTTTTTTGCAATGACATATTTTGTATTTCTTTATTTTTCTTCTATTCTGGGAAAACCACTCAAAGACCATTATTGTGTATAAATTGGCAAAATGCCTTATAGAGAATCTGTAACTTTTTTTGCACTTTATTTGAGAGCAGCTTGGACAGAGACCCTGATTTTAGCCATGTGTCAATTACTGGGCTGAGTGTTGTAATTTTTTCTTTTAATAAAATCCTTGATATAGCTTCTGCAGATCTACCTGGCTATAAAAATCTCTTGACCTGTTTCCTAGTTAGGAAACAATTTAAAATATACGAGTAAAGCCATGCAATAGTAGAAAGAAAACCATGGGCTTATGAGCAAAGAAAAAATCATATTACCAACTTTTTTTGACAATTGTACTAAAGTAGTTGTTTTATGAATCCCTTTTTCAACATTCAAGTGATTGAGGAGAGCGTATAGACATGGGGTTGTCTTCATGACACAAACCCTTAGGCTAGGTTCACATAGCGTTAATGCAGTCTGTTCAACACATAGCGTTGACGGACTGCATTAAAGCCAGTGTCATTTTGTGATCGCGTTATGCGATCAAGCAAGCGCAGCGTCTCTATTCTGAGGTAGCAGTGACGGACCCTGAACGCTGCAGACCGCGTCCGAGGTCCGTCACAGAATAACGGCACATCGCTAGCGCATGCCGATTTCGGCATGCGTTAGGATGCACTATTGCTATTGCGGGCAATGGCGGCGTTAACGCACCGTTACATAGCGTTTGTGCCGCTATGTGACGGATGCCGTCAGCGCATTGCCTGCAACACAATGTGAACCCGGCCTTAAAGGGAACCTGTCAGCAGGATTGTGCACAGTAACCTACAGACAGTGTCAGGTCGGCGCCGTTATACTGATTACAATGATACCTGGTGATGAAATCCGTCTTGTGGTTGTTGTTTAATCTTTATTTTCAGTTTTGAGTTAATGATATGCTTTGTGCTTCGATGTGGCCTGTGAGGGGTCTTCATGTGGTGCTCTGATTAGGTATTCATAATGTAGACTGCTGACAGGTCACTGATCCCTCGCTGACCGCCCCCTAGTTTGCATAATGAACATATGCACACACTGAAAAAAAAACTTTCTGCTGGCAGGTGTCAGCCGAGGCACCTGCACTGCAGCATAATCGCATATTTAATGTACAGTTAATAAATGTGCTTTATGTTTTGATGAGGACTATAAGAAATAATAAATTTTAAAATGGCGCTCACTGTGCCTGCGCAGTAGCAGCTATCGCTGTAGATAGAGGTAATCTGATGGCTGATAATGTGCAAGATCGGGCGGCGCCATCTTGCTAGAGAAGAAAATAAAATGTCCTCCTCCAAGTTGGTGCTGGCCACGCCTGCACATTATCAGCTTTCGGTTCACCTCTATATACACCGATAGCTACTGCTGTGCAGAGGCAGCAGGCGCCATTTTCAAATGGATTTTTTTATACTCAGGATAACGTCAAGCACATTTATTAACTGCACATCAAATCTCATCTGACACCTGCCTGCAGAAGGTTTTTTTTTTAAGTATGTGCATATACTCATCATGCAAACTAGGGGGCAGGTCAGTGAGGGATCAGTGACCAGTCAGAAGCCATACACCTGAATACCTAATCAGGGCACCACATGATTTTTGGCGGATCCGTTTTTTTCAAATAGACTTGCATTGTGACGGATTTTGATGGATGGTCGTCCGTTAGGTCCGTTTTTTGACGGATCCGCCAAAAAATTGGTGTCCGTCATTTCAAAAACGTCCAAGCAACGTCTTTTTGACCGCCAAAATGGCGCCGCATCCGCCATTTTTTACAATGGTCGCCTATGGGCGCGGATCGGCAGCATCCGTTTTTGACGGAATCCGCCTGCGGATCCGTCGCCTCTATTGAAACCATACAAAATGCAGAAACCAGTGTCGGGGTGTTCTCTCTCTCTCTCTCTCTCTCTCTCCTCTCTCTCTCTCTCACCATTCTGCATCCGTTTTTCTTTTCTGACGGATCCGCCATTTTCACGGATGGCGGACGTCACACAACGGAAGTGTGAAAGAAGCCTTACTGAGAACTGAAAATAAAGATTACACAACCACAAGAGGATTTCATCAACCAAGGTATCATTTGATCAGTATAATGGCGCCGACCTGACACTTTAATGGGAGAAAAGGTGTTCTTCTAATGTTTTATTTAAAAAAAAAAAACATCCTTAGGGGACTAGAACATACGATCATCTCATTGCTTGTACTATATACAGGAATACCATAGTATTGGTTTCAACAGAAGTTTGTGATGGCAGACATGAGGTCTTCAGCAGACCACTAACTGCCAAAGAAACCCATCAGTGCCTCGTGACGACGAGGGATGACAACCAATGGATGCATAGAATGACGTGCCCCCTAGATTGAGCTGTTAGAGGCAGATATTGGCTACGACAAACAGGCATTATCTGCCAAGTATTGTGCGTTCTTAGCCCATGAACCCGCTTCACACACCCACTCCCGACTTGTGCCGTACATGTACGGCGGATGTCATAAAGGAGTTACAAATAATTATTTCCCATTAGAAAACTACTGTGATCTTCCAGATAAATGTCAATAGATATATAATAAAGAATAATACAATTTCTAACTGCAGGAAATGTATATACTGTATATTTACTCATATTTAACACTTTAATTTATATGTTACTCTTTATGGGATTTGTTTCCTTTTTCAATCAGAACAGATAATTATACAGCATATTAAAAATGGCTGATTCAAGTCATGTCGTCTTCATTTAATTCACCAATAGACCGCGTGCGTTATGCCTCCAAATTCATGTAAACCTATTATAAGTCAACTACATTCACATATACATGTTAAATTTGTCCTATATGAAGATTTAAGTCTGCTGCAGGCTTTGGTGGTACATTGAAAAGGTTCAATTCCAGGAGGACTTTAGAAAGGAGCAGTGGAACATCCAACTTGTGACAATGGAATCCTCTCAATTAGAAAAAGCACATGCTAGGTATACTGGCTTGTTCTTCAATAAATCCATTTTATCTGTCAAACCATGCTGTGAAACGTTATGACTTACAATATTGCCTTATTCTCGTCTAGAGCAAAATTGGTGAATTTATTCTGTAATTCATTGGTTCCTTTCATCAGGAAAGTGGAAATCTGCAGCACAGGAACAGTTGCCATTAAACCACCCCTAGGAGCGAATATTAAAAAAAGAAAAGTCTCCTTCATGCCGGTTGTTTGCATGTGATCTGTCCTCATGCTCAATATATGCACACTGTGCTATATTATGAAATAGAAATCCAATTTTTTTTTTACAGGAATCAAATATAAAATAGAATTTGACTGATTTATTTAGAGAGGTTGGGTCTTCAGTTTATATGTACTATCTATAAGGGCATATAGAATTTGCTGCTGTATGGTTTCAATGCCCAGTTTAAGCTCCTTTAAAAGCTGCTTTCAACTGCTGCTCAGCAAGATTGAGCCACTACAGTCAAATAATCTGTGTACAGGACTTTCCCTGTATGGGGCTCTCTGTGCCTTTTGTCTGCACAGAAAGGGAAAATCCCATAAGCAGAATTTTTTAATGCAATGCACGGATCTTACTGAGCAGCAGTTAAAAGGATCTTCTAAATTAGCTTGAATATGGGATTGAAATAGCACTACAGAGTACAATTTTGGAGAGAAGGAGGTAAAATAAGGTAATGAGATGTATTACAAAACTTCTTAACTTTACAAAGGCTGATGTAATAGTTATGTATATAATCTGAAGGTGGAGCATTATGTGCAGTGAATGCTGCAGCTGGACCCAGGCAGTCTTACAACTGCAGACATTAGTGCTTCTTTTACTGGAGTGCTTTGGATTACACTTACCAGCAGCATTTGCTCCTCTTTGCAACCTAAAAAAGTAGGCGTTGCGAAGATAAAAACTGATTTGCCAAGGAAGCAGAAATAAACGGGAAAAGTCACAGGGTCAGGAGAAAGGGATTCTCCATTACAGATTGCTGAGATTCACAACTATGGAATAAAGCTCCATCACTTCTACAGAAGCAGATTCTCAAGAGTTATTCATAGAATTCTCAGAGGAGGTCATGCCTTACACTCCATTTGTGTCAATGCATCTGAATGCTGGATCCATGTCTACAACATTGCAAATATCTCTGCAACAGAGAGGTAAAATGAAAAAAAAAAGTTTTATTCTATTTTGCATCTGCTATAACATCCTGGGTCCAGCTCAATATGAAAATGTTGACGAAAGGTCTTCTTTATGGGGAAAAAGAAGTGTTTCAGCCCAGCGTATAGCCCTTTCCTAACTGCTAAAGATGCACTTGTGTCATATTTTGTGCTTTTGTTTCTGTCTGTACAACCCATGTCACTCCACTGATCAATTCCTAGCCATATTTTAATTCAGCATTTAGCACCCTTAAAATAAACTTTTTAAGTTGTGTCAATGTCATTTCTTATGAGTGTGTACTGACACTGAGCAGAGGTTTCCCAAATCAGGGAGAGGAAGATCTTTCTGCATACCTACAGATCCCTCAGCAAGACTGAATTGGAGCCAAAGTGAGTTGAGAACTAAAACACAACCTGATCTTCTGAGTGTTGTTGTCTTATCTACACATGGTTTCTAACATATGTACCTTCCTATTTAGCTCTAACTTTTATGATTTTTACCAAGGGGGCAGTTCTCATAGTGTAATTATGCAGATCAGCCTAAAAACACACCCCAGAGGATCATGCAGGGCACGCGTCCTTTGTAAGGACCATAATAATTAGCATAAAATGAGAAGGTCTACATCTTTGGAGCTATATGGAAGTTAAGAGAAAAATAACTGAATACTCAAAGAAGCAGCAGGAATAAAATAGAAAAAACGGACTACTTCTGAGCTGATGACATGTCCAAGGTAAGTACACATACCATGCAGGATGTCAGCTCCCTGCTGATTTAAATCCTAGAAGGTTATGTCTTATTGGTTGCTGCATTGTGCCCGTGACAGATGAAAATATTTGGTTCTGACAAACATATATTGGTTCCTCCAGCATCCAAAGAAAAGTTAAAAAACAGTTTCTATTTATTTCCAACATCTCAAAAAATATTTTAAGGTGTGCAAAACCAGATTTATCCATTTTAAAACTGTCAACGTTTAGAGACAATTTTCTTTTTTTACTTGAATGCATGTATTGAGGGCTAAAAAATCTAAAACATTTTGCAATTTGGTTTCATTAAATATTTTACACTATTTGTATTCTGTAGTGTCTGTGTTGCACTGTCTATTGCTGCCTGCAGAATGAGTTAAAGGGAATCTGTCAGCAGGTTTTTGCTACCTCATATGAGAGCAGCATGATGTAGGGATGGAGCAGCTAAATCCAACAATGTATCACTTAGATTACTGGGTGCAGCCGTTCTCACACAATCAGAGTCCATAGATGTAACATAAAGCAGAGCTGAGAAAGCTAATCCTGCCCACACCAGACTCTCCATGTACAAAGTTCATAGTCAGTGAGCTGTTTATTTGCTGAACTAGCCTGACAATGTTAATCTCTTAGTGATATAACCATCACATTTAGTATACACCAGCACACACTTTTACAAATGACACATCCCTGAATTCTATGTCTCAGCCTCTATCTCCTGTTGTCTTCAGAGTGAGCTTGTTCTGATAGTCCAATTTTGTAATTATTTTATCAACCTTTTTTTTAACTCCCCTCATCTGATTTATTATCACAGACCCCATTAAAGCTGTATGTGCTGGGGAACAAAGAATCTGTAAAAGTTAAAGATGCAATACTTTTCAATTAAACAAATTGTAGCAATGATTTTTAGCCAGAAATACATGCATTTAAGTAAAAATAAAAGCAAATGTCCCCAAAGGTAGATGACTCGAGAGTATAAAAAGCATACTGCACTTCTGCTATTTGTACTATTTAATTGTACATTTTGTTTCAGTAGCAGAACACATGCAAACAAAAACAAAAGATAGGGCAAGATACACGATGAGGCAAATGGTAACCACTGATGACGTTCGCTTGGCCTTAAGGTTTCATATATGTACAGTCTCATTTAGAGATTGTAAAATTAAAAATACCAAGAGAAAGCAACGTGCCGAATCTTATCAGTTATGGGAACTTGCCAAATCTCTGGTGCATGAACAGTTTTGTTATTGGCTCTAATGGACCAATCATGATCAGAAGGAATGTATTTTATTTGACTACTGTCATGACCCCCTTGATAACAGACCTCCGTATTACATCAGTCTATAGTATGCTTTCCTAAGTAGGAACCAAAATACTTAAAAAAAAATCTACATATATTATTTTCATCCTTTTGATGAACCTACTACACCAAAACTTATGATAGAGAAGTCAGGCAGCCCGGTCACCTACCCCTCCCTTGTAAAATCTCAGATGAATGATACCATCTGCCAGCAACAACCATAAAGCCTGAATCCACAGTAGAAGCGTAAGAAATCTTATTATAGAAAGGCATTCATGAAGGAACGCTTTGAGATCTCATTCCGCACAAACCAGCTTGAAAAGTGTATTTCCGATTCTTTAGCTACAATGCTCATTAGCGCTCATTTTGTAGTCTTTCTTTTGCTAATCACAAAAGCGCTCATTACGTGGAGACAAGTGGTTTCAACTTTTCAATACGAAAATTGTTGCCTTGTGAAAAAATTATTGATGTGAATGTGACTGCTGAGTCAAATAAGAAATTTAAAAGTGTAAATCCTTAGGGATGCAAAAAAAAGTGTTATAATCTTAGGATGTTTTTCAGGTGCAGGCAACATGAGCGAGTAGGTGATCAGGTATAGGCAGTGGAGGAATGATTTCAGTCAAATACAACTCCAAGACAACAATCATGATACTTGTGTATTAAGGTGGTACCACCCACCAAAATGGCAACATCGGGTATTTTGAAAAGAAAGTAGAGTGCATTTTCATGTAATTAAAATGCTTTAGCTAGACAGCATGACAAAAAGCAAGTTTCCAACTGGCTTGTTTTTCCTATCTGCTGTAATTCTCCTGCAATCATAGCTTTTATCTTACATAGTGTAGAGTTTGATTTCAAACAGCTTGGCTGACGGAGCTTGGTCAGTATGTGCAGTAGTAGTTACATGCAAGTTTCCAGAGCAGTTCTAAATATGGCTCTCAGTTTCTTGTGCCATGTGCTTGTGCAAAATCCCTGTTACCTCTATATGTAGACCTCCTTGATAACAGACCTCAGTATTACATCAATCTATACTGACAGACTGTTAATGTGTAGTAGCAGAATGAAGCTACTAACCAGAATTGCCACTCAAAGAGGAAAGGCGATTCGTCCGTAGCCAAATATATTTTGATAGATCTTTGAAAGACACAAGCTGTAGCATAATAAGCTCTAGCATATCCTTCAGCTATCTATTTTTGAAGATGTAACATGTGTAGCTTTATATTCAAATAGATTTTATGAAAAATTTGCTAAGATGATAAATGGAGTAAGATTTATCTGTTAGATAATCCTATATTGGGATGAACTCCATGAACATGGTGAACAAAAACTTCAGCCTTGAAAAGGATTGGTGATACCTAAAAAGGTGATGTGGATGGTGGTCCTAAAAAGTGGACATAAGGTGTGGCATGGGGCCACAAACACTCTCTTGTATTTTTATGGGAATAATAAAAGTTTACAGCAATTTGTCAACAGTAAAACATATTGTGCAGTGACAAAATAAAATTCTAGCATATAAGGCAAGCCCAATTTTTTGCCAATATTTTCAACATATTACCCAGATGGGATGTCATAAGTGTTAGGCTAAGTTTGTGATAAAATAAAATTTTAGCATATAATGAAAGCCCAATGTTTTGCCAATATTTTCTACATATGCCCCAGATGAGATAGATAAGTATTAGGCTCACTTTGTGAGATGGATCCACTAAGCCAAAGGTCAGAGTGTACACAAACCAAGGACAATGTTAGAGCAGTGAGGACCAGGACAACAGGCAATGCTGTGCAAGGAGGTGACAGAGTCCATCATGTGTCCTCCCTCTTTGGACACTGGTGTGAACGCTTTAGATCTGACTTCTGAGTTTGGGCTCCCTCTGGTGGCTGCTGATAGTAATGAAGCTGCTTTGGCTAACAGAGGTCTATCAGCTGGGGACGATTGACAATCAGGGGTTGCTGACTGGGGAGATATAAGTGAGCAACCTTGCTATGATCTTTGCCGGTGATTTGTTGCTTCCTGGTCTCTTTTGGAAGTCAGCTTGCTTCCTGCTTCGTCCTACAACTTTCAGATCAGTTATTTGCTGTTTATTTCTGTGGTATTTGCTTTTTTCTAGCTCAGTTTTCTACCCTTTTGGATTTGTGCAGCCAGGTTCCCCTGCGGAGTCCTGCGCTGGGCTCTGCTTCTCTTTTGCCACTGTTTATGTATTTTCTGTTCTCTGTTATTTCAGCATCCGCGGATTTACTACCAGTGCACACCAGAGTCTGATCTAGCGGGTGAGAGATCGTGTGGTCTCAGTATTTTTTCATATCAGACGGGTTGCAGGTTTTTTTTACAGTTTTCGCCGGATTGCAGACAGTATTCTTTCCTGTTCTGTTCTATATAGACAGTTTGGGCCCCAGCATTTGCTTGTTCTATTTTCTGCCTGTGTTTGTATTTCATCTTGTCTCACCGCCAATATATGTTGGAGGCTACCTATTCCTTTGGGGGCTCTACTCTGGGGCAGTTAGCTTTCCCCTTTTCTCTCTTTAGGCTTAGTTATCTCTCTGGCTGTGTCAAGGCGTCTAGGGCACCGTAGGCACATCCTACGGCTGCTTCTAGTTAAGCTGTCAGTTTAGGGGTCTGCAATCCGCTAGTTACCAACCTCTCTGGGTGTCTGGTTGCCTAGTCTATTTTGGCTACTGTCTTCCTCGGCTACCAAATCATAACAGGACACTGTACACATGTATCACGTGTGGCACCTTGTCATTTACTAATGTTAATGTAATGTTGCTGTATTGTTTCTGTGCTGCAATGTGAATGTATTTGATGTGTGTTATGTATATAAGTAGGGAGACAATAGAAGATAGCATAAGACAATAGTGGGATTAGATCAGTGGGGCATACTAGAGATAGGGAATAGAAGTATTAGCTTAGGCTTAGTCAGCATAGGGGCTTTCCAGATGGGGACGAGTTTACAGTGTAATGTAGTGCAGAGCAATAGGATATAGTGCAGACATTTCCTGGTTAGTGAGCAGAGCTTGGGCAACCTTGTCCAGGGCAAGAAGCAGTGCAGAGAAGATGCAGCAGTGAGAAGAGACAGTATGGTATCCATAGGGGTATAGCTGCTAAGGTAGGTAGGGACCCCAGGCTGAGCGTCACACAGGCGGTCACCAGCTTAGACAGAACCATTCCGAGGAGAATCTGAAGCTTACGACATGGACTAGTGGGCAGCTAAGACGGCGAGCCCGTTACCCTATAACTCGGAACTGGACCAGGGGAATGGCAGAAAGCTGGTGGGCCTAAATGCACGGACGGGACAGGGATCGTCCGAAAGAGCAGTGATTTCTGTAAAGGGACGGGATTGTCTGGAAAAGTCAGTGATTGCTGGAAGCAAGGCAGGGATTGCCAGAAAGAACAGAAGGTGCTGGGAAGGCAGAGAAGAGCAGAGATTGCTAGGAAGACAGGGAAAGCTGGAGAGATGCCACTCTGTGTACACTGTGCTGCATATGTGATGGATACCCTACTGCTAAGTAAAGTTGAACTTATGAAAAAGGACATTGTCTCTGGTATGGGTTGTGGAGCTCGTGGATACGGAGCCGCAGTGACAGAAGCCGAGGGGACTCTGACAACTAATGTGAGTGTCTTGTTTCTCACATTATACACATTGCAGAAGGGACATTACATTTCATCTGTGGGGCGCCAGGGTGTGGGAACACTACAGCTCATTGCCACAACTACCACGCTGGCTGCCTTACAGCTGGATGGCAGGTAATCATTTGGTATAGGACACTCCAGAAGCCACAGGAGAATACAGAGATGATTGCAGCATAATATGAGCAGGTCTGAGGAGAAGTAGATGTATGATGATTTTTTTTAAAATATGCTACACTGTTCCAGTGAATTTTTAATGAGTGTTAATTTTAATCTTTATCAAGGAGCATTGCTCACACAGTTCTCTGGGGGAATGTCTGTGTGCTTCTTTCATTACTGCCATGTAAGCACCACCTCCTTGGAAAAGACTATAAAAATGTGCACTACAAAAAGCCCATATCTCTGGAACTGCATGGCGAATGAAAAAATAAATACAACCCTTCTACTATGTATCATGCCATTCCTCCCTGCCACTGCTTGCCCTGGCTAATCAATCCCTGATCATTTAGTGATCTCTTCTCTACATTTCTATCTCCATTCTTTAATTGCTGTCATGGCCGGTACTGCATTGGGATGTTCTTCTTTGTCCCTTTCTTTATTATAAGCAGATAGGGAGTGATTGCTGTAAGTGCTCACTCTGCAGTCAGTAGCAATGAATTTCTTGAATATTGTAGATTGCTGCAGAATATCAACGATCTCTGCGAATCTTATCCTTGGCAAAACTCTAGCCACTATCGTATGCCACACACAATGGCTAAACCTCATAACACTGCACTTTCCTATACCAGGAATTTGATATTGATGGCCTATCACCAAGATAGTCAACCAATATTAGAGTGGTGGGAGTCCACCATACGCCATAGCTCCGTGCACTGTGTAGCAGTCATTCGCTAGTATTTTCATTATTATGGGCATTGTCCATCCTATAATATGGTGACAGCAGGTACTATATGATATAGTGACAAAATACCATATGTATTTACATTTATAAGCAATTAAATATATACAGTTTCTATGTGTTTATTTCTAGCCAATTATTTTATTGGCTTGTGAAATTGTAAAAGAAAATTTGGATTTATTGAGAAGTTGTTATGATTTCTGATCAAACAAGATGTTTTACAATAGTTTAACATAGTGATCAGAGCTGCCCATAATAACTCTTCACAAAATTGCTGTAATCACTACCGTAAAATTAATAGAGAGCGTTCCATGGGGACATATTCTAATGATGAAATGCAATTGTTAGAGGGAAATCAATATTGTGAGAAGGACGAGAGTCTTCCAAAGATTGCATTCACAGTAGATAAAATGGAGAATCAATATTTGGGAAAATCTATGAGCATGCGAGTCCTCATTTTACATTTACATTACTCATTTAAAGGAGAGGGCAAAAATATCATGGCATTTAATTATAAGGAGCTGTTGCTTATCCTACATGATAGGAAGGTTAATACTGACCAGATATTGTTAATGAACACGGCCAGATTGACACCAGTAAGGAACATTTTAATATTCTTCATTTGATACCAGTTTGCTATTACCACCTCGTTTTACAGTTTCATATCTATTAAGCAAAATCATGTTATAAATGTAAAATTCTAAAACTTTCTAAGATACGTTTTTCCAATCTTCAAAATAAAGTCTTTATGGTATGGATGATAATTGTTTTTAGAGGGACAACCCTTTCAATGACTATTAACGGTCATTGACCTCCAGTATGCAGATGACTGTACCATTTTTGCCCACTCCTGCAGAGTGTAAGGGTTCTTCTTTTAGGCCTAGATGTGGATCAGGAACCCTAAACACCGCATAGGTGGGGACCTTGATGGATGTGTCTGGTTGATTGACTTGTATGCATCTGCAGACCAAACACTGTCAATTTAGGTGACAAGCCAGGACCTAACGGCTAAAGAATGACTGATTGAGGCAGGAGGATTAAAATAAATTTTTTTTTACTGGATGAATGCTATGAGCTCGGTTTCAACAACTTTATTAAATAATGGATTGCAACCGAACCCGAGGTCCGCGATGCAGTTAAAGTCACTGCTGCCGAACACCCCTTGGGTATGGGATAAAACTGACAACAGAAATATAATATTAGATCTCGCCTTTGTTACTTCACACTAGGGGAGATGTAGAATTGGCACTATCTCCGTTAACGCCACTGGAGATGTGCTATCGACTGGCGTAGATGTAGCCCTGTTAATGGCACAGAAGCCACTCACCAGATATTAGGTTTGCACTATGTGCTGCAAGCTGGTATAGATGTAGCCCTGTTGACTGCACAGAAGCTACGTGCCAGCCGCTAGGAAATGCTTACGACTAATGCCAGGCATACGTGCTACCAGCCGGCGTGAGACCGGACTGAGCAACTCTCTGTTCAGCTTGGCAGGCGATGCCCAGGCTACGCGCCCCGCAGTCTGCTCAGGGTGTATAGCTACCCTATATTCGTAGCAAGACTGCGCCACTTTGGCTACAGGTTACGCACCCCGCAGTCTG
>JARQOD010000008.1:76738909-76794467 GCA_033576555.1 Oophaga sylvatica
CAGTGATACGTTGAGCTGCCCCTCCAAAAAATGCCTCCATTCTTCAAAATGCCAATTTAATGGACAACAACTCCCGGTTACCCACATCATAATTCTCTCAGTAGAGGAAAACTTTTTTGAAAAGAAGGCACAGGGTCTTAAGTTAGTTAATGTGGTGGGCCCCTGGGGACAACACAGCCCCCACTCCCACCTCAGAGGCGTCCACCTCTATAATAAATGGTTTAGACAAATCAGGTTAAACGAGTACAGGGGCAGTCATGAAACTGTTTTTTAATGAAGAAAATGCCCCCACAGCTGGAGCTGACCAGTTTTTTAGATCAGCCCCCTTTCGGTGAGGTCAGTGAGGGGTTTGCCCCACTTGAGAAAAACCCTTGATAAATTTTCTATAGTAATTGGCGAAACTCAGAAATCGCTGAAGACCCTTGAGATCTTGGGTTGCACCCAATCCACAATGGCCTGTATCTTCCTAGTACCCATACGAAACCCTCAGAGGACAAAATGACCCTAGAAAAGGACAATTCTTGAGTAAAAAAAGAAACACTTCTCCAGTTTGGCAAAGAGAGAGTTCTCCCTGAGCTTCTGGAGAACCGCACGAAGATGACCCATGTGACTTTGTCTATCAGAAGAATATATGAGTATATCATCAAGTAAACTACCACAAAGCGTCAATAAAGTCTGAAAAAACATGGTTAATGAAATTCTGGATACCGCTGGTGCGTTAGTCAAGCCGAACGGCATGACCAAATTTTCAAATAGACCTTCAGAGGTGAGAAACGCAGTTTTCCCACTCATCCCACTCCCGCATACGGATGAGATTGTATGCTCCCTGAGATCCAACTTAGAAAACCATCTGGCCCCAGACAATTGGTTGTATAAATCAGGTATCAGTGGGAGAGGATAAGTGTTTCTTATGGTGATCTTATTCGTTCTTGAAAATCGAGGCACGGGCGGTAAACCATCATCTTTTTTTTTTTTTTACAAAAAAGAACCCGCCGCCACGGGAGAGACAGATGGCCGATTATGTCTTCACGGAGGCTTTCAGAGATATACTCCTTCATAGCAGCTCGCTCAGGGATGGAGAGATTGTACAGACGTGCTTTGGGCAATTTGGCACCGGGAACATGATCAATGGCACAATCGAATGGGCGGTGAGGTGGCAGAACTCAGCCTCCTTTTTGGAGAACACATCCTCAAAGTCCTTCAGGTACTCCGGAATACCTCCAGACTGACGGATGACATAGACACAGTAGCAAGACAATTTTTAGAACAATTAGGTCCCCATTTGACAATATCCGGGACCCCAGTCAATAACCGGGTTATGCCGTTGCAACCAAGGAAACCCTAACACCAGGCCAGCAGGGAGGTTATCCAAAACAAAGCATGACATGTGCTCCTGGTGCAGGGCCCCACCTGAGGGTGAATTCTTGAGAAATGAAATGGAGACCATCCTTTGTGAGAGGTGTAGAGTCAATAGCCACAAGTTTTAAGGGAGTCTCCAACCTAACTGTCCCTAATCTACAGCGGGCCACCAGTTTAGAGTCATCAGGTTCAGGGATGACCCACAGTCTACAAAAGCCGAAGTATGGACAAAGCAGTTCTCAACCCAAGTTCCACCTTTAACAGTATCTTGTAAATGAAGTAAAGGTACCTGAGAGTCTGAGTGACCTCCACGATGATCACCAGACTCAGCGCTTGTTAGTGGATGGACAAGAGGGGCAGTCCCTTTTCCAATGTCCGGAATCTCCGCAGTAAAAAACACAGCTTTTCATCACGCCGCCGTTTCCTCTCTTTTTCTGGAAGTCGTTGGCTCCCACCTCCATAGATTCAGACGGAAGCAAAACATCCGGGTTAGCAGGGAACAACGGAATCCCCCGTTGTGTAAGACCTCTCTCCGTAGCCTCCGATCCATACGGATAGCCTGAGTCATAGCCTCCTCCAAGAGCTGGGAGGTGGATGGATAGCCAGAGCGTCCTTCAAGCAATCGACAGACCCTTCCCGAATAGACATCTCAGTGCGGAGTCATTCCAAGATACCTCAGTGGACCATCGACGGAACTCGGAGCTGTACCTTCAGCTGAGTGCTTCCCCTGAACCAGACCCATAATGGTGTCCTCTGCCACCCTAACATGGTCCGGTTCGTCTATAGATAAGTCCTAGGGCCTCAAAGAACCTATCTACCGAGCTCCGTTCAGGGGCGGTAGGGGGCAGTGAGAAAGCCCAGGATTGGGGACCTTCCTTAAGTAAGGAGATAATAATCCCTACCCACTGAGTCTCATCCCAGACGATCGGGGTCTAAGAGAAAACCATAATTTACAACTCTCCCTGAATATGCGATACTGATCTTTCTTGCAGAAAACGTGTCAGGAAGTTTAACTGTAGGTTCGGGGGGAGTGCAAAACAACATCTACAGAGTCTTCAGGTAGACTAACAATATGAGAAGTGTTTCCCTGCACAGTCTTAATATCCTCAGTAAGTTTTTTCTGTAAGTGGGTATGAGACGTAACAAGGGACTGATGTCTCCCAGAAAATCCTGCACCATCTGCGTCAAACTGGACACTTGATCCGCCAGTTATGCAGCAGATCCATGACCAGGGAAAAAAAATTGCAAACTCCCGTTTAAATGTTAGGTTAGTGATAATGTGAAGCAGCTGAAATGCAGGCCAGTGTGCTCAGGACAAGCCTGCACTGCAGCAGCCAAAACCACCACCAAGTGGCAGCAAAAACATCCAAAGCTGAGTTAGGAATATCAGTCATACAAGAACCACAGGTCTCAGCAGCCCGTGGTCAGAAACAAGCAATAAGTCAAAACCAGATGGGAGCTGTCAGACTACTGCTGTGTAGCGCAACGTTCCCCAGAGGGAGCTAGGGAGGGACGTGAGACTGAGTTCACAGAGAAGCTATACAAATCAGAAGTTGCAGGCACCACCAAATGGTGGGAGCGTGGTCAGGCAAGCCGAGTCAAAACCGTACAGGGCAGAACTACCAGAAGGAGCAGCAATACACGTAGTCGTATACCAAGCCGAGGGTCAAATAACCAGACAGAGAACGTAGCAGCAGAGACGGATACCAAGAGATGGGGTCAGAGTCAGTCCGGGTCATACACGAGTAAACAAGTCAAAGGCAGGAGGATCACCAGGTAACAGGGGTCAGAGGCTCTAAACTGGAAGCTTGTGCTATCACTAACACTGGTAAGCGGCTGTGACGGACTGAAATAGCCCAGCCCGCTCCAGAATGAGGCCGAGGAAATTAACCCCCGCATGACCAGTCCTGAGAGAGGACAGCAGCGCACAAACTCCAACTGGACCATGACAAGGACAGGGGGAAAAGAAGCTGACCCTGCACTAGGACTAGACTGAATCCCTACGATGGTGCGGGCGACCTATTCCTTGAGAATAGACCCACCGATTTTTCCCTAGTCTAGACTCGAGTGAAGACCTAAAGGTGTGGGGAAGGGTATCCCGAAAGATCTAGGGACTGGGAACAAAAAACAGGTAACCTCCTTGCAGGGAAATTATAGGAAGCTGCAGAAACAAAAGGAAAAACAAAAGACTAAGCAACCAGAACTAAAGTTCCCAGACCTGCACTAAGTTGAACACAAAAAGCTATCAAAGCACTCAACTTCTGAAAATACCTTCCAGAAATCCTGAATGGCTTCAGGTAGCTCCCTCTCTACAACAGCAGAAATGTGAACATTACAACATTTACCATAACACCCCTGACCCCAGGACCTTATAATACCAGACGACCAGTCCAGCAAAAGATTGTGCATCTTTAACCAGGGTAAACCAGGATGACTGGAACAGGCAATTTATCAAGTACAAACAAGTCTATACACTCTGATGTTCCATATTGACAATAAGTGGGAACCCAGTGACCTTTCGAGAAATGCACCATGCTCCAGGGGAGTGTTATCGATTGCCACAACAGGAAAAGGAGATGACAATGGTTCAGAATCCAATTTATATTTGTCTAGAAATTGTTGATCAATCAAATTCAGTGCAGAACCACAATCCACCATGACCTGAAAATCAATGGAATGACCAAGATAGGTGGAATTACCAGAGAAAAAAAACTCTGCTGACCGTAAAAAATGCAATACGAAAGGGAGTGTTGCTCCTATTGCCCTTTTTTTTCTTTTCTTTCCTTATGTGAACCACACATTGCTTAATAAAATGGTCAGACTTACCGCAATACAAGCATAGCCCCTCAGAGAACCTCCTCTCCCTCTCCTGGGAACGAGAGGACATCGCCCCAAGTTGCATCGGTTCCCCGCTGTCGACGGGGCTATCCTGAGAGACTGGGTCCAGCATTGTGAGAGCCTTCTCTTCATTCTGCCTGTCTCTCAATCTTTCTATCCACATGGATAGCTAACTGCATAGCAGATTCCAAAGTAGCGGGTGCAGGATATGCATGAGCAAATATTTTACCCTTTCACTCAAACCAGCTAAAAACTGACTCTTGAGCGCTGGGTCATTCCACCTGACCTCTGCGGACCATCGTCTGAACAGGGTGCAATACCTCTCAGCATCACCAGAAACTCTGTTTAGGCTGTATGAGCTCTGCCTCAGCTGAGGTGACCGGATCAGGATCATCATATAACAACCCCATAGCAGTAAACAATGCTTCTACTGACGTCACACAAGGATCATCAGGTGGTAACGAAAATGCCCAGATTTGGGGTTCACTTCGCAACAAAGACATAATAATCCCCACACGCTGTAATTCACTCCCTGAGGGTCCATGTCTAAGCCGAAAATATAGTGAACATGCATTTTTAAACGTAAAAAATTCCTGCATTTTAACAGAAAATCTCAGGTAGTCCTACTTTAGGTTCTTCACAGCGTACTCCAGGACAATTACTCACGCGCTGTTGCAGGCTGGTTACCTTCAAAGTTAACCCTTGCAAGTTCTTGGACGCTGTTCATATTGAAGGACTCCAGGAGAATTTTTTTTTTTTATATTTGCGGGCTGGACATACTGTTTACATATCTGCAACTCAGGAATAGGACAGCTGGGGAAGAAGCTGACCCTGCACTAGGACTAGACTGAATCCCTACGATGGGGCGAGCGACCTATTCCTTGTGAATAGACCCACCGACGTTTCCTAGTCTAGACTCGAGCGAAGAGACTTAAAGGTGGGGGGAAGGCTATCCCTGAACGATCTAGAGACTGGGAACAAAAAACAGGTAACCTCCTGGCAGGGAAATATAGGAAGCTGCAGAAACAAAACGAAAAATAAAAGACTAAGCAAGCAGAACTAGAGTTCCCAGAACTGCACTAAGTTAAACACAAAAAGCTATCAAAGCACCTAGCCAGAACTCTAGCGGATTAACATTGATGTCCAGCAAGGACTGGGAGGCAGGTGCAGGGTAATAAAGGGTGATAAAAATCACCTGACCAATGACAAGTCCAGCATCGGGGGAAAAAGTCCAGCAGCCAGAAAACTACAGCAAGATGGCGGATGGTCAAAATTAAACAGATTCTAACACAATCACGGCTATGCCTGTGACTGCAATGCACTCCCGCGGCCTCAATACGCTTCTGAGTGCATCCTAAGAGACACATAGCAACCCTCGCAAATATACACTGATCACTGCCTCACATACCCACCCCTCTGTTCAAACTTGTGGGGTTCAACATTTGCAACATACAGTTGGCCCATGATAGGGCATCCGCATTTACCTGCAACTTCCCCGCCCGATGTTCCACTATAAAATTTAAATTTTGCAAAGACTGGAACCATCGGGTGACCTGCGCTTTCTCTCCTTGGCATTCCTCATCCAGACCAAGAATGAATGATCTGTCACCAAGCGAAACAGTCGACTGAGCAAATAATAGCATAGGGACTCCAAGGCCCACTTAATGGCCAGGTATTCCTTCTCCACTAGGCTATAATTTTTCTCTGCCGGTAGGTGACCTCTCTGTTCA
Source organism: Oophaga sylvatica (assembly GCA_033576555.1). NCBI lineage: Eukaryota > Metazoa > Chordata > Amphibia > Anura > Dendrobatidae > Oophaga > Oophaga sylvatica. Next base: position 76,744,837 of record JARQOD010000008.1, read on the forward strand.
CTTCCTGCAACAGGACCGCTCCTAGACCCACGTTAGAGGCATCTGTCTGCACAATGAAGCGCTTCTGGAAGTTGGGGCTAGTGAGGACGGGCTGTCCACACAGCACCACCTTCATGAATTGGTACACTTCCTCTGCTTGTTGATTCCACTGAATCATGACTGACTTCTTTCCCTTGAGGAGATCGGTAAGGGGTGTTGTTCTCCCCTAAAAATTAGGTATAAACCTCCGGTAATATGATTCTGAGGAACGCTTTCACCTGTTTGGTGCTAACAGGTCGGGGCCTGTTCTGAATAGCCTCAATTTTATTTATTTGGGGTTTGATAACCCCACAGCCAATGATGTAACCCAAGTACTGGACTTCCTCAAGCCTTATCGCACATCTTTGGGGATTCGCCATCAAGTCCGGGGCTCTGAGTGAATCTACTACCGCTTGTACCTGGGACCAGTGGGTATGCCATTCGGTACTAAAGATGATGATGTTATCTAAGTACGCTGATGCATACTTCCAATGGGGTTCCAGCACTATATCCATCCACCTCTGGAACGTGGCAGTGGCCTCATTTAGTCCAAAGGGTAAAACTACATAGTGGTAAAGACCCCCCAGTGTTATGAAGGTGGTTCTTTTCTTTGCCTACTCTGAAGAAGCACCTGCCAAAAACCTTGGTCAGATCGAGCAAGTGAAGTACTGGGCCTGCCCCAGGCTCTTGATCAGCTCGTCCACCCTGGGCATTGGGTAAATGTCAAACTTTGACACCTCATTTAACTTACGGAAATCATTACAGAAACGTAATGAACCATCCGGCTTCGGGATTAGCACAATTGGGCTAGCCCAGTCACTTCGGGATTCCTCAATTACTCCCAGCTGAAGCATTTGTTTCACCTCATTTGCGATGGCTTGTCTCCAGGCCTCGGGCACATGGTATGGTTTCATTCGTACCCTTACCTGAGGCTCAGTGACAGTCATGCAGGATGACAGAGGTACGACTGGGTAACCCCAAGAATACATCAGTATTCCCTTGTAGCACTTTCCGCACCTCTCGCCACTGCTGTTTCAAGAGGGTGTCTCTTATCTTTACCTCTCCCTCAGCCTCCTTCCGGGTCGATATCGGAGGGTCCCCAGATGATATGTCGGGAGTCACCTCCATAATCATACATCCCCGGTCCTTCTGTACGTTCAACAGATTAACGTGATACAACTGTTCTAGTTCTCTTTTCCCTTGCTGGTAAACTTGGTAGTTTACTTCGCCTATTATATCCCGAAATTCATACAGCCCTTGCCACTTGGCCATAAGCTTGCTTTCGGTGGTGGGCACAAAAACCAACACCCAATCTCCCGTGTTAAAGGAGTGAACCATGGCCTTTTTGTTATATACGCGGCTTTGTGCTGCCTGAGCATCCAACAAATGCTCCATAACTATTGGCATGACCACTGCAATTCGGTCCTGCATGTTGGCTATGTGCTCAATGACACTCTTATGGGGTGTAGGTTCCTGCACCCACGTCTCTTTGGCTACGTCCAGCAGACCCCTAGGATGCCTGCCATACAGTAGTGGCCTCCGGGTACCGGGTGGCGTAATCTAGGACCACCAATATGTGTTGGTGACCCCGGGCAAATTTTACCGTCGGCCCCACTGGATCCATTGCAATCCGCTCAAAAGGTACCTCTATGATGGGCTGAGGTACCAATGGACTGAGGTAGTTCACAGTGAGTGAGGTCAGTTGGCACTCCGGACACGTATCACAGTACCATTGGACCTCTGCGTAGACCCCAGGCCACAAAAAAGTTGCAGTATGCGTTCCTGTGTCCTTTTGGCCCCTAAGTGCCCTCCCAGCATATGGGTGTGAGCCATTTCGAGCACCGCACGATGGTAAGATTGGGGCATTATCAATTGATTGACCACTTCATCCCGGATTTTGTCTTGGTTGACAGCCAAGCGGGAAAACCGTTTTTGCACCCAGTTGCTGAGCCACTCCATTAACCTCTATCACCCTTTCTCATGCCCGAGCAAGGGTGAGATGCTGGAGCTGAGCTGTCCCTAACTTACCAGGGGACAATTACAGCTCAGGGATCGGTGAGGTCTCCTCAATCTCTCCTGCCAATACCTCTAGGGGAAACCTATCGAGGTTACACTCTATTTATATGTTGGCGACCCCTACGGCAGGTATCTCTGACTTGAGATCTTCGGGTCCACACCTGGAAAATCATTTGCCTTAGGAGGGTTAACCCTGGTCTCCCACAGGGACCAGAACAGGGGTAAGTTTCTTCCCAATACAGTCCCATACAGAACAGTCTTTACCACTCCCACCACATTTTATGGTATCCTAACTAAAGGTAACAAACTAGAGACAGATCCCCATAGCAAAATGCTGGGTCACTCAGTTGTACCAAAATCTTGTATTGGAAGCTCGTATTGGAAGCTCCAGCACATAATGATGAGTCCTGAATATTCTTGAGTTCCTGACTTTCTCCACCCTACTGCTAATTCAGTTTAGTGTAGAGTAAGCTGGTTGCTCAGGAACATCAGGACTCATCATTTGCTGTTGCCAGAAACATATTTTCATAATGAGGTAAATTACAAATATTTTTAACATTCCTGTCATTATATTATATAAAAAAAAGTTTATGGTAGCTGCAGAGTGGGCCCCTAGAGTTAATTCCCCTAGTGGGCCCTAGGCACCCCAGTCTGACTCTGAATAGGATTGATTCTATCCTTTTGATTTCTTAATGATTTAGGTGCATTTTACTCTTACAAGTCCCATTTTATAAGACTGGTGTTTACAAGGCTAGTCCGAATGAAAATTGGGGCCTTAGTTTCTAAATGGTAGGCAGGAAGTATCTCCTTGCTTTTAAAAAAAGATATGCTGCAGCAGCTAAGGGGTGTATTATGAATAATAATGCACCACCTATTATAAATTAGTAATAATATTGAAACCAAACATTACAATTAGTCAACTCGATCTCGTTCAGCTCTAGTTCCACTGCATCTTTTTTTCTGTGTGTGTGACGGAAGCGGAAGATGACATTACTCATAAACTCTTGAGATCAGGGCTGTGGGGTAAATATCCTCTGTGTATACACAGCACAATGTCACAGGTCTGTATGGACAGGATATGGGGAAGCATATAGCACGTATACTGCCTGCACTGCCTGAAGGGAGCACAGGTAAACGATGCCTGTCTATAGTAGACAGAACTCATTTACAAAATCCCAGAGAACCCCTTTAGATAATTGAAAATCTTAATTGGTATGATTATCTCCAAGCAATTCATGAATGATCATTTTTAATCACGAATGAATGGATAAGATTCCGTTTTATGTTCCGATGTGGCAAGCGATCAGATGTCGTACATGTCACGTGATGAGAGGTTTAATTTAACTGTGCAAATCTTTTCTCTACAGTTGGCATTTGTTCTTAGCTTAGTGAGCTCAAATAGCGTGTATCGATTTGCTGTACTTGAGTGGGATTCCCTTGGTACTTCTGCCGACTGAATGCGAGACGCTTGTAAATTCATTTAAAAAAGATTGTTAAATGAAATGACATTTGATTTCCGTGTCATCATAAAATATCAAATTACCATATGCAAGTAAACCTTTTAACACTGGAAATGCCCAATATCGAAAAAGGCGTCATGAGGCCAAAATTCATGGAACTGGAGAAACTAATGGGTTATCCTGCGCTACCCTGTGGAAAAAAAATTAAGGATGCCAATCCAATTTCAAGTGGTTTTATTCGTCAACTCTTTTCGAAGTATAAAACTTCTTCATCAGGACACACCTTCATGAGGCCAAAATTATTACAATAGAGAGGATTCATTTTATCTGATTTTACTATTGTTTAGTAGCCATATGTACATGATTTTCTAAGGCTGCATTCACACATCCATGTGACACATCCTAGTGCCCTTCTTTTTTTTTTCTATGACAGCACACTGACCCATAGAGTTTCATTGATCCATATACACATCAGTTTTAAAAAGGGTCATTGTCTCTGGACTGTGAGACTCAGATCACATCACCAAAAGTTAAAGAGATCCTGTCATTTGCTTACAAAAATTCAGTTAAATACCTCCTAAAAATCCCTGAGCTCCCCTGATTCTGCTGTTCTTTTCCTTCTTGTACTCCATCAATCCATTTCAGAAATATTCACATTTATTTAATTTGCAGTGCAATATGTGAAATTTCTGCTTGCAGTCAAACTCGTCGTTCCTTCAGAATTTTCTCTGGGGTGTGAGCAACTACTCCTCCATCTCAGACGGCGCCAATCACAGCTCGGCATTGTCTGGAGGGAAGAGATTAAAGAGCACGCCCAAAGAGAAGACTCTGAAGAAACACTCAACTGAACGGCAAACAGAAATTTCATATATTGCACTGAAAATTAAATAAATGTGAATATCTCTGCAATAACATAGTAACATAGTAACATAGTTATTAAGGTTGAAGGAAGACTTTAAGTCCATCTAGTTCAACCCATATCCTATCCTAACCTGCCCTAACATGTTGATCCAGAGGAAGGCAAAAAAAACCCAAGTGGCAAACAGTAAGCTTCACATTGGGGAAAAAAATTCCTTCCGACTCCACATACGGCAATCAGACTAGCTCCCTGGTTCAACGCTGTATCTAGGAAACTAGTGAATATAGCCTGTAATATTATACTTCTCAAGAAAGGCATCCAGTCCCTTCTTAAATTTTTAGTAAGGAATCACTCATTACAACATCAGACGGCAGTGAGTTCCATAGTCTCACTGCTCTTACAGTAAAGAATCTGCGTCTGTGATTATGGCTAAACCTTCTTTCCTCCAGACGTAGAGGATGCCCCTGTCCCCGTCACAGGTCTAAGAGTAAAAAGATCATTAGAAAGGTCTTTGTACTGTCCCCTCATATATTTATATTGTAATAAGATCACCCCTAAGCCTTCGTTTTTCCAAACTAAATAACCCCAAGTGTAATAACCTGTCCTGGTATTGCAGACCCCCCAGTTCTCTAATAACCTTGGTCGCTCTTCTCTGCACCCGCTCCAGTTCAGCTATGTCTTTCTTATACACCGGAGAACAGAACTGCACACAGTATTCTAAGTGTGGTCACACCAGTGACTTGTATAGAGGTAAAATTATGTTCTCCTCATGAGCATCTATGCCTCTTTTAATGCATCCCATTATTTTATTTGCCTTGGCAGCAGCTGCCTGACATTGGGCACTAAATGTGAGTTTGTCGTCCACCCATACACCCAGGTCTTTTTCAGTGACAGTTATGCCCAGTGTTTTACAATTAAGCACATAATTATACATCTTGTTTGTTCTACCCAAGTGCATGACCTTACATTTATCCCCATTAAAGCTCATTTGCCATTTATCAGCCCAAGCTTCTAGTTTACATAAATCCTCCTGTAATATAAAATTATCCTCCTCTGTATTTATTACCCTGCAGAGTTTAGTGTCATCTGCAAATATTGAAATACTACTCTGTATGCCCCCTACAAGGTCATTAATAAATATGTTAAAGAGAAGCGGCCCTGTTATGATTTGGTAGCTGAGGAGAGCAGGCAAAAAAAAGAAATACACCAGAGCAGTTGGAAACTATGAGATTGCAGTACCCTGACTAACCACCACAACTAGAGGCAGCCGTGGAGCGTTCCTACGTTGGTCCTAGACGCCTCGTCACAGCCTGAGAAACTAACTACACCTAAAGATAGAAAGAGGAAAGCTATCTGCCCCGGAGCAGATCCCCAAAGAACATAGAAAGCCCCCAAACATGTAATGGCGGTTAGACAAGAAGGAAATACTGACACAGACAGAAAATAGTATGAGCAAACGTTGGGGCCCAAACTTACTAAATAGAAAAGGATAGGAAGGGCACTTACTGCAATCCCAAAAAACCCTGAAAAGCACCAACTCTACTAATTTCAAAAACACCTGAGATCACACGACCTCTACCACTTAAATTAGTTCTCTGGTGTAACCAAAAACAAAACAGCAGCCACTGAAGAAACTGGAAAAAGCAAATGTACAAACATCAGCGGCTGAACTGAACTGAGAGGCAAAAGCCCCAGAGGGGACCCAGAAGGCCCCCACAGAAGTGCAGGACAAAATTCAAAAATCAAGCACAAAAACAAAAAGAAGAAAATGTCTTATCTGTTAGCAGGAGATTCAGACACGACACAGCAGGCTACCAAGGAAACAGGAATCAAGGATTGAGACCAGAACAATTGATCACCGGCAACCCTGATGGAAGGCGACTCCTTTATATAAGACCAGTCAGTAACACCTGATTCCCAATCCTCACAAACTTCACTGGACAGTCCAGTACCGTTTGTAACCACCAGAGGGAGCTTCTGCTCAGAACTCATTTCTAGCCTATTCACAACAGTACCCCCCTTGAGGAGGGGTCACCGAACCCTCATTTGAGCAACCAGGTCGGTCAGGATGAGTTCTATGATACGCACGGATGAGTCTCCTAGCATGGATGTCCGAAGCAAACACCAAGAATTGTCTTCCTGACCATAACCTCTCCATTTAACCAAATACTGGAGTTTCGACTAGAAAAACGAGAAATCAATATTTTCTCAACCACATACTCCAGATTGCCCTCAACCAAAACAGGGTCAGGAGGCACAGTAGTAGGAACCACTGGCTCAACAAACCTCTTCAACAAGGACTTGTGGAACACGTTATGGATCTTAAATGTCCCTGGAAGAAGCAAACGAAAAGAAACAGGATTAAGAATCTCCATGATCTTATAAGGTCCAATGAACCTAGGCTTAAATTTAGGAGATGCCACTCTCATAGGAATATTTCTTGAGGACAACCAGACCAAGTCCCCTACTTTAAACCGAGGACCATCAGTCCTATGCCGGTTAGCAAACCGCTGGGCCCTCTCTGATCACACGTTGAACCGGGACCGTAAAATGCTGGAGGACCAAGACACACTGTTGAAATCCATAATGTTCTCCATTCCAGCCGAGAGCGCTGCTGCTGCTACTGCTTTACAAAGCAGCTCTGTGCGTCGAGGCATTGTAGACACCTCTGCAACACGAGGGAGCACAAGCAGCGCCTCTGCACAGGGCAAGAGCTGTATGTTACAAATGTGGCGAAGTTTTGTGACAGCGCCACCAAGGTGTACACCATAGTGATGGGAAATCTAGTTAATTTTGGTGATTAGTTCACCATGAACTAGTTCACTGAAAAGATTAGTTCAAAAGATTAGTTCATTTAGTTCAGTTTTTCTCCACCCTATCCTGTGAGGAGCTGATAGGAAATGCATCATGTGACCTCTGAACTAAATGAACTAGAAGAACTGCTGAACAAAATGTTCTATTGAGAATGACTCAGGACAGCCTAGTTCAATCTGATGCCTCTGACTGAGCCCAGCAGTGCCACATAATGATTGTGTATGAGGGGGCTGAGAAGCATTCAGCATCCACCATTTTAAGAACAGAACAGGGGTCAGTGTTAAAGATTTTAGCAAGACTGATCTTCTAGGCTAGAGGCATGAACTACACACAGAAACACTCTCTCATACACACATATGAGCTGTGTCTGTGTACTGTGTGTGCAATTTCATTTTTTATTAATAATATTATTATTACTGTTATATTTGTATTTGATGTGTGGTATGCCTTGGAGGTGCTGGCTTGCCCTGCTGCCAGTGTATTATCTGAGCGCGTCTTTAGTGCTGCAGGTGGTGTACTAACAGACCGTCGCATGCGACTATCCTCAGACAATGTAGACCGGCTTATTTTTCTGAAAATGAACAAGGCATGGATCTCACCTGAATTTGCCTGTCCGTTTCAGATTAAATAACTGTTTGCCAAAGTTTTCCAAGTCTCCTGTTATGTTCATCTTTCTACCACCTGAACTCTACTCCCTGGGCTACAACACTGCCAGTCACAGGGAATGATCATTTAAAAAAAAAATGTTATCCCCAACAAATAGTAGCGCAACGACTCCAGTGCCCACTTTATCGCTAGGCACTCTCTCTCTACAATGCTGTCTCTGTTTTTTGATGGAGTAAGTTTTCGACTCAGGAAACTAATGGGATGCTCCTCCCCGTTAAGCTCCAGTCCTGAGACAACACGGCATACCCAGTCCTACTCTTGAACTCGGGTGTGCTCAAAACTGGTGACCCACACAGTGCCCCTTTTATTGCCCTGTTGATGACCCCTTGCTGATTTATTAACCGGCTCCACCAGATCCATGGGTATTCTCTCAAACTGGACCTCTAAAATTTTTAATGGCACCAAGGGACTCACTAAATGAGGCTGAGGACTGTGTACCTGGCGCATGCGACAAGAGTTACAATACCGTTTAACTTCTTGATAGACCCCCAGCCAGTAAAACCATTGTATAATTCTGTGTAGGGTTTTCTTTTGGCACAAATGTCACCCTAGTACATGCGCATGGGCTAAGTCCATTACCAACCTCCGATATGACTGCGGTAGCAGCAATTGCTAAAAAATTTCAACATGTATTTTATAAACCTGATACAGCAAATCTTGGTTCAGCTCTAATTGTTTAAATACTGTAGCTGCCCCGGGGTGTTGGGGTTCCCCATTGACAACCAGTAAATTTTCACGGGCTAGACTCAACGTAGGGGCCGCGGAGTTGCGCCTTAACAAATTTGTCACCTGTCACATTTAATTATTACAATTCAGGTCCCGGTGTCAAATCTTCCATCTCCCCAACTAACACTTCGATAGGAGAGGGGTTTTCCTACTCCACCGAAGGCAAAGGTAAATACTGCCCACTGCACACATGTGTTATGCATAGTGAGACTGATAGTAGCCAACAAAGTAGCTAACAAAGGCCACTTGTGATCGCCCTATCAGCGTAGGAACAATGCTACTCAAAAGATCTGCCATGATCCTGGACAAAATCTTGATATAATGGTCAATGAGTGAGAATGTACGATAGGATCCAGGCAGATGTGAAGGTTTGTTTGGTTTTAGTAGCAACTTCATGTGTGACATGTTTGAATGGCTGGGCAACCCTCCTGTCTCCAATATATGATTGAAGGTGCGTACCAATGTGGACGGGATATCCTCACTCAATAATTTAAATAATTTGGCTGTAAACCGTCAGGTCCTGGAGCTTTCCCGTATTTAAAGTAACTTATCGCCGCTGTCACTTCCGTCACCTCAATTTGTTTTTTTAAAAGGAGAAGCTGATAGTTTGTGATGGATGGTAACCGTATTTCATCTACAAAGGTGTTACCCTCCGTACTATCCGTATGTTCCACCTTATATAAGTCTGAGTAGTATTCTTGTAGAATGGTGTTTATGGTTCGAGGGTCTGTGTTCATGATCCCATGTTTATTCGTTAACGCTGTAATATGTTGATGACGAATGTGATTTCCTTTCGCTAGTCGTGCTAATAGTCTCCCTCATTTGCTACCATAACGATATACATCGGCTCTATAATTGTTATTACTGCTTCTCTCTCGTCGATATACCCATACGTGTAAGTCAGCCTTAGCCTGCTTACATCTATTTTTAACCTGTGTTGATGAACTTGTCTTGTTTGCCGTGTACCTATCGCGTAATATCCTGCTAGCCTGCGAGTAGTTTGTCGCGATCTTATTTTTTAGCGTTGTCTGATAACCTATTAGTTTCCCGCGCATTACTCCCTTCCCTGCTGCCCATAAAAGTTCCGGCCTATCCTAGTATCTCCATTATCCCTTACATATTAAAAACACCATTGCTTCACGTGATGTAGAAACTTCTCATCCATTAACAAATAGGTCGGGAAGCGCCAAGTTTGGTTTGGCCCCATCTGCACCATATCTGGCAGGGTCACTGATACGGGCGCGTGGTCATATATAGCTACGTTGTGCACATCTGCCTCTTCCACTCCCCTTAATAGCTCCTGTGCTAGCAATATATAATCTATTCTGGACCAAGAGTCATGTGGCGCCGAATAGAATGAATATTCACTGCCATCTGGGTTCAGGTGTGTCCAAATGTCTACAAAGTTACTCATGTCTAGCAAGGGTTATTATAAACGTGTGTCAAGTGATCGCACATTCATTCGCATCGCCTACAGTTCTTCACTGGTTCGATTCACCATATTTAAGCCACCACCGTGGGTGGTTTTAATGCTCTCCTATCGGCCTGATATGCTTAGATACCTGGGATAAATTCAGGAATGTCTCCAAACTCCCTACTCACATGTCAGCGCAGGAACCGTAAGAGGGAACGTGCTTGTTTTGTTGCGCATAGGTGGAGTTTTATACAGTAAATGATTACTGCTGTCTTATTTTTGCGTCCCAAGGGCAGAATAAGTCTGCGTAACGTTACATTTTACAGACACTCATATAGTAGACACACGCTACCCTAACCGTGACACAAGGAAGGTATTGTTGCCGGATAAAGCCGCCATTTTAGCGTCACTGTGCTGTTAATTCAGTTTGGGACAGAACGCTGCTCTGCTGACTCTGAGGGACAGTTAGAGATTGCGATTTTGTTACTGTGCTTTAGGCAGGCTACTTTACCAACCGCTGTGTACATCTTCCTTTTGCCTTGCAGTGTTTTTTTCACAGCTCTGCAAGGTGTGTGTGTGAGTGCAGGTGACCCGCTGCAGTTTGCTCGGCATACAACGCTGTATGTAGGCATCTGCACATGTCACTCTCACACTCTTTTTTTTTTTCTTTAGTGTAATTCTTGCTGCTCCATTCAATTGAAATTATAGTGTGACGTGCTTCCATCCGTATCCAATACATTGGTTGAAAACACTGTAGAAGGACACAAAAAGCCCTTTCACAGCTAAGAGTTGTGTTCACTGTAGTCTGAGATTTTAATTTATTCAATTTTGATCACGCTCAAGTTACTTCTTCAAGCAATGCTGCTTGTACTCTGCTGAGCGTGTCTTACTGCCTCATCCTTGTCATTTTTCTCGAATTGGTGTACATGTACATCAAAGTAGTCTTCATTTTGATCGAAATCCAAGCAGGTACCCGGACACTCTATGGCTGCTTTTATACGGTGGACTGGCTCCAACATTCAATAAGACTTAAGATGCAATCGGGCACCTTGTCAAGGCCCAATCCTCTTCTCCCTCTGATATAATAATAATAATCTTTATTTATATAGCGCCAACATATTCCGCAGCGCTTTACACTTTAACAGTTTCAAAACACAAGTCATAGGTAACAACGTTAACAATACAATAATTAAAGCAAAATAAGCCGACCCTGCTCGTGAGAGCTTACAGTCTACAATGAGGTGGAGGAGATACAAAGTACAGGTGTGTATATACAATGGTGCATTTACAATGATGGTCCAGCCATCTTGAGGGAGTGAGGCATGGATGGAGATAGTGAATGGGCTCCACATACACACTTAAACATAGAACGACTTTGGTTATTGAATGTGATAGGCCACTCTGAACAAATGTGTTTTGAGGGAGCGCCTGAAACCAGGCAAATTGTGGATAGTCCTAATTTCTTGTGGTAGAGCATTCCAGAGGATTTGCGCAGCGCGAGAGAAGTCTTGGAGTCGGGAGTGGGAGGTACGGATTACTGCAGAGGTTAGTCGAAAGTCATTTGCAGAGCGCAGCAGTCGGTTAGGCCGATAGATAGAAATGAGGGAGGAGATGTAGGGGGGTGCTGCACTGTGGAGAGCTTTGTGGGTGAGAACCAGTACTTTGAATTGGATCCTATAATGAATGGGCAGCCAGTGTAAGGACTGGCGAAGAGCGACGCGTCCGAGTACCGATTAGCCAGATGGATGACCCTGGCTGCTGCATTAAGGATGGACTGGAGAGGGGATAGTCGAGTAATGGGGAGGCCAAGTAATAGAGCATTGCAGTAGTCCAGGCGGGAGTGGATCAATTCTACAGTGAGGGTTTTTATTGTTTCCATGGTGAGAAAAGAGCGGATTCTAGAGATGTTCTTTAGGTGTAGATGGCAAATATCTAACAAACAGGTCATGCTGGAGAGACTTGCACCTACTGCCACTCAGGGTCTTCAGCTCCTTTGTGAGAAACTAATGTTTGGCCAGCCAGTATATCAAATAAAGTTCATGAGAAATGGGAACTGTGGTTGGCTTCACTTTTGGTACTGGGTGCTAATACCAAACCATGGTGTGCCATTCAATGGATATTCCTGGCTGGTTGGAGACAAGCTCATTCCCACAGAAAAGTACCAGAAAGCTAAGGAGATGGTGGCCTCTCTCAACATGAAGGAGTTTGCTCGTTGTCTAGGAGACCGACCACCCCTGCTGTGTACCTTGTCAACGTTGTGTTGAAGCTTGCAAGGATTAAGAGGTTACAGTGGTAAGTCTGGTTTTTACTAAAGATCCTGCTGTGTATTATAGTTTTCATGTTTTAAAAAAATTTTATCTTAGGAATGTTAAATAACTTTTTTTTTTTTTTTAAATACAATGTATCTTATGAATGGTAAATATTTTTTTTTTTTTTATAAAATAAAATGTATCTTATGAATGTTAAATAACTTTTTTTTTTTTTTCAGGTATTTGATCTACCGTAGCTAGTTGCTGATCGTTGACTCTACACCCCTCTCCCCAGAATGTTACTCGGGTTATGGGAGAAAATCACCGCTATTCCAGACTGATTTAATGTTAATGTGTCTGGCTCTTACACAGCACACAGCATTTGATGTTAGTTTATCTTTTTCCTAAATTATTTGTTACACTGCCCTTCTCACATTTTATTTGCACTTTTTTTTTTAAGCACAAGTTTTTTTTACACTTCCTTGTTCTGTAAGTAGGCTTAATGGTTAAATGTTTTATACTAGATGTAAATATGTAACATGTAAATTTTATATTAAGATTTTGCAAATTATTAGGTCCACATCATCAGGCTCTTTCGTCCCCTCTCCCTCAGCGTAGCGGTAATATATCGGACCCCAGGCTCGCCCACACAGTTCCTTGACCACTTCTCTGCCTGGCTGCCGCACTTTCATGTCCTCAGAAGTACCAACCCTTATCCTTGGAGACTTCAACATCCCCATTAACAGCCCTACTTCCACACTCAAAACACATTTGTTCAGAGCGGCCTATCACATTCACTAATCAAAGTCATTCTATGTGTAACTGTGTGTGTGTGTAGCCCATTCACTATCTCCATCCATCCCTCACTCCCTGAAAATGGCTGGACCATCATTTTAAATACACCATTGTATATAAACAACTGTACTTTGTAGCTCCCCCTCCTCATTGTAGATTGAAAGGTCTCACGAGCAGGGGCGGCTTATATTGCTTTAATTATTGTATTGTTAACGTTGTCACTTATGACTTGTGTTATGAAACTGTTAAACTGTACAGCGCTGCGGAATCTGTTGGCGCTATATAAATAAAGATTATTATTATAGAGGCCCACTCAGTAGTGGTGAAGTGAATGGTGCAAATTGCGAGTTGATTGCGACTGATGCAGCTGATACTCCATTACTGCTGGCTGCTGCTCACACAACCGCTCCAACATATGTAACGTGGAATTCCACCTGGTGGGTACGTCACATATGATGCGATGTTCAGGAAGGCAAAATCTGCGTTGCAGAGCTGCAATGCGCGATCTGGCCATGGTGGAACGTCGCAAGTTAGCTCACTGTAGGCGGACCTTGTGCAGCAGTGCATCAAGATCCGGATAGTCCCTCAAAAAACTCTGGACGACCAAGTTTAGCACATGTGCCAGACATGGTATGTGAGTGACGTTGCCTAGGCCCAGACCTGCCACCAGATTTCGGCCATTGTCACACACTACCAAGCCTGGCTGGAGATTCGCTGGCAAAATACACATGTCGCTCTCTTGCTTTATGGCATTCCAGAGCTCCAGCGCTGGTGGCTTTGATTCCCCATGGAAATTAATTTCAGGACGGCCTGTTGACGTTTGGCCACGTCTGTACTCATATCGGTCAACAGGCTCGCTGTCTGGGTGTTATGTTTGACACCAATCTCTCCTTCACCTCCCATATACAATCTGTTGCCCGCTATTGCCGCCTACACCTAAAGAACATCTCTCCCGAATCCAAGACTTCTTCCGCGCTGCGCCAATACTGTGGAATGCTGTACCCCAAGAAATTAGAACTATCCACAATTTGCATGTTTTCGGGCGCTCACTCAAAACACATTTCTTCATAGCGGCCTATCAAATTCACTAATCAAAGTCATTCTATGTGTAAGTGTGTGTGTGTAGCCCATTCACTATCTCCATCCATCCCTCACTCCCTCAAAATGGCTGGGCCATCATTCTAAATACACCATTGTATATAAACACCTGTACTTTGTATCTCCCCCACATATTTGTAAATTGTAAGCTCTCACGAGCATGTGCGGATTATATTGCTTTCATTATTGTATTGGTAACGTTGTTACTTATGACTTGTGTTCGGAAACTGTTAAACTGTAAAGCGCTGCGTAATCTGTTGGCGCTATATAACTAAAGATTCTTATTAAGCGTTCATGGGTCCATGTGGAGGTAGACCGTGATGGCTCCTGCAACGATGTTTCTGAGGAACTGGAGAAGGAGGAGTCAATGTGTACAGACTTGATTCCCGCAATCCTTGTAGTTGCCTGAACACGTACAGCGCCACTCGCAAGATCTGTACCCGCTCCACAACATTGACCCAATGGGCAGTAAGGGAAAGGTATCGTCCCTGGCCATGGGTACTGGTCCACCAGCGGTGGTCAGGTGGACATTGCTACTGACGGAGTTTAGTAGCACACACATGTTTAATTTTAACCTCAACAACATGCTTTTACAGACCAGGGACGGCTTGCCTGCTGAAATAAAATCAGCTTGGCACATTGTATTGTGGGACTGCCAATGCCATTAAGTTCCCTAAACTGTCAGTCTCCACCAGCCTGAATGACAGCATTTCAAGGGACAGGAGTTTTGCAATGCCAGCATTCAGAGCCTGTGCTCGTGGATGGTTTGCCGAGATTGGGCCTACACCCGATACGCCACAACCTGACACCCACAGATAAACAAGCCATAAAATCTCTGAAAGATAACCCCAACATTATTATTAAACCAGCAGATAAGGGGGGTGCTATCGTTATTATGAATAAGACCCAATCTATTGCCGAAATTCATAGACAACTGTCAGTTAACCTAACCTACAGACAACTCAATTATGACCCTACATTTTACATCTGTCAAAAAATTGATCGTATCCTGACAAAACATCTTTAATTGATCACCATAGACTGTAAGACTATGACATTCCTTAATATTCAATACCCCATCACCCCTGTTTTCTACACACTCCCAAAAATCAACAAAAAACTACATTATCCACCCGCATACCCTAGAGGGATAATTCTCCGTGTTCTACAGTATCACCCAAATGTTTAACATGTTGCCTAATTCCTATGTATATATATTCTTCACCCTATGTATATATTGTATATATTGTATATATTATACATTGTCATTGACTGTAAATTTTTCTATCTCTTCCAGCGACTATTTGATAAAGGCCACTGCGTTGCCCAAAACGTCAGTCAGTAGTCTCATAGCTATTTTCTTTTTTCACATCAAGTGTGCAATAAAATTTCAAATTTAACCATGACATATGCAGTTAAACTTGTGCAGTGATTCTCTATAGACTGTACATCTTCAGTGTGTCTTTGTAACTCAACTACGTGTTTTCTCCGCACATGTTTACACATATTTGTGGTATTTAGGTTCCTGACACTTTACCTCTTTTTACTTTTTGATTACACAGCTTGCATTTGACATAGCAAATATCATCTGCAAGTGTGTGAAAAAAGGACCACGCAGTGCAAGTCCTGGGAGCGTCCGTTTAGACTTTTGGAAGAGAAATCCGAACAGGTGCCAAAATGGAGGCTACAGGCAACCGAGTATGCAGCCTAACTCTCCCTCCTGTTTGTACCGTTGGGGCAATCGCTTCCTCAGAGCTGCTACCACCACCTTCCTGTTCCTCACGCCATGTTGGGTCTTGGACCTCATCATCTCCACTAACCTCTTCCAACACCTGCTGCTGTTGGGTGGTCTGGCCACCACCATGCTCAACAGAAACTGGCACCTGAGTCTCATCATCATCAGATGCGTTCTGCGGTGTGCTGACCATCGGCACTGTCTCACCCGCCTCTTCAGATTCAGAGAGACACAGCTGTTGCGCATCACTGCATACTCCTCTTCTTCACATTCCAGAATGCTGCTTGGCTGTGCCCCTGTTTGCAAACCAACAGATTCTGAGAACAGAAGCAGAGACTCAGCTGGCTCCTGTACAGAACTCTCTGACTGACTGGGCAATTTGGCAGGCGGTGAAGAGACAGATGGTTGATCAACAGTGCTGTGTTCCTGAGAGGAGGTGGAAGCAATTGAAGTCGATGCATTGGACCTGGGCTCCAACACCGCCAGTTGTTGCCTGTAAGTGCTGTTAGCACAGTCAACACTTGCTCCTGTGTTACTGGGGTTGAGTAATGGCAGCTGTTCCCCTGCTGTGTGTACGACAAAAAGTCATGCTGCCTCCACCCTGTCCTCCTCTCATCCCTGGGCTCCAACACCGCCAGTTGTTGCTCGGAAGTAATTGGCACGGGTACTGACTCATGCCCACCCTGGTTACAGCACCACAGCTGTTTCCTGGCAGTGTCAACGTAAATTAGCCTCCAATAAGTTGTCCTGTCATGTTGCATTCCGGTTATCCGACTCTATGGTGCCTGCAGTTTAGGTGATTCCTATGTGTGCTGTGGGATATGAAAAAGCTTCGTTGAAATAGGACAAGCACCACTGTGACTGTGTGATTGGTAATGCAAGTTGCGGCTGTCACTTACATTTTCATGGGTGTTATGGTACCGTCGAGTTCCAGTATAGGTCTCACAGTGCTTGGCAGGCCTCCACTGTATGGTGACTGCTGTTGTAGTTTGGGGTACACTGCAGACGGCTGTGCGGCCTGTTGTGCAATCTTTTTTCTGCTCCTCGGGTTGCCGTTATGGTGACCTCGTCCGTACCGTTCCAGTCCGTCAACTGGTTCTCCGCAGTGCCTTTGGCCTAGGTGCCTCCATCTCGGTATCCGAGTTCCTGCAATGTCTGCTTGTCCTTGGTAGTGCTTTGGAGCACAGGTACCTCCTCTGCGTGTAGTAACGCGGTCCTGGTTGTCCATAGTAACAGGGTACTGCATGCTGCCTTGTCCCGTCGGGTTGTGCCGTCAATGGCGCAGTCTTTCTGTCTCCTGTATCGAGTTCCTGCACGCTGTCCTTGGTAGTGTTTTGAGCACAGTACTCTGCTTGTGTCCTACTTACTGGTCGTTCCCATTGGCTCTTTCCTTCTGCTGCCCTCGTCCAGCCGTCAGTGGTCTCGTTCTTGCATTGGCCTTGTAACTTTGCTACCTCGGTCAGTGCCGTCATGTTTCCGCCAGTGCTTTGGCCTAGGTGCCTCCATCTCGGTATCCAGTTCCAGCAACGTCTGCTGGTCCTTGGTAGTGCTTTGGAGCACAGGTACCTCCTGCTTCGTAACCGTGTCCCAGTAACATCAACTGGTACAAGGTTGTGCTACAAATACAAGATACAGAACAAGAGACACAAGAACAATAAGCAGAATATCTAAAAGCAGAAGAACATGAAGTATAAGACCAAAATGAAGAGCAAAATATATGCTCTAAATTATAAGCAGAAGAAGACTAAGCAGTGTATGGGGGTGAGTCCGTTCCTCCTCGTGGTGCCCCTGGTAAATGCCTGATGCTGCAGGCTAAACTGAACACGGACAAATACTGTTGTAATTTAAATCTTTTGTGGCAGCAAGAACGGAACGATGAAAAAATCATACTTTTACAGATTACAAGTACAGGAATCTATGTCACAAATAAGAATATGATGAAGAAGATGAAGGACTATAATATTAAGAAGAATAATAGTTTAAAAAGAACAATATGAGCAATGTTAATAAAAAGATGAAAAGCAAGAAGTTTTAGAAGAAGATAAAGAAGGTGAAGATGAAGAATAATTTGATGACAAAGATGATGCTGCTGAAGATTATGAAGGAGAAAGTGTGGCAAAAGTTAAAAAGGTGAAGAGCATGGAAGTTGTGAAACATACATATTTGCCAAAATAGAAAAAAGGTTAACAACATTGTCAATTTCTTCGTCAATCCGAACGTATTTCCTAAAAAAAAAAAATTAATGCTATTCCATTGGATTGGGTTAAACATATATGCCTTTAATGTCTCCTCAACCTCCCCCAATACATTCTACATTACTCTTTGTTGTTTTCCTTCATGTACAATTAACCTACAAGGCAAGAATGGGGTTTTTTTTAATTTCGATATTTTGTTCCCATAGACTTACATTGGACTTCCGGTATCGGTATCGGGTATCGCCGATATTTTTTGGGTATCGGCGATACCATTCCGATTCCGATACTTTTGGATATCGGAAAGTATCGCTCAACTCTACCCAGATGACGGTCATTCTCTGAAAAACAGGGAGGTCGGAAATGAAATCCATAGAGATATGGGTCCATGGTCTCTTGGGCACAGGTAATGGCATCAACAAACCACTAGAACGAGAGCAAGGCTTGGAGCGAGAGCAAGTCCCGCAGGACTGCACAAACTCCCTGACATCACGAGACAAGGTAGGCCACCAAAAGGACCGACTAACCAAGTCTCTGGTACCAAAAATTCCGGGATGACCGGCCAACGCGGAACAATGAATCTCAGACATTACACTCTTTTTCCACTGGTCCAAACAATTTCCCAACAGGGCAGCGCTCGGGCTTATCCTCCTGACACCCCTCCAGAGCCAGTCTCAAATTGGGCGAGATGGCGGAAAGAACTACACCCTCTTTCAAAATAACAGAAGGATCAGATAACTCAGGAGAGTCCGCCAGGAAACTCCTCGAGAGGGCATCCGCCTTAACATTTTTAGTGCCAGGAAGAAATGAAACCACAAAATTAAAACGTGTGTAAAACAAGGCCCACCTGGCCTGTCTAGGATTAAGTCGCTTGGCAGACTCCAGATAAACCAGATTCTTATGATCCGTAAGGACCACCACCTGATGTTTGGCTCCCTCCAGCCAATGTCTCCACTCTTCAAAAGCCCACTTCATGGCTAATAACTCCCGATTACCCACGTCATAATTACGTTCAGTGGGGGAAAATTTTCGAGAGAAAAAGGCACAAGGGTTACTTTTATAGGTCTCTGGATCTCTTTGGGACAAAACGGCACCTGCCCCAATTTCAGAGGCATCAACCTCCACCTGAAATGGTAGAGAAACATCAGGCTGCCGTAGAACAGGAGCAGAGGTGAATTTCTGCTTAAGTTCCTGAAATGCAGAGACTGCCTCAGGAGGCCAATTCACCACATCAGAACCCTTCTTGGTCAAATCAGTTAATGGTTTAACAATAACAGAGAAATTACCAATAAATTTACGATAAAAATTGGCAAAACCCAAGAATCTTTGAAGAGCCTTTAATGAAGTAGGTTGGACCCAATCACAGATAGCCTGAACTTTGACCGGGTCCATTTCAATAACAGATGGGGACAAAATGAATCCCAGAAATGAGATCCTCTGAACGCCAAAAAGACACTTTGATCCTCACATACAGAGCATTCTCTCTCAAAATCTGGAACACAGTCCGAACATGTTTTACATGAGAGTCCCAGTCATTGGAAAAAATCAAGATATCATCCAAATAAACAATCAGAAATTTATCCACAAAATCCCTGAAAATGTCATTCATGAAGACTGGAAGACAGAAGGAGCATTAGTGAGCCCAAAGGGCATCACAAGGTACTCAAAATGCCCTTCAGGGGTATTAAATGCCGTCTTCCATTCATCCCCGTGCTTAATGCGAATAAGGTTATATGCCCCCCTGAGGTCAAGCTTGGTAAACCAAGTAGCGTTTTTCACCCTGGAAAACAGATCAGAGATCAAGGGTAACGGATATTGATATTTTACAGTAATATTGTTCAAGAGACGATAATCAATACACGGCCTTAATGAACCATCCTTTTTGGCCACAAATAAAAACCGGCACCTAAGGGTGAAGAGGATGGTCTGATATGACCCTTCTCCAATGACTCCTTGATATAAGACCGCATAGCGTCATGTTCAGGTACAGACAAGTTAAAAAGGCGACCTTTAGGGAATTTACTACCAGGCACTAATTCAATAGCGCAGTCATAGCTCCTATGGGGAGGTAAGGATGCAGATTTACTTTCGCTAAACACATCAGAAAAATCAATCAAAAAGTCAGGAACATCCTGAGCCTGGGGGGAGGCAGAAAAAACAGGAGTGTTGGTATTAACACATTGGCAGCCCCAACTGGTAACAGACACAGATTTCCAATCCAAAACAGGATTATGAGACTGTAACCAAGGGAAACCCAGTACGATAATGTCATGCAGATTATACAGAACCAAAAATGTGCAACTCTCCTGATGATCAGGTTCTACCCTCATATCACCTGAGTAGAGAACTGAGGTTCATTCTCAGCCAAAGGGGTAGAATCGATCCCCAGTAGGGGAATAGACTTCCGTAGGGGTATCAAGGGAAACCCACAACGTTTAGCAAAATCAAAATCCATCAGGTTAATAGCTGCTCCAGAATCAACAAAAGCCTGAGCAGAAAATGAGGACAGAGAGCATATCAGGGTAACAGTTAATAAAAACTTAGTCTGAACACTACCCAAGACAACTGAGCGAGCAAAACGTCTTCCCCACTTAGGGCAGACAGAAATAGCATGAGAGGCATCACCACAGTAGAAACATAACCCATTGCGCTTTCGAAATTCATGACGCTGTGCCCCAGAAACCACTCTATCACACTGCATGGATTCAGAAGCAGGTTCACAAGGCAACATTATTCCACGCATACCTTTCCGCTCACGCAAACGTCTGTCAATTTGAATCGCTAATGACATAGAATCATTGAGACCAGAGGGAACAGGGAATCCCACCATAATATCCTTTACATTATCTGACAGTCCCTTCCGAAAAAGAGCTGCCTAAGCGTCGTCATTCCATTTGGTCAGGACTGCCCACCTACGGAATCTCTGACAGTATAACTCAGCGTCCTCAAGCCCCTGACTTAATGCCAACAAAGTTTTTTCAGCTTGATCAGTGACATTAGGCTCATCGTACAATAACCCCAAAGCCTGAAAAAACGCATCAACATCACTCAAAACAGGATCCCCAGGTGTCAGGGAAAAAGCCCAATCCTGAGGGTTGCCGCGCAGGAGAGAGATGACAATTTGAACCTGCTGCGCTGCGTTCCCTGAGGACTTCGATTTTAAGGCAAAAAACAACTTACAGTTATTTTTGAAATTCAGAAACTTAGCTCGATCCCCCAAAAACAAATCTGGCATGGGAATCCTAGGTTCCACAACAGGCAACCCAGCAAGATAGGTAGCAATACTCCGAACTTCAGTGGCAAGCTGATCCACAGGCCAGACAACTGTGCAAACTCCATGAGAGAGAAAAAAAAAAATCCTCCTCAGCACCCAGAGATACAGAGGGAAAAAAAAAAAATGCAACAAACAGAAAAAAAAATCTCTGACAACTCTGACAACTTTTTTTTTTTTCTTTCCACAATATTTTTCCCTTCTGTGAGTACCATATGATTTTCAGTTTAGGCCGGTGATACTGTTATGATTTGGTAGCTGAGGAGAGCAGGCAAAAAAAAGAAATACACCAGAGCAGTTGGAAACTATGAGATTGCAGTACCCTGACTAACCACCACAACTAGAGGCAGCCGTGGAGAGTTCCTACGTTGGTCCTAGACGCCTCGTCACAGCCTGAGAAACTAACTACACCTAAAGATAGAAAGAGGAAAGCTATCTGCCCCGGAGCGGATCCCCAAAGAACATAGAAAGCCCCCAAACATGTAATGGCGGTTAGACAAGAAGAAATACTGACACAGACAGAAAATAGTATGAGCAAACGTTGGGGCCCAAACTTACTAAATAGAAAAGGATAGGAAGGGCACTTACTGCAATCCCAAAAAACCCTGAAAAGCACCAACTCTTCTAATTTCAAAAACACCTGAGATCACACGACCTCTACCACCTAAATTAGTTCTCTGGTGTAACCAAAAACAAAACAGCAGCCACTGAAGAAACTGGAAAAAGCAAATGTACAAACATCAGCGGCTGAACTGAACTGAGAGGCAAAAGCCCCCAGAGGGGACCCAGAAGGCCCCCACAGAAGTGCAGGACAAAATGCAAAAATAAGCACAAAAAAAAAAGAAGAAAATGTCTTATCTGTTAGCAGGAGATTCAGACACGACACAGCAGGCTACCAAGGAAACAGGAATCAAGGATTGAGACCAGAACAATTGATCACCGGCAACCCTGATGGGAAGGCGACTCCCTTATATAAGACCAGTCAGTAACACCTGATTCCCAATCCTCACAATCTTCACTGGACAGTCCAGTACCGTTTGTAACCACCAGAGGGAGCTTCCGCTCAGAACTCATTTCTAGCCTATTCACAACACGGCCCCAATACTGACCCCTGTGGTACCCCACTGCTAACCGTGTCCCAGTCCGAGTGTGCTCCATTAATAACCACCCTTTGTTTTCTATCCATGAGCCAATTCTTAACCCACTTACACATATTTTCCCCTATCCCCATTGTTCTCATTTTATGTATCAACCTTTTGTGTGGCACTGTATCAAAAGCTTTTGAGAAGTCCATGAACACCACGTCCACTGCATTCCCTTGGTCCAGTCCTGAACTTACCCCTTTATAAAAGCTTATCAGATTAGTCTGACAAGAACGGTCCCTCGTAAACCCATGCTGATACTGTGTCATGATGTTATTCAGCTTCAGATACTCCAATATAGTATCCCTTAAAAAACCCTCCAGGATTTTACCCACAGTAGATGTTAAGCTCACTGGCCTATAATTTCCAGGTTCAGTTTTTGCCCCCTTTTTGAATATTGGCACCACATTTGCTATACGCCAGTCCTGTGGTACAGACCCAGTTATTATGGAATCTTTAAAGATTAAAAATAATGGTCTATCTATAACTGTACTTAATTCCTGCAGTACTCAGGGGTGTATCCCATCTGGGCCCGGGGATTTGTCAACTTTAGTGATTTTTAGACGCCGCCGTACTTCCTGCTGGGTTAAGCAGGTGACATTTAATGGAAATTTTTTTTATCTCTGATCATGTTATCTGTCATGGGATTTTCTTGTGTAAATACAGTTGACAAAAAGTCATTTAGCATATTGGCTTTTTCCTCATCCTCATTCACCATTTCACCCAGACTATTTTTAAGGGGACCAACACTATCATTTTTTAGTTTCTTGCTATTTATGTAGTTAAAGAATATTTTGGGATTATTTTTACTTTCTCTGGCAATGAGTCTCTCTGCCTCAATCTTTGCTGTCTTGATTTGCTTTTTACAGAATTTCTTCAGTCTTCTGTATTTATTTAATGCCTTATCAATACCTACTTGCTTTAATTCCCTAAACGCTTTCTTTTTGTCCCTTATTGCGCCCCTTACAGCTCTATTTAGCCATAGTGGTTTCCTCCTAATTCTAGCATGTTTATTCCCATAGGGTATATACTGTGCACAGGTCCTATTCGGATACTAATAAACGTCTCCCATTTTCTTTGTGTATTTTTATGTCTCAGGATATCGTCCCAGTTTATTGCACTAAGATCATCTCTCATCCGTTGGAAATTTGCCTTCCTGAAGTTTAGTGTCCTTGTAACACCTCGACTACACATCTTATTAAAGGATACATGAAAGCTTATTATTTTGTGATCAATATTACCCAAGTGACCCCCAACCCTTATATTTGATATGCGGTCTGGTCTGTTGGATAATATTAGGTCTAGCAGTGCCCCCCCTCTTGTTGGGTCCTGAACTAGTTGTGAAAGGTAATTGTCTCTCATAGTTGCCAAAAACTTATTACCTTTGCTGGAACTACAGGTTTCTGTTCCCCAATGTATTTCAGGGTAGTTGAAGTCCCCCATAATAATGACTTCACCTTGAGGTGCTGCTTCATCTATTTGCTTTATGAGGATATTCTCTGTTGCTTCCATTATTTTAGGAGACTTATAACAAACCCCTATCAGTAATTTATTATTTTTTCCCCTCCCTAATCTCCACCCACAGAGACTCTACATCTTCATTAGATTCACAGATATCACGCAGGATGGGTTTTAAGGATGATTTTACATATAAACACACCCCCCCACCTCGCTTATTTTTACGGTCATTCCTAAACAGACTATAGCCCTGTAAATTAACCGCCCAGTTGTGGCTCTCATCCAGCCAAGTCTCAGATATCCCCACCATGTCATAATTATGTTCCAACAAAATTAATTCTAATTCCGCCATTTTGTTGGTGAGGCTTCTGGCATTAGTATACATGCACTTTATGGATCTCTCTGAACCTCTATTCTTTCTTAAATTATTAACTGTTCTAACCCCACCCCCCATGCCACCCCACCCCCAATTTCAATGGAGAGACTCAGCGTGAAAAGGAAAAGGGTGGCAGAATCATTTATCTCTAATCATGTCATATGTCACTGGAGATAAAAAAAAAAGGTTTTCCATGCTAAAATTGCTATATGTTGAGATTTTCAGTTGTATGGATCCATATGTCAGTTATTATTTTTATATTGGACAGGATACAGCTAATACTTCTATATGACGACTATGGATTTGTGTTGCACTGGTTCCCCCAGGAAGTAATATGTATTTAATTATATTTCTTCTTTTTTCCTAGTATCATTGTATCATTACAAGAAATTTGTTTTTATAACTCATCGCCTGTAACAAACAAGCTATCAAATGTTCTCCACTTTATGAGAAAAACTCTTTCTATTAGAACTACACAAAGCAAGAATCCGAACAAGAAATGGCAGCTTTAAGTTGCAAAAACAAGTGTAGCATATTATTCCGCCTGTCCGTTACTAAAAGTGATTGTGTCTGCCTGAATGCCCTTGTGGAAATGAGACTTTAGAGCCATCTTGCATGTGGAAATGTAACTGTAACGTGAACAGGGAATGACAGGGGTGCTGGTCCAGAAAAACTGGGAAATTTTCTGTAATAAATGAAAAAAGCCAAAGAAAAAAAAACATTTGATGTAAGAAAAAAACATGATCATCCATCATTATGCTATTTTTTGTAGCATATATCACAGGAAAGTATTTTCATTATTCAGTAATAACAAAGGATTTTTTCAGTACTATTTTAAAATAAACTCTACTGTCATCTGTTGTTCCTTGACTAAAAAATCGCTGTTTTTAATTCATATTTTAATTAGATTTACGTGCTCTGGGCGTGTCAAAGCATTTTCCATATCTCTGACTCTCTGGCACTACTCCCCCAACCACACCTTCCCCGGCTTGTCTGACCGCTCACTGGCTGTATAGTCAAGCTACTGAGCTGTCAGTCATTCAGAGGAAGGTAGGGCTTGGTGAAAGCTTTGACATGCCCAGAGCACGTAAACTTCATTTGTATGGGAATTAAAACAAAGATATTTGTCCAGATTGCATAAGTAAATGTGTGGATGACATGCTTAGAAAGTCTGAGATATGCATTGCTCCCCACCGCCCTGTGAAAGATTGAAATAGAAGAGACAAGAAGGACTGATCCATTGAACAGCATCAGGGAAAGCATATCTCAGACTCTCTAAGCACGCTGTGTATATGGTAGTCTGAGAATGTGAAGGCCATTTTATGGACAACACACCAGTTCACCATTTTCTCCACAGCCCATTATAACTTTGACACCATTTCCTCCACCTCACCCATCCTGCTGCACTAGTGCTACCATTTTTTCTAGAATTGCTTATCCAGTCCAGGGGCTCTGAGGATCAACCTCTACTGGAGAGACAGAGACATAATAGGTGGCCATGGACTAGTCCTTTGAGGGAGAAAAAGTTTGAAGAAACAGATAATGATCACTGGAAAAATGATTTGTGGAGCCTTGCTCAGACTAGTATAGAAAGAAGAAATGTTGTGATACACATGCATAAAGTAATGAATAGACAGGAGCCTGCCTATTGTGCTTTACAGGTTATGTACATTTTGGGGCACTGCTAAATGTGTGAGAAGGTTTCTAGATATATAGAACAATTATTAATTGTTTATTCAAAGACGTAACTAGGCTTTCCTTCACCTGAGGTAATTGGTTCAATCTACTGCTTTCACCCTGCATCCTCAGTATTTTTCAAGCCTGTGCTTAAAGAACTCCATGAGTCATATATTAAATAGATTTATTGGGGAGAAACATGGTATGGAGGGGGGAAGCACGATATGGAGAACATGAGAGGATGCACATTATGGAGAACATGAGGGGGTTAAGAACGGTCTGGAGAACATGAGGGGGGAGGCATGGTATGGAGAACAGAAAGAAGTGCACCTGCGTAGGAGCGAGAATGGGGGATACCTTGATGATGACATAGAATGCGTCATCCACATGAAGCAGGGAAGGACGACGACTGTAAGAAGAGAGAAGATGACGAATCAAGAGTTGGCCATCAAACCTTACTACGCCGTTTGTGCCTTGCATAGGAAATTGAGGACATACACGTAGCATTCTAGTATGCTGTAACAGAGAGCTAATAGGTGCTGGCAATACTTTATATGGGGAAAACCTGGTGACAGATTCCATTTAATTTTCAAATGTTAGGTCATAACTGTGCACGACGAGGTGGATGAAAGCAAAATGCATTTGCACCTATGTATTCCGGGTCCAGGACATATTCTCTAGCCCTTGTGTAAAACATATTCCTCCGTGGAGGTTGCTGGACGCTCTGGAATGAGAAGAATACAGTCATCACATGTTCTGAACTTCATTGATTTTCACAATGTCCCATAAAAAACATGTAGAAGAGTATGTGCAAGATAAAGAGCTGGACATGACATACTGAACGATAAATCACTCACAGGTGCCATTTCCTTGTGTATGGTGTTTCGTTTGGAGTTTCTCAAAGACTAACTGCCATATGCTATTACTCGTTCCTGGCCCCCCTGCTCCTGGGCCAGTACCGCTCCCAATCCGTGAAGACTTCCGTCAGTATAAAGAATAAATGAACAATATATTGAGCCTATGCCAATACCGGGCATTGGTCAAGTCTTCTTTCAGCTGATCCAGGGCTCATTGTCGCGAGAGTCCCCAGGCCAATTCTTTGGGCCTTTTGAGGTCCCCTTCAGTAACATATGAAGAGGCTTGGCTCCATTAACCGATAAAACGTCCAGGTGCATTGATGAGTCCGAAAGGCATTCTATTGAACTGATAAAGACCAATTGGTAAAATGAAAGTTGTCTTGGACTTGTTTCTTTCAGCCACTAGAGCCTGCCAGTAGCCACTTGCCAGATCTAAGGTGCGCCTGAACTTCCTAATTCTTAAAGAGGCAGTGCGCACATTCCTAATGTGTCCTCAGCCAATTGCTGAGAGACACTTGGTACTTAAGCCACCTCTACCTGTTAGAAGGTGCCTGAGCAACATTCTCTTTCAGTGTATGCAACTGCTGAGTTGCGAGGTCCATTCATAATACTGCCATCCTAGGAGTTGAATATCCAGGCCTGAACCCTGAATCTGTACCTGTATATGATCTTTCCTGTTTCTGCCATCCAGGGGGCTGAATACCAGGCCCGATCCTTGAATTTGAACCTGTGTCTGTCCTTGCTTGAATTAGGACCAATCCCTGAACTTGTTCCTATCCCTAAGACGTGCAGTGCCTGAACCTGTACCTATCCCTAAAACCTGCAGTTTCTGAACCTGCACCTATCCCTAAAACCTGCAGTGTCTGAACATTTTCCTATTCCTAAAACCTGAAGTATCTGCACTTGTTCCTATCTCTGAAACCTGCAGTGTCTGAACGAGTGCTTATTTCTAATCTGTTGTCGCTATGCAATATTAGTGTTTAGTGAGTAAACTTACTACTTCATTGTAAGTACCCTGTGTGACCTTTTCCCAGTCTGTCTTGTCCGTACCTATTACTGTATGCATCCTGTGTGAACCTGACCCTATCTACTCCTTGTGTACTGAGTCCTGTCTTGCCTCTCAGCATCTGTCCATGTCTGCGTTTCCATGTCTGCCCGCATCTGTGGTTCCTTGTCTGTCTATATCTGCAGTTCCCTGTTTGTCTGCATCTGCGGTTCCATGTCTGTCTGCATTTGCGGTCCAGTACCCCATTGCCAGAGGCCCAGTTCTCCCAGAAGCCGCTCCTGTCCATCCTGTGTGAACTGAGTCCCATACCTGCCTGCTTGTATAGCAGTCATGTCTGCAAGCACCTTCATATCTCATTGAGGGCTTAGCTGCCGTGTGATCGTGATCAGTCCTGGTGTAGCACTTTGTCCCACTTTCTCGGGCTCTTCTCAGATCACGGCACCATCAGTTGCTTGCATCTGGGGTCAGTCTACGGGAGGCACTTAGTCACACCCCTTAGAGCTTTGAATACAGTCACAGTCCATGGTTTCTGGTCCTTAGCAATCAGGGTCAGTTGGATTTCGGGAACTGTCTGTCCTCCATACAAGTACAAATCCACAACTTTTTTGCTTGCACGAAACACGACAGGAGAATCATGTGCATTGGGACACCAGACAGCCACTTATCCATCCACCACTGTCGCCATAGTACAGTCATGGCCAAAAGTTTTGAGAATGAAACAAATATTATATTTTCACATGATCTGCTGCCCTCTGGTTTTTATGTGTGTGTTTGACAGATGTTTTTATCACAGACAGAAATATATATTTGCAAACATATGAGTAACAAAAGCTTATATTGACAGTTGGAATGAGTTAATGCAGCAAGTCAATATTTGCAGTGTTGACCCTTCTTCTTCAGGACCTCTGCAATTCTCCCTGGCATGCTCTCAATCAATTTCTGGACCAAATCCTGACTGATAGCAGTCCATTCTTGCACAATCAATGCTTTCATTTTGTCAGAATTTTTAGGTTTTTGTTTGTCCACCCGTCTCTTGATGATTGACCACAAGTTCTCAATGGGATTAAGATCTGGGGAGTTTCCAGGCCATGGACCCAAAATCTTGTTTTGTTCCCTGAGCCATTTAGTTATCACCTTTGCTTTATGGCAAGGTGCTCCATCATGCTGGAAAAGGCATTGTTGATCGCCAAACTGCTCTTGGAGGGTTGGGAGAAGTTGCTCTTGGAGGACATTCTGGTACCATTCTTTATTCATGGCTGTGTTTTTAGGCAAGACTGTGAG
The DNA here is from genome assembly GCA_033576555.1 of Oophaga sylvatica. Lineage (NCBI taxonomy): Eukaryota > Metazoa > Chordata > Amphibia > Anura > Dendrobatidae > Oophaga > Oophaga sylvatica. Next base: position 76,773,947 of record JARQOD010000008.1, read on the forward strand.
AGAGCCGATTCCCTTGGCTGAGAAGCAACCCCACACATGAATGGTTTCAGGATGCTTAACAGTTGGCATGAGACAAGACTGGTGATAGCGCTCACCTTGTCTTCTCCGAATGAGGCGTTTTCCTGATGTCCCAAACAATCGAAAAGGGGATTCATCAGAGAAAATAACTTTACCCCAGTCCTCAGCAGTCCACTGCCTGTTCCTTTTGCAGAATATCAGTCTGTCCATGATGTTTTTTCTGGAGAGAAGTGGCTTCTTTGCTGCCCTCCTTAAGACCAGGCCTTGCTCCAAGAGTCTCCGCCTCACAGTGCGTGCAGATGCACTCACACCTGCCTGCTGCCATTCCTGAGCAAGCTCTGCACTGCTGGTAGCCCGATCCCGCAGCTGAAACACTTTTAAGAGATGGTCCTGGTGCTTGCTGGTCTTTCTTGGGCGCCCTGGAGCCTTTTTGGCAACAATGGAACCTCTCTCCTTGAAGTTCTTGATGATGCGATAGATTGTTGACTGAGGTGCAATCTTTCTAGCTGCGATACTCTTCCCTGTTAGGCCATTTTTGTGCATTGCAATGATGACTGCACATGTTTCTTTAGAGATAACCATGGTTAACAGAAGAGAAACAATGATGCCAAGCACCAGCCTCCTTTTAAAGTGTCCAGTGGTGTCATTCTTACTTAATCATGACAGATTGATCTCCAGCCATGTCCTCATCAACACCCACACCTGTGTTAATGGAGCAATCACTGAAAAGAGGTTAGCTGGTCCTTTTAAGGCAGGGCTGCAATGATGTTGAAATGTGTTTTGGGGGATAAAGTTCATTTTCTAGCCAAATATTGACTTTGCAAGTAATTGATGTTAAGCTGATCACTCTTTATAACATTCTGGAGTATATGCAAATTGCCATTAGAAAAAGTGAAGCAGTAGACTTTGTAAAAATTAATGTTTGTGTCATTCTCAAAACTTTTGGCCATGACTGTACATGCGATCATCAGGCCTTGTCCGGTTCCTGTTGGCTTTTGGGGCTCGATAATCACCTTTATTCTGTTTAATCTTCAGTAGCTACCCACATCTATCTGAATAATCTACTCCTGATGAGGCAAGATAATGTTTTGATGCCCTGGTAGGACGGTCGCAATCCTCGCCATTTCATCTTCATGAACACTGTAGCGAATCTCACATACCTAGGTCAGTCTCTGGAATGCCTTCTGTGTAGGCCCATGTTTGGTGACTCTCAGCCAGTAGCCCGGGCCTTCTTTGTGGAACATCAACTGGTCCAGATCATGCAGGATCTTCATTCCTAATATAATTGAGGATCCTGACTGTGAATCCCTATCCACCAGCACAATCCCTGTTTGACCCACATCCAGGTCTTCAATCTTCATGTGCGTCCATAGTATCCTGTGAACTGGAATCTTCATTTAGATAATGGCATTCAGGTTAATCAGTTTTCCTCTCTCGGCTTTGATGAAGTGACAGAAATGGGTTTCGAAGTACTCCAGCGGCATTGTGGAGACTTTGGCTCTTGTATCCACTATGCCATGCACGGTCTTGTCTTCAATCAGTACGTCTATCACTGGACTTCTGCCATCTTAGCTGATCCACTTTCAGGGTCAGTTCCTGAATCGCGGCCCTCATCTCAACCAAGGAGCCTGACTGTTGATTTTCAGCCTGGACTCCCTATCTTCTGGGGCCATACATCCACAAAATGCTAGAGCACATATCATCCTTGCTTTCACGAGCCAAAGCTTATGTGGCAACCTGAGCAGACTGAAATCTCTCATTTGCCTGTATCTGATCTCACAATGTCTGTCTCAGCGATGTATCCAATAGTCCCTGTACAAACTGTTCTTTCAGGGTGGTGTCATGATCAGAGAAAATAGAGGCTCCGGCCTTGCATATTTTTTGGCAGTTCTGTAACATTCTGTCACCCTTCCCAGGGCTTCTCCCTCTAGTGTGTGCAGCGTGACATCAGAGTGCAGCTCATGTTAATGCCATCAAATTTTGCAACTTGCCTCAGTATGGACCCTGCTGGCAAGCTCAGGCTTGGATAATTTAGAGTCGACGGGAGAGGAACTAGGACAGGTGCTCCCAGGGACCCTGATGCCTGTACCACACTACCATCCCCCGTCGCATTCTGCATTGTGATGCTGTACCCCGCTCACAGTGCCAAATATAGCGTGGACAAGGCCAGCCACAGGGCAAGAGGTACAGCAGCAATCAGCAGACACACACAAAGATTAGATAATCTAATATATACTTACCTTGCAATGTCTTCACATCCTGTTCCATCCAGATGTGTCCGATCCCAGAATTCCAAGAGGCGGAAGTTCACCGACCGCTATATTGGGACACCCAAGTGATGGGTGTCTCAATATGGAAACTGCTGGTGGTACCAGCCTGTTGCACGGTATCACCAGCGGAACACCGTCGCATCACACATGCACACACACTGTATATGCCGTACGCACCACACACACACACCATATACGCCGTACGCACTACACACACACTGTATACGCCGTACGCACCACACACACACTGTATAAGCCGCACGCACCACACACACTGTATACGCCATATGCACCACACACTCTGTATATGCCGTATGCACCACACACACTGTATATGCCATAAGCAACCTCTTGTGCGGTACCACCAGCGGAACACTGTCGCGAACGTGCCGCTGCCAGGATCAGCCAAATGATTCACTGACCGCCACCATCTTTGTACAGGAGGAGCGCATGCGCAGCTTTAATGTGACCACCACTATCTGTCTGCACAAAGATGGCAGCAGTCTGATTTACTGCGCCTGTGTGGAATTGAATCATTCGGCTTATCCCGGTGGCAGATGCGCGACGTGTCTACAGGCAGAGGATGCCGGTCACATTAAAGGGGTTTTCCCACGAACAAAAGTTCATTTTTAAAAATTGTCTGTGTTTGACCGTGTATGGAGCATACCACATCTCCTGGGCAGGGGAGGAAGCAAAAAGACAATACTGACATTACAGCAGGGGATCACAGAGGATTCATTTTGTGAGGTAAAATATTTCACTGACTGTTTTTAAACAGTATTTTACCTCCATGTAAAATGTATACTCTGCGATCTCTGCTGTAATGTCAGTATTGTCTTTTGCTCCCTCTCCTGCCCATGAGCTGTGGTATGTTCTGTACATGGTCAGACACAGACAATTTTTAAAATGAACTTTCATTCGTGGGAAAACCCCTTTAAAAAGCAAATAACAATGCCAACATGGCTCCTCCTAAAAAGTATGCCAATGACAATGAAAGGAAAGCAGCAAAGGCACAACGTCGAAGACAACAAAGGGAAAATGAGACTGCCAAAAAGTTACAACATACTAAACTTTTTATCATTGATGAGTGCACAATGGCACAAAAGCATACTTTGAATGTCATTGATAGACTTCTGCGTGATGTCATGACAACACATGTTGCTGACAAATATCAAGTACCCTTTGGTGGTAAAGTTTTCGTTTTTGGAGGAGACTTCAGACAATGCCGTCCTCTACTTGCTAATGCCACAAGAACAGAAATTGTAGACTCCTTTGTTAAATATTCAAAACACTGGAAAAACTATTCAACAACATGCGCTCCAGTGATCCAGAATTGTTATGTCCCATGAATGAGACATTTTACAGACTGTCCTGTGCATTTTACATGCTGTATTGCAGTCTCTCATATTGTTTACTGTTGCTATGTGTCCCTGTGTTTGCATAGCTGAAATCCTCCCTTTACATCAAGTTTGTCCCTTCTGTCTCTCTGTCTCCCTCTTCTGGTGTGATGTCATTTCCTTCTTCTTTCTCTGTGTTTCATTCTCCATCTTGGTTTTATCAGAATCACACGTGTTTTCAGTTTGTCTGAAGAAAGTCTTTTTTACCTGCTGCTGTTTGTATGCATTCAACAAGAATTCTTAAAGAAATCAAAGTCTCTTCTGGATTCTTCATAACATGCGTGCCGGCAGCTGAGTTAAGCTTTCTGCGACCGTCGCCAATTGTAAGTAAGGTAAAGAGATCCAGCATCTCACAGAGCCATATTTGCAGCTACAGGCCCCGGGGACAGAATAGTAAAAACGACTTATCAGATTCATCTGTAAAACCCACAGCTTCTATAAAGCTACAGAACTTCCTGCAGAGCATCCGCTCTCAACATATAAGAGACTATACAGCTCCCCTTCTCCCTGTGAATCAGGATGGCTGAAGGAATGACTACACGGTCTCTGCCAGACCCATTGTCAGAGGAAGAGTGCATAGACCCTGATCCACCATTTAGTGAGAAGGCTAGACGTCCCACAAAGCCAACATGGAAAATAAGGGAGAATCTAGAATCCAGTAAACATGATCTTCTCCATGCAACAGCAGAGCTAAGGCAAAAACTGTTGAGCCACATAGACAGGCTATCTCAGCCTGCTTCTCTCCAACGACCACCAGAGGGAGCCCTTACTCAACTGTGTTCAGATTATCAATGTTATGCAAAAATAACAGATCAGTATATTACAGTGTTAAAGAGACTTAACCCATCAGTTACCTGCAAAGAGCTGCAAGCCTTCCAAAAAGTTAACTCTGAGAGAGAAAGCATGGTGCGCGATATAAAAGCCAAAACAGAGGCAAGAATCGCGCTATTAGCCGAAATGTCATCGTGCATTTCTGGCTCGGCCAGACAGTCAAAGCGAACATCTAAATCACGCTCTTCAAAATCCTCAACCCTCAGCGAACAGCTCGTAAAAGCACGTGCGGAAGCTGAGGCCACTAAAATACAAGCTGCCTTCGCTCAAAAGGAAAATGAGATGAAAACTGAGGCCACTAAAATACAAGCTGCCCTAGAAGCCACTAAAATACAAGCTGCCCTAGAGGCCCTAGAGAAGGAAACTGAGATGAAAACTGAGGCCACTAAAATACAAGCTGCCCTAGAGGCCACTAAAATACAAGCTGCCCAAGAGGCCCTAGAGAAGGAACGCCAACACGCCATAGCCATGGCAAAGTTAAAGGTCCTGGAACAAGCCATCAGTGGGAGCCAAAGAGACAGCATCAGTTTAAGTGGTTTTGATACTGAAGACCCTCTTAAGCGTATTAGAGACTATGTACAAAGCCAACACAGCGCTATTCCTGCTCCTTGCAATCCTTCCTGACCACACAGATGCTCCCCTGAGACAACAGGACACTGAGTGTTTATCCGCATCCTGCAACCAAGGTCAGTACAATTACAATACGCTGCCAACCTTGCATTCTGATCCTCCTCTGTGCACCGAAATGTACCGGAAACCTGCACCTCACCAAATCTTAAACTCAGAAACCTACGTGCAGGCCAATATGCAGGCAAGTCACCGCACTCGGGTCAGTCACACAGTTCCAGTCCCATGTGTGGCAGAAACTAAGCTCATTAAGCCAGTTAATGGACTGAATGCCTACGCTGCCCCATATGTACCTACATTCCCAGGTCAAAGCACAGACTGTTTGAGCAATGCTATCCAGCTAGCATCTGTCCTTCCAAAATCGGAGAATGCTGATATGACTGGCCTTGCAAGGTACATGATTCTGCGTGATCTAACTAAGACCGGTCTTACAGAGTTTGACGATAAACCTGAGAACTACAGGGTTGGAAGTGTACCTTTGAAACCACAATCAGTGACCTCGGCATCACTGCCGCTGAAGAGCTAGACCTGCTAATCAGGTGGCTTGGGCCACAATCCACGGATTGGGTCAAGAGACTTAAATCTGTGCACATTAGTAATCCCATCGCGGGTCTCACTGCTGCATGGAAGAGGCTAGAAAGAAGCTATGGCAGTCCTGAGGTCATAGAAAGGGCCCTGTTCAAACGACTAGAGGATTTTCCAAAGGTATCTAATAAGGACAGTACAAGGTTCCAAGAGCTCAGCGACCTCCTGTTAGAGCTTCAGCTGGACAAAGCAGACCCGTACCTTCCTGGCCTCAGCTACCTGGACACTGCTCATGGGGTAACTCCAATAGTTTCCAAGCTGCCACCCAATATCCAAAATAAGTGGGCCATGCTTGGATCAAAATATAAAAGGGAAAGCCAAGTCTCCTTCCCTCCATTTTCCTACTTCTGCGAGTTCATCGAAAATATTGCAGAGTGTAAGACCGATCCAAGTTTTTCCTATGGAGAACACAGCGACCCTGTTTCATCTACTAAACACGACAGTCCACGTCTTAACTACAGGAACCACCAAGCTCCAATGTCCATCAAGAAGACTGATGTTCTTCCGGCACCTTCAGTATCACAAGATAAGAGCGACAAAGGTGAGAAGGTTGAGAATCCTAATCGCCAGTGTCCAATTCACAAACTGCCACATCCCCTGAAGAAGTGCATCAGCTTCAGGAAGAAACCCCTTCAAGAACGAAAGGTGCTCTTGAAGAAGTTTGGAGTATGCTTCAGGTGCTGCGCCTCTACCAAACATCTTGCTAAGGACTGTGTCATCCCCATCAAGTGTCTAGAGTACGACAGCGAAGACCACTTACAGGCACTCCATCCATCACAGCCTGACTCTGCGTCTTCACCTTCTCCCACCACAAGCCATGGCGGGGTGAGTACAGACCAAGCGACAAGCCATGTTGCGGTATCTTCCTCATGCACCGACGTCTGTGGAGAAGGTCTTCGAGACAAGTCCTGCGCGAAGATTTGCCTGTCATGGGTGTATCCCAAGGGCCATCCAGAGAAAGCAGTCAAGGTGTACGTTAGCCTGGATGACCAGAGCAACAAATCATTAGCCAGGTCAGAACTCTTCGACTTGTTTGACTTAAAAGGAGAAGTCTATCCTTACACCTTGGGCACCTGCAGCGGCGTTTTACAAACCTCTGGAAGAATGGCCAGTGGCCTCATAATAACTTCGCTTGAGAAAGGCACCATGGAGATACCACTACCCACGCTTGTAGAGTGTAACCGAATACCATTCAATAGGGAAGAAATCCCAACACCAGAAGTCGCTCTTCAGCATCCTCATCTCAGAATGATAGCCAAAGAGATGCCACCCCTGGACGATAAGGCAGACATCCTAATTCTCCATGGTAGACACATTATACGACTGCACAAGATGCGTCAACAAATACACGGACTACTCAATGAACCGTACGCCCAGCGCCGCGAGCTAGGCTGGGTCATCATTGGCAATGTCTGTAGTGACCAGACAAAGAATCAGAATGACATCTCCTCTTACAAAACCGTTATCACGTCAGATGACAACGACTTGTCCCCCCTGTCATACTCACGTCACCAATGGATGAAGGAGAAGTCAAACGACACTAAGTGTCAACGACAACCATCTGATAATTCAAGTCCGCTTAATCCTCGAGACTACAACCTCGAGATAGCAGCATTCGATCCTTCAACCAAGGACAACAACTCACTACCTACAGAGGGAGACAAGGTGATCATCAGGGTCATGAGCATCAAACCCACCGAAGACAACTATAACAGCTGGGTAGCTCCCTCACCTTCTCTTCCAGCAAAGACTAAGTTGCCAAGGGATCCGCAGCGAGTAACTGCTAAGTTCCTAACCTTTGATACCCATCTCCATCACAAGCCTGGTCAAACCGAAGCCGTGCTAGACTTCAGTGCTCAGAGTGAGAGCCCCTCTCTCAACAGCCTACCTCTGACCGATGGCGCCAGCGTTTTTCCCACGCAATTCAGCCTCAGCTCACTGGCGGATGTTGAACAAGACACGTTCACTTCCCAAGCATCACCCTGTAAGGAACTTGCTATCGAACGAGGAGCCTCGCCTGTTGAAAACAGCATCCACGGTCCTCTCGGGTTTAAGACACCCATCGCAGTTCTAGGCAGGGTACCACTGAAACAGCTTGCTACTCAGGATATCATCGGGAACACTATATTACCATCTCAGAGACAGCAAAGATGGGAGACGGCGAAGAAGTCTTTAAAAGCCTTACAACAAGTCCTGCCCTGTAGTTCTGTAAATACTCTTTCAACCGCCATCAAGAGACAAGTCTACCTTTCCTGCAATGTGTCTACGAGGACTACAGCTGCAGGAGCCTCTCCGAGCGCTTCAGAAACTGGCAAAAACGTACAGAAGCTGAGATCTCTTTACCCTGGACATCCTTTCAGCTGGTCAGCCATCGTATCTGCTGACATCCATTTCAGGTTAATCAGCTGCTGGCTCCTTCAAGCAGGAGTCACATTATCTTAGCGTTGTCTCTGGACTCTGCTATGGCGGGGAGCATGTCTCTGCATACTACTGCCGTGCTAGTATGCAGAGCTATCAGCATCCGAATGAACTTTGAACTTTCCCTTGTGAACTTGAACTGTCATCTTTGGATTGTTTGGGTTGGTGGAGGTGTTTGCATGTTGCAGCTTCCCCAATCTGAAGATGGGTTCTCCCATAACTTGGTCTATTCAACCGTTGAGGACTTCACGTCATCAACCAAGAATTGGACTTACAACTGTTACAGTTTATTTCCGCATGTTGTGTTTCTCCTTTATGTCTTTCAGGTCTACAGCGACATCTCCAGTGGACATCATAAAAATTATGAAATCTATAGATTTCAGACAGGGAGTGTTATGTCCCATGAATGAGACATTTTACAGACTGTCCTGTGTATTTTACATGCTGTATTGCAGTCTCTCATATTGTTTACTGTTGCTATGTGTCCCTGTGTTTGCATAGCTGAAATCCTCCCTTTACATCAAGTTTGTCCCTTCTCTCTCTCTGTCTCCTTCTTCTGGGCATGATGTCATTTCCTTCTTTCTCTTGTGTTTCATTCTCCATCTTGGTTTTATCAGAATCACATGTGTTTTCAGTTTGTCTGAAGAAAGTCTTTTTTTACCTGCTGCTGTTTGCATGCATTCAACAAGAATTCTTAAAGAAATCAAAGTCTCTTCTGGATTCTTCATAATGTGTGCCGGCAGCTGAGTTAAGCTATCTGCGATCATCGCCAATTTAAGTAAGGTGAAGAGATCCAGCATCTTATAGAGCCATAGTTACAGCCACAGGCCCCGGGGACAGAAAAAGAATACAGCAGCTGGTTGCTTAAACTAGGAAACATTGAACTGTCAAACGAACACAACCTTGGAGATGATGTCTTAGAAATTCCTCCTGACATGCTGTGCACTGGCTGTTTAGTGACTTACATTTTTGGACAAAATATTACCATAAATGCCAAAGACAAAGACAATGTTAACACTGCAGCATCACATGCAATACTCTGTCCAAAAAATGAGGATGTACACCTTCTCAACTCTCAATTAATGGATAGAATGAGCGGCGAGTACGTTGTATATACAAGCGACGATTCTGTGGATGCTGATGACGGCGATGAACGTGAACAGTACCCAGTGGAATTTTTTAATTCTCTGACGCCATCGGCAATGCCATCACATCGGCTCCAACTTAAAATTGGCACCATTGTCATGCTACTGCGAAACCTCAATACCAACAAAGGTCTCTGCAATGGAACTTGGCTGATTGTCACTGCCTTAACCCCAACATTATACAGGCTAAAGTGATTACTGGATCAGCTGAAGGGGATATTGTATTTATTCGCATGGATTTGTGTCCTTCTGACACTGAGTTACCCTTTAAATTAAGAAGACCATTTCCAGTCAAACCTGCATTCGCAATGACTATTAACAAATCCCAAGGACAGACCTTCAATCGAGTGGGTGTTTATTTACCTGAACCAGCCTTTGGACATGGACAGCTTTACATTGCTTTCTCCAGAGTGAAGCAACGCTCCCATGTCAAAGTGAAAGTTATTAATACACTACTTCAAGGAAAGTTGTTATGTAACAGTGATAAAATTTTTACAAGGAATGTTGTTTATAAAAATGTTTTAATCTATTTAATTTGTAATATGATTAATAGATACCGTGTATGATTTATAGGTAGATGATGAATAAATATCAAATAGATATACATAGATAGTATAATAAATAATATTTTATATATGCATACATATGACATAGACATAGATAGGTGGATAGATAGATGCACATACACATACAGTCAGGGCCAGAAATATTTGGACAGTGACACAATTTTCGCGAGTTGGGCTCTGCATGCCACCACATTGGATTGAAATGAAACCTCTACAACAGAATTCAAGTGCAGATTGTAACGTTTAATTTGAAGGGTTGAACAAAAATATATGTTAGAAAATGTAGGAATTGTACACATTTCTTTACAAACACTCCACATTTTAGGAGGTCAAAAGTAATTGGACAAATAAACATAACCCAAACAAAATATTTTTATTTTCAATATTTTGTGGCGAATCCTTTGGAGGCAATCACTGCCTTAAGTCTGGAACCATGGACATCACCAAACGCTGGGTTTCCTCCTTCTTAATGCTTTGCCAGGCCTTTACAGCCGCAGCCTTCAGGTCTTGCTTGTTTGTGGGTCTTTCCCTCTTAAGTCTGGATTTGAGCAAGTGAAATGCATGCTCAATTGGGTTAAGATCTGGTGATTGACTTGGCCATTGAAGAATGTTCCACTTTTTTGCACTCATGAACTCCTGTGTAGCTTTGGCTGTATGCTTGGGGTCATTATCCATCTGTACTATGAAGCGCCGTCCAATCAAGTTTGCAGCATTTTGCTGAATCTGGGCTGAAAGTATATCCCGGTACACTTCAGAATTCATCCGGCTACTCTTGTCTGCTGTTATGTCATCAATATACACAAGTGACCCAGTGCCATTGAAAGCCATGCATGCCCATGCCATCACGTTGCCTCCACCATGTTTTACAGAGGATGTGGTGTGCCTTGGATCATGTGCCGTTCCCTTTCTTCTCCAAACTTTTGGCTTCCCATCATTCTGGTACAGGTTGATCTTTGTCTCATCTGTCCATAGAATACTTTTCCAGAACTGAGCTGGCTTCTGGAGGTGTTTTTCAGCAAATTTACTCTGGCCTGTCTATTTTTGGAATTGATGAATGGTTTGCATCTAGATGTGAACCCTTTGTATTTACTTTCATGGAGTCTTCTCTTTACTGTTACTTAGAGACAGATACACCTACTTCACTGAGAGTGTTCTGGACTTCAGTTGATGTTGTGAACGGGTTCTTCTTCACCAAAGAAAGTATGCGGCGATCATCCACCACTGTTGTCTTCCGTGGGCTCCCAGGTCTTTTTGGATTGATGAGTTCACCAGTGCTTTCTTTCTTTCTCAGGATGTACCAAATTGTAGATTTTGCCACTTCTAATGTTGTAGCAATTTCTTGGATGGGTTTTTTTCTGTTCTTGCAGCTTAAGGATGGCTTGTTTCACCTGCATGGAGAGCTCCTGTGACCGCATGTTTCCTTCACAGCAAAACCTTCCAAATGCAAACACCACACCTCAAATCAACTCCGGCCCTTTCATCTGCTTAATTGAGAATGACATAACAAAGGGATTGCCCACACCTGTCCATGAAATAGCCTTGGAGTCATTTGTCCAATTACTTTTGGTCCCTTTAAAAACAGGGTGGCACATGTTAAGGAGCTGAAACTCCTAAACCCTTCATCCAATTTTAATGTGGATACCCTCAAATGAAAGCTGAAAGTCTGGACTTCAACTGCATCTGAATTGTTTTGTTTCAAATTCATTGTGGTAATGTCTAGAACCAAAATTAGATAAATGTTGTCTCTGTCCAAATATATATGGACCTAACTGTAGATGCTTTATAGCTATGAGATAGATATACCGTAGATAGATTGTGTGATATATAGACAGATATTTAATATTGTAAGGGCATAACCACAGGGGAGATATGTGTCATCCAGTTTGTAAAACTTGGTGATATGAACCCGGATTTAATGCTCCAGTGTCACAGATGCTGAGAGATTTAAATTAACTTTAACAGGGCTGTTTTTTTTTGTGAGCAGCTAAAGAGACGGCTGTTCACCATATCTCCACCTCAGAGTGTGGTCCATGGAGATAGATATAGACATACATACATAGATAAATAGATAGCTAGATAGATAAGAGATACATAGATAAATAGATGATAGATACACATGACATAAATTGATAGATTATAGATACATATGAGATACATCGATGATAGAGACATACATAGATGAGAGATAGAAATGACATACATACATTAAATATAGATTGAGACAGACAAATAACAGATGATAGAGACATAGATAGATGATAGATCAATATAAAATATGTATAATTGATAGATACAGGGATAGATAGATAGATAGATAGATAGATAGATAGATAGATAGATAGATAGATAGATAGATTATAGAATAAAATGTGTTTTTTGTGCTTATGTGGATACAATGTAAATTAATGCACCTTTGTCATAAATTTTTCAATGTTAATAAAATGTTACCTTTACCTACTTTGCTTTCATTTTACCACAGGGGGAGGGGTGAGTGCACATAGGAAAGTGGACACACAGGGGGAGACAGCTCAAACGAGAGAACACATGAGGGAAGAAGACAGCACAGTGGTGGAGAGAGAGAGAGCAGACAAGGGGGAGAGCACATGGGGTACACAGGTCAAAGGAGATCACATGAGAGGGGAAGACAGCAGATGGGAAGAGAAAAGTAAACAGCGGTGAGAGAGACAGAGCACAGGGGGGAGACAGCTCAAAGGACAGCACAGGGGAGAACACAGGACAGGAAGGAGAGAGACAGCAGAAAAGGGGATAGCACATGGGGTAGACAGGTCAAAGAGAACACAGACAGGAGAAGTCAGCACATGGGGAAAGAGAGTGAATAGGTGGGTGAGCACATGGGGGAGAGATTCTCAACGCTGCGAAGCCTGCCCCCATCGTGACATTACCGCCCTCCTGATGCGATAGCATCAGGCCTCCAGTTAGTATAATATAAATATTTACTAGCCAGCTTATCCCCTTAACGACCGACGATATGCCTTTTAACGGAGGTGGTTAAGGGTACTTAAACCACAGCGCCGTGAAATCACAGCACTGTGGAGAAAGTATATAGCACCCCCCAGAGTCGGATTTTCTCTGAAAATATAACGACGACCGCAAAAAAAAAAAAAGAGGATTTCACATTTAATTTCTCTCTCCTCTGATGTGATCACACATCAGAGGTGGAGAAATAGGGTCCCCGGGTCCCCCGATCTGTCCCCTGTACCTCCCTATGCCCCCCCCCGTCTTCCCATGGCTCCCACAGCTCCCAGCGTCTTCTTCCTGCAAAGAAAATGGCGGGCGCAAGTGCCCGCCAAATCTGCCGGCCAGCAGATTCATTCATTCAGTGCAGGTACATTTTGATCACTGTGATAAATGCAATTACAGTGATCAAAATAAAAAAATAGTAAATAACCCCCCCCCTTTATCACCCCCTTATTTAGGGACATATAAGAAAATATATTTATTTTAATTTTTCCATTAGGGTTAGAGTTAGGGTTAGGGTTACAATTAGGGTTAGGGTTGGAATTAGGGTTAGAATTAGGGTTAGAGTTACAATTAGGGTTGGATTTAGGGTTTGGATTAGGGTTAAGGTTGGGATTGGGGTTAGGGGTGTGTTGTGGTTAGGGTTGGAGCTAGAATTTAGGGGTTTCCACTATTTAGGCACATCAGGGGGTCTCCAAATACGACATGGCGTTCAAAAAGTCGAATGGCGCTCCCTCCCTTCCAAACCCTGCCGTGCGCCCAAACAGTGGTTTACCCCAACATATGGGGTATCAGCGTACTCAGGACAAATTGCACACCAATTTTGGGGTTTTAATTTCTCCTGTTACCCTTAGGAAAATAAAAATAGCTGGCTAAAAATCATTTTTTGAGGAAAAAAAATATTTTTTTGTTCACGGCTCTACGTTTATAAACTTCTGTGAAGCACTTGGTGTTATGTTCTGCTACAAGCACTAAGGAAGAAAGGGATATCTGTCCCTACGATAAAACTAAGCTAGATCCCTACGATGTAACGGGGAACCTGATCCTGCAATCAGACCCGCTAAAGTCCTCAGCTAGTCTGTACGAAGACCTATAGATGCGAGGGAGTGATCCCTACAAGCACTAGGGACTGGGAGAAAAGATGGACACCTCCTAACAGAAGTTGTAGCAGTAAAAGAAAAACAAACAACATAGAACATAGAGGTCCGAAGACCAAGCAAAACTATTGGAGTAAGGTAACAAAGCACCTGGCTAGCTTAAGAGTATAAATTACAATGAAGTCCAGCAAAGCCAGAAGGGCGGAGCAGGATTAAATAGGCAAAAAAGGTCATGTGACCAGCAAGATAGAAAAAAACTAACAGAAGAGTTCTAACACTTGGGGGTTCAAAGTGCTCACTACACATCTAGATAAGCTCATTGGGGGGTCTAGTTTCCAAAATGGTGTCACTTGCGGGGGGTTTCTACTGTTTAGGCACATCAAGGGCTCTGCAAACACAACATGACGCCCGCAGAACATTCCATTAAAGTCTGCATTACAAAATGGCGCTCCTTCCCTTCCAAGCTCTTCCATGCGCCCAAAGAGTGGTTCCCCCCCACATATGGGGTATCAGCGTACTCAGGAAAAAACAACTTTTGTGGTCCAATTTCTCCTGTTACCCTTGGGAAAATAAAAAATAACGGGCTAAAAAAATCACTTTTGAGGAAAAAAATGATTTTTTATTTTCACGGCTCTACGTTATAAACTTCTGTGAAGCACTTGGAGGTTCAAAGTGCTCACCACACATCTAGATTTAGTTCCTTAAGGGGTCTAGTTTCCAAAATGGGGTCACTTGTTGGGGCTTTCCACCGTTTATGCAGATCAGGTGCTCTCCAAGCACGACATGGCGTCCAGCCAATTCTGCGTTGAAAAAGTCCAATGGCGCTCCTTCCCTTGCGACCTCTGCCGTGCACCCAAAAAGTGGTTTACCCCCACATATGAAGTATTGGCGTATTCAGGAGAAATTACACAACACATTTTGTGGTTCACTTTCTATTTTAACACTTGTAAAAATAAAAAAAATTGGTTCTGAAGTAAATTTTTTGCAAAAAAAGTTAAATGTTAATTTTTTCCTTCCACATTGCTTCAGTTCCTGTAAAGCACGTAAAGGATTAATAAACTTCTTGAATGTGGTTTTGAGCACCTTGAGGGGTGCAGTTTTTAGAATGGTGTCACTTTTGAATATTTTCTATTATATAGACCCCTCAAAGTGACTTCAAATATGATGTGGTCCCTAAAAAAAAATGGTGCTGTAAAAATGAGAAATCGCTTGTCAACTTTTAACCCTTCTAACTTCGTAACTAAAAAAAATGTATTTCCAAAATTGTGCTGATGTAAAGTAGACATGTGGGAAATGTTATTTATTAAGAAATTTGTGTGACATATCTCTCTGATTTAAGGGCATAAAAATTAAAAATTTGAAAATTGCTAAATTTTCAAAATTTTCCCGATATTTACGTATTTTCATAAATAAATGCAAGTCATATAAAAAAAAAACTTTACCACTAACGTGAAGTACAATATGTCACGAAAAAACAATCTCAGAATCAGCTGGATTCGTTAAAGCATTCCAGAGTTATAACCTCATAAAGTGACAGTGGTCAGAATTGTAAAAATTGGCCCGGTCATTAAGCTGCAAATTGGCTCTGTTACTAAGGGGTTATAATAAATACAAAGGAAAAGATAGGTAAACAGTGCATAAGTAACAAATACGATGACAGCAGTTACTCTAAATAATACTGACTAAGAGTATGCGCAGGTACAGTTAACAGAATTAATAGTTATATGTAAGAAAATACACGTGATTAACCCTTTCTATGCATAAATCCATAATACATCAGTGTTGTGCAAGCACTCAAAGCAGTGTTTGAAGTTTCTCTAAGGCCTCTTTCACACATCCGTCTTTTTGAATCAGGCATGATCCGGCATGTTGGTAAAAAAACGGATCCGGTACTGGATGCGTTTTTTTACCATTGACTTTCATTAGCGCTGGATCGTGCCTGATGTCATTGCGTTGTATCCGTTTTTGTCCGGATCCGGCGGAAATTACATTCCGGCGGCCGGACAAAATGGAGCATGTAACTTTTTTTTTCTTGCCGGAGTCGCCTGATGTGCCTGAAGCGGCGCATCAGGCGGCCGGAAACAATAGAAGTCAATGGAACCGGATCAGACTTTTGTGCAATCCGGCAAAAGTCTGATCCAGATTCTGGAAATCAAGGACTACTACTACTACTACTACTACTACTACTATACTACTACATTTTCCAGTGTCTCCGGGCATCAGAAACCCTCTTTTTCTGGGTTCAAAAGTTCAGGTCGGATCCAGCAAAAAACCGGATCTGTTGCATCAGTTTTTTTGTTTCAGCGCCGGATCCGTCCCTTCAGGTGTTCGACGGATCATGCCTGATTCAAAAAGACGGATGTGTGAAAGAGGCCTTAGGCTAGGTTCACATAGCGTTAATGCAGTCCGTTCAACGCATAGCGTTGACGGACTGCATTAACGCTAGTGTCATTTTGTGATCGTGTTATGCTATCTGAGCTAGCAGTGACGGACCCTGAACGCTGCAGACCGCGTCCAAGGGTCCGTCACAGAATGACGGCACATCGCTAACGCATGCCGATTTTGGCATGCGTTAGGATGCGCTACTGCTATTGCGGGCAATGGCTGCGTTAACGCATCCGTTACATAGCGTTAGTGCTGCTATGTGACGGATGCCATCAGTGCATTGCCCGCAACGCAAGGTGAACCCACCCTTACAGAAGAGGCTTTTTCTCCTAATTCACTATACCTCTATAGAGTTATTTATATATGTGCATATATATATATTGAGATGTAAAATGGTACTGGTACGTCCTTAGACTGATGTAAAAGGGTCTTTGCTGGGCTGAGTCTCAAATAATCTGAAAAGCTGTCTTGAAGCTTTTAGAGAATGCCGATCTCTCCAATATAGAGTTTCTCTAAGCCCTTACAAATAAGGCCTCACATGCCCTAGCCCAAGATGCTGTGTTCTTGGTTGTCCTTACCGAGTCGGCTCATGTCAAGCCGAACAACGTGTCCCAGCGTCACCAAAAACTGATCCAGAGTCGCACCACTCTATCCAGACCTTTATCCCACTATGCACAGCTTCACTCTCCCCTTGAACTCCCCTAGTAACTGTCACCAACTGCCGAACCCCTATGCTGCAACTCTGGCCTCTCTGCTGCCCTCTACAGGCCAGATCATATATTACATCACAAATCTCCAACAATACAGTAAACTGTGATTAACCCTTACAAGTATGGGCCCTGAAATTCCTTGTGGCAGTCCTGATACTATACCAATTAAAGGTAGGTCTTAAATGCACCATGCACATTAGGCTACTGTCGGTAACATCCGCCAATGTCAAAGGGTTTTGCCGACACACTAATGTGTACGGGGCACCGGCCAACTAATTGAGGAAGATGCTGATCGATCATGTCCGATTTCAGACAATCGCTTTGAACTCCTGGAGATAAGCTGCTGGCCAACATGTCTGGCAAAGGTTTTTTTTAAAAAAAGGAACACTTAAGCAGTTCGAAAAAATGAGCACATCTGTGTATGGGAGAGACGGCCATTGTTTGGATATTTGCAACTCAGGGTCAGTTTTTATAATGGCTGCTATATCATCAAGTACTAATATACTTTAATTTTCTTATAATAATAAACACTCCATGACTATAAAACATGTAGTATAATATGTAATATTTTTTCAGTAATCTACATTGGATGTTTTCTTCGGCATTGCAAGCTGAATTGTTTGTTTCTGAGTACTTATGAGAGTTGTTTTTAAAGTTCTCTACCCTGGAGGAGTCAATGGCATTTATAAAACTATTATAGTTATTTTATGCTGTTTTTTCCCTGGTGAATACCTGTAATAGTACAAACACCTTAATGTTTTGCTGCTGTTTTGTTCATTTAAGTGTAATTATCTGTCTATTGGTCTTCTATGCTTATGTGTGTTTATTAGAGATAATAAAGAGATCCCCGCAGAGAATCCGGCACTCTTCCCAGACAATCAGCGATCACTACTAAATGCAATAATAAGTAGAAAAAGAATTTTAAAATCACAAAAGTTTACTTCATTGGAAGTAATGATCGATTCCCCTAAAAAAAATATGTACCAGCAAAAAGAATATAATGTCATAATAATGGAACACACAGCGATAGATTCTGATGAATCTACACGAGCACTGGGAATATCACTTTCAAAAGTTTCCACTCTGCTGCTCTTTGCACAGAAACCAATTAATAGTCATACAAATATGACATTTGCAGCATGCCAGGTTGATACAAAAATGCAATAGTACTGATGTACGTCTAAAGAGCGAACGGCAAATACAAAAATACTGAATGATTCCAATAAATATCATTTTTGTACTTGAACCTATTAACATGCAACTGAAAGGGAATCTGTCATCCAGTGTTTGCCACCCAATTTGAAAGTAGAATAATGTAGAGGTAGAGACCCTGATTCCATCGATGTGTCACTTGCTAGGCTGTGTAGTGTAGTTTTGATGAAATCACTGTTTTATTAGTAGGAGATTATCATTAGAGGACTAGTAGAGGAGCGTTGTATATCTTTGCACCGTGTTAGCCAGTAGATAGAAAAATATTTAGAATTGAGAGTCCTAGTGGTTGATACCTTTTAATGGCTAACTGAAAAGATGGTAACAAATTGCAAGCTTTCGAGACTACTCAGGTCTCTTTATCAGGCTAGACTAATACAAATCTCTACACAAACTGTGGAATATGTCTTGTCACAGACTTATTTCAAAGCTTTGCTTTCTGAAGAACAGAAATTTCCAGCATTTACTTAAGCCAAACGCACATAAAATGTCCAAAACCAGCACATTTGTAGTTATTCTCCGAATATATTTTGGATTTCACACAATTTGTATCCTTGGCTGCGGCTCTAAATGATTACAGATGACATGATTACAGTTACATAGTTTGTTGCATTGTTTTGTGAATAACAAATTCTATGGAGAAAAATGTAATTATTGAACTATAGACTGTGGCCGACTACTGAACTTTTACCATAAATGATAATTGATGCACTAGGATACAGCAGTGCTCGTCTGATACATGGCTCATAAACTAATCTCAAAGAGAAATGTTGTTTTCCATCAGTTATACCGTCCAGATTCAAATCTTCTTAATCTGTTTCATCAATCATGCAACACCCCAAAATAAAGTGTTTAGAATTTAGGAAACTGAGGAGAATGTCTAAATAGATTATAGAACTTCTCAAGGTCCCATTTGTGTCCTTCAAGAAAGGTTTGTTTTTACTCTTTGCTTTTCTGATGAGTTCCTATCTTCTTAAAGAGGTTTTCCCTTCTTTACAGGGTAAGCAAAAATGTGAAAGTTGGGGTCCCACTTGTGTGACCCGCTTCTATTTCGAGAATGGGGCATTAAATATAGAGTGTCTGCCCAAGAATAGCTCTTTGCATTCCCTTCCAGGGTTTGTAAAAGTGACCAAACAAAATGGAATTGAATAGTGAAAAGTGAAGGGAAAAGGGCCATGCATGTATGGACAGTGGTATGAGACATTTGCCCCTTTCCTGAGGTGGGACCCATATCTACCCATCTACCAGACATTTTGACCCCTCTAACTTGAGAAACCCTGATGTAGCATAGGTTTTTCTTGACTTACAACACACCATCCTGATTTGTCACAAAATGGGATCTTATTCAGGGGGTTAAGAGAACGTAAAAGGGTTTCTCTATTTTCAGGAAATTGGTCCTCAAGCTGTGTAAAATACCTAAAAAACAAACTTGGCAGGGACCTCACCTTCCCCCGGGACCAGCTCTGGCTTCCCCGCCAATGCTGTGGTCCTGGTGTTTTGACTGCAGTGGTGACATCAGAGCAACAGTGAGAATGGATTTTCCCGGAAAATGTCATGTCACACGTGTCCATAACCTATATGTACTTGCACAGAACCATCCCCGACCTCATTAGAGCTGTAAGTTCCCACCTAGTGTGAAAAGCCCAGGAATTTCAGTGTGAGCAGCGGTGATCAGAAGATGTGGCAAGGATTGGACAGGTGGCGGGGAGGAGCGGGGAGCCAAGGATATGAGCAGTAAGGTCAATAATTTTTTATACTTAATTCATAAGAAAGGCTGCCATTTTGTTGAATCCACACAGAAGCAAATTACAAAAAATTTTGCATTTCACTGAATTTCAGATTTTTGTAACATTCCAAGTAGAATTTCATTCCACTCAAATAAAATTTGCTTTAGCTCTAAACAACACTTAAGGGATGATAATGTCCAAAAATTAACTGCCCTTGGTGCTAGTATAAAGTATGTGCCCAAAAACCCAAATTAACACAATATTAAAAATAAGGGCAAAAAGATGCAAAAAATGCCAAATATAATCTATGTAAAATTGTACACTTTATTATGTCAGATAACAAGGTGAAAGTGAGTCATATGATGATAATTTTTATGTTAATAAATATACAGCAGTATAAACACTGTTATGGTTAGAAAAATCTAATGAGCTCTATACGAAACACAATGCAAATTCATAAAGTAACATTTGCAGATAAAGTGACTGGACACGATATCATACTGAAAAGATCTAGCTATAGCTAAGGACCTACTTGATGGCAAAAAAAGGTATTGTTT
>JARQOD010000008.1:76794567-76873190 GCA_033576555.1 Oophaga sylvatica
TTGATTGCTTCTTATTGCAATTTTGTGGCGGCTAAAAAAAAACATAATTCTGACATTTCGATAACTTTTCTCATTACACCGTTGCTGATTGGATTAATTTATTTCACATTTTGATAGTTTGGACATTATGAATGCAGCGACACCAAATGTGTGTAGTTTTTTGTAATTTCTTCATTTTTAGTGGGACATAAACAGGGTGATTTGAACTTTTGTATTTTTTTTTAGCAATGCAATGTATAACTGAAATCACGGTCTCCTATGATCGCCAGGTACAGGATGGCTTTCCCAGGAAATCATCATGATAAGCAGAGCGGTCTTTAATAACAATCTTCCAGCTGTCATAACAATCCATTGTTGTCCTGCTATCACGTCATGGGCATGCCGATGGGTGCGTTGAATGATGCAACCAACTTGCCGCGCATTTTTACATGTCAATGTTGGAGAATGATACCAGAATTTCACATGTTGACAGCCGTGGGGGAGTTCCACTCCACCCTCGGCTGTTAGAGGCAGATGATAGAATTTAGTCATTATCTGTCTGGAAAGATGTAGGCCTGAAATGTGAGTCAGGGACCCAACCTATGACACAACTGTATATCATATGTTGGGAATGGGTTAAAGAGAACATGACAGCTTCTCCAGGCCCCCCAACCACTGTGAACTTATTGCTATCTTCACGCCCCTTCCTACTAAGCACTTTTATTGTTTTATTGATTTATGCATATGCCAAAAAAATTCAATTTTATAACCATGTTGGCAATATGCCACTAGGATGGTGAATTGTTTTCCCCAGACTAATTGTCCCACTAATCATGTCATCATGCCCAGGGAGGCAGCAGTGATGTTGGACATAGCCAGCTGTGGGAGTCGCAAAGTCGGCAGTTATGGCTGGCTGAGCCCTGCATCACCACTCCCTCTCTGGATATGTGAATGTGTCCATGAAGCCAGAGTGCATACACTCAGTTTTCTGTGCATTCTTAGGGATGCAGAGATTCTGCTCTTGTATATCATATTACTCATGCCCATAGGGTACAACTTTCATTTCAAGCCTATTCATCCATCATTCATAGGATAGTCATTAGGTTACATGCTGGAGAACATATCCAAGCTTTGAGGAGACTAAATAACGCCCATTGCATGTGCAGTAAACCAAGATGTACTGACCCTGGCTTCATCTGTGCATGTGCTGAATGCACCTAAAATCGCCAGTTATTTTCTTTCTACATATTACAATCTTTTTCTAAAAAAAAATTAATAATCTTGAAATTTTCTCACTATACTGGGCCTTTTTAGTGTGATATTTCCTGTCCTTTTAGGAAGAGTTTGCAGCAAGGTTCCTTATCAGCAGAGGCAGGATTGCAATGACAATTAACAGGTGTCTCATGTGGAGGGTTCTCTGATGTATTTCAAAGCAGCTGACTTGTAAAACTTTTGTGAATGTGGGATTACGTAGCCTGGGTAGGATTGCACCCATCGCTGCTCTGGTTTTGCACAGGGCATTTTTACAGTAGTGTTCATTGTCTCCTATCTTACCAGATTATTGATTGTCCTCCTTCATTATGTGAGTAGACTCTGTTTTGAGGCAGATTTGCTGTACACAGTACATAAACACTTGTAGGACCAACCGCATGTTGCTCTTATTGTGTGGACTTGTGTTCATGATTTATATATACAGTATGTTATTGTTTTGTTTTACTGATCAGTAAAGAGAACATATTTGTGATACTTTATGGCCAGATAGATAGATATGGTTCTGGTATTTATCAATAGTATTTTCATTAATTTTTTTTCCATATAACAATACATATAAAACAAAAATTCAATATAACGTTAGGGAAGAAAAAGAGCAAACAATAGAAAATAATGGACAATCTAATAATAAAAGGGAAAACTAATGGCAAAATAAAATGGGGAACTATGTAATAAGGAAAACTAACTACCAAAACGTCCTTCTGAGAAATATAATGTATATACGCTCTAAAACATGAAAAAAAAAAAGGAAAGCAGAAATACTATAAAAGATTATCTAGCTGGTTTGCAGGAGAAAATAGTTCTTTTGAGGAACATCTTTTCTTTAATGCTGTAGACATGATTCTGTTTTGCACTCTGTACTGTTCACCAACATGTATGGGTACGTGGGGCACCCAAAATAAACTTCACTACTGGATCCTAGAGATCCAAGTGTAACAAACCATTAATGTGCACAGTACCCTTGTGGGACCATACTAAACATACCTCATCCACAAGAAGGAAAAAAAAAACAATCACTGATTATTTGGCAATCATTGACTATCCACAGATTGTTGGCAATGTAGGCTTGTCAACGTTGGATGCTGTGATCTTTCTGCAAAATTGCAAATTCGTCTTGAAAGAATTGCCCGATGCAATTTACCATTGATGTCCAGGCTCGGCCTGCCCACAGGGGAACAGGTAAATCCTCCGGTAGGCCCCTGTGCAGGAGTAAGCCACTTACTCCCCAACAAGAGCAGTAGTTGACCCAATAGATCTGATTCACAATGTACAGAAAACAGCAGTATCTCATCATTCATTCAACAAACTACCCAGATTATTACTGCATAAGAGCATAGCTAAATTTGTGAGAGAGGGTAATGTAATATTTGCAAGTAGTTGAACACCCAATGTTACTGGAGGTCTCTTGCCACCCTAATTCAACACTGTTGGTATCTTTTAATTGAGAACTTATTATGTGATTTATTGAAGTTGATGCTGGATTTCATATTTTTTTACGTTGTGCTTATATCATAATTCTGTATTAATGTATATTTAGGCGTTGCCTCTACCATTATCTCTGTATAACTGACTCCTACATATATTAGTGGATAACCTATAGCGAGTTTGCTTCCTTTGTCACATATTACTTTATTCTACAGACAGCCATAGCAGAAAGATCTGAACCTCGATAAATAATAAAACTATTGGGGGTCCAGATACCGACGAAAAGACTACACTACTTCACTTCAATTTGCCAATCATTTTAAAAAGGCTTGAGGTTTAGTATATAAAATAAGTATATAAAAGTATATATATAGCTTCCTTTTATTACCAGTACTATAAACCTCGCCTGGAGGCTGTGCATCGTACTGAAAACTGAACACACTATAGTTCGGCTTCTTATTACCAAACCACAGAGGAGGTTATGAACTGCTGCCAATTACATCTTCTGTACAACCAGCCAGCTGCAATTTTACACAGTTGATCTCTATGGCCTTTTATAGTTATAATAAAACAAGAATAAAAAAAAGCTGCTTGTAGTATTTAGCTTGAAATTTTTACATGGTCCATGTCATGATGCAATTTTTTATTTTATTTATTTATTATTTATTTTCATTTTAGAAGCTATACTGTAGTATTGAAGAAAAAGCCTTAACCCAAAAGATTTATTTTTAGAAAAGTATCAGCTATTGGCCTCACAGCTGACACTTGCTACAGTATCTCTGGATTCTGTCATCATCTGAATAAAATTCATAATGAAATACTGTATATTGCTTCTTCAATAACAGAGAACACGGTGGTGATGTTACATGACATGACATGCAATGAGATTCTAGACATCATCAAGAAGTGAAGTTGGCACTGACTTTAAAGTCTACTTACTAGAGATGAGTGGATTGATCCTTGGGGGGCTCCCCATAATGTCCTGCAGCTGTGACATTACGGATTATCTACCTTGTACAGTGGTGGTCAGTACCTGGGCCATAACAGGTCGGCGGTTCCAAGTGGAGCATAGTTTGTCTGACAGAGACCTTTTCCATCTCCAGAGTCACTGGGTAAGTCTCTTTCTTCTGTAGTGTAAGCTCTTATGGTCAGCGGGGTCCTCTCTTCTGTAGAGTGTAAGCTCTTATGGTCAGCAGGGTCCTCTCTTCTGTAGGTGTAAGCTCTATGGTCAACAGGTCCTCTCTCTCTCTCCTGTAGAGTGTAAGCTCTTATGGTCAGCAGGGTCCTCTCTCTCTCTGTAGAGTGTAAGCTCTTATGGTCAGCAGGGTCCTCTCTCTCTTGTAGAGTGTAAGCTCTTATGATCAGCAGGGTCCTCTCAATCTCCTGTAGAGTGTAAGCTCTTATGGTCAGCAGGGTCCTCTCTCTCTCTCTGTAGAGAGTAAGCTCTTATGATCAGCAGGGTCCTCTCAATCTCCTGTAGAGTGTAAGCTCTTATGGTCAGCAGGGTCCTCTCTCTCTTCTGTAGAGTGTAAGCTCTTATGGTCAGCAGGGTCTTCTCTCTCTCTTCTGTAGAGTGTAAGTTCTTATGGTCAGCAGGGTCTTCTCTCTCTCTTCTGTAGAGTGTAAGTTCTTATGGTCAGCAGGGTCCTCTCTCTCCTGTAGAGTGTAAGTTCTTATGGTCAGCAGGGTCCTCTCTCTCTTCTGTAGAGTGTAAGCTCTTATGGTCAGCAGGGTCTTCTCTCTCTCTCCTGTAGAGTGTAAGTTCTTATGGTCAGCAGGGTCCTCTCTCTCTTCTGTAGAGTGTAAGCTCTTATGGTCAGCAGGGTCTTCTCTCTCTCCTGTAGAGTGTAAGCTCTTATGGTCAGCGGGGTCCTCTCTCTCTTCTGTAGAGTGTAAGCTCTTATGGTCAGCAGGGTCCTCTCTCTCTTCTGTAGAGTGTAACCTGTTATGGCCAGCAGGGATATCTTTCTTTCTCTCCTCTCCCCCATATGAGTTTTCAGATCAATTATAAGCTTTCCAGTATTGAGATCCATGCAAATTTATTCTCGGCAAATACATTTTTTGGGACGGCCGCGTCACTACAGTCATGGCCAAAAGTTTTGAGAATGACACAAATATTAATTTTTACAAAGTCTACTGCTTCACTTTTTCTAATGGCAATTTGCATATACTCCAGAATGTTATAAAGAGTGATCAGCTTAACAGCAATTACTTGCAAAGTCAATATTTGGCTAGAAAATGAACTTTATCCCCCAAAACACATTTCAACATCATTGCAGCCCTGCCTTAAAAGGACCAGCTAACCTCTTTTCAGTGATTGCTCCATTAACACAGGTGTGGGTGTTGATGAGGACATGGCTGGAGATCAATCTGTCATGATTAAGTAAGAATGACACCACTGGACACTTTAAAAGGAGGCTGGTGCTTGGCATCATTGTTTCTCTTCTGTTAACCATGGTTATCTCTAAATAAACACGTGCAGTCATCATTGCAATATACAAAAATGGCCTAACAGGGAAGAGTATCGCAGCTAGAAAGATTGCACCTCAGTCAACAATCTATTGCATCATCAAGAACTTCAAGGAGAGAGGTTCCATTGTTGTCAAAAAGGCTTCAGGGCGCCCAAGAAAGACCAGCAAGCGCCCGGACCGTCTCTTAAAAGTGTTTCAGCTGCGGGAATGGCAGCAGGCTGGTGTGAGTGCATCTGCACGCACTGTGAGGCGGAGACTCTTGGAGCAAGGCCTGGTCTCAAGGAGGGCAGCAAAGAAGCCACTTCTCTCCAGAAAAAACATCATGGACAGACTGATATTCTGCAAAAGGTACAGGCAGTGGACTGCTGAGGACTGGGGTAAAGTTATTTTCTCTGATGAATCCCCTTTTCGATTGTTTGGGACATCAGGAAAACGCCTCATTCGGAGAAGACAAGGTGAGCGCTACCACCAGTCTTGTCTCATGCCAACTGTTAAGCATCCTGAAACCATTCATGTGTGGGGTTGCTTCTCAGCCAAGGGAATCGGCTCTCTCACAGTCTTGCCTAAAAACACAGCCATGAATAAAGAATGGTACCAGAATGTCCTCCAAGAGCAACTTCTCCCATACCTCCAAGAGCAGTTTGGCGATCAACAATGCCTTTTCCAGCATGATGGAGCACCTTGCCATAAAGCAAAGGTGATAACTAAATGGCTCAGGGAACAAAACATAGAGATTTTGGGTCCATGGCCTGGAAACTCCCCAGATCTTAATCCCATTGAGAACTTGTGGTCAATCATCAAGAGACGGGTGGACAAACAAAAACCTAAACATTCTGACAAAATGAAAGCATTGATGGTGCAAGAATGGACTGCTATCAGTCAGGATTTGGTCCAGAAGTTGATTGAGAGCATGCCAGGGAGAATTGCAGAGGTCCTGAAGAAGAAGGATCAACACTGCAAATATTGACTTGCTGCATTAACTCATTCTAACTGTCAATATAAGCTTTTGTTACTCATATGTTTGCAATTATTATATTTCTGTCTGTGATAAAAACATCTGTCAAACACACATAAAAACCAGAGGGCAGCAGATCATGTGAAAATATAATATTTGTGTCATTCTCAAAACTTTTGGCCATGACTGTAGACGGGGCATGGCCTCATTCAATACAAGTGTATGGAGCAAGGCTATGCCCACTATATGAGTTCTGCCCGAGAGTATGCATAATGTATACATCACCGTTCTCAGCTAAGAAACCAGCAAATCCTCGCAGTTCACTTAACGTAGGCTAGGGGAATCCATAAGTCTGCAGTCACACAGAGTGACTATAGATTTATCAATTTAGATAGGACAACCCATTTAACTCTATTTTTTATGTTTTTTTAACCCATTTAACTCTGTTCCACTTAGACGAGCACTATCGCCCATTCTCCTCTTAGGAGGAAGAAGGAGGCAGTTTTGTCCATGGCCATTTGAAGCACAGAGGATGGGAAAAAGTTATCCAGTTTTTGAGAGATTGTGGTTGGAGCAAAGAAATATTTCTATCGGCTTGTTAGCTTACTGCTGAGTGGTATTCAAGAGTATTAGGGTAGAGTGGGTCAATAGACAAAGCACCCAATGAAACACTATAATAGGAGCTCAATTGAACAGCATTTCTTGAACAACTATGGTCTTGATAAGGGGGCATGCTGGATTCAGACTCTCCTGATTCATGTAGATGTGGCACTACTGGAGTGAGATTTCTGGCATAGGGAACACCACAGCTCTTCATGAATTAGATGAGCTATAGGGTCCCACCCCCCGCTATGCCCCCATCTTATCCCAGCTCTGCCCATTTCAGAGGAGGTGGGAGAAACTGACATGAAGATTGTAGAAGTCACAAAATGTAGGAGTAACTCCAAGTTGTGCCAAAATTTTGCAACTTATCAAGCTTTTATGCCAGAATTCTGGAGTGAAAGCTTTGATGAATAATTCCCACAAAGTCCTAAATCAGAGGTTAATATGCTAACCAGCATGTTACATAGCTTGATGAGTACTTTACTGCTATTACTGTTACTGCAGTTAGGTCATTAGTGATGTGTAAACCAGTAAGAAGAATAAAGTGGCAAGTCAGGAGAAAACTGTTATTTTTGTAATTCTTGGTACTTTTTGTAACCATCCACCTTATAGTGTACTAATGACGTCACAGAACCATGTCTTTGAATAAATGGACTATCCTGGGTCACGTAGACCATACCTTATAAACATACTAGAATTCTCTTTTGTTTGCCCCAGGAAATCTCTGTTAAAAATTAAACATGCCGTCTCTGTGAAAACTCAAATTTTCCATTAACAGAACATCAAACAAGGACAACAAATAAGGAAACACCATTCTTTGCAATAATACAATAAATTAACACATACCATAATTTAATATATAGCAAGCCCATTCAGAAGCAGAAGAAAGACTATGCTTAATCATTTTATATCCTGGACAGTAGATTGGTCAGAAGTATCCTGGAGCTTGTCGCAGACGTCTTAATGGAAGAAGGGCTTCACAAGACTGATCATTAAAGTATAATGTATGACAAAGTTTTCAGGGACTTGAAAAGCAATAAAAATAGTTTCAGAATCATGTCAAGGTTTGTACAGTGTAAAGAACAATAGAAATTTAAAGTGGAAGCTTAAATAATAAAAGACAGTATACTTGCCATACTGATCCTGAGCAGTGAAGAGGAGCAGCAGGAACCCATAAGGTAAGTATACTTTCCTTTATTCATTTAAAGCAGGAAGATGGTTTAAAAAAAAATCAGGAGTAGACACCCCCTTTAAGACAATTACCAACACTTACAATGAGCTTGATGGTGACAGAGTCTTGAACAAGGCAAAACGCTTGATGACTTCAACAGGCTCTTAATAGAAAATAGCTGAGTTAGGCGACAGCCAGATATAATGATGGACTGACACTTGTATCAACCTGCTTTCAATTTCTTCAGCAGCACTTCCTCCACTGTCTCTGTGTCACACTTATGGCTGCTCAGCACATATACACAGTGCTTGTCAGAGCCCCTCTCAGGGTGATCTCTTGTAGCAGCAATGCCCTGCAGTAGCTTTTTTTATCAATTTGCAGTCTTACAGCCTATGTAAGGTTCTTTGTACATGTTTCTTGAAACTCAGTTTTTCCGTCAGCCATTTTGCTTTCTGTCTTGCTGCAGCTATCTTGCCCTCAGTCAATATGGAGTTTCCAGCTTTCATGTTCCCGCCCTGATTCTCTCCCTCTTGCTTCTTAAGCAGCCTCAGCTGAGCAATCAGTGCTTCAGAATCAAGCCTGCAGTGAGCCTGTGACCTGACTCCTGGAAAACCTTGGACTTTGTACTCCAGCTATTTCCTACTGAGGAACTTTGGAACACTTGTGGACTCTGGAAACCTGCTATTTGATAAATCCACGTTTGCATGGAATTACGGTAACAGAGAAGAGATCCTGAACCTGTTGTGGAGAGTTATTGCTGAGCTTAAGTTACTCTGGCCTGCTGTGTCTCCTGCTTCTGTACCTGCAAACTGTGTGACTATTTTTGCCACTTGTATGAAGTAATACAAGTCCTTCTATATCAAACCTGTCTTATGTGTTTTCCTCGCACCCAAGCACAAGACGCTATATGAACTGTACACCATACATTACAAGATTCTGAAGCCAAACGTTAGTATCTGCTGGGTCTGGGAAGGCTGTGTCTGCTGTGACTGTGGATATCAGATGTCCGGTTATACTTTCTGTGATGACAGTGGTTGTGACTTCTCACAACCATTCCAGGTGAGCAATTCCCTTAATTTTACTCTGCAGTGTTACCACAGGTAAACACTATTGTTTTTTTTTTTTTCTCTTCTCCTTCCAGTACTCCTGTCTTAAAAGATCTGGAAGATGGAGGCTCGCATAAAGGAGCTTTGCGGAGTGACTGATACAATCCTTGCAGATATACAGACTATAAAGACCCGTTTTGCAAACCTACAGGACCTCACTAATCACAATTTGCAAGTGTTTGGACAAACTACCCAGGATTTACGAGCCAGGATTGAGGTTCTAGAGGAACGAGTCCAGGCTCCTGCCATAACCCCTAGTTCTGGGATTCCCAAGTTACCCCCTTTTCATTTTGGCGGTGAACGTGAGAAATTCAGGGGATTTATTAACCAATGCAATCTTTTTTTTTCTGCACATGCTTCACAATTTCCCACTGAACGATCTAAAGTGCTTACTATAATCATGTTGCTTACCAACAAGGCTTTGATGTGGGCAAACCCTCTGATTGAGACTGAGGATGAATGTTTGGATCATCTTGATGCTTTCATTTCAGCCATGGGGCAGGTGTTTGATGACCCCAATCGAGGTGCAACAGCTGAAGCAGCCATGTTAACTTTGCGCCAAGGTAAGCGCTCAGTAGCCGAATATGCCTTGGATTTCAGGAGATGGGCCCTCGATACCACTTGGGACAGTTCCGCCAAAAAATCTATTTTTCGAAAAGGGTTGTCTCCACTGATTAAGGATGAACTTGCTTGTGCCGACCCTCCCACTGCGTTAGGTGACTTTATTAACTACTGTATCCGTATTGATGCTCGTCTGACTGAACGCAGGCAAGAGAGATGGTTCGAAAGCAATCGCACTAACCTTTTCCTACCTTCCTCCCCAGCTAAGGAACCTTTGAGTAAGATCACACGGGAACCTGAACCTGAACCCATGCAGGTGGACTCTTTACAAAGACGGGTTAGTGATGCACGCAAAGAACATCGTTTAAAGGAAAATCTATGTTTCTACTGTGGTAAGTCAGGGCACTTCATTATAAACTGCCCCAGCCGTTCTCGTAAGACTACTGCAGCAGTCATTCACTGTGAGTGTTGCGAGAGGAGATCTGTCAGGTCCGAGCCTCAGGCTCCAGAGAGATCTGCAGCAACAGATATTGATTTCTCGGACTTAAACTCCGTCACTTCTGAGGACGATGACTGTGTAAACGCTGCAATTTTTCAAGTTTCCTCAGCGGTGTCCCAGCTGAGTTGTAAGAAAAACAATTCTCATTGCTTCCTTTCCATCAAACTCTGGGTTGACTCAGTCTGGGTGTCTAGCTCTGCTATGATCGACTCAGGGGCAAGTGGAAATTTTATGGATATCTCCTTTGCTCTGAAACAGGGGATACGTTCAGTGAAGAAGGCTACTCCAGTACAGATGGAGACTGTGGATGGCTCCCTGCTGACCTCTGGACCAGTGGATCAGGAAACGAGAGCCTTTGAGGGTCCTTATGGGTAAAGATCATCAAGAGAAACTGTCCTTTATGCTTATCTCTTCTCCCCACTTTCCCATTATTCTAGGGCTACCATGGCTGCAGGCTCAGAACCCTACCATTAACTGGGAGACCAAGGAATTACACTTTCCAGAGAAACAGACGAGTCCAGAAGTTTCAGCTTGCTCTGTTCCTAAAGGAACCATGTCAGTCCCTGAACTACCAGCTGTATACCAGGACTATGTGGATTTATGTGACAAGAAGAACGCTGACCAGCTTCCGCCTCACCGTCCATATGATTGTCCAATTGAATTATTGCCTGGAGCAGAGATACCTTTTGGTAAGATCTACCCCTGGCGGGGCCCGAGCTAAAGGCTTTAAAGGATTACATAGATGAAAATCTAGCCAAGGGCTTCATACGCCCCTCTTCATCTCCTGCAGGTGCACCCATCTTCTTTGTGAAGAAGAAAGATGGATCTCTGAGACCCTGCGTAGACTATAGGGAACTCAATAAGGTTACTATTAGAAACCGTTATCCATTGCCTTTAATCCCTGAGTTATTGGAGAGAGTGCGGCATGCCAAAATTTTCTCTAAACTGGATCTCCGTGGGGCCTATAACTTGGTCCGTATTAGACCTGGGGATGAATGGAAGACTGCATTCAGGTCACGCTATGGACACTTTGAATATCTAGTTATGCCTTTTGGTCTGAGTACCGCCCCAGCCACTTTCCAACACTTGGTGAATGACATCTTCAGGGATCTCCTAGATACATTCGTGGTGATTTATTTGGATGATATTCTAATTTTTTCTAACTCCACAGAGGAACATCATGGACATGTGAGAATGGTCTTAGAACGTCTAAGACAAAACCATCTTTACATCAAACTTGAAAAGTGTGAATTCCATAGGACCGAAATTCAATTTCTGGGGTATGTACTGTCTACACAAGGAATTAGTATGGATGGAAGCAAGACCCAAGCCATCAAGGATTGGCCAATTCCTAGAAATGTGAAGGAGGTGCAGCGCTTCATCGGGTTTGCCAACTTCTATAGACGTTTCATTAGGAATTTCTCTGAGGTAGTGTCACCTATCACCCAACTTACCCGGAAAGAGTCTAGGTTCTCCTGGACCCCCCAAGCCCAGGAAGCATTTTCCCGTCTAAAGGATAAATTTACCACCGCACCTATCTTAGTACATCCCAACCCCGAACTTGCCTTCATAATAGAGGTGGATGCTTCAGACTGTGCCGTTGGAGCTATACTCTCTCAGAGAACAGGTGAGAAGAATGTCTTGCATCCCTGTGCCTTCTTTTCCCAGCAGTTGTCTTCGGCTGAGAGGAACTACGATGTGGGCAATAGAGAGTTGTTGGCCATTATTGCCGCCTTCAAAGAATGGAGACACCTTCTTCAGGGAGCTGCACAGCAAATAGTCGTCCTGACAGACCATCGTAACCTTGAATTTATCAGGTTGGCTAAGTGCCTGACTCCTCGCCAGGCTCGCTGGAATCTTTTCTTAAACCAATTTAATTTTGTCATTTCTTATAGACCAGGATCGCACAATGGAAAGGCTGATGCACTCTCTAGGATTCATTCAGCAGAGACCCGTCCACTTACTCCT
This sequence comes from Oophaga sylvatica, assembly GCA_033576555.1. Taxonomy (NCBI): domain Eukaryota; kingdom Metazoa; phylum Chordata; class Amphibia; order Anura; family Dendrobatidae; genus Oophaga; species Oophaga sylvatica. Next base: position 76,806,578 of record JARQOD010000008.1, read on the forward strand.
CCTAAGACTATTCTTCCTGACTCTAGATTCCTGGGAGTGATTCATAATCAAGACCTACTTAAGGACATCAAGGAAGCATACCATGCGGATTCCTTGTTGGCACAACCCCCAAGGGACGTAAGTCTTGTCTTTAAGAATGGTGTGTGGATTCAGGGACAACGTCTGTATATACCTGAAACAGTCAGATTGAGAGTATTGCAACTCATCCACGATTCCAATATAGCTGGGCATAGAGGAATTCTAAAGACACAGGAATTTCTTTCTCGTTTCTTTTGGTGGCCCACTTACAGGAAAGATGTTTTAAACTATGTCACTTCATGTGAAGTCTGTGCAAGATGCAAAACACCTCGCTCCTCACCAACTGGTCTGTTGCAACCCCTTCCCACCCCGTCCCGCCCGTGGGGATCCATTTCTATGGACTTCATTGTGGAGTTACCAACCTCTCAAAGGAAGAACACCATTCTAGTGGTGGTTGATCGTTTAACAAAGGCAGCTCATTTTATCCCTTGTGTCGGCTTACCCACTGCAAAACAGACATCAGATTTGATGATTAAGAATGTGTTTCGCTTACATGGAGTACCGGATGAGGTTATTTCGGATCGAGGGGTGCAATTCACTTCAAGGTTTTGGCAAAATTTCTGTGCCGCATTGGACATTAAAGTAAACCTTTCTTCTGCTTTTCATCCCCAGACTAATGGACAGACAGAACGAACCAATCAGACCCTGGAGCAGTATCTCCGCTGCTTTATCTGCCACCTACAGGATGATTGGGTGGATCTACTTCCACTGGCTGAGTTCTCTTATAACAACTCTCAGAGCGCCTCCACTAAGCAGTCTCCTTTTTACTCCAATCTAGGTTATCATCCTAACATTCTTCCTCGATTTCCCATAGAAACGCCCTTGCCAGCAGTGGCTGAAAGAATCACGTCTTTACAAAAGAATATGGATCTTCTAAAGGAAAATCTGGAATTGGCTCAGGAAAGGTACAAGAAAGCAGCAGATAAATTTCGTAAACCTGCACCAGCTTTCAAGGTAGGAGACTTGGTCTGGCTGTCAACCAGAAATCTTAAGTTAAGGATTCCATCGTCTAAGTTGGGACATAAGTACATTGGACCCTATAAAATCAGTAAAATTATAAGTGCCGTTGCTTGTCGTCTTCAACTGCCCAGAACTATGAGAATCCACCCTGTCTTTCATGTATCCCTACTAAAGGCTGCAACACCCAATACGTTTCCTGGACGTTCTTCTCCTTGCCCTGACCCAGTGCTAGTCGATGGTCAGGAAGAATTTGTGGTGGAAAGGATTCTAGATTCCAGGTTGTACAGAAATCAGTTACAATATTTGATTAAATGGCAGGGCTACCCAGTGGAGGACAACTCATGGGAACCAGTCAATAACGTTAATGCTCCTCGCTTGCTCCGCCAGTTTCATCAGAGGTACCCAGACAAGCCTGGTCTGAGGTCATCCGGAGGTTGTCCCTAAGGGGGGAGTAATGTAAGGTTCTTTGTACATGTTTCTTGAAACTCAGTTTTTCCGTCAGCCATTTTGCTTTCTGTCTTGCTCCAGCTATCTTGCCCTCAGTCAATATGGAGTTTCCAGCTTTCATGTTCCCGCCCTGATTCTCTCCCTCTTGCTTCTTAAGCAGCCTCAGCTGAGCAATCAGTGCTTCAGAATCAAGCCTGCAGTGAGCCTGTGACCTGACTCCTGGAAAACCTTGGACTTTGTACTCCAGCTATTTCCTACTGAGGAACTTTGGAACACTTGTGGACTCTGGAAACCTGCTATTTGATAAATCCACGTTTGCATGGAATTACGGTAACAGAGAAGAGATCCTGAACCTGTTGTGGAGAGTTATTGCTGAGCTTAAGTTACTCTGGCCTGCTGTGTCTCCTGCTTCTGTACCTGCAAACTGTGTGACTATTTTTGCCACTTGTATGAAGTAATACAAGTCCTTCTATATCAAACCTGTGTCTCATGTGTTTTCCTCGCACCCAAGCACAAGACGCTATATGAACTGTACACCATACATTACAGCCTACTTAGTAATTGCTTCACAGTTCCTCACACTCTGACACCAGTCTCCTAGCCTATCTGGTGTGGAAATATCTCTTCATACACAGGTTTGCTATCATCCTCAGATATGTATATCTCCTGGCCCTGTCAACAGATAATTTTCACTACATTTGTCTGCCATCTCTTTGCCTTGTCCGTGTGTCACGCCTCGCCCACAGAGTTGTAGCTAAAGGATCCAGGGCACAATAGTAAACTTTTGATAATCCCACCTTCTTCCTTCCTCACCATTATTTTCTCTAAAAACACTTTTTTGCCACATTCTGTATATTGAAATTATAGTATACCACTTAACCAGTTCCGCTTATTCCACTACAGCTTAGAGTATAGATAGAGCATGTGTATGAGCAGGAAACATTCGGCAGCAATTTCTTTGGTTACAAAGATGAATCTAGCACTGCATCAATCCATAAAGATGTCACATCCCTACTTGAATCTGTTCCAGCAATGTCAGCTGATTTTTCCAGATGTCGCCATATTCTTTTTATGTGGCAGTGGTGATGGGATCAGCCAGTTATTTCTTGGTATTCTCCTAGGCTACCGATGTTGCTCCTAAAGCTCTTATCCTGCTTCTGGACTGCCATTTGGCTAGGTTTGTTCTGTTTCCCTCCAGACATGGACTAGTTTGACGCCTCTTTACCTTACTACCTGGTGTCTAACACTTGCATACTCTTTGACTTGGATATTAATTTTGATTTTGCATGTCTTCTCTGGTTTTGATCTGGTTAAGTTTACTATTCTCTACCAAATCACTACACTACACCAGCCAGAAGCTACTCCATAGATTTAACCCAGAGGTCTCTTATGTAAGCCCAGATCCCTGTATTATTATTATTTATTATAGCACCATTTATTCGAAGACACTTTATATGTGAGAAGGTGCGTACATAATAAAAAAATAAGCACAATAATTTTGAGCAAAACGTGTCACTGATTGGTACAGTAGGAGCAGGGACTCTGCACACGAGGGCTCACATTCTACAAGGGGTGAGTGAGGATACAGTAGGTGAGGATAGAGCTGGTCATGCATCGGTATGGTGATACGAGGGTTACTGCAAGCGGTAGACTTGTCGGAAGAGGTAGGTCTTCAGGTTCCTTTTGAAGGTTTACATGGTAGGAGAGAGTCTGATATGTTGGGATGGAGAGTTCCAGAGATGGGGTGATGCACGGGAGAAATCTTGTATGCGATTATAGGAAGAGGAGAGTAGAGAAGGAGAAATTGTGAGGATCGGAGGTTGTGTGCAGGTACATACCGGGAGACTAGGCCACAAATCTATGGAGAAGACAGGTTGTGGATGGCTTTGTTTTTAATAGGGTATTGAATTGGAGTCCCTGGGCAATGGGGAGCCAGTGAAGGGATTGAGAGAGGGGAGAGGCTGGGGAATAGGAGGCAGGAGGATTAGTCAAGTAGCAGAGTTTAGGATAGATTGGAGGGGTGCAACAGTGTTAGAAGGGAGGTCTGTTATGAATGTACTAGAGATGGTTTCTGAGCAGAGGCTCCCTCTGGTGGTTACAGACAGTACTGAACCTTTCAGCGAGGATTGGCAATCTGGGTTCACTGACTGGTCTGATATAAGGGAGGTTCCCTCCCATGATGGTTGCCGGTGATCAATTGTTCTTGTCTCAATTGTGGTTCCTGGTTCATTTGGAAGTTTGCTGGAGTCTTGCCTGCATCTCCTGCTTTCAGATAAGATATTTTTTGCTTTTCTTTTTGTGCTTGCTTTTTGCATTGTTTTCTGCACTTTTGTGGAGGTCAGTCAGGTCCCCTCCTGGGGCCTGAGCTCCTCACAGTTTATCTGCAGCCACTGTTATTTGCTCATTTGCTTTTTCCTGCTTTTTCAGCGGCTGTGGCTTGGTTTTTGTTCACACTGAGATCTGATTTAGTGAGTGGCGAGATCGTGTGATCTCAGTATTTTTGTAATCAGAATTGTTGGATTTTTGTAGGGTTTTCTGGGTTGCAGAAAGTAATCTCTCCTGTCCTATCCTATTTAGTCAGCTTGTGGCCCCAGCGTTTGCTCAGTCTATTTTCTGCCTATGTTTGTATTTTCATTTTGTCTAATCGCAATTATATATTTGGGGGCTTCCTATTTTCTTTGGGGATCTGCTCCGGGGCAGATAGCTTTCATCTTTCTGGCTTTAGGTGTAGTTATCTCTCAGGCTGTGACGAGGCGTCTAGGATCAACGTAGGAACGCTCCACGGCTACCTCTAGTTGTGTCGTTAGTTTAGGAATCTGCAACCCATCAGTTACCAACATCTCAGGTGTTCGGCTGCCCTGCTGTTGTTCCTGTCCTCCTCAGCTACCGAAACACAACAGTATCACCGGCCATAACTGAAAATTATATGGTACTCACAGAAGGGAAAAATAGTGTGGAAAGAAAAAAGTTGTCAGAGTTGTCAGAGATTTTTTTTTTTTTCTGTCTGTTGCATTTTTTCCCTCTTTTTCTCTGGGTGCTGAGGAGGATATTTTTTTTCTCTCAATGGAGGTTGCACAGTTTTCTGACCGTGTGGATCAGCTTGCCACTGAGGTTCGGAGTATTGCTACCTATCTTGCTGGGTTGCCGGTTGTGGAACCTAGGATTCCCATGCCAGATTTGTTTTTGGGGGATCGGGCTAAATTTCTGAATTTCAAAAATAACTGTAAGTTGTTTTTTGCCTTAAAGCCTAAGTACTCAGGTAACGCAGCACAGCAGGTTCAAATTGTCATCTCTCTCCTGCGCGGCGATCCTCAGGATTGGGCTTTTTCCCTGACACCTGGGGATCCTGTTTTGAATGATAATGGTGCATTTATTTCTGGCTCTGGGGTTATTGTACGATGAACCTAATGTCACTGATCAAGCTGAAAAAACCTTGTTGGCATTAAATCAGGGTGTTATGTTTTGGTAGCTGAGGAGAGCAGGCAAAAACGGCAATACACCAGAGAGGTTGGAATCTACTGGATTGCAGTACCCTGACAAACCACCACAACTAAAGGCAGCCGTGGAGCGTTCCTACGTTGGTCCTAGACGCCTCGTCACAGCCTGAGAGGCTAACTACACCTAAAGATAGAAAGAGGAAAGCTATCTGCCCCGGAGCAGATCCCCACAGAACATAGGAAGCCCCCAAACATGTAATGGCGGTTAGACAAGAGGAAATACAGACACAGACAGAAAATAGTATGAGCAAACGCTGGGGCCCAATCTGACTTAGACAGAAAAGGATAGGAAGGATACTTACTGCAATCCAAAAAAACCCTAAAAGAAACCAACGCTACTAATTGCAAAAACACCTGAGATCACACGACCTCTACCACCTAAATTAGTTCTCTGGTGTAACAAAACTAAGTCGCATCCACAGAAAAAAAATGGAAAAGGCAAATGAACAAACAACAATGGCTCTAGAGGAACCGAGAGGAGACCAAGCCCCCCGGGGAGGGGAACCTGGCCAACCTCACAGAAATGCAGAGAAATATACAAATGGCAAGCACAAAAACAAAAAACAGAAAATATCTTATCTGAGAGCAGGAGAAGAGGCAAGACTCAGCAAGCTTCCAAGAGAACCAGGAAACAACGTTGAGACAAGAACAATTGATCACCGGCAACCATGATGGGGGGAAACCTCCCTTATATCCAGCCAGTCCGTGATCCCTGATTGCCAATCCTCATTGAATGGTTCAGTACTGTTTGCAACCACCAGAGGGAGCTTCTGCTCAGAATTCATTTCTAAAACATTCATAGCAGTACCCCCCCTTGAGGAGGGGTCACCGAACCCTCATTAGTGCAACCAGGTCGGTCAGGATGAGCTCTGTGATACGCACGGATCAGTCTCCTAGCATGGATGTCCGAAGCAAACACCCAAGAATTGTCCTCCTGACCATAACCTCTCCACTTAATCAAATACCGGAGTTTCCGTCTAGAAAAACGAGAATCCAATATTTTCTCAACCACATACTCCAGATTGCCCTCAACCAAAACAGGGTCAGGAGGCGCAGCCATAGGAACCACTGGCTAGACAAACCTCTTCAATAAGGACTTGTGGAACATATTATGGATCTTAAATGTCCCTGGAAGAAGTAAACGAAAGGACACAGGATTAAGAATCTCCATGATCTTATAAGGTCCAATAAACCTAGGCTTAAACTTAGGAGATGCAACTCTCATAGGGATATTTCTTGAGGACAACCAGACCAAGTCCCCACTTTAAACCGAGGACCATCAGTCCTATGCCGGTTGGCAAACCGCTGGGCCTTCTCCTGAGAGAGGGACAACCTCTCCACTACCTGGTCCCAAATCTGCTGCATACGCTCCAAAACAGAGTCAACACCCGGACAGACAGAAGCCTCCATCTGTCCCGAAGAAAATCGAGGGTGAAACCCAAAATTGCAGAAAAATGGAGACATCAAAGTGGCAGAGCTTGCCCTATTATTAAGAGCAAACTCAGCCAAAGGCAAAAAAGAGACCCAGTCATCTTGATCAGCAGACACAAAGCATCTCAGATAAGTCTCCAATGTCTGGTTTGTTCTCTCAGTTTGTCCATTGGTCTGAGGATGAAAAGCAGAGGAGAAAGACAATTGAACACCAAGTTTAGAACAAAAAGTCCTCCAAAATCTGGAAACAAACTGGACTCCTCTGTCAGACACAATGTTATCAGGAATGCCGTGCAACCGAACCACGTGCTGAAGGAACAAAGGCACCAATTCGGAGGAGGAAGGCAACTTAGGTAATGGCACAAGATGTATCATCTTGGAAAACCTATCACAAATCACCCAGATAGCGGTCATTCTCTGAGAAACAGGGAGGTCAGAAATAAAATCCATAGAGATATGGGTCCATGGTCTCTTGGGCACAGGCAATGGCATCAACAAACCAAAAGAGCGAGAGCAAGGCTTGGAGCGAGAGCAAGTCCCACAGGACTGCACAAACTCCCTGACGTCACGAGACAAAGTAGGCCACCAAAAGGACCGACTCACCAAGTCTCTGGCACCAAAAATTCCGGGATGACCGGCCAACGCGGAACAATGAATCTCAGCCATCACACTCTTCTTCCACTGGTCTGGGACAAACAATTTCCCAACAGGGCAGCGCTCCGGTTTATCCTCCTGACACCCGTCCAGAGCCAGTCTCAAATTGGGCGAGATGGCGGAAAGAACTACACCCTCTTTCAAAATAACAGCAGGATCAGATAACTCAGGAGAGTCCGCAAGGAAACTCCTCGAGAGGGCATCCGCCTTAATATTCTTAGTGCCAGGAAGAAAGGAAACCACAAAATTAAAACGTGTGAAAAACAAGGCCCACCTGGCCTGTCTAGGATTAAGTCGCTTGGCTGATTCCAGATAAACCAGATTCTTATGGTCCGTGAGGACCACCACCTGATGTTTGGCTCCCTCCAGCCAATGTCTCCACTCTTCAAAAGCCCACTTCATGGCCAATAACTCCCGATTACCCACGTCATAATTACGTTCAGTTGGAGAAAATTTTCGAGAGAAAAAGCACAAGGGTTACTTTTAGAGGTCTCAGGATCTCTTTGGGACAAAACAGCACCTGCCCCAATTTCTGAGGCATCAACCTCCACCTGAAATGGCAGAGAAACATCAGGCTGCCGTAGAACAGGAGCAGAAGTGACTCTCCGCTTAAGCTCCTGAAACGCAGAGACTGCCTCAGGAGGCCAATTCACCACATCAGAAACCTTTTTGGTCAAGTCAGTCAATGGTTTAACAATAACAGAGAAATTACCAATAAATTTATGATAAAAATTGGCAAAACCCAAGAATCTCTGAAGAGCCTTTAATGAAGTAGGTTGGACCCAATCACAGATGGCCTGAACCTTGACCGGGTCCATTTCAATAACAGATGGAGACAAAATGAATCCCAGAAATGAGATCCTCTGTAAGCCAAAAAGACACTTTGATCCCTTCACATACAGAGCATTCTCTCTCAAAATCTGGAACACAGTCCGAACATGTTTCACATGAGAGTCCCAGTCATTGGAAAAAATCAAGATATCATCCAAATAAACAATCAGAAATTTATCCACAAAATCCCTGAAAATGTCATTCATGAAGGACTGGAAGACGGAAGGAGCATTAGTGAGCCCAAAGGGCATCACTAGGTACTCAAAATGCCCCTCTGGGGTATTAAACGCCGTCTTCCATTCATCCCCGTGCTTAATGCGAATAAGGTTATACGCCCCCCTGAGGTCAAGCTTGGTAAACCAAGTAGCACTTTTCACCCTGGAAAACAGGTCAGAAATCAAGGGTAACGGATATTGATACTTTACAGTGATCTTATTCAAGAGACGATAATCAATACACGGCCTCAATGAACCATCCTTTTTGGCCACAAAGAAAAAACCGGCACCCAAAGGTTAAGAGGATGGTCTGATATGACCTTTCTCCAATGACTCCTTGATATAAGATCGCATAGCATCGTGTTCAGGTACAGACAAGTTAAAAAGGCGACCTTTAGGAAATTTACCACCAGGCACTAATTCAATAGCGCAATTGTAGTTCCTGTGAGGGGGCAAAGATGCAGATTTACTTTCACTAAATACGTCCGAAAAATCAGTCAAAAAGTCAGGAACATCCTGAGACTTGGGAGAGGCAGAAAAAACAGGAGTGTCGGTATTAACACATTGGCAGCCCCAACTGGTCACAGACACAGATTTCCAATCCAAAACAGGATTATGAGACTGTAATCAAGGGAAACATAGTACAATAATGTCATGCAGATTATACAGCACCAGAAACTCTCCTGATGATCTGGTTCAACCCTCATTATCACCTGAGTAGAAAACTGGGGTTTATTCTCCGCCAAAGGGGTAGAATCAATGCCCAGTAGGAGAATAGACTTCCACAGTGGTATCATGGGAAACCCACAATGTTTGGCAAAGTCAAAATCCATCAGGTTAACAGCTGCTCCTGAATCAAGAAAAGCCTGAGCAGAAAATGTGGACAGGGAGCAAATCAGGGTAACAGTCAGCAGAAATTTAGCATTTGGCATTCCGTAGAATATTGTGTCTGACAGAGGAGTCCAGTTTGTTTCCAGATTTTGGAGGACATTTTGTTCTAAACTTGGTGTTCAATTATCTTTCTCCTCTGCTTCTCATCCTCAGACCAATGGACAAACCGAGAGAACAAACCAGACCTTGGAGACTTATTTGAGATGTTTTGTGTCTGCTGATCAAGATGACTGGGTCTCTTTTTTGCCTTTGGCTGAGTTTGCTCTTAATAATAGGGCTAGCTCTGCCACCTTGATGTCTCCATTTTTCTGCAATTTTGGGTTTCACCTTCGATTTTCTTCGGGACAGGCGGAGGCTTCTGTCTGTCCTGGTGTTGACTCTGTTGTGGAGCGAATGCAGCAGATTTGGGACCAGGTAGTGGAGAGGTTGTCTCTCTCTCAGGAGAAGGCCCAACGGTTTGCCAACCGGCATAGGACTGATGGTCCTCGGTTTAAAGTGGGGGACTTGGTTTGGTTGTCTTCAAGAAATATCCCTATGAGGGTTGCATCTCCAAAGTTTAAGCCCAGGTTCATTGGACCTTATAAGATCATGGAGATTCTTAATCCTGTGTCCTTCCGTTTGCTTCTTCCAGGGACATTTAAGATCCATAACGTGTTCCACAAGTCCTTATTGAAGAGGTTTGTCGAGCCAGTGGTTCCCATGGCTGCGCCTCCTGACCCTGTTTTGGTTGAGGGCAATCTGGAGAATGTGGTTGAGAAAATATTGGATTCTCGTTTTTCTAGACAGAAACTCCAGTATTTGGTTAAGTGGAGAGGTTATGGTCAGGAGGACAATTCTTGGGTGTTTGCTTCAGACATCCATGCTAGGAGACTGATCCGTGCCTATCACCGAGCTCATCCTGATCGGCCTGGTTGCACAAGTGAGGGTTCGGTGACCCCTCCTCAAGGGGGGGTATTGTTATGAATGTACTAGAGATGGTTTCTGAGCAGAGGCTCCCTCTGGTGGTTACAGACAGTACTGAACCTTTCAGCGAGGATTGGCAATCTGGGTTCACTGACTGGTCTGATATAAGGGAGGTTCCCTCCCATGATGGTTGCCGGTGATCAATTGTTCTTGTCTCAATTGTGGTTCCTGGTTCATTTGGAAGTTTGCTGGAGTCTTGCCTGCATCTCCTGCTTTCAGATAAGATATTTTTTGCTTTTCTTTTTGTGCTTGCTTTTTGCATTGTTTTCTGCACTTTTGTGGAGGTCAGTCAGGTCCCCTCCTGGGGCCTGAGCTCCTCACAGTTTATCTGCAGCCATTGTTATTTGCTCATTTGCTTTTTCCTGCTTTTTCAGCGGCTGTGGCTTGGTTTTTGTTCACACTGAGATCTGATTTAGTGAGTGGCGAGATCGTGTGATCTCAGTATTTTTGTAATCAGAATTGTTGGATTTTTGTAGGGTTTTCTGGGTTGCAGAAAGTAATCTCTCCTGTCCTATCCTATTTAGTCAGCTTGTGGCCCCAGCGTTTGCTCAGTCTATTTTCTGCCTATGTTTGTATTTTCATCTTGTCTAACCGCCATTATATATTTGGGGGCTTCCTATTTTCTTTGGGGATCTGCTCCGGGGCAGATAGCTTTCATCTTTCTGCCTTTAGGTGTAGTTATCTCTCAGGCTGTGACGAGGCGTCTAGGATAGGGTTGAGCATTCCGATACTGCAAATATCGGGTATCGGCCGATATTAGCTGTATCGGACTTCCGATTCCGAGTACCGATATTTTCGTCATATCGGATACCGGAATCGGAATATCACTGTCAGTGTCCGTCGGTCGAGTCTGTCAGGAGTCAGCGGCACTTACCCGGCAGAAGATCTCCGGCGGTCACGTCCTGGACTGCTTTGATGGCTGCCACCCTCTTCTCCCTGGCGGTCACATGCAGTTTCTCGCGATAACTGCAGTGACTGCTGGGTAATTGCGGCCGTAAAGCAGTCCGATGACGTCACCGCCAGGGAAGCAGGTAATCAGCTGTGCTGCGTCGGGATGTTAGGCCCTGCCTGGCATTGCGATGTAGCAGAGCTGGATCGTCGTGGGACACTCGTTACTATGGACTGCGTCGGACAGGTGGTATACTGTTGGTTTGTTTTTTTTCTTTTTTTACAGGAGATTGATGGCGTCGCAGGAATGAGAGAGTAATAAAATTAATGAAAACTGTGTTGTCTCTTTTATTTCATTAAAATACTTTTTTCTGGCTGTGTCTTTTTTTTAAACATTTAAAAACTTTGGGATTAATAATGGATCGGTGTCTTATTGACGCCTCTCCATTATTAACCGGGCTTATTGTCACCGTGCAATCAACGGTGACATTAACCCCTTATTACCCCGCTTGCCACCGCTACAGGGCAAGTGGGAAGAGCCGGGTAAAGTGCCACAATTGGCACATCTTTTGATGCGCCAAATGTGGGGCTGCTGTAGCCTGGTATTATCAGGCTGTTGAGGGCCAAAATCCATGGGCCTTGACAGTCTTTTAATACCAGGCCGCAGCAGTCTGCATTTTACTTGGCTGGTTAACAAAAATAGGGGGACCCCTACGCCGTTTTTTTTTTTTCGAGGGGATCCCCTATTTTTGTTAACCAGCCAAGCTAAACAGACTGCTGTGGCCTGGTATTATCAGGCTGGCAAGGTCCATGGATATTGGATCCTTACCAGCCTGAAAAACCAGGCCTCAGCAGTCTGCTTCATCTGGCTGGTTAACAAAAATAGGGGGACCCCACGCCAATTTTTTTTCGACGGGATCCCCTATTTTTGTTAACCAGCCAAGATATGCAGACTGCTGTGGCCTGGTATTATCAGGCTGGCAAGGTCCATGGATCTTGGCTCCTTAACAGCCTGAAAAACCAGGCCTCAGCAGTCTGCTTCATCTGGCTGGTTAACAAAAATAGGGGGGACCCCATGCCAATTTTTTTCGAGGGGATCCCCTATTTTTGTTAACCAGCCAAGATATGCAGACTGCTGTGGCCTGGTATTATCAGGCTGGCAAGGTCCATGGATCTTGGCTCCTTAACAGCCTGAAAAACCAGGCCTCAGCAGTCTGCTTCATCTGGCTGGTTAACAAAAATAGGGTGGACCCCACGCCAATTTTTTTCAACGGGATCCCCTATTTTTGTTAACCAGCAAAGATAAGCAGACTGCTGTGGCCTGGTATTATCAGGCTGGCAAGCAGGGTCGGACTGAGCCACCGGGACACCGGAGAAACCTCCGGTGGGCCCCAGCTCCTGCGTGGTGGGCCCTGATTTGAAAGGATAGGTCGCACAGCACGCCGATACAGTTACATTCTGCGGCAGAACAGGGAGAATCGCTCTCCCTGCTCTGCCGCCCAGAAGCTATGGGGCCTGAACAGGCGGTGGGGGGGCCCGGTGCCAGCAGTGGGCCCCCCACCCGTCATCGGAGGGTCAGCTGTATCGGCATCCAGCCGATACAGCTGACCGCATAGACAGAGAAGGAGCGAGCGCTCCTTCTCTCCCATAATCCCCCTCTCAGCGTCTGACAGCGGGCGCGATGACATCACCTGCCGGCGCCCGCTGTCAGACGCTGAGAGGGAGAACAGTGAGCAGCACAGGAGCCGGGAGGTGAGTATTGTTTTTTTTTTTTATTTAATGGGGGTGCATTATACTACAGAGGCTGTATATGGGGGGTGCATTATACTACAGAGGCTGTATATGGGGCTGCATTATACTACAGAGGTTCCATATTGGGGTGCATCATACTACAGAGACTCCCTATGGGGATGCATTATACTACAGAGGCTGCCTATGGGGGTGCATTATAATATAGCGGCTGCCTATGGTGATGCATTATATTATAGACTCTGCCTATGGGGGTTTATTATAATATAGAGGCTGCCTATGGGGGTGCATTATACTATATTGAGGACTATCTGGTGTATTATGCTGTATGGATGCTATCTAGGGGCCATCATACAGTGTTGGACCCATTAAATAGTTTGGGGACATTAAGGGGTCAGTATATATCCAGTGAGGGGGCATTATTCTGTGTATAGGGGAGATGTACAGGGGGAGACTTGGGACATTATTAAATGTAAAGTGGACACTTATTGTTATAGGGGAACTCGGGTTACTGTGACTGTCAAAGGGGCACACAGGGCATTATTACAGTCTAGGGGACAAAATGTGGGCACTGTTTTCTAGGGCACTTGCACCCGGCATTACTATATTCTAGAGGGGTGCTTTAAAATTTAGAGGTCACACAGAACCACACAGCAGGTGCAGTAATAGGGACACATACGGCAGCAGCAGCTCAGTATTGGGGTATCAGGTGCAGTAATAGGGACACATACGGCAGCAGTGGCTCAGTATTGGGGTATCAGGTGCAGAAATAGGGACACATATGGCAGCAGCGGCTCAGTATTGGGGTATCAGCAGGATGAGGAGTTTGTGCAGGTTGAGAATAGTCCAATTGGTGACCGTGACAGTGTTAAAAATATGAGAAGTGAAATGTGTCTTTGTTGTAATCTCTGCAGTCGAGTCCTGGCTGGAGAAGTCGTCATGTCGGTCTGGGCCAGATGGAAAAGACATGAAAAGTGAACAATTCCATTAGAAAGAACATCAGCGGTAAGTCATTATCTGTACCTGTGCTGTACTCTATTATATGTTCTGTAGGACTGGTATTATTTACCACAGACCATATGGCGGTAATATCAATATTGGTCTTTTTATATATAGATTATTTTTGGCAACAGCGCGGTCATTTGCTGAGGTTCTCTGATTAGGGGCCCACTCAGAAGTTTCGCCCCCACTAAACCAAAACCCTAGCTACGCCTCTGGCTCTCTCTCTAGTCTTTCTTTCTCTCTCTAGTCTTTCTCGCTCTCTGTTCTTTCTTTCTCGCTCTCTGTTCTTTTTTCTCTCTGTTCTTTCTTTCTCTCTCTCTTTTCTTTCTTTCCTCTCTTTCTTTCTCTGTTTGTTCTTTCTCTCTCTCGCTGCTCTTTCTTTCTTTTCCTCAGTACCAGCCACTGTGCCCTCATTACCAGTCAGTGTGATCAGCAGTGCTAAATGGGGCTTGGGGCGAGGATATGGGTGTGATTAGCTGTGAAATGGTGTGGTCGGGGCGTGGCCTAAAATTTGCAGCGGCGCGCTATGCGCGCCGCAGCCTTTAGCCCTCTTGCCTGTCTTCAAAACTTGGGAGGTATGCTGTATGACCTCCCTACAACTTCTGGGCATGCTCCTGATGAGCGCGACGGATGGTCTCCTGAGGGTTCTCCTCCCACACCTGGACTAAAGCATCCACCAATTCCTGGACAGTCTGTGGTGCAACGTGGCATGGCCTAAAATTTGCTGCAGCAGGCACAGCGTGCCACAGCCTTTGTCCCTCTTTCCCTTCTTCATAGGTTGGGAAGTATGATGGTGGGCCCCAAGAATAATTTTTCTCTGGTGGGCCCAAGGTACTCCAGTCCGACGCTGCTGGCAAGGTCCATGGATATTGGCTCCTTAACAACCTTAAATACCATGCTTCAGCAGCAGCAGGGGCGTACATAGAAATCATGGGGCCCCATAGCAAAAGTCTGAATGGGCCCCCCCCCCAAAAAAAAAAACCCAGAGCCATTGTAAATGTAAAGTGCCAGCACAGTGAGGGAACACATTAAACAAAAAAAATGTATTATGCCCCCATAGATTGTGCCCCCATAGATGCTCCATAGATCATGCCCCCATAGATTGTGCCCCCATAGATTGTGCCCCCATAGATGCTCTATAGTATAGGCCCTTATGCTGCCGCAGCTGCTGCAACCCAAAAAAAAAAAAAAAGACATACTCACCTCTCGTCGCTGGGGGCCAGGTGCCGGTGTCCTGAGCAGGGGGTGACACCAGGTGCCGATGTCACCGCTCGCTCAGGGCCCCGGCACCTGAGATATTTACCTGTCCTCTCTCCACTGCTGAGTGCCGCTGTCTTCGGGGTCCTGAATGATCAGGCAGAGGGCGCGGCGCGCACTAACGACGTCATCGCGCCCTCTGACCTGAACATTGCAGCAAGAAGACGCGAGCAATGGTGGAACGGGACAGGTAAATATCCCTTATACTCACCCTTCCGCCGCGCGGTCTCTGCAGCCCCTGCTCTTCTCCCGGGTCTCCGCCGCCAGTGTTCAGCGGTCACGCGGGACAGCTCATTAAAGTCATGAATATGTGCATATTCATGACTGTAATGAGCGGTACCACCTGACCGCTGAACACAGGCGTCGGAGACCGTGGGAAAAGAGCAGGGGCTGCAGAGACCGCGCCGGCGGAAGGGTGAGTATATAGAAGAGCTGCGCTCCCCCCCCCCGCCGACCCCCTGGTAGTACTGTGTCAGCACAGCTACCCGACCGTCGCGGGCCCCCTCACCTGTCCGGGCCCCATAGCAGCTGCATGGTCTGCTTCATTCACGGTACGCCACTGCTCAGCAGTCTGCTTCATCAGGCTGGTTAACAAAAATAGGGGGGACCCCACGCCATTTTTTTTTCGAAGGGAACCCCTATTTTTGTTAATCAGTTCCCTCTGACGTCACTGATTGTGTCCCTGGCTGACCTGAAGTGAAAGTGGAAAGCAATCAATTAAGCTTTCCACTTCCTCTCCTGTCAGCCAGGAGAGGAACTCATTCATTTGGGGGTTTACTGTGAGGCTGCAGCATTAGCTGCGGTCCCTGCAGTAAACATTAACCCTTTCTGAAGGATTACACCGTGGGACCTGACTGTGCATGGGATAGGTAAGAATAATTTTGCTTTTTTATTTTATTTTTATTACAGGAAATGGTTTTTGCAGTAAAATAAAAGATGGTCAAAAATATGTGTCTTTATTTCATTAAAATGATTTTTAATTAAAGTGTGTGTGTTTTATTTTTATTTCATGCAATAGGATTAATAATTGATAGTTGTCTAATTGACAGCTCTCAATTATTAACCTGGCTTAAGGTCACCTTTCAATAGCAAGGTGGCTTTAACCCCATATTAACCCATTCGCCACTGCTACAGGGCAATGGGAATAGACGGGCAAAGTGCCAGAAAGGGCGAATCTAATTATAGATTTGTCTTTTCTGGGGTGTCTGGGGGCAGATGTTAGTAGCCGGGGGGGGGCAAAAATAATGGTCCCTCTCTGGGCTATTATTATCTGCCCCCACTCGCTGGCTTTGTCTGTCTGGTTGCGAAAATAGGGCGGGAGCCCACGCATTTTTTTTCAACAATTTTACACCTCATATATATATATATACATGTCATTGAATTTGTGACACATATATATATATATATTTATATTTATAGTTCATACACTTCTACATAGTATAATAGCCGCTAATTCAATTGCCGGCTTTTGTGAAAATGCAGAACCCGACATGAAATGACACATGGTTTACATAGAGTTAACCATGTCATTTCAAGTTGTTTGATCTATTGTTTTCACTAACAATTACATGAGTGGCTGTGTGCAACATTCCACACCTGTAGGGGTTAATTAAAGGTGTAAATTCGTAGCAAAAAGTCCGTTTTTTTTACAACGAATTTACACCTTTAATTAACCCCTACAGGTGTGAAATTTTGCATACAGCCACTCATGTAATTGTTTGTGCAAATCAGATATCAAACTACATGAAAAGACATGGTTAACTCTATGTAAACCAAGTGTCATTTCATGTCGGGTGCTTCTGTCTTTTCACAAAAGCCGGCTTTACCCAGCAATTGAATCAGAGGCTATTTTACTATGTAGAAGTGTATAAACTATAAATATATGTATATATATGTCACAATGACATGTGTATATATATATATATATATGTATTCTATGTGTGTATATTTAGTGTTTACAAGGAAAGAAAGAGGTTTTTTTAGTTACGATATTTCTGTCCCATAGACTTACATTGGATTTCCGGTATCGGTATCCGGTATCGCCGATATTTTTTGGATATCGGCGATACCATTCCGATACCGATACTTTTGGATATCAGAAAGTATCGCTCAACTCTAGTCTAGGATCAACGTAGGAACGCTCCACGGCTACCTCTAGTTGTGTCATTAGTTTAGGAATCTGCAACCCATCAGTTACCAACATCTCAGGTGTTCGGCTGCCCTGCTGTTGTTCCTGTCCTCCTCAGCTACCGAAACACAACAGTATCACCGGCCATAACTGAAAATTATATGGTACTCACAGAAGGGAAAAATAGTGTGGAAAGAAAAAAGTTGTCAGAGTTGTCAGAGATTTTTTTTTTTTTTCTGTCTGTTGCATTTTTTCCCTCTTTTTCTCTGGGTGCTGAGGAGGATATTTTTTTTCTCTCAATGGAGGTTGCACAGTTTTCTGACCGTGTGGATCAGCTTGCCACTGAGGTTCGGAGTATTGCTACCTATCTTGCTGGGTTGCCGGTTGTGGAACCTAGGATTCCCATGCCAGATTTGTTTTTGGGGGATCGGGCTAAATTTCTGAATTTCAAAAATAACTGTAAGTTGTTTTTTGCCTTAAAGCCTAAGTACTCAGGTAACGCAGCACAGCAGGTTCAAATTGTCATCTCTCTCCTGCGCGGCGATCCTCAGGATTGGGCTTTTTCCCTGACACCTGGGGATCCTGTTTTGAATGATAATGATGCATTTTTTTCTGGCTCTGGGGTTATTGTACGATGAACCTAATGTCACTGATCAAGCTGAAAAAACCTTGTTGGCATTAAATCAGGGTGTTATGTTTTGGTAGCTGAGGAGAGCAGGCAAAAACGGCAATACACCAGAGAGGTTGGAATCTACTGGATTGCAGTACCCTGACAAACCACCACAACTAAAGGCAGCCGTGGAGCGTTCCTACGTTGGTCCTAGACGCCTCGTCACAGCTTGAGAGGCTAACTACACCTAAAGATAGAAAGAGGAAAGCTATCTGCCCCGGAGCAGATCCCCAAAGAACATAGGAAGCCCCCAAACATGTAATGGCGGTTAGACAAGAGGAAATACAGACACAGACAGAAAATAGTATGAGCAAACGCTGGGGCCCAATCTGACTTAGACAGAAAAGGATAGGAAGGATACTTACTGCAATCCAAAAAAACCCTAAAAGAAACCAACGCTACTAATTGCAAAAACACCTGAGATCACACGACCTCTACCACCTAAATTAGTTCTCTGGTGTAACAAAACTAAGCCGCAGCCACAGAAAAAAAATGGAAAAGGCAAATGAACAAACAACAATGGCTCCAGAGGAACCGAGAGGAGACCAAGCCCCCCGGGGAGGGGAACCTGGCCAACCTCACAGAAATGCAGAGAAATATACAAATGGCAAGCACAAAAACAATAAACAGAAAATATCTTATCTGAGAGCAGGAGAAGAGGCAAGACTCAGCAAGCTTCCAAGAGAACCAGGAAACAACGTTGAGACAAGAACAATTGATCACCGGCAACCATGATGGGGGGAAACCTCCCTTATATCCAGCCAGTCCGTGATCCCTGATTGCCAATCCTCATTGAATGGTTCAGTACTGTTTGCAACCACCAGAGGGAGCTTCTGCTCAGAATTCATTTCTAAAACATTCATAGCAGTACCCCCCCCTTGAGGAGGGGTCACCGAACCCTCATTAGTGCAACCAGGTCAGTCAGGATGAGCTCTGTGATACGCATGGATCAGTCTCCTAGCATGGATGTCCGAAGCAAACACCCAAGAATTGTCCTCCTGACCATAACCTCTCCACTTAACCAAATACTGGAGTTTCCGTCTAGAAAAACGAGAATCCAATATTTTCTCAACCACATACTCCAGATTGCCCTCAACCAAAACAAGGTCAGGAGGTGCAGCCATAGGAACCACTGGCTCGACAAACCTCTTCAATAAGGACTTGTGGAACACGTTATGGATCTTAAATGTCCCTGGAAGAAGTAAACGAAAGGACACAGGATTAAGAATCTCCATGATCTTATAAGGTCCAATAAACCTAGGCTTAAACTTAGGAGATGCAACTCTCATAGGGATATTTCTTGAGGACAACCAGACCAAGTCCCCCACTTTAAACCGAGGACCATCAGTCGTATGCCGGTTGGCAAACCGCTGGGCCTTCTCCTGAGAGAGGGACAACCTCTCCACTACCTGGTCCCAAATCTGCTGCATACGCTCCAAAACAGAGTCAACACCCGGACAGACAGAAGCCTCGATCTGTCCCGAAGAAAATCGAGGGTGAAACCCAAAATTGCAGAAAAATGGAGACATCAAAGTGGCAGAGCTTGCCCTATTATTAAGAGCAAACTCAGCCAAAGGCAAAAAAGAGACCCAGTCATCTTGATCAGCAGACACAAAGCATCTCAGATAAGTCTCCAATGTCTGGTTTGTTCTCTCAGTTTGTCCATTGGTCTGAGGATGAAAAGCAGAGGAGAAAGACAATTGAACACCAAGTTTAGAACAAAAAGTCCTCCAAAATCTGGAAACAAACTGGACTCCTCTGTCAGACACAATGTTATCAGGAATGCCGTGCAACCGAACCACGTGCTGAAGGAACAAAGGCACCAATTCGGAGGAGAAAGGCAACTTAGGTAATGGCACAAGATGTATCATCTTGGAAAACCTATCACAAATCACCCAGATAACGGTCATTCTCTGAGAAACAGGGAGGTCGGAAATAAAATCCACAGAGATATGGGTCCATGGTCTCTTGGGCACAGGCAATGGCATCAACAAACCAAAAGAGCGAGAGCAAGGCTTGGAGCGAGAGCAAGTCCCACAGGACTGCACAAACTCCCTGACGTCACGAGACAAAGTAGGCCACCAAAAGGACCGACTCACCAAGTCTCTGGCACCAAAAATTCCGGGATGACCGGCCAACGCGGAACAATGAATCTCAGACATCACACTCTTCTTCCACTGGTCTGGGACAAACAATTTCCCAACAGGGCAGCGCTCCGGTTTATCCTCCTGACACCCCTCCAGAGCCAGTCTCAAATTGGGCGAGATGGCGGAAAGAACTACACCCTCTTTCAAAATAACAGCAGGATCAGATAACTCAGGAGAGTCCGCAAGGAAACTCCTCGAGAGGGCATCCGCCTTAATATTCTTAGTGCCAGGAAGAAAGGAAACCACAAAATTAAAACGTGTGAAAAACAAGGCCCACCTGGCCTGTCTAGGATTAAGTCGCTTGGCTGATTCCAGATAAACCAGATTCTTATGGTCCGTGAGGACCACCACCTGATGTTTGGCTCCCTCCAGCCAATGTTTCCATTCTTCAAAAGCCCACTTCATGGCCAATAACTCCCGATTACCCACGTCATAATTACGTTCAGTTGGAGAAAATTTTCGAGAGAAAAAGCACAAGGGTTACTTTTAGAGGTCTCAGGATCTCTTTAGGACAAAACAGCACCTGCCCCAATTTCTGAGGCATCAACCTGAAATGGCAGAGAAACATCAGGCTGCCGTAGAACAGGAGCAGAAGTGACTCTCCGCTTAAGCTCCTGAAACGCAGAGACTGCCTCAGGAGGCCAATTCACCACATCAGAACCCTTTTTGGTCAAATCAGTCAATGGTTTAACAATAACAGGGAAATTACCAATAAATTTATGATAAAAATTGGCAAAATCCAAGAATCTCTGAAGAGCTTTTAATGAAGTAGGTTGGACCCAATCACAGATGGCCTGAACCTTGTCCGGGTCCATTTCAATAACAGATGGAGACAAAATGAATCCCAGAAATGAGATCCTCTGTAAGCCAAAAAGACACTTTGATCCCTTCACATACAGAGCATTCTCTCTCAAAATCTGGAACACAGTCCGAACATGTTTCACATGAGAGTCCCAGTCATTGGAAAAAATCAAGATATCATCCAAATAAACAATCAGAAATTTATCCACAAAATCCCTGAAAATGTCATTCATAAAGGACTGGAAGACGGAAGGAGCATTAGTGAGCCCAAAGGGCATCACTAGGTACTCAAAATGCCCCTCTGGGGTATTAAACGCCGTCTTCCATTCATCCCCGTGCTTAATGCGAATAAGGTTATACGCCCCCCTGAGGTCAAGCTTGATAAACCAAGTAGCACTTTTCACCCTGGAAAACAGGTCAGAAATCAAGGGTAACGGATATTGATACTTTACAGTGATCTTATTCAAGAGACAATAATCAATACACGGCCTCAATGAACCATCCTTTTTGGCCACAAAGAAAAAACCGGCACCCAAGGGTGAAGAGGATGGTCTGATATGACCCTTCTTCAATGACTCCTTGATATAAGATCGCACAGCATCGTGTTCAGGTACAGACAAGTTAAAAAGGCGACCTTTAGGAAATTTACCACCAGGCACTAATTCAATAGCGCAATTGTAGCTCCTGTGAGGGGGCAAAGATGCAGATTTACTTTCACTAAATACGTCCGAAAAATCAGTCAAAAAGTCAGGAACATCCTGAGACTTGGGAGAGGCAGAAAAAACAGGAGTGTCGCATTAACACATTGGCAGCCCCAACTGGTCACAGACACAGATTTCCAATCCAAAACAGGATTATGAGACTGTAACCAAGGGAAACCTAGTACAATAATGTCATGCAGATTATACAGCACCAGAAACTCTCCTGATGATCTGGTTCAACCCTCATTATCACCTGAGTAGAAAACTGGGGTTTATTCTCCGCCAAAGGGGTAGAATCAATGCCCAGTAGGAGAATAGACTTCCGCAGTGGTATCATGGAAACCCACAATGTTTGGCAAAGTCAAAATCCATCAGGTTAACAGCTGCTCCTGAAACAACAAATTCCTGAGCAGAAAATGTGGACAGGGAGCAAATCAGGGTAACAGTCAGCAGAAATTTAGCATTTGGCATTCCGTAGAACATTGTGTCTGACAGAGGAGTCCAGTTTGTTTCCAGATTTTGGAGGACATTTTGTTCTAAACTTGGTGTTCAATATCTTTCTCCTCTGCTTTTCATCCTCAGACCAATGGACAAACCGAGAGAACAAACCAGACCTTGGAGACTTATTTGAGATGTTTTGTGTCTGCTGATCAAGATGACTGGGTCTCTTTTTTGCCTTAGGCTGAGTTTGCTCTTAATAATAGGGCTAGCTCTGCCACCTTGATGTCTCCATTTTTCTGCAATTTTGAGTTTCACCTTCGATTTTCTTCAGGACAGGCGGAGGCTTCTGTCTGTCCGGGTGTTGACTCTGTTGTGGAGCGAATGCAGCAGATTTGGGACCAGGTAGTGGAGAGGTTGTCTCTCTCTCAGGAGAAGGCCCAATGGTTTGCCAACCGGCATAGGACTGATGGTCCTCGGTTTAAAGTGAGGGACTTGGTTTGGTTGTCTTTAAGAAATATCCCTATGAGGGTTGCATCTCCAAAGTTTAAGCCCAGGTTCATTGGACCTTATAAGATCATGGAGATTCTTAATCCTGTTTCCTTCCGTTTGCTTCTTCCAGGGACATTTAAGATCCATAACGTGTTCCACAAGTCCTTATTGAAGAGGTTTGTCGAGCCAGTGGTTCCTATGGCTGCACCTCCTGACCCTGTTTTGGTTGAGGGCAATCTGGAGTATGTGGTTGAGAAAATATTGGATTCTCGTTTTTCTAGACGGAAACTCCAGTATTTGGTTAAGTGGAGAGGCTATGGTCAGGAGGACAATTCTTGGGTGTTTGCTTCGGACATCCATGCTAGGAGACTGATCCGTGCCTATCACCGAGCTCATCCTGATCGGCCTGGTTGCACAAGTGAGGGTTCGGTGACCCCTCCTCAAGGGGGGTACTGTTATGAATGTACTAGAGATGGTTTCTGAGCAGAGGCTCCCTCTGGTGGTTACAGACAGTACTGAACCTTTCAGTGAGGAATGGCAATCTGGGATCACTGACTGGTCTGATATAAGGGAGGTTTCCTCCCATGATGGTTGCCGGTGATCAATTGTTCTTGTCTCAATTGTGGTTCCTGGTTCATTTGGAAGTTTGCTGGAGTCTTGCCTGCATCTCCTGCTTTCAGATAAGATATTTTTTGCTTTTCTTTTTGTGCTTGCTTTTTGCATTGTTTTCTGCACTTTTGTGGAGGTCAGCCAGGTCCCCTCCTGGGGCCTGAGCTCCTCACAGTTTATCTGCAGCCACTGTTATTTGCTCATTTGCTTTTTCCTGTTTTTTTCAGCGGCTGCGGCTTGGTTTTTGTTCACACTGAGATCTGATTTAGTGGGTGGCGAGATCGTGTGATCTCAGTATTTTTGTAATCAGAATTGTTGGATTTTTGTAGGGTTTTCTGGGTTGCAGAAAGTAATCTCTCCTGTCCTATCCTATTTAGTCAGCTTGTGGCCCCAGCGTTTGCTCAGTCTATTTTCTGCCTATGTTTGTATTTTCATCTTGTCTAACCGCCATTATATGTTTGGGGGCTTCCTATTTTCTTTGGGGATCTGCTCCAGGGCAGATAGCTTTCATCTTTCTGCCTTTAGGTGTAGTTATCTCTCAGGCTGTGACGAGGCGTCTAGGATCAACGTAGGAATGCTCCACGGCTACCTCTAGTTGTGTCGTTAGTTTAGGAATCTGCAACCCATCAGTTACCAACATCTCAGGTGTTCGGCTGCCCTGCTGTTGTTCCTGTCCTCCTCAGCTACCGAAACACAGCAGAGGTCACAAAGCAGGAGATTGCAGTAGTGGAGACTGTAGATGATGAGGGCATGTACTAATGTTTCTTGCAGATTCTTGGTTAAAGAATAGGGGTTGAAAGTTAAAGGCCAGGTAACTATAAGGGGTTGCAAAGTATAGCATATCTCTTTAACCCCTTTTAAGTGACGTCCCGGGTTAATATATTTGTGGTTTATTGATAATGTATATTACTGTGTATTTATGTATAGTGTTTCAGCTTCTCTTTTTCTATGTACATATGTAGAGTATTTTTGCTACTAGTGAATTGTATATATTGCATTAATATAGGGAAAGTGCAGTGTTCCTTTCTGGCCACTAGATGACCTAGTGACCTAGCTGTAAATAGGAATTCTATGTAGTAAATAGTTAACATAAGGCAGGAAAGACTTTCTGATAGAGCTAGTTGGGGCCAGGGCGCCCGTTGAGCTCGGGTGGGCTCCTTAGCCCCGGGCAACACCGTGTCATGCAATGTTTTGTCAAGATTAGGGCCCAGCCATCTATTATTTGGGGCTGGAACATCAGCAGTGGAAGCAGTGACAACAGTGCTAGTAATGCAGTATAAGTGGAACTGCAGTTGCTAGGGAAGACTAAGCCGTAAGAGCAGGTCGCTCATCATGTGGCAGCTTATTGCGTGGGCTGATGCCCTCAGAACAGGGGTGAAGCGGCTGAGGAAACTCCCAAATGAAGTAAGCCTGGACAGGGAGGACGCTGAGGAACTGAAAGGCACGGTTCATCCCGGAAGCGAGATTAGTGGCAAAAACAGGAGAAAAGGGAAAGAAGAGGCATTGTGAAACCTGATGTTCATGATGTGAAGAATATGGATGTGCTGCGTACAGAAATAAGTAAAGTTGTTTATTTAAAATTTGAATTGGACTGTGCCTCTACTTACGCGGGACCGTCTATAGCAGACCCGGGCAAGGGGCGGCCCGCGGGCCGCATCCGGCCCGCCGGCTGTCCGTGACCGGCCCGCGGAGGCGCTCCGGCAGTCTCAGGGTCCCGGCATCAGCTGGCACAATACTTACCTCTCCCGTGCCTCCGCTGCTGCAGCTCCGGGCTCCACCGGCGCTTCCTCTCACAGCCGGCCGCTGAATGACGTCATCATTCAGCGGCCGGCTGTGTCAGAGAGCGGGGACGCTGGACAGGTAAGACGTGTCTCTGTGTGTGTCTGTGTCTATGTAGTGCAGTGCTTTGTGTGTGTGTGTGTGTGTGTGTGTATGTATGTATGTGAGAGAGTGCTTATGTGCTGTCTGTGTGTGATGATGGGCAGGCATTGCTGATAATGGGGAGGCATTGATGATGATGGGAGAAGATGATGATAATGGGCAGGCATTGATGATAATGGGCAGGCATTGATGATGGGGAGAAGATGATGATGATGATGATGGGCAGGCATTGATGATGGGGAGAAGATGATGATGGGCAGGCATTGCTGATAATGGGGAGGCATTGATGATGATGGGGAGAAGATGATGATAATGGGCAGGTATTGATGATAATGGGCAGGCATTGATGATGGGGAGAAGATGATGATGATGATGGGCAGGCATTGATGATGATGGGGAGAAGATGATGATAATGGGCAGGTATTGATGATAATGGGCAGGCATTGATGATGGGGAGAAGATGATGATGATGATGATGGGCAGGCATTGATGATGATGGGGAGAAGATGATGATAATGGGCAGGTATTGATGATAATGGGCAGGCATTGATGATGGGGAGAAGATGATGATGGGCAGGCATTGCTGATAATGGGGAGGCATTGATGATGATGGGGAGAAGATGATGATAATGGGCAGGCATTGATGATAATGGGCAGGCATTGATGATGGGGAGAAGATGATGATGGGCAGGCATTGCTGATAATGGGGAGGCATTGATGATGATGGGGAGAAGATGATGATAATGGGCAGGTATGTATATATACAGTATATATATATATATATATATATATATATATATGTATATGTATATATACAGTATTGGGTAGAACGGAGTTAATTATATTAGTCCGGCCCTCTAAAACCATCCCAATTTCTCATGCGGCCCCCTGGCAAAATTAATTGCCCACCCCTGGTCTATAGGGAGCTTTCAGCAACCCAGAGTGGACCCTGATGGCGCAGAAACCGGAGACACAGGAACACTAAGTGATCAACATTGATATACTGTGCAGGGAGGCCAGGGCGTGCTACAGGGATTTCTCTCAGCCATGACTACCGCCCTGGCCCACCCTCACATAACCTCTAGGCTAACCTGCTAAAAGTAGTGATAGGGGGGTTTCCAACCTTATTACACAGGTCAATGACCAATGATGGGACAGAATGACCGCTATCCGCTAATACAATTGTTCTATCCCCATATACAGTATATGCTATCAGCAGCATACCATCCATTTACACGCATAAAAATCAAATTACCAAACAAACAGTTCCCTTGTTTATGACATATTTACATTGTCATATAATCAGAAATGAGCATTTCTACATACGCTTGTTTGGCAATTATTGGCCCTTACACTGCAGACTGCAACTTAGTCATTGATGACAGAAAATTAATTTTTATCCATTGCTTGCAGCACATGTCATGCTTACAAAATACTGTAGCAGCTGCAGCGCCTTCTCTTGCACATGTCTTGTTCTGATCCTGACTAATGCAGAGCAGAGCAGGATATTCACACATCACTTTGCAGCTATTTTTAAAAACCATTCTAAAACTTTTGCATGCTCGCAACATAACAGCAAACCTGCTGCATTTACATGTTCTGCCCATGTTCCATTTTGTTTGGTAGAATAACAGCTTTTTTGTGTAAATTGAGAAAATTATGCCAAAATTATTCGTAAAACTGTAAGGGTGTAAGTATATAAAACTGTAACTGTAAGTATGTTTCCACGGTCAGGAAACGCTGTGTGTTTAACGCTGTGCACAGATGCAGGCGGCAGACCCACGTAAACGTACATGTGGCGCGTCTTTCCAGAACGCAGCATTTCTGTTTACAATGCACGTCGCCGCACCATAAATTTCCCATAAAATTTCCCAAAAAACTGCATCTAATGATTTGTCCCATGTGTAATAACTGCGTAAACACAGCTTACTATGCATGTCTACTAATTTAAATAAAGTTCTTACCTGTCCTGCCGCCGAAAGTCTGCGTCCACCGCAGTTCTCGCGATAACTTAGCTTATCGCGAGACCTACCGTGTTTTCGCGAGAACTGCTGTGCACGTGACCAGGAGTTATCTTCGGTCACTAGGCTAGTTCTCACAGTCAGCTGGCCGTGAGAACTACAGTGTAGATGATAGCCGGAGATCTCCAGTAGTCATCTACAAGCTCTGCTAAATCTGGATGTCATGCATTCAGATGTAGCAGAGCTGGACTCGTTGTGGGACACTTGTGATTAAATGAACTACGTCGGACAGGAAGTATTTGTGTTGGTTTGTTATTTTATTTTTTTTCAAGAGATTGAGGGCTTCCCTTGGATTTAGGCGTGCAATAAAAACATGGAAAACTGTGTAGTGTTTTATTTCATTCAAATACTTTTTTCTGGCTGTCTTCTATTAACCCTTTAACTATAGGATTAATAATGGAGAGATGTCTTATTGACACCTCTCCATTATTAACTGGGCTTAATGTCACCTTTCAATCAAAGGTGACATTAACCCCTTGTTACCCCATATGGCACTGCTACATGGCAGTGGGAAAAGAAAGGCTAAGCGCCGGAACTGGTGCA
This sequence comes from Oophaga sylvatica, assembly GCA_033576555.1. Classification (NCBI taxonomy): domain Eukaryota; kingdom Metazoa; phylum Chordata; class Amphibia; order Anura; family Dendrobatidae; genus Oophaga; species Oophaga sylvatica. The sequence continues at coordinate 76,833,872 of JARQOD010000008.1, forward strand.
TCTTAGAGATGTGCCATTTCTGGGGCAGCTGAGAGCTGGTGTTTGTAACCATGGGGGGTCCAATATCCATGGACCCTCTCTAGGCTATGAATATCAGCCCACAGCTGTCCGAATAGCCTTTCTGGCTATAAATTATAGTGGGACCCCATGTCATTTTTTTGGGAGGCCCCCCTATTTTAATAGCCAGAAAGGCTAGCTGCGGGCTGATATTCATAGCCTGGGAACCTCCATGGGTATTAACCCCTTCCCAGGCTACAAACATTGGCCTCGGCCGTCGCCTCTCCCTCTCTGGTGCAGAATATTGTGCGATAGAACATGCCATTTTTTAAAAAAAAATATTTATTTATTTAAAAAAAAGGAAAGGACATTACATATTAGGCCGGGGTCAGACACGTGCGAGTTTCTTGCATGTCTGACTCTGACTTAACACAGATTTTGTGTGTGTGTGTGTCTTTAATTCTTTATGTACTATTTTATTATGTTTATTACTAAACATTGGGCTTGGTATTATCTATAGATAGATCTATCTATCTATTTATCTATCTATCCCATGTCTATCTATCTGTCCCATATCTATATATCGATCTATCTATCTAACTAACCCATATCTGTCTTTCTCTGCATTATTCTTCAATGGAGCATGTAAAAGAGGAGGTTGGACAAGGAAATAACCTCACAATTCTTTTTTTGGGGGGTTAAATAGTATATCTTTATTTAGCTGTCAAAAACGCATGTAAAAAGTGCATCAAAAATGCAGGTGACCTGCCAGTGACCTCTGTGTCTGTCAGCGTAGTGTCCAGAGGCTGGAGGCGCTACCAGGAGACAGGCCAGTACACCAGGAGACAGGGAGGGGGGGGGCGATAGGAGGGCAACAACCCAGCAGCAGGACCACTACTTCCGCCTTTGTGCAAGGAGGAACAAGAGGAGCACTGCCAGAGCCCTGCAAAATGACCTCTAGCAGGCCACAAATGTGCATGTGTCTGCACACACGGTTAGAACCCGACTCCATGAGGATGGTCTGAGTGCCTGACGTTCACAGATGGGGGTTGTGCTCACAGCCCAACACCATGCAGGACGCTTAGCATTTCCCACAGACAACACGGATTGGCAAATTCGCCACTGGCGCCCTGTGCTCTTCACAGATGAAAGCAGATTCAAACTGAGCACATGTGACAGATGTGACAGAGTCTGGCGATGCTGTGGAGAGCGATCTGCTGCTTGCAACATCCTTCAGCATGACCGGTTTGGCAGTGGGTCAGTAATGGTGTGGGGTGGCATTTCTTTGGAGGGTCGCACAGCCCTCCATGTGCTCGCCAGAGGTAGCCTGACTGCCATTAGGTACCAAGATGAGATCCTCAGACCCCTTGTGAGACCATATGCTGGTGCAGTTGGCCCTGGGTTCCTCCTAATGCAGGACAATGCCAGACCTCATGTGGTTGGAATGTGTCAACAGTTCCTGCAAGATGAAGGCATTGAAGCTATGAACTGGCCCGCCCGTTCCTCAGACCTGAATCCGATTGAGCACATCTGGGACATCATGTCTCGCTCCATCCACCAACGTCAAGTTGCACCACTGAGGAGTTGGCAGATGCTTTAGTCCAGGTCTGGGAGGAGATCCCGCAGGACCATCCGCCGCCTCATCAGGAGCATGCCAGGCATTGTAGGGAGGTCATACAGGCACATGGAGGCCACACACGCTATTGAGATCATTTTGACTTGTTTTAAGGACATTACATTCCACTTTAATTTTGTGTGTGACTCCAAATCCAGGCCTCCATTGGTTAATAAATTTGATTTCCATTGATGATTTTTGTGTGATTTTGTTGTCAGCACATTCAACTTTGTACACAACGAAGTATTCACTGAGAATATTTCATTCATTCAGATCTAGGATGTGTTATTTGAATGTTCCCTTTATTTTTTGAGCAGTGTATTTCGATGCAATGGTTGCATATATAGCCCACATAGTGTCTCCACAACCTACAAATATATTATGCAGAATATTATTTTTTTATGAAGTCCAAGTATTAATTGCTGTGCACTGTTTAATATTTTTTGTTATTTTCTCTTTAGAATCCTCTCCTCAGTGGCCCTGTGGGGAACATGAGCCCCAGGAAATTGACGAGTTTCTTCAGTCATGAAACTTAAGGGGAACCTATCAGCAGGATTGTGCACAGTAACCTACAGACACTGTCAGGTCGGCGCCGTTATGCTGATTAAAATGATACCTGGGTGATGAAATCCATCATGTGGTTGTTTAATGTTTATTTTCAGTTTTGAGTTAATGATATGCTCGTGCTCTGGGGCGACCAGTGCTCCCTCAGTGCCCTGCAACCTAGTTTACAGAATGAATATATATACAGACTGAAAAATAAGATGCCAGTGCTGCAGCATAATCACATGTTTACTGTGTTGTTAATAAATGTGCTTGAGGCTATCTTGATAGTATTAAAAAAATCAATTTTAAAATGGCACCCACCGCGCCTGCACAGTAGCAGCTATCGGTGTATATAGAAGTGATCAGATAGCTGCTATTGCACATGCGCCGGCAGCGCCATCTTGCTAGAGAAGAAAAAAAATGTCCTCCTCTAAGATGGCGTCGCCACACCTGTGCAGTAGCAGAGCACCACATGAAGCCCCCCGCCCACAGGCCGCGCCAAAACATGAGAATCTCATAACGGAATCTCATAACTCAAAACTGAAAATAAAGATTAAAAAACAACCACAAGACTGATTTCATCAACCAAGGTATCATTTTAATCAGTATAATGGCGCTAACCTGACGTTGTCTGTAGGTCACTATGCACAATCCTGCTGACAGGTTCCCATTAATTATATAGTTATAATAGAGAAACAGATAAAAATAAATGCAAAAGAAGCTTTCCTTAAACGTTTGCATGTAAATATTAAAGTCATGCAATGATATAAAGCAATTTTTAGGTTTTTCAATGACAGCAAAAAAAACCTCTAGTTTCCTTGATATGATGAATAGCAATGTTCCTGATTGTATCATGATGCAATATTTTCGATGTTGCAGATATTCCTAGTGTACCATTACCTGTCTAATGCTTTCCTAATAATATGGAAGGTACAACCAATGTGGTTTTATAAACCTGTTTCACCTTCAAATTTGAAATTTCAGCTGTAAAGCTAAGGTAAATAGAGAGCGTGGACTTCGGAATCATTGATCCTGTGCTGGCTCCAGACTAATTTGCCAGTCAGTTCCTTCAAAGTAAAAAGATGGCATCTATTCCAAACCTTCTCATTATTTTTCTCCTGGGTTATCTCTGCAAGGCGGAAAAAGCAGGTTGGTTACTTTTCATTATATCCCAATGTGTCCTTTTTCCCCGTGATCAAACATACGTATTAAAATTATGATATCCGGACAAAACTATAATATGATCTATCTAGCAGAGAAGTGAGCATTATGATGATTTAACATGGTCAAAATCTCTTAAATATTTAATTCCCGGAAAAGCATAATTTTCCATTTCCAGATAATGTTCTGTTCTAAAATAAGTACAAGTCAATCTAACCTTGCTCCGAGCACCTATTATAGTTCTATGCATGTGTGTGACTGAGCTGGTCTCACTGGTCTGTGTGTGACGGAGAGAGAAGACATAGCAATAGTCAATAATATGGCACAAGTATACTGACTGTTATACTAGTCAGTACTATAAGTATACTAAACTATATAATGATTGTGAATTTAGTCCCACCTCTATGTCCAGCCAAGGGGCAGAGCCAATAAGGTCACATACCAGGGAGTGGTCCTCCTGATATAAAATAGGGTACTGTTTTTGTGCTACAGAAGTCATGGTGTAAATGACAACAAGTAGACACTGTGAAGTTTTCTGTAGGAGCTGTCTGCCTATGAAGGCTCTGAGGCTAAGTAGCCTTGGTTTCTTGACCAGAAGAACACATATAGGCGATCAGGTCTCCACCCTGCATCAGTCTGTAATGGAGCGGCAAGCTGTGACCAGACCATTCACTCCTAAACGTTAATCTGAGGTCCATCCAAATAGTTAGATATGGGCTTTTAATATTTTGCACCTGTACTGTCACGTTTTGGTACTTTTAAAGGAATATTTAATGACATTATAATCGATAGCTCTTTGAATAAAAATAAGTTCCACAATAATAAGTTCCACAATTGGATGTGTTATAAATAAAATGTTCCTGTGCTGAGATAATCTTATAAATGTGCTCCTGCTGTGTACTGTGTAATGGCTGTTTCTGTCCGATCATTCCACAGCTCCTTGCCAGGGGAGGAAGCAAAATAGAGTATACAGATAGGACAGCATAGGATCACAAGTGCTTCTTTGTGTGGTATGTGCTGACCATGTTCCTGCATGGTGAGACACAGCCAGTACACGGTACACAGCAGGGGCACATTTATAAGATTATCTCAGCACAGGAACATTTTTTTTTAACATATCCAATTGCGAAACTTATTTTATTAAAAAATCTATTGACTAAAATGTTCTTACTTTGTGGGAAAACCACTTTAATTGTCAGCGTCTGTTGTGATAGAGTGTCCTGGTAAGCATTGTCTCAGTAAATCCATTGTCTTATTTCAAGCCATTTATAACTTAAACATTTTTAACAATCAGAATGGGCACCCATGTGTTTGTTTCCCTTCCACCCCTTTTCCATGCACCTTAGAAAAGATCCTCACTTCTTTTTACAGGTTGTTCCTACCATTAAGACAAAAAAACCTGACTGGCACTTCCAGACTAATGTGAACTAGGTGCAAACAAAAGGGAGCTACCCCATGTAAAACATACAAAAAAAGGCTGCACTCAAGCATATTGAAGCATGACAACATAGAATACATGAAATTTTGAATAGCAATATGGCTTTGGAGTATAAGGAAAAATATGAGACGCTTAGTATAAACATTTGGCCAAACATTTTAAAGCCCACCAACCATCGTCAAGGTGGTCTCAATTCTGTTGAGTCCCTGACCTAATATGAACATACCTCTATTAGGCTGATATCTGAATTTCTGGGTGAATATGCACCTCTGTCAGTAATGCCTGCATTTATGGGTAAAGTAGGGACCTGGTGTAATTAAAATCACCACCTGGTGAGGGCGGAGTGCTCGGTCAGTAAGCTAACATTCAAAAGACAAAAAAAACTGGTCCCTACTTTACCCATAAATGCAGGCATTACTGACAGAGGTGCATATTCACCATATTCACATGGCCAAATGTTTATACTAAGCGTCTCATATTTTTCCTTATACTCCAAAGCCATATTGCTATTCAAAATTTCATGTATTCTATGTTGTCATGCTTCAGTATGCTTGAGTGCAGCCTTTTTTTGTATGTTTTACATGGGGGTAGCTCCCTTTGGTTTGCACCTAGTTCACATTAGTCTGGAAGTGCCAGTAAGGTTTTTTTGTCTTTTGAATGTTAGCTTACTGACCGAGCACTCCGCCCCCACCAGGTGGTGATTTTAATTACACCAGGTCCCTACTTTACCCATAAATGCAGGCATTACTGACAGAGGTGCATATTCACCCAGAAATTCAGATATCAGCCTAATAGAGGTATGTTCATATTAGGTCAGGGACTCACCAGAATTGAGACCTTCTTGACGATGGTTGGTGGGCTTTAAAATGTTTGGCCAAATGTTTATACTAAGCGTCTCATATTTTTCCTTATACTCCAAAGCCATATTGCTATTCAAAATTTCATGTATTCTATGTTGTCATACTTCAGTATGCTTGAGTGCAGACTTTTTTTGTATGTTCCTACCATTAAGTACTACTGGGGATGACCCCAACCAAGACTTAGCCCTTCATCACAGCCATATCGTCTTATGTGTGATTTGTCAATGACTATATAGAAATGTCCTTATAAAATCCAACAGCTTTTGGGTTGCAAGCTTTTCACGTCAGCACTCACTAATTCAGTGTTAATAGATGTAAGATCTATATGTCTATAGGGATGCAGAGGTTGCAATGAGACCCAGGCCTTGGAGTCTATTGGTACCAAAAAAGTCCATTTGGCTTACTATAAAAGACCTGTGATAGCGTGGGGCTCTCTGAGATGTGTTTTACATTGGGACCTTCAAGCTTCAAATTAGACAGGATTCCTTTCCTCACTAACAATGAAGTATAAAGAGCTCAACCATCACTTTAACTATTCCATTAATCTTCACGGAACTCATAGTAACTGAATAGACACTGCTGTGTTCACCATTCTCTAGCTAGGAGGAGTTATGGAGGAATGGTAGCATTTTCCGAACAAGTCTATAGCAACTACAAATATGGGTGTCTGAAGCAAATGTTAGAATACAAGAGTTTTTTGTTTCCTCATAGAGAATTGTTTACCCCGATAAAGTGTAACAAACTGCAGCCATCTGAAAGATGGACTACATCTACTGTATATTGAGGCTGGTCACTATTAGCGATGAGTGAATTTGCTCGGGTCCCTGCTTAGTCAGCAAGCTATAGCGCTTACCAAATAAGCTGCAGAGGTAACCTGGCTTCCAGGATCACGCCGGCTGAACAGCTGATCGGCGCCGCAGCTGCATGTGTCGCGGCTGTGTGACAGTCACAGCACATGCATGAAGAGCCTGTGTGTTAGGTTCTCCATTCATGTGCTGTGGCGGTGACACATCCCAGACACATGCAGCTGCGGTGCCGATCAGCTGTTCAGTCGGTGCAAACCAGGAAGCCGGGTTCCCTCTGCAGCTTATTCGGTAAGCGCTATAGCTTGCCGAATAAGCTTGCCAAATTCGCTCAACTCTAGTCACTATGTAATGACTTCACATACATAACAGTAGTATTCACTATTTAAGAAATAACAAGTTTTTAGAAACTAGTGTTTTAGATTTGCTCAAGTTTATTTAGAGATCATCTGAAAAGACATGACTGAATTCCAAAATGTTGGAACTAGGGTGCAATGGTTGCAGCTACGGTCACCAAAACATTTGGATGGGGCATTGCAGACCACCATTTTCTGAATTGTTATCATCTATTTGGTGGACAGGTGAAGACCTGCAATGCCTCAAAATCAAAAATATTTCCCGGATCCGCTCATTCCTCAACCATGAAACCACAAAAACACTAGTGCACGCCCTTATCATCTCCCGCTACTGCAACCTCCTACTGTCTGGCCTCCCCTCTAGCACTCTGGCACCACTCCAGTCCATCCTACACTCTGCTGCCTGACTAATCCACCTGTCTCCCCGATATTCCCAGCCTCCCCCCTATGCCAGGCCCTTCACTGGCTTCCTATTGCCCAGAGGCTTCAGTTCAAAACCCTAACCATGACATACAAAGCCATCCACAACCTTTCTCCTCCATACATCTGTGACATGGTCTCCCGCTACCTACCCACACGCAACCTTCGATCCTCTCAAGATCCCCTTCTCGACTCCCCCCTCATCTCTTCTTCCCACAACTGCATACAAGACTTCTCCCGGGCTTCCCCCATGCTCTGGAACTCCCTGCCGCAAAACATCAGACTTTCACCAACAATGGAAACCTTCAAGAAGAACCTGAAGACCCACCTGTTCTGACAAGCCTACAACCTGCAATGATCCTCAGTCTACTGAACCATCGCATGACCAGCTCTACCCTTTCCTAGTGTATCCTCACCCATCCCTGTAGACTGTGAGCCCTCGCGGGCAGGGTCCTCTCTCCTTCTGTACGTGTGTGTCCCTTGTCTAGCACACGTTTATTGTACTTGTCTATATTTTCCCTTTTCATATGTAAAGCGCCATGGAATAAATGGCGCTATATAAATGTGTAATAATAATAATAATGCTGGGAGTAGCCACTGAAGGAACTTCTGAAGCTACAAGCTGCAAATTCTTGCATTGAGGTAGTATACTGTGGGCCACACGGAACCATCACACGACCAGAGGCGCTGGTTCTGAGACAATAATGAATCCTGATGGTCCATTGGAAGATAACTGTAAATGTAGCTGACTTTCAAGAATGTTATTTGTCATTAAGTGGGAGTAAATTAAAAATATCCTACAGGAAACTGAAGGAAATGAAGGAGAATCTCGGCACGACCATCGGATAAAATAGAGAATTACTCATTCAAAGTCCATTAAAACAATTATGTCCATGGGAATAATGTTAGAACTGAGACATTTCTGCTATATCAAACACTTTTAATCATAGTATTGGTGATGCACATGTTCTGTGCAGTTGGAAGGAAAGTCCTCATGTCAGATATTTACATGTCTGTAATATTTTTCTTGACAGTGTTCCTGTCCGATAAATCTGCAAGTAGTGTTCTGGTGAGACAAAAGAGATATAATACTGGTCGCTGGGAAGAATTTGTTGCAGGGAATCTTGAGCGAGAATGTATAGAGGAAACGTGCGTTTATGAAGAAGCGAGAGAAGTCTTTGAAAACGATGAGAAAACTGTAAGATATTGGTCATCATTATTACAATGAATGCACTCTAATTGTAAAGAAATGTCAATATGCCCTCTGGGTTTGGAAGTGATTGATGTTGGCATTTGAGGCAACTGAAGAAATCTTCCTGGTGGTCTTACTGATAGCATTGTAATCCATGCACTTTAGGCAGGGACTACACAACGATGTTGTGCAACAGCAATTCCTTAACAAGTCGCCCAGCCAAAAACATTTGTGCAACATGTCTGCAACTTGCTCTCATCATGAGACTACACTTTATGAGGAGCAATTTTTCTGTAAAATGAAACAGTGTAAAATGAAAATCTGCAATAAAAACGCATGTAAAAAACATGGCAAAAACTTGCAAATTTTACACAGCTTTTTTCCTGCGAAGAGTTGCAAAAATGGTGCAGAAACATCGGCTGCAAATACTTAACGTGTGCACAAGCCCCAACATTGCTGCTGTTCATATGGGCCATTAAAACTTGGTTAAACATAATGAGGATTACTGGAGCGCTGCTTCTTTAAATTATTTTCGGGATCTCTTTATAGATGGTTTCTGGTCATGGCTTGATGATTTGCACCCACAGGAATTTAGGAACTAATGCTCCTTTCTTTCATCAGTGTGATAGATGATGGATGGATAGGCAGAACCCGTAGCCATATGCCGGTTATGGTTTTTGGACATACGTTACATTGATGGTTATTCATTCTGTGACGCTACCCTTTAACTGTAGACGTTTTTGCAGGCTAGACATTATTTTTCCATTGGTTTTCCTGAGTAATAGTAGTTGGTCTTTAGGGTTTCTAGAAGTAGGACCCACTTCAGCCAATCGTTGTGTTGTTTATTATTATTAATAAAAGGGGGTTGTATTCATGATACGGCCCCTTTAAATATTTGAAGCTGCAGGATACAGATATAAATGGATGTACGCAGATTAAATCTGGGGCTGGATAATCACATTTATATGTCAGAAGAGGAATGGTCAGTAAAGTCCCACATTTCAGAGGCTCCTATCAGTTTCAGCGCTAATAGCTGCACTTTTTCTTAATTTCTATAGTCAATTAAGCCCTGGGTCTAAATCTCTGTAAAGTATATCTAATTAAGACAGCTGCGTCAAACCTAATGAAAATGCTCTTTTACAGCTGACACAAAAGCAACAGGACACAAGAGAAACACATTAGTACTTAATATAAATAGTTTATTTATGCAGGGCATTTATTCTCTTACGTAATATACATTTTAATCTACGGTACAATTTTCTGCCAGATTCTCTTATTTTGTTTGTTACATGAGTAGTAATGTTCTTCATCTAAAGGGGGAGTAGAAGCCTCCTCCTCACCACAACTGATCAGTGAGGACTCAGAGTCATCTGGGGAAAAATCGTCACAGCACATCGCAGCAAAATGTGAGCCAATGGGGTCACATTGGGACCCACAAGGTACCCTAGACAAGCAGATGGATTATTTGAGATTTGCTTGCACACGGTCGTGGTACCTTGCGGGTCACAATACCCCTATTTGCTTGCGTTATGTTGCTTTGTAGTAGCAGCATAAAGCATTCTTTTGCCATTTGACCTGTGAGAAGAATATATGGTACTCAAAATTAATTTATGCTTGAAAAATTCATGGCTATTAGCTCTTCAAACTCCTCCGTGTGAACGTAGCCTTGGAAGAGTTTTTTTTCCCTGAACTGTTCTTTGAGGCTTTTTGAATTGACAGTGCCAGTGTCAGACTGGGTTACCAAGGGCCATCCAGTAACATGGTCTCTGGGTTCCAACTGATAATTAGTATACTAACAAATTTTACATTACCTTCATTCACAAATTTATCTTTCTCCTATATAATAAATGAAGAGATACTGCTTTTGTCTGTACATAGTGAATTAAGTTTATTATTAAAACTACTCCTCATTTAGGGGTTCTCCTCCTGCACAGGGGCCCTCCGGGGAAATCACCTGTTATCATTCGGGCCAGTCCAAGCCTGGATAGTGCCTAGTTGGAGAGGTTTCCTTCAGGATTATAAAAAACATCACATGAGCGGCAAAGTGAATTTACCATAGAAATGTATTGGAAGGTTTTCAAATGTTTGTAAAGCAAGTTTTGAGGATGATTTTGGATAGAATCCAAGAGGATAAAAGAAAAAAACTGTATGCGAACATAGTCATATTCTTTTCACATTGGTATTAAGAATTCTGTTTTTTTTTTCATAAGAATAGAAAATGCAATTTCATGCAAGGAGATAGATTTGTCACATGATGGACACAAAGAGTATTTTTATACGCTCTTGTGAATCTACACAGACCTAGATAGGAAGGCAGTGCTCGGACTGGCTGGTGGCTCTCCTGACCCGAGCTTGACAGATGCATGGAAATGCATGAAGCCATCATGCTCGGGTCAGGAGAGCCGCCGGCCAGTCCCTTGCGTTGCGATCCGATCTCGATCAGATTTATACGGCTGACTGCGCCCTTAGGGAGAGGATCTAATGGGATACAATTTAGCAAGCACAACCACTGCTAAGTTTCATTAGGGACTTTACTTGTAAATTTGCACTGTTAATCTACAATTTATCCAAAATTTTGTCTAATTATGTTCACTTTTGTAATTTTTTAGAGAGTCTCTCAAAGTAAAAAGCCTTTTTTATATCACTCTTTGTTATTATCAGGATCAAGTAAAGTCCAGAGACAAGATGTTAAAATTATCCATTTCACATCAGAATATGCTTTTATAGCATCATTATAGCACAATTTTCCTGGGGAATTGGCACTTTTTTCTGATGCCTACTCATGTCATTGTAGAAGCATAGGTGGCTGGGTGACTAGAGACTGACTCATCCCTCATGACATTACCATTATCACAAGATGATTACAAAGGTTCCTCTTCTAAATGTACCACTGCAAAAGTCTGATTACTATGGAAGTAACATATAGTGGAAAATCATTTTTGTTCCCCCCAAAAAACAAATATATGCTCATTAACCCTTTCAGGACTAAGTCTTTTAGTTTTCGTGCTTTTGTTTTTCTCCTACCAGTCTTCCAAGAGACATAACTTTTTTTTGCATTAATATAGCCATTTGAAATGAGTTGTTGTTTTGTCCGGCACCATGCACTTTACCACATAATGTGCGGTAAAAAAGTAAAAACAAAAAAAAAGCTGCCATTACTTTTTTGATTTCCTTTTTATGATGTTAATTGTCTTGTAAAATTGACCTGGCACCATGATTTTGAACAACACTATGATATGACAATACCTAACATGTATAGTATTTTTTTTAAGGTGGCTGAAAAAAAAGTTTTTGTTGCTCTTTTCTGAGACCTGGAGGTGGATTCATAACTGGCTTAGTGATAGGACCCAAAGAGTGGTAGTAAATGGCTGCACATCCAGTTGGAAGAATGTATCAAGTGGGGTACCACAGGGCTCTGTCTTGGGCCCTGTATTGTTCAACATCTTTATCAATGATTTAGATGAAGGAATTGAGGGTAAACTGATTAAATTTGCTGATGACACAAAGCTAGGAGGGATAGCTAATACTAGAGAAGAGAGAGAGAGGATTCAAAAAGATATAAATAAACTGGAGCAGTGGGCAGCAACTAACAGAAGGGTTTTAACAGGGAAAAATGCAAAGTACTTCATCTAGGAAATAAAAATGAAAAAAGCGTATACAGAATGGGAGGAATAGAGCTAAGCAACAGCACATGTGAAAAAGACTTGGTATAGTAATAGATCACAGACTAAACATGAGTCAACAGTGTGATGCAGCAGCAAAAAAGGCAAATACAATTCTGGGATGTATTAACAGAAGCATACAGTCTAGATCACGTGAAGTCATTATTGCCCTCTACTCCTCTTTGGTCAGACCTCATCTGGAATACTGTGTCCAGTTTTGGGCACCACATTTTAAAAAAGACATCAACAAACTAGAGCAAGTTCAGAGAAAAGCGACCACAATGGTGTCCGGTCTGCAAGCCATGTCCTATAAGGAATGGTTACAGGATTTGGGAATGTTTAGCTTGCAAAAAAGAAGACTGAGAGGAGACTTAATAGCTGTCTACAAATATCTCAAGGGCTGTCACATTGTAGAAGGATCATCTTTATTCTCATTTGCACAAGGAAAAATTAGAAGCAATGGGATGAAACTGAATGGGAGGAGACACAGATTAGATATTAGAAAAAACTTTTTGACAGTTAGGGTGATCAATGATTGGAATAAGCTGCCACGAGAGGTGGTGAGTTCTCCTTCAATGGAAGTCTTCAAACAGAGACTGGACAGACATCTGTCTGGGATGATTTAGTGAATCCTGCTTTGAGCAGGAAGTTGGACCAGATAACCCAGGAGGTCCCTTCCAACGCTACCATTTTATGATTCTATGATTCTATGAGACCTGTAACTTTTTTAGTTTTCAATCTTTCAATCTATAGAGCTGGACGAGGGCTTTTTTCTTTATGGCGATCTGCAGTTTTAGTACAGTTAGTATTAAACCAAAAAAAAATTAGTACAATTTTTTTGTACCTATGATAATTTGATTGCTTTTTACTGCATTTTTGGAAGCGGTATGACAAACACAAAATTGCAATTTTTGCATTTCAATTTTTTTTTACAGCACAAATATGAAAAAAAAATGTTATATTTTGATAAATCAGACATTCGTGCTAGTGGCAATATAAACTATTTTTCTTTTTTAGAATTTCTTTAATGTTATTTGGGGAGAAAGGGTGTGATTCAAATTTCGTTTTTTTTTTCTTTAAAAATCTCCTTCTTTAGTAACATTTATTTTTAGGCCCCTGCGGTATTTTTTCACTACCTCCAAACTTAGACTTTGCATTTGCACGCGCTATATGACATAATATTACCTCAAACAACTCGTAAGAGTTAAGCTATGTTCACACGTGGCGTTTTTGATGCTTTTTTAATATGTTTTTTATAAGTAAATTTTCAACTACTTTTTACAGTAACCAGCAAAGTCTATAAGATTTCAGAAATCTCATGCAGTATTTTGTGCTTTACTTGAATTTTGCAAAATAGAGTATGTCACTTTTTTCAGCATTTTTGCAACTTTTTCACCCATTGAAAGTAATGGGTGGTGAAACGCAGGTATCAGGTTTTGCTGCGTTCTTTGTGCCAAAACCTTATGAAGAAGAAGATGATTTTTTTTGTCACTAAACTTCCTCAGCATGCGCAAGAGACAAATGTATTCTGACAAAAATGCAGCAAAAACTGTAAAAAAAAAACAAACAAAGCCTGCTTTTTTATGCAGCTTCTTCACTGCCAAGAGAGCAGGTTTCACTGCAGAAACAAACGCAGCAAAAGCGCCACATGTGAACATAGATTTAAAGTTCACTTTTCCTGCTTGCAATCTCTCTGTAAATGTTCAGGATTTTCCCCAGTATCAAAAAATGTGTCAGGTAAAACAGGAAATACCAGGCAGAAAAGTGGGGAGAGGAGGGAGATGTAGCTGTATGAAACCAAGACTTTTTTTTTGCTCAAAGAGACCATACTAATAGAAAACCCAGAGAAAGTTTACATTACAGAAAGGGAAAATGCCCAAAATATGAAAGTTAGACACATAATTTCTGGTTGAATTACAGCTAATCTATATCTTCAGCTGCTTTATGACTCAGGCTAAGTTCAAATCAGCATATAATAATAATCTTTATTTATATAGCGCCAACATATTCCGCAGCGCTTTACAGTTTAACAGTTTCAAACACGAGAAAGCAAAAATATATCATAAAAATATACCCAATGACATATTTTCACTAACAGAACTTTTTTTTTCTTCTCCTCAGATGGAATTTTGGAAACAGTACATTGGTAAGGTATATTTCCATTCACATTTACACAGCTTCTTTTATTTCTGTAAATTATGGAACATTACACTGCATTCACATTAATACTGGCTTATTTGTTTAATTATTTCCATGCAGAAAACACTGTAATTAAAATGTATATATATGCAGCAACAGCCCGGCTGCTGTAATGAGATAAAGGTTCTCAAACGCCACCAGAGAGGCGGACAACACGGCTGCATACTGATGTCTGAACTATCCTAAACAGGAAATTATTGCATAGAATATATTAACCTCTTTGTACGTTAAAGGGGTTGTCGGGCCCAAAATGACTAATCTGCAGTCACTCTGTGTAACTGCAGACTTATGAATTCCCCCACAGCGCATTCACTGTGCACTGCGAGGATTCGCCGATTTCTGAGCAAAGACTGGCGGGTACATATGTGTTATGCATAATCCCTGACAGAGCCTGACTAGTGGGTGCGGCCTCTCTCCATACACTTGTAGGCCGGTTTTCACACGTCCTGATATTTCCAGTACCGGAAAAAACGGTACCGGAGATATCAGTGTCCGTGTGTCCGTGTGTACTATGTGCAGCACACGTGTGGCAACCGTGTGCCACTCGTGTGCCGCATCAGTACCACACGGACGGCCGCCGGGGAAGTAGCAGCTACAGCAAGCCGCTGTCCCCCTGCAACTGGTGCTGAAGCTGGCAAACATCATTCTCCCTGCTCTGCCTGCGAGCAGAGGAGAACGATGAGCAGTATATTAATACATCGCTCTTCGTTCTCCTGTGCTCGCAGGCAGAGCAGGGGGAATTACAGCCGGCTTCAGCACCAGCTGCAGGGGGACAGCGGCTTACAGTAGCCGCGAGTTCACCAGCGGCCGTCCACGCACACGGAGGACTGTGTGAACAGTTCTCCATGTGCACGTGTGCGGGACGTTTTCCGGTCCGTGTGTCCGTGTCAAAACGGATATGTCTACGTGTTTGGCACACGGACGCACAGTCCATGTGAAAACACGCACATGTGCATAGAGACATAGATTATAATGTGTCTATGTCTGTACGTGTCTCCATTATGTGTGAAAACTGTCGCCACATGTACTGGAGACAAGGACGTGTGAAACCGGCCATATAGAGCAAGGCCTTGCCCACTGGGCAGCCATGCCCACAGGATGATAGAATTACTAGACGAGTATACAAGTGTATGGAGAGAGGCCACGCCCACAGGATGGCCACGCCCACTGGACTGCATAATCACTAGATGGGTATACAAGTGTATGGAGCGAGGCCATGCCCACAGGATGACCACGCCCAATGGATGACAGAATCACCAGATGGGTATACAAGTGTATGGAGTAAGGCCATGACCACAAGACGGCCACGCGCACTGGATGACAGAATCACTAGACAGGTATACAAGTGTATGGAGTGAGGCCACAACCAGGACGGCCACGCCCACTGGATGACAGAATCACTAGAAGGGTATACAAGAGTATGGAGTGAGGCCACGACCAGGACGGCCACGCCCACTGGATGACAGAATCACTAGACGGGTATACAAGTGTATGGAGTGAGGCCACGCCCACAGGACAGCCATGCAGTCTTATCATTTTGGACCAGACAGCCCCTTTAAGTACGCAGGTATCCTGTAAGAAACAGGACTGCTTGTTGTACTTTGGATAAAATGAATGGCCCAAACAACTCTCTCAGCACTACATGTGCTGGAGCATATATCCGAGCTCACATCACTGCAGCTAACAGCCATGATGACAGATCTCTTTCCTCAAGGACTTGTCTGGCGGCCATCTTGCAATAGGCATGAAGAGACAGCTGTAATCTGATCCCTCAGCGAGTGAGCAGTTTGTCTTGTCCAAAATGGAATTTATCTGTTTTTCATAGGAATGATAAGATCAGGAGGCAATTGGGAGGAATAAGAAGCAAATTTCTCAGATAAGATATATGACATTTCTTCAATTTGCTTCTGCCATTGATTTATGCAGAGTTTGCGGAAAGGACTGCGGCCATGTAACGCATCCTAATGGCGCACAGCTCTACCCATAAAATTGGTCCTCGAATTGAATGAGCGGCTTCTTGACTTTTGCCCATTTACCGCGTAAGACTGTGTAGACAGGTAACGCATTTTAGTATTGGAGAAGAGTTATCCGTTCCCGCTCACCCAGAAGACTGTCTAATCATTTAATTCATCACTGATAGGTTTTGCATACACAGAGGATTTGCCTACTGTCTTAGCGTATACAGGCTGTGCAGACGCACATATGCTTCCTACTGGGACACTAATACAAAAATCTCATATCATAAGAGGTCAGAGAGTTATTGCTTTGTTCACAAAAAGAACACGCTCTATGCAATAAATCATTCTGATAGAAACATGAATTTGTGAAATAAGTACTCCACATGCAAAGCGGCCTCTAGAATAATTGAATTGCAAGAGATAAAGAGCATTTGATTGAGATATCTGTGCAGAAAGAAGAGTTTTGATCGCGTAATTAACTGCAATTTGGCAAAGTCTGCATTTATTATGATTATCAATGAGTTCAGTCTCAGCGACACGGATTTACCACTATAAATGTCCATGTGTATTAAACGTTGGGTTGTGTTACAAATAACTATAGATGAGAAACTTTTCAAATTTGAATTATCCAAATTTTTACAAAAATATAAAATCGCGCCAAATTGATTACCTTCAAATCATAAATATGCTAAGAGCCCTGCAAAAACGTGTATGACACTCTGAGAACTATATCCGACCAGTTTCAAGTTCTTAAAGGAGTTGTCCAGTACTATCTAGTTTTCTTACAATGAGCCTAAGAAGTAACAGATATTTTCTAACTACCTGCCTGTTCTGCCCGGCGCCGATCTCTGCCGACGATTCAGCAGCATCGCCTGACGCCATTTTATCAGAACAGTGCCTTCTCTTCTGCTCTGCCCTGTTGACTACAACAAACCTAAGTGTGTAGGGAAATAAAAAGCCTGCAACATTGTAATGAAACAAAATTACAAAAATATATCTAGCGCCATTCAAACACATGCATTTTAGTTATGGATAAAACTAGTTTCAACTTTTTGTAACTTGCTTGTCATAGTACCTTGAAGGTCACAATGCGACTCTATTTACTCCATTCACCTGTACAATGGTGCAATATAAAGCAATCTGGTTGTGCAACCTGTTTTGTTTATTAAGGCCGGAGTCACACTTGCAACTGCAATGCAAGAAACTCACGCGAGTCTCTCGCCTCAATATCCGCCACTGCCACCGGCATTCGGACAGGAGCTTTCAGCTACATAGAAATACAAGCAGCCGCGCACTCAGGTCCGAGTGCCAGCGGCAGTGCCGAGTATTGCAGCAAGAGACTCGCGTGAGTTTCTCGCATTGCAGTTGCAAGTGTGATCCCGGCCTAAGTTGGGTTGTAGCCTCAGACTTAATTTACCTTAGATGAGATCAGAAAAAAAATTGAAGAACTCTCTCAAAAGATCATCAGATTGAGTTCACATAATTTATTCTGCTGCTAGCAACATAAAATGGGAAGGTTGGAGGCTATAGAAGGCAAATGGTCCAAAATGCTAAATTTTAGCTGAAACCCCAATGAAAAAAAAATGTTTTTTGAGCTCCAAATGCATGATATTAAGTAACAAAAATGGTTCTCAAAGGTGGACAAATAAGATTTGTATTTTTGTAAAGTTAGAGTCCTAACCTGAACCTTATTGAGATGCTTGTGGCATGACCTGAAGAGATCAATGACCTCAAGGAATCCCAGAAATAGTCAAAAGCTGAAATGACTTTGCAAGAAGGAATGGTCCAAAATTTGTAGCCACAGGAAATTTTTGCTCAAAGTGATTGCTGCTAAGGAATGATCTACAGGTTATTAAATTCAAGGGTTAACTTACTTATGTGATCATTTAAAAACTTCTGGAGTGACAACATAGCATTTAATCTTAATTATCCAGATGTCTATTTTCAGTAAATCTGTAGGCATAGACTGTTATCCTAATCTTGACTTTTGAATTTATATGTTTGCTCTTTGGCTGGTCAAGAAGACGTTTGTTGTAACTTATTGTCTGCTATCTTTGCAAAGCAGGGATGCAGGGTCATTGAACAATCGGTGTTTGATATTATGTTAATTGACCATCGTATGGGATCCTGTGGCTTTTTGACTTGCAAAACAGAGGAGAAAAAGCTATGCAGATATGATTAAATACTCAAACAATGTGAGTTAATCTCATCACACCTTCCTCTTGACCTCTGGATGATGGCTTGAAGGACAACAGTTGTGATCTATATAAAGGGGATATGCCTCTGTAACAAGACATTCAGAGATCCAAAGAAACAGAGACTCTTTACAAAACACATAGCCAGTCAGGAACACTACAAGACAGCAGCCAGGACATCATGGCTTCATCACGAGTTGCACAGATTTGACTTTCTACAGGATGCCAACTTACGGGACCATGACCACGGCTGAAAGAATACAGATCTACCCCATTGACCATCACTGATCCCATGGATACGTTTGGGAAAGCCAGGATTGGGACCCACCGGTCAGGTGGCTCCATGGAGATGTTTGGAGAAACCTGGTTGTGACCCTCCAATCACCTGGCCTCATACCTCCATGGACTATAGGCTTCCTAAGATTGTTGTTACTTCCTTTCTTTGCATGCCATAGATGGGATTAGTTGGTCCTGGAAGTCTCAGCTGCTTTAATCCCGGCAGGTCAGCAGAATGGTTGAGACTGTAATTTTGCACCATCTTGAGTATTTTGCTGGGACTGTTCTATGTGTTATTGTACTGTATGGTTAGTGGTTCAATAAAGTATTGCCACATTGTTTTACTCTCACCCTGTGTTGTTTGAGTAGTAGTTGTCTGAGACCCCCATATCTCCACAGCTGGATTATTTAATTTACCGTATGTGTTTTTGGTTGGTGTTATTTTGTATATTTGTTAGTCTGTCTTTATCTATAATGATAAAAGTTAGATAACAGTCAGATCACATTTTGTTAGCAATCTTGGCAAAAATGTAAGTATTTCCAAAGGGTTTACTTACTTTCAACCAAAGTCTGTCTAGCATAGTAATTCAGCCATAATTTTTTTTCAAAATGCTATATAATCTCTCATTCTGCAATGACTGAGCTTTCCTTACATGAACCTGGAAGAATTAATGGCAATCATAAGTACTAGCACTAGAGATGAGTGAATATATTTGAGTGAAATGGAATTCTACTCGAATCTGACAAAAATCCTCATTTGCCAAAGTGCAGATTTTTTGTAATTTGCTTCCGCACAGATTCAGAAACTGAAGGAAGAAATATCAAAACATCTTTATACTTACCTCACTACTCACCTCTCTGTATCCTCTCCATCACCCACCTAGTCCTTGCGAATATTCTGATCAATGCCACTCGCGCTTAAATGTTGTGTCTGCATGCGTAAAGTCATGGTGCATGTCATGACGTCATCTCTGTCCATGCACTGGCGCTGAACTCTCCCAGGCTTCATCAGACCCAGAAGTCCAAGCCTAGCATGAGAAGCAAGGGGATATCAGTGCAAACGACAGTGATCAGAAGATGCAGTGAGGACTGGACGAGTGACAGCGAGTAGCGGAGGGTCTGGAGAGGTAATTAGAAAGATGAGTATAAGGATTTTTTATTTTTTTTACATGTTACGTTTATTATGCTCTGATCCTAGAATATAAAAAGGGACATAAACTTCTCTGAAATGAAATTTAATTGGAAAATCCGCATGAACAGGTGAATTCGAATTTTGCATGATACACTCTTTTCTATCTAGAGATGAGTGGTGCGGTGGTGCTGGTGTCTATGAACGTACATAATTTCGTGCAGGTCTGGACTTTCCCATTTTATTGCATCTGCTTATTCCTTTTTTTTCCTAGATGGAGATCAGTGCGTATCCACCCCTTGTTTGCATGGAGGTGAATGTAAAGATGATGTGAGCTCTTACGTATGCTGGTGTCAGCAAGGATACCGGGGAAAGAACTGTGAGCTTGGTTCGTATCAACCACCTGTTTTTATGCGCAACCGCTGTCATTACCGTAATGAAAATTGTGTAATTGAATAATTGTGTTGACTTTCTAAGCGCTTTTCACAAAGAGAGGTGCGAACACTGGAAAGAAGCTGAACTTGTTGATAACTAGCGGTTATGCACTGGCAAAGCCGGCAGGTTCGGTCAATGACCATCTGATGTGTATGGATCTCATTACAATACCCACTAAACATTTTCAATAGATTATCGGGGTCTTTAATTTCATTATGATTTCTTTACAAAAGAATCAATTGTAAGTCATTCTAATGATTTTAATAGAGAATATTCTATTTATAACCACCTTGTCAATAAGAGAATGCGTCCAGATGGCAATGCTCATTACCCGCATGCATTATAGTATTTAACTGCTCATACAATCTCCCATCATTTCATCCGTAGTGGATATCTACTTCTGGCCGAACAGCTGCAGTTACACTGTATGAGTTTACATAGTCTGGTAATTACTGTTTGATGAGATGCTTGTTACTACCATGTCTGAGTAAGCAGCGATATGAGGGGTGATGGCACTTTTTTTGTTTCTGTTGCTTCTATAGTTCTATTATCCTAAATTGCACAAAGTATTTAACATATTGATATTCTTAAAATATTGAAGAATAAATGAAAAACATAATTATTCAATATGGAGCTACCGTACAGATGAATATATTTAATAATATTTAATAATGTACGTAGTTTCTATGTAACATGTGATGTAAAGGGAACCTGTCATGTCCCCAAAGGCTATTATTCTGCTGGCTAACAGGGGTACAATACTGTCAGGCTGTTTTACTGAAACTTTTGTATATCCCCTTGAGAAAGCTGACTATATCCAAGCGAAACGCGCGTCGGGGTTACTAGTGGGTCTTTTTTTACATCCCCTGCCTTTCCCTATATCGGTAAGTGTTGCCCATAGCATTTATTTATATATTTATGATGGTAATTGAACCTGTATCTGCACCTTAGTGCTATTGGAACATTTTTTTACCAGGGCATTACTGCACTTAGCTGGCAGAGGACATCAGAATTTCTCCCCCTATTTGCCATTTTCCTTTGTATCGTGTCATGTTTGTAATTGTACTTATTGAGACTTCTTATGACTTTTTTCATAATGATTGAATAAAATTAGCATTTTATATTTATGCTCCGTTTTCCTGCTTTACTGAAACTGCGGCTACCGGGAGAAATTTTGCTTTGTTACTCCTGGCTTTCAGTCATAAATGAATGCTCGAAATGGCAACAGTCACCACTCAGTACACAGAGAGAGGAGGCTGTAAGCACGCCACCACACTCAGATTGACAGCTCTCTCTGGAGCAAATCTGTGCAGAGCAAGTTGTCTATCAAAGTGCCTGAGCGTGCATACAACCGCCGCTACCTATGTACCTAGCAATGACTGAAACCACCCCGGGCACACCTCTATGACTGAAAGCCGGAGGCTCCCAGGGAGAATAACATTCTTTCTCTCCCGGTAGCCACATTTTCAAAAAGGCGGCCTTTACAGCACTATAATGCTATTAATCCCATATTTGCACGTTAATACACTATGTTCCAAATTATTATGCAAATTGGTTTTAAGTGTCATAGCATTTTTTTTTTTGTAAATGAAACCCATTGATGGTATTGTGTCTCAGGGTTCTTTGGATAACTGAAATCAATCTCAGATACCTGTGATAATTAGTTTGCCATGTGAGCTCAATAAAAGGAAAACTGGATGTTCCACACTATTAAGCAGGCCAGAGTTTTCAAGTAATATGGGAAAGAAAAAGGATCTCTCTGCTGCTGAAAAGCATCAAATAGTGCAATGCCTTGGTCAAGGGATGAAAACATTAGATATTTCCCAAAAACTTAAGCTTGATCATCGTACTGTTAAAAGATTTGTGGCTGATTCTGAGCACAGACGTGTTTGTGCCGATAAAGGCAGAATGAGGAAGGTTTCTGCCAGGCAAGTTCATCGGATTAAGAGAGCAGCTGCTACAAAGCCATTACAAACCAGCAAACAGATATTTGAAGCTGCTGGTGCCTCTGGAGTCCCTCGAACCTCAAGTTGTAGGATCCTTCTAAGGCTTGCTGTGGTGCATAAACCTACTATTCGGCCACCCCTAAACAGTGCTCACAAGCAGAAACAGTTGCAGTGGGCCCAGACATACATGAAGACTATATTTCAAACAGTCTTGTTTACTGATGAGTGTTGAGCAACCCTGGATGGTCCCGATGATGGAGTAGTGGATGGTTGGTGGATGGCCACCATGTCCCAACAAGACTGCTACATTAGCAAGGTGGTGGAGGAGTCATGATTTGGGCCGGAATCATGAGAAAACAGCTGGTAGGGCCCTTTAAGGTTCCTGAAGGTATTAAAATGACCTCTGCAAAGTATATAGAGTTTCTGACTGACAACTTTCTTCCATGGTATAAAAAGCAGAAACGTGTCTTCAGGAGCAAAATCATCTTCATTCATGACAATGCATCATCTCATGCTGCAAAGAATACCTTGGAGTCATTGGCTGCTATGGGTGTGGCGCCCCTGAGGGTTCAGTCGCCCCAGAGGTGTTGCATCTCACCCAGAGGTGTGACACCTGGCTCTCAGGTAAGGAGGGAGCACCCCTAGGACTCCACACCTGCATCCAACACACCATGCCAGCTGAGCGTACGGACGGACCCTTAGGGAGGATGGTCTGACTCAGCCTGGTTAGTAAAGGGTGTCTAGATGGGTGGGTGGAGTTAGCTGCAGCACTTAGGCTGCTAGATAGATTAGAGAGCAGCCAGTCTTGGACTGTGGCTTCGCAGGAGTACATCTCTGGAAGCAACTGCTGAAGTGAGCGAACGGGTCCGACAAGGCACGGACGTTGGTTTATCCATCCGTGGCCCCCATCCTGAAGAAGGAAGGACCAAGCTATCAGGGTTCGGCCCCTAGACTAGCGGGAAAGCTTCAAGCTCTGTTAGTAAGCTGACAGCGGTGGTCACTTTATGAGCCATTGCCATCTACCACCAGCATCTCTACTGGAAGGCAGCACAATGGGGTCAAGTACGTGCAGACATAGGATTGATCTGTTTACCAAAAGGGCTCACAGCTCTCTTCGTCTGAGAGCTCTGCCTGCGTGAAGGTGCAAGGAAAGAAAGGAGTTATAAGCACAGGGAGAGTAAAGGCAGAAAGGAACATACTTAACGGGAGTCCTGGAAGTGCGACCAATCTACCTGAGGGCTGCTGAACCACTCACCTGGAGGACACAGTGCCAGGCGGGCATCTGTACTGCATGCAACAGACTGTGAGTAAAAACCCTGAACTGCACTTGGACTGTCTCCTAGAGTTATTCCAGTGTCGCACACTCCCCTCTGCTACATCGCAAGCACCATTCCTGCACTACCACATCTACCTGCCCTGGAAGGACACAGCCTCACCTGTAGGAGGCTTATCATCTAGCTGCACAACACCATCCCTTCCAGAGGACCTGCACAGCAGCGCTGGTCACCCTGACCAGGTACTACAGGTGGTGTCACGAATAATCATACGAACACTAATCCCCTGTAAATATTCCCCTTCTTGGTGAGCGCCCAGGGCCACGAACCGAGTCATGGCTGCCGTGACATCCCCATAGAATTCAACGGGCTCGTGTCCGAGTACCCCACAGCCCTGGCTGGGCGGCTCATGGGCATACAAGGAGATAAACTCCCCTGACCTCAACCCTATAGAGAACTTTTGGAGTATCATCAATTAAAAGATCTGAGAGGGTGGGAGGCAGTTCACATCAAAACCTCAGCTCTGGGAGGCTATTCTGACTTCATGCAAAGAAATACAAGCAGAAACTCTCCAAAAACTCACAAGTTCAATGGATGCAAGAATTGTGAAGGTGATATCAAAGAAGGGTTCCTGTGTTAACATGGCCTTTTAGGATGTTTTGAAGTTAAGTAGCTTTTTTGTTCAGTGAATGTGACCTCCTAATGCTGCAAATTCCACAAATGAGCATTTTCAGTTCTTTAAAACAGATCAAATGTTCAGAAATTCTACTGTGCCTAATAATTTGAACAGTGCATTTTGAGTTTTTTTCCATTTTTTGAGATTATGCTGTTATCATTGGGATGTTTCTTCAATAAAATTCGATGTATACTTTAACGGGTGATGACTTTTATTAGACTGTCATTTGCACCGACCACTTAGGAAAATCAGAGAAAAATATAATTTGCATAATAATTTGGAACATAGTGTAGCACTTGGGGATATGACAGGTTCCCTTTAAGCAATGAGTTTAGGTGGAACTTTTGCACAATACTTTTTTATAGTAAATTTTATATTGAGAGGATGTACCAGTTTTAAAGGGGTTGATCAGGATGGAAAGAAGCACACTTTTGTTTTTCGATACATTGTCACTTCTGTCCAGGGGATGTGTTTGGCACTGCAGTTCATCATCTTCAAGTACACTACAGTACAACATTATTCTAAAATTTACCACCGATTCCAGGACTTTATGGCCAGTGCCAGACAGAAGGATTCTCCCCTTTGATCCACTGTTTCCTGCATAATTTCTATTCAGAACTTGAAAAAAACTTTGCAAAATAAATTATATATCTACAGTAAAAAGGGAAAAAAAAATATGTCCTTTAAGCAAAAGCTTTACATAGCATGACCTCGAAACGCATTGATTATACAAGCTGTTTTGAGATAAAGCTTTGAAGAATATCGTCCGCCATCCATCTTTATCAGCAGCGCAGATTTGGGCACATACACCCCGTTTCACCATTATCCTCTGTCTTTGGACACGTGTCCTGCAGCAGCTGATCCATGCTTTTTACATGTTGCTTGGTTGCACCCCATATTTTTAACCAGTTAAGACCCTATTTGCGCTTTTTTGCTCTCCAGATTTTCTACTTCTTTTCTACAAGATTGTTTGTAAACCTTTTTCCTCTTTCAGCGCTGCCTATCACTTGTACCATTAACAATGGCGCATGCCAACAAATGTGCAAGGAAGATGCAAGTAAAAGAGTCATCTGCTCCTGCGCCAGTGGATACAAGTTGGGAGAAGATGGCAAGTCATGCAAGGAGGCGGGTAATCAGATTTTAATATTTTGCCTAACAATTGTACAGAAGGATATATACCATGGTAGATGCAAATTATTAGAATTGGAGCAATACCTTTAAGATGATGTAATAAACCATCTGCCTTCAGATATTGAAAGGAAAAAATTGGGATTCTGTCTAATATAGGACTCAACCCAACTTTTCTACAAAATAAACTGCTGGAACAGGGACTACAACTATGGCCAGGTACTCACTGGCGGACACAGAGAGAAAATGGCCCGTTGTGCAAGAACAATATATGGGCCCTTTGCAGCCCAAGAGCTCCTAAAAATGCTAAATTGCACCTGCTTTGAAGATAGAAATGGGCCCCCTTACCTCTTGGGCCTCTGTGCAGCCGTACAGGTGGCACCAATGATATGTCCGTCCTTGCAGGTACTGCAAGTGTATCCACCATATGTAGAAGATAATGTTGTTTAGGAAATTCAAGAACCTAGGTCCAAGATCTAAAAAACAGAAGGTGTGAAGAAGAAATAAACGTCTATCTACTTCATTTACTTAGAATTGTTTTGGTTTGTTTGTACAGTACAATATCCATGTGGAAAGGTTTCTGCACCTGAAGCTTTACCAAAAGACGTTACCCGGTCAATCCTCGATTATGATGACTATAATTTCACCTCTGTTATTAACCACAACTCGACAGAAAATCTCCAACCTGATGAAGGTTCAGAGAACATTGTGCCAGTAACAGTCAATCCAAATGTGAGAATTGTTGGTGGGACAGACAGTCTGATGGGAGAATTTCCATGGCAGGTACGGTAATATATCATTAAAATGTGATTTTCTCTATGTCCTTCAATAGGGTTTTACGGAGAGGAGTATATACTTACATGTATGTACAGCAGTATATGGTATAAT
Organism: Oophaga sylvatica; assembly: GCA_033576555.1. Classification (NCBI taxonomy): domain Eukaryota; kingdom Metazoa; phylum Chordata; class Amphibia; order Anura; family Dendrobatidae; genus Oophaga; species Oophaga sylvatica. The sequence goes on from JARQOD010000008.1 coordinate 76,860,026, forward strand.
GGACGGTGTTACCTTCCTGTCTCGTTTATGTCACCTTCAATACTATCACACTGAAAACTGAGAAAGGACACCTGGAGGCAGTTGTTTTCTGATGCACGGGACAAGGTGGCACAGAGCCTAGCGAGTCAAATGCATGCTGATGGATAGTACCTAATTAAGGCCTAGGTGTTAAAAGATCATTAGAAATATCTCTGTACTGTCCCCTCATATTTGTACATTGTAATAAGATCACCTGTAAATCTTTGTTTTTTCCAAACAGAATAACCACAAGTTACATAGGCTGTAAAAAGCCCGAGGTCCATCAAGTTCAACCTTTCTCCACCAAGTATACATTTTGTATTTAAATTAACTATAACCCACAATATCATGTGTATTGATGAAATCAACCAGCCCTTTATTAAAAGCTGCTATAGTGTCGGCCATTACTACCTCTTGTGGTCGGCATTCCACAGTCTGACCGCTCTAACTGTGAAGACCCTTTCCTGTTTAGCTGTTAGAATCGTGTTTCTTCCACCTGTAATGAGTGCCACCTGGTCCTCAGTATGGTCGTTGTAAGGAATAAGTCATGTGTACTGGCCACACATATATTTATACATGTAAATGAGACCTCCTCTGAGGCATCTTTTTTCTAAGCTTAACAAACCCAACTTTACCAACCTCTCATCATATGAGAGGCCTTCCATCCCTTGTAATAATCTAATTGGCGCCTTTGAATTGACTCTAACTTCAGAATATCCTTTTTAAAATATGGAGCCCAAACCTGTATTGCATATTCTAGATGTGGCCTCACCACTGATTTATAAAGGGGTTTTAATACGCTGGGATTTTATCTCTCTTTTTATACACTCTAAAATCTTGCTTGCTTTTGTGGCTGCTGCTTGATATTGAGTACTGATGCTTAGCTTACTTGTAACCAGAATCCCTTGTCCGTCTCCTGTTCTGTAGCCCTGAGTATACTCCCATTTAATGTATATGCAGGAAGTTTAATAACCTACCTTGGTATTGCAGTCCACTCATTCCCTTAAAGGGAACCTGTCACCTCGTTTTGCCTCTATAAGATACGGCCACTGCCTTTTCGGGGCTTATCTACAGCAATGTAATGCTGTAGATAAGCCCCCAGTCTGACCTGAAAGATAAGAAAAAGAGGTTTTATTATACTCACCCGGGGGGGCCGTCTTATGAAGTCCGGTCCGATGGGTGTAGCAGGTCCAGGTCCTGCGCCTCCCATCTTCATGCAATGTTGTCATCCTGCTTGCTTTGTGCCGTGTTCCTGCGCAGGTGTACTGATCTGCCCTGTTGAGGGCAGAGCAAAGTACTGCAGTGCCAGGCGCTGGTCCTCTCTGGACCTTTTCTGGTGCCTGCGCACTACAGTACTTTGCTCTGCCCTCAACACAAGAAACAAGCAGTATGACGACATCGCATGAACATGGGAGGCGCCGGACCCAGACCTGTGACACCCATCGTACGGGATCGCATCGGACCACCCTCCAGGTGAGCATAATAAAACCTCTTTTTCTTATCTTTCAAGTTGGACTGGGGGCTTATCTACAGCATTACAGAATGCTGTAGATAAGCCCTGAAAGGCAGTGGCCGCATCTTATAGCGGCAAAACGAGGTGACAGATTCCCTTTAATAACTTTGGTCACTCTTCTCTGCATACTCTAGTTCACCCATACACCCAAGTCTTTTTCAGTGACAGTTTTACCCAGTGTTTTACCATTTTTACTACCAAATTGTACTTTTTATTTCCGAGGCCTAAGTGCATAAGCTTACATTTATCTACATTAAACTTCAATTGCTATTTCTCGGCCCAAGCCTCCAGCCTCCCATTCCCTCTCTAATATTAAATTATCCTCCTCTGTGTTGATTACTCTGTAGTTTAGTATCATCTGACATGGATCCAATATCACATTGCTCCTGGCTGTGCCAGCTCTCTTAACTCTCCTCTCACCTTCTCTCGGGGCTCATTCAGACAATCGTGTTAGCAATACTTATGCACTGTGTGTTCCAAACGGACAACAGACGACAAATAGACCAAAGTAAATGAATGGACTAGTTCACATGGACATTTGGACAAATAGACCAATAGTCTGTGTGTAAAGACAGGATAAACTTCTCTGATCCTTTTTTCAGATTCACGTTTAAACCTCAGTGGGTTAATAGAAAAATGGACACAACACAGGCACCATCCATATAGCATCCAATTTAACTGATTCATTGCAGTGATTACATAAGAAACTGTATTTGGTATTTTATTATTTTAAAATTCTGGATAAGATGTCAAAAACCGACATAAGTGAAAAATGACACCGTATGGATGAAAAAAAATTTTTTTCATGATGAAAAATGGACAATTTTTTTATACAACTGTCTGAACTCAGTCTTAGGCCAAATTCAATCATTAAGGGTTTTTTTTAACACAAAATTTGTCAAGTTTTCATCAGTGTGGTGGATCCTGTTATCTGTTTTTTTTGTTTTGTGTGTCCATTAATTATATCCATGTATTGTCGGTTTTCCTATGTGAAAAAAACTATGGATATTTCCAAAATTTCATCTTGCAGTCATCCAGTGAAAAAAATGCAAAACTCACGGATGCAAATAGGATAGTTTGGACATGTCCCCATTGTTTTGTTTTTTTTAGACTATTTATTTCCCCCAGAAAAAATGGGTTTGTGAAAGGAACCATAAATTATGTGTTTTATGTGCTATTTGTTATGGAAATATACAGTGCACATATGTGAAGGCCTGAATAGTTAATGGCGCCATAGAGACAGCAGCAGAGAGGTAGAGAAGGAAGTGTCCACAGAAGCTCATTATATAGGTATGACAGGTTTTCCTCCTCCTCTTTTTAGTGCCGCTTTCCCCACAGACTGCGCAGCTCTCCGGTCCATACAATGGCTGCTCATGGAGGAGCATGTGACCAGATCTGTCCATCAGTCTCCTCCAATAGAAAACCTCACATGATTAAGCTGCATTTCTATTGGGGAAGACTGATGGACCGATCTGGTCATATGTTAACTATCAGCAGCCATTGTATGGACAGGAGAGCTGTGCAGTCTGTGGGGAAGAGGAGGAGAACCTGTCTTATCTGTATAACAGTAAGTGCCACAAAATCATGTCCACATCTGGGGATTCCCATTCCACAGTCAGCAATATGCAGCTATAGGAGGCAAACAGTGCAAAAGTTTTAATCAAACACCATTGCAAAAATGATTTTTTTTCAGCCCTAATTGCATGCATTTAAGCAAGAAAAAACTTTGTCCCCAAAGGTGGACAACCCCTTTAACTCTAAAGGTTAGATTCACACATCTGCGTGAGTCTTACCAAGCAAAATAAACAGCAATCTATAACTTAATAAATAATAATAATAAGAAGAAGAAGAAGAATTTTGATTTACAGTACAGACCAAAAGTTTGGACACACCATCTCATTCAAAGATTTTTCTGTATTTTCATGACTATGAAAATTGTAGAATCACACTGAAGGCATCAAAACTATGAATTAACACATGTGGAATTATACATTACACTTTACAAAAAAGTGTGAAACAACTGAAAATATGTCTTATATTCTAGGTTCTTCAAAGTAGCCACCTTTTGCTTTGTTTACTGCTTTGCTCGCTGAAAAGGTGAACGGCTGGACTCTACATGCCTGGTTCCCACCGTGAAGCATGGAGGAGGTGGTGTGATGGTGTGGGGGTGCTTAGCTGGTGACACTGTTGGGGATTTATTCAAAATTGAAGCGGTGAGCGATCCAATACATTGGTTGCAAACACTATAGAATTACAGAAAGGAGCCTTTCAGAGATAGTGAACAGTTGTGTTCAGTGTTCACTCTAGTCTGTGAGGTTTTTTTTTTTTTGAGTGCAGATCACGCTCCAGTTAGTTCTTCAACCACTGCTGGTTGTAGTCTGCTGAACGTGTGTCACTGCCTCATCCTTGTCATTTTTCTCTAATTGGTGCTGCTCCATTCCATTTCAAATAACTCAAATCTATTAGTGTGACGCGCTTCCATCCGTATCCAATACATTGGTTGCAAACACTATAGAATTACAGAAAGGAGCCTTTCAGAGATAGTGAACAGCTGTGTTCAGTGTTCACTCTAGTCTGTGAGGTTTTTTTTTTTTGGAGTGCAGATCACGCTCCAGTTAGTTCTTCAACCACTGCTGGTTGTAGTCTGCTGAACGTGTGTCACTGCCTCATCCTTGTCATTTTTCTCTAATTGGTGCTGCTCCATTCCATTTCAAATACTCAAATCTATTAGTGTGACGGCTTCCATCGTATCCATAATGGTTGCAAACACTATAGAATTACAGAAAGGAGCCTTTCAGAGATAGTGAAACAGTTGTTTCATGTCATCTAGTCTGTAGAGGTTTTTTTTTTTTGTGAGTGCAGACACGCTGCGTTAGTCTTTCACCACTGCTGGTGTAGTCTGCTGACGTGTGTCGTGCTATCCTTGTCATTTTTCTCTATTGGGGCTCCTTCATTTCAAATATCAAATCTATTAGTGGAGCGCTCATCGTATCCAATACATTGGTTGCAAACACTATAGAATTACAGAAAGGAGCCTTTCAGAGATAGTGAACAGTGTGTTCAGTGTTCACTCTAGTCTGTGAGGTTTTTTTTTTTTGGAGTGCAGATCACGCTCCAGTTAGTTCTTCAACCACTGCTGGTTGTAGTCTGCTGAACGTGTGTCACTGCCTCATCCTTGTCATTTTTCTCTAATTGGTGCTGCTCCATTCCATTCAAATAACTCAAATCTATTAGTGTGACGCGCTTCCATCCGTATCCAATACATTGGTTGCAAACACTATAGAATTACAGAAAGGAGCCTTTCAGAGATAGTGAACAGTTGTGTTCAGTGTTACTCTAGTCTGTGAGGTTTTTTTTTTTTGAGTGCAGATCACGCTCCAGTTAGTTCTTCAACCACTGCTGGTTGTAGTCTGCTGAACGTGTGTCACTGCCTCATCCTTGTCATTTTTCTCTAATTGGTGCTGCTCCATTCCATTTCAAATAACTCAAATCTATTAGTGTGACGCGCTTCCATCCGTATCCAATACATTGGTTGCAAACACTATAGAATTACAGAAAGGAGCCTTTCAGAGATAGTGAACAGTTGTGTTCAGTGTTCACTCTAGTCTGTGAGGTTTTTTTTTTTTTGGAGTGCAGATCACGCTCCAGTTAGTTCTTCAACCACTGCTGGTTGTAGTCTGCTGAACGTGTGTCACTGCCTCATCCTTGTCATTTTTCTCTAATTGGTGCTGCTCCATTCCATTTCAAATAACTCAAATCTATTAGTGTGACGCGCTTCCATCCGTATCCAATACATTGGTTGCAAACACTATAGAATTACAGAAAGGAGCCTTTCAGAGATAGTGAACAGTTGTGTTCAGTGTTCACTCTAGTCTGTGAGGTTTTTTTTTTTTTGAGTGCAGATCACGCTCCAGTTAGTTCTTCAACCACTGCTGGTTGTAGTCTGCTGAACGTGTGTCACTGCCTCATCCTTGTCATTTTTCTCTAATTGGTGCTGCTCCATTCCATTTCAAATAACTCAAATCTATTAGTGTGACGCGCTTCCATCCGTATCCAATACATTGGTTGCAAACACTATAGAATTACAGAAGGAGCCTTTCAGAGATAGTGAACAGCTGTGTTCAGTGTTCACTCTAGTCTGTGAGTTTTTTTTTTTTGGAGTGCAGATCACGCTCCAGTTAGTTCTTCAACCACTGCTGGTTGTAGTCTGCTGAACGTGTGTCACTGCCTCATCCTTGTCATTTTTCTCTAATTGGTGCTGCTCCATTCCATTTCAAATAACTCAAATCTATTAGTGTGACGCGCTTCCATCCTATCCAATACATTGGTTGCAAACACTATAGAATTACAGAAAGGAGCCTTTCAGAGATAGTGAACAGCTGTGTTCAGTGTTCACTCTAGTCTGTGAGGTTTTTTTTTTTTTGGAGTGCAGATCACGCTCCAGTTAGTTCTTCAACCACTGCTGGTTGTAGTCTGCTGAACGTGTGTCACTGCTCATCCTTGTCATTTTTCTCTAATTGGTGCTGCTCCATTCCATTTCAAATAACTCAAATCTATTAGTGTGACGCGCTTCCATCCGTATCCAATACATTGGTTGCAAACACTATAGAATTACAGAAAGGAGCCTTTCAGAGATACTGAACAGTTGTGTGCAGTGTTCACTGCAGTCTCTGCGTAATAACCACACTTAGGCCTTATAACTTTTCTGACTTTCTTTAACAATCTACCAAGATGAAGAAGGCAGGGAGTAAGGCACGTGGTCGTGGCCGTGGAGTTTCAGCAGGGAGAGTACGTGGGGATTCTGTGGCTGCTGCCGCCCCCAGTGACACAGCATCCACCAGTTTTTCCCGTGAGCGTTCCTTTATGTGCAGTTTTGTAGGAGCTCGGCGTACCCCCCTGCTGCGGGAAGAACAAATTGAAGCCGTTGTTGGTTGGATGGCAGCCAATGCATCGAAATTCAATTGCTTCCACCTCCTCTCAGGACCACAACACTGTTGAGCAACCATCTGTCTGTTCACCGCCTGTCAAATTGCCCAGGCAGTCAGAGAGTTCTGAACTGGAGCCAGCTGAGTCTCTGCTTCTGTTCTCAGAATCTGTTGGCTTGCAAACAGGGGCCCAGCCAAGCAGCATTCTGGAATTTGAAGAAGAGGGAGTATGCAGTGATGCGCAACAGCTGTGTCTCTCTGAATCTGAAGAGGCGGGTGAGCCAGTGCCGATGGTCAGCACACCGCAGAACGCATCTGATGATGATGAGACTCAGTTGCCAGTTTCTGTTGAGCATGGTGCTGTCCAGACCACCCAACAGCAGCAGGTGTTGGAAGAGGGTAGTGGAGATGATGAGGTTCAAGACCCAACATGGCGTGAGGAACAGGAAGGTGGTGGGAGCAGCTCTGAGGAAGAGATTGGCCCAACGGTACAAACAGGAGGGAGAGGTAGGCTGCAGACTCGGTTGCCTGTAGCCTCCAGTTTGGCACCTGCTGGGAGCAGTTCTCTTCCAAAAGTCAAAACGGGCGCTCCCAGGACTTGCACTGCGTGATCCTTTTTTGACACACTTGCAGATGATATTTGTTATGTCAAATGCAAGCTGTGTAAGCAAAAAGTAAAAAGAGGTAAAAGTGTCAGTAACCTCAATACCACTAATATGTGGAAACATGTGCGGACAAAGCACGTAGTTGAGTTACAAAGACACACTGGTGATGTAGGCCAACCTACAGCAGCACCTACATCTTCAGCTCGTGTTGGAGCCTCTTCCTCCAGCTCACACACAGCTGGTTCGGCTTCCTCACACGATCGCCATGGAAGAACCTCGGTCACTGTTGTCCAGAGACAAAGTGTTATTCCACCCACAGCTTCAAGTTCCCTGTCATCCTCACACTCCCAGGCCACAAAACAGCCATCGGTAGCACAGGCATGGGATAAAAGACAGCCATACTCGGCAAACCATCCACGAGCACAGGCTCTGAATGCTGGCATTGCAAAACTCCTGTCCCTTGAAATGCTGTCATTCAGGCTGGTGGAGACTGACAGTTTCCGGAACTTAATGGCATTGGCAGTCCCACAATACAATGTGCCAAGCCGATTTTATTTCAGCAGGCAAGCCGTCCCTGCTCTGCAAAAGCATGTTGAGGGAAAAATTAAACATGCGCTACTAAACGCCGTCAGTAGCAAGGTCCACCTGACCACCGATGCGTGGACCAGTACCCATGGCCAGGGACGATACCTTTCCGTCACTGCCCATTGGGTCAATGTTGTGGAGCCGGGTACAGATCTTGCGAGTGGCGCTGTACGTGTTCTGCCAACTCCAAGGATTGCAGGAATCCAGTCTGTACACATTGACTCCTCCTCCTACTCCAGTTCCTCAGAATCATCGCTGCAGGAGCCGTCACGGTCTACCTCCACATGGACCCGTGAACGCTTACCTGATGCGACCGATATGAGCACAGCCGTGGCCAAACGTCAACAGGCCGTCCTGAAATTAATTTCCATGGGGAATCGAAGCCACACAGCGCAGGAGCTCTGGAATGCCATCAAGCAGGAGAGCGACGTGTGGTTTTTGCCAGCGAATCTCCAGCCAGGCTTGGTAGTGTGTGACAATGGCCGAAATCTGGTGGCAGCTCTGGCCCTTGGCAACCTCACTCACATACCATGTCTGGCACATGTGCTCAACTTGGTCGTGCAGAGTTTTTTGAGGGACTATCCGGATGTTGATGTACTGCTGCACAAGGTCCGCCTAGAGTGCGCTCACTTGCGACGTTCCAGCATGGCCAGATCGCGCATTGCAGCTCTGCAACGCAGATTTCGCCTACCTGAACATCGCATCATATGTGACGTACCCACCAGGTGGAATTCCACGTTACATATGTTGGAGCGGTTGTGTGAGCAGCAGACAGCAGTAATGGAGTATCAGCTTCAACAGGCACAATCAACACGCAATTTGCGCCATTCACACTTCACCACTACTGAGTGGGCCTCTATGAAGGACATCTGCCACGTTTTGCGTGCGTTTGATGAGTCAACGCGGATGGCGAGTGCAGATGATGCACTAGTCAGCCTGACTGTCCCCCTTATCTGCCTGCTTCAAAAAACACTGCAAGCACTAAGGGATGAGGTTTTGGAAGAGGTGGAGGATGAGGAGACACAAATTCCATCACCTTCTGGACAGTCAGCGCAACGTGGTTCCTCCCAAAGGGCTTTGCAGGGCTCACTTTGTGAGGAGGATGAGGAGGAGTCAATGGAGGAGGAAGAAATCGCTACAGAGGGAGGTACACAACGCTCTAGTCAGTATGTAGAGCGAGGGTGGGGTGATGCAGAGCAGGTACAGATGACGCCTCTTACAGAGGACAGCGTTTGTTGGCCAGTTGGGAGTTTGCAGCACATGGTTGATTTCATGCTGCAGTGCCTGAGAAACGACCGCCGCATCGCCCACATTCTCACCACGTCTGATTATTGGGTGTACACCCTCCTAGACCCTCGCTACCGGGACAACTTACAAAGCCTCATCACACCGTTGAACTGGGAGCGTAAAATGCGGGAGTACCAAGACACACTGGTGAAATCCATAATGTTCTCCATTCCAGCCGAGAGCAGTGCTGCTGATACTGCTTTACAAAGCAGCTCTGTGCGTGGAGGCAGTGGAGACAGCTCTGCAACAAGAGGGAGCACAGCGCCTCTGCACAGGGGGGCAAGACCAGTATGTTCCAAATGTGGCGAAGTTTTGTGGCAGCGCCACCAATGTCTACACCATCCGAGACGCCTCCAGTCACCAGGAGGCAACGTTTCCGTAAGATGGTGACAGACTACTTGTCTTGCCCTCTCAGTGTACTCCCAGATGGCTCTTCCCCTTTCAAGTTTTGGGTCTCTAAGCTGGATACATGGCCAGAGCTTAGCCAGTATGCATTGGAGGTGCTGGCTTGCCCTGCTGCCAGTGTATTATCGGAGCGCGTCTTTAGTGCTGCAGGTGGTGTACTAACAGACCGTCGCATGCGACTTTCCTCCGATAATGTAGACCGGCTTACTTTTCTGAAAATGAACAAGGCATGGATCTCGCCAGAATTTGCCTGTCCGTTCTCAGATTAAATAACTGGTTGGCAACGTTATCAATTTCTCCTGTTATGTTCATCTATCTACCACCTGAACTCTACTCCCTGGGCTACAACACTGCCAGTCTGAGAGGAAAGATCAGTTAACAACCAAAATGTTCTCCCCAACAGATAGTAGCGCAACGACTCCAGTGCCCACTTGATCGCCAGGCACTCTCTCTCTCTACAATGCTGTATCTGGTTTCAGCTGGAGTTAGCTTTCGACTCTGGAAAGTAATGTGATGCTCCTCCCCGTTAACCTCCTGAGACAAAACGGCACCCACAACTACCTCTGACGCATCAGTCTGGACAATGAATTCTCTTTTGAAGTCGGGTGTGATCAAAAATGGTGACACACACACAGTGCCCCTTTTAGTTTTACAAACGCTTCTTCAAGCTGATCATTCCATCGCACCATTACTAACTTCCTGCCTTTTAGCAGTCATTTAACGGCGCCGACAGTGTTGCAAAATTGTGAATAAACCGCCGTAGTATCCCACTAACCCCAAAAACCCTTTCACTTGTTTTGTGGTGAGGGGACGGGGCCAGTTTTGGATTGCCTCCACTTTGTTTATTTGGGCTTTGATAACTCCTCTCACAATCACATACCCCAGGTAGCGAGCTTCCTCCAACCCTATGGAACACTTCTTTGGGTTGGCAGTTAGCTCTGCTTGTCTCAGCGAATCTATCACCGCCTGTACCTTGGCTAAGTGACTTTCCCAGTCTGTACTGTACACCACAATATCGTCCAGATTGGCCGCGGCATATCGGCGATGAGGACGAAGAACAACGTCCATTAACCTCTGTAATGTCGCTGGAGCTTCATGCCACCCGAAGGGTAGGACTATATACTGGAACAGTCCCTCGGGTGTTACAAAAGCCGTTTTCTCTCTCGCTGCTTTTGTTAGTGGCACCTGCCAATACCCTTTTGTGAGGTCAATGAGTGAAAAATAACGTGCCTGCCCAAACCGCTCTATTAACTCATCGACCCGGGGCATGGGGTAGGCGTCAAAGTTAGAAATTTCATTCAGTTTTCTGAAGTCATTACAGAACCTTAGTGTCCCATCTGGCTTTGGTATTAGGACTATTGGGCTGGCCCACTCACTCTGGGACTCTTCAATGACCCCTAACTGCAGCATCTTCTTGACCTCTTCCTTGATGGCTTGTCGCCGGGCCTCAGGCACCCGATATGGCTTTAATCATACTTTGCCCTGCGGCTCAGTGACAATGTCATGTTGTATTAGGGAGGTGCGACCAGGAAGTTCCGAAAAAACATCTGTATTTCGGCTAACAAACTCTCGGACTTCCTGAACTTGTCTGTGCGACAAAGTGCCTGATATTTTGACGGCGGAGAGGACTTCTCTTGCCTTCTCCTGAGGCAAGGAAGCCATCTGTACTGGAAATGCAGGCCGTGGACAATCCTCACCAAGCGGGTCTCTGTCTTTCCATGGTTTGAGCAGATTCACATGGTATACGTGTTCTGGCTTTCTCCGCCCTGGTTGGTGTACTTTATAGTTTACTGGTCCCACCTTCTCTATAATGTCGTAGGGTCCCTGCCACCTTGCAAGGAACTTACTATCCACTGTAGGCACAAGTACCAACACCCGATCCCCAGGGTTAAAGGACCTTACCCGTGCCTCACGGTTATAGACCTGCCTCTGTGACCTTTGTGCTGATTCCATATGTTCTCGGACTAATGGTAGGACTGTCTCCATTCTCTCTTGCATTTTGGCCACATGTTCTATCACACTTTTGTGGGGAGTTGTATGGTTTTCCCAGGCCTCTTTAGCTATATCGAGTAAGCCACGGGGATGTCTGCCATATAATAGTTCAAAGGGCGAGAACCCCGTAGATGCCTGTGGCACCTCCCGCACTGCAAACATCAGGTATGGCAACAAGAGATCCCAGTCCTTAGCATCTTTAGAGACTTTTTTTTTCAACATATTCTTCAGGGTTTTATTGAACCTTTCTATTAAACCGTCTGTTTGGGGATGATAGATCGATGTGCGCAACTGTTTAACACGTGGCAGAGTTCCTTCATGATTTTTGACATAAAGGGGGTCACCTGATCTGTTAAGATTTCTTGAGGGATTCCCACCCGAGAGAACATACCCATGAGTTCTTTTGCGATCAGTTTTGCCGAGGTGTGTCGCAGGGAATAGCCTCAGGATACCTGGTAGCGTAATCTAGAACTACGAGGATGTGTTGATGACCCCTTGCTGATTTATTAACCGTCCACACAAGATCCATAGGCTATTCTCTCAAACGGTACCTCTATAATTAGTAATGGCACCAAGGGACTCTGAAAATGAGGCTGCGGACTGGTTACCTAGCACACGGGACAAGAGTAACAATACCGTTTAACTTCTTCATAGACCCATAGCCAGTAAAACCGTTGTAGAATTCTGTCTAGGGTTTTCTTTGGTCCCAAATGTCCCCCTAGTACATGCGCATGCGCTAAGTCCATTACCAACCCCCAATATGACTGCGGTACCAGCAATTGCTCGACAATTTCCCCATGTATTTTTTCAACCCCATGCAGCAAATCTTGGTTCAGCTCAAATCGGGGAAATACTTTAGCTGCCCTGGGGTGTTGGGGTTCCCCATTGACAACCAGTACATTTTCCCGGGCTCGAGTCAACGTAGGGTCCCGTAGTTGCGCAGTACCAAAATTCTCACCTGCCACATTTAAGTATGACAATTCTGGTCCCGGTGGCAAATCTTACATCTCCCCACCTAACACTTCTATAGGAGAGGGGTTTTCCTCCTCCACCGAAGGCAAAGGTACTCCTACCGCCAGTACATCTTCCTCTGGGCCACCAGGTTCATGCCCGATTTCTGGAGAATGCAACCTGTTTGCCACTGGTGCCGACGACTGTTCTGTGGGAGGGGTAATTACAGGCCAAAGCACAGAAAATAACGGAAAATCTCTCCCCAATTATTAATGCTAATTAACCACCACCCCCACCTCGTGTCACCTCCTCCCCGCTGGCGTGTTTATCATCACCAGGGTGGTAGGATAATGTTTTAAGTCACCATGTATACACAACACACCCATTTTCACAGCAGTATACTGCGATTTGGAGTGGCTGGCTCGATTAGGGTCACTCACGAGATCCCCGAGGGGGCCCCTAGAGCCACAGCAGGGTTACCCTCCACCCGCACTTTTCCAAATGGTTCATAAATTGGGGCCCCCTGGTTTGACCATTTCCAAATGTGTTCTATAGTGGACTGATAGTAGCCAAATTTTGTTGTCCCTGGGCCTGTCAGGTGGGGGAAACAGCTCTAAAAATGTCCTGGTTGGGTTTGGGCCCCCCAACAGTTTTTGGGGCCCCCTTTTTTTCCCCCACCCCTCCTGGGCGGCCCCCCGGTCTTGCTCCCGAGGTGGGGTGAAGGTTTGTGGGAAATTTTCTTGGTTTCCCTTGGGTAGTCTTCCCCGTATCTCCTTGGTAGCCCCCTATCTTTTAATGAGGTTACCATTTTTGGGGACCTCAGTAGGGGTGCCTGTCCGATGTTTTAAAGGGGGGTGGGAAAAATTTTTAAGAAATTTTTCAGT
>JARQOD010000008.1:76873290-76908181 GCA_033576555.1 Oophaga sylvatica
TGACCATCCTTCGAGACCTTCACAGATTTCTAAGGACTGTGACATCCCATGCCAACCTGTAGTAACGAGTCAATACAAATCAATGCCATGAAACTATAGACACAATTTATTCTGTAGGTGACAGTTCTGTGCATTATATTATGCACAGGCATAGAGAAGCTAATGGAAGACACAAATCTGTAAACTATACAAAGTGGTGGAGCCATAAATGTTTTATTTCCAATGACTGTCATGAAAAGCTACATCGTCAGGTCAAGTTGTGTGTAAGTCAAAGGAAAAACATCTGTTTTAGGCTAAGGTCCCACGATGCGTTTTGGGTAGTTTTTGACATTGCATATTTTCACTGAGCAAAAATTGCAGCACATTATAGTTCCAGAAAAGTGAATGGGGTTAATAGAAATCTCATACCCACAGAGCTTTTTATTACGCAGCATAAACGTAATCCGCAAATTGTCAATTTGTGGGTACACTGCATTATATATGCAGATTTTCCCCAAAGACTTGCAATAGATGGAGGAAATTTGCAGGTCAAAAATACATGTCATTCACACATGACTGTATCAATAAAGTTTTGTCAAAACCAAATACCGGGAAGTATCAAAAATAAAACAGCTTTATACAAAACATGACACACCAAAAAGAGACATAAGACACAGCGTTAAAGATGCAATAAAAATGCATGTTAAAAAGCAATAAAAATACAATGAAAAAAACGTAAGTAACCTAATTTATCTAATAGGTGTAGACAATCTGCAACATCAAAAACTCACCAACTACTCATGGACTCATGGAGAGAATGTAGCCGTAGCTACCACTTAAAGGGGGTTATCAGGACTAAATTATTTTTTTATTATGAGCTGAAAAACAAACAGGTAGGTAGTTGCTAACTGTTCTACCTGGCGCCAGCTCAGAGCGGTCACTGACGGTTCGATTGGGCAATTCAGCTTCCCACGTCCACACTGCAGCTCTTCTTCCAGGCTGCTCTGTCGACAGGGCATAAGTGCCAACGTCATGCTTATTGGTAGCCAGCTTTCTGCAGTTAGGCAGGGCAGAGCTGTTTGTTGTTCAGCATGATATTCACAGAAAATCATCATCAACAGAGCAGAGCAGAAGAGAAGTCGCTGCTGTATCGATGTGACATCAGCAGAAGCCACATAATCACCCACAGGAGCGGTCGGTGACCTCTCTGTGCTAGCAGAGATCTGTGCTGGGTAGAACAGACAGGTAGTTACTAACTAACCTGCCTGTTAGTTCTTAGGCCAACTGTAACAAATCAGTATAGTCTTGGATAAGCCCTTTAAACCTCTTTAAACCTAAATCTTCCAACACAAGGTTTATTTGTTCTGATGTTGACTTCTTATTCACGGTGTGGCAAAGATAATTGTATTGTCTGTTCATTGAATTTGGATGAAAAATGCAGCATAAATTTACTATCCACAATGTGATCTGATCGGCCAGTTTTGTGGTATCCCGGTACCCATTCTACCGCTGCTGAATGAGACAGTTGTCGTGTGGTAGTAGGCCTTTTACAGTGTGTGAGAATTAGCTTGGGCACTGTCAGTTAGGAGATGTAATATATTGCATTGTATACCGATGACTCATAAATGTGCTTTGCTGCCATCTATTATACACATATAATGTGTAAATGAAAGTTATTCTCACTGCAATAGAAACAGCTGAGAGGAGCCTCCCAGCTCAGGGCTTGCACACTTCCTGAGGTAACATCAAGTGCTGGGCAGTTCAAGCTTCCTGAGGAAGCAGACACTACTGCCCCTAGAATAGTTTCCATGCCAGTCCATGCTGGGGGGACATTTTTCTCCTCATAATCTCCACAAAGGAATGAAGCCTCTTCCAGTCAGGAGAGATAAAGCTATACATGTGTTCTCCTGCATGCTGGTTATCCTGTTTGCTTCTAGCCAGGACCAGATCCACATGGCTGCCACGCCACCGACTTTGTTTAACCTACCCCCTGTGAAAGGGAACAGTGGGCTCAAAACTGTGAGTACTTCCACACTTTAGTGTGTTTCCACGGAGAGCCAATGTGTGAAGGTCCCTCCATCAATGTAATATTTCTTGGACTGTGCATAGAAAGTGAAGAGAACTCTGCTCCAGCCGCCCTGAGAGGCCATAACCACACTTGTCTAATGAGGAGAGAATCATTACTTTCATATATACAATAGACTATGAACTTTGCCTTAAGAGAGAGACCGTTACCTCTTTCAGTAAAATTGTTATTTTTACAAGTTCACCTAGGTGTCTGGCTGCTTGAGATTGGACAAACACCACGGGCGCTCCAAAACCTGCACCGAGACACCACCGCTACAGAAGTTTCCCCAGGGGATCCTATACCATCCAAAAGTGCCACCTCCCGCTATTGACAATTGTTGTGGATACAGGGAAGTGTTGAGGGGTCCAGCGACCCACTTCAGCAACCGTGACATCATTATCTGCTGCCACTGGGAATACATGCCAAAGCTTGCCATTCTGCAACATCTGGCGCCTGCCCAGTGGCCCACCACAATTCTATTTATCACTTTTACATTTCTATAGCTATCATTTCTTTAGGTTTTGTATACCTCTGTGTGGTTTATGATGAGGGGAGATGTTTAAACTTTCTAGCATAGGACTGGAGTTTTCAGAGTCGTTCTCTTCTGAACTCACGGAAGCCCTCTGTAATTTTCTTTAAAATGAAAGAAGAAAATGGTTAATTAAAACTACTACAAATCCATGTAAGTATTGACATGATAATATTTCATGATATGTAGCTGGCATCTGCCTGTAAGAGAGGCAATTGTTCGGCACTTGCCGCAACTGCTGCTGTTTACCTATTTAAAGTTTACTGTCAATCACTCAAATAATGCAATTGCTGATGTGCGCGCACACCGGCGCCCACTAGTTCCGTGAGATGCAATTGTGGGGGTCCAATGTGTTAACATGGCAGCCAGTGGCCTGTTGATGGCCCTTGTTACCATTACATTGGTTCTCCTCTGAAGGTCAGCCATAAGCCGGGGTCCCACTTGCAACTGCAATGTGAGAAACTTGCTTGAGTCTCTCGCCTCAATACCCGGCACTGCCGCTGGCACTCGGGACCGGAGTGTGCAGCTGCATGTATTTCTATGCAGCTGAACGCTCCAGTCCAAACCGCCGGCGGCAGTGCCGGGTATTGAGGCGAGAGACTCACGCGAGTTTCTCGCATTGCAGTTGCAAGTGGGACCCCGGCCATAGGCTGAGTTTCAACAAAGATCACAATTTATAATATAAACTGCAATATTGTGGTATTGAATTATACAATATAAGTGATCCAACAATTGCAGGTTAACGTGCTCTAGGGAGACTAAAAAAATAATTAAAAAAAAAGTTTTAAAAAATTAAAAAGATATAAAAGTTTAAATCAACCCTCATTTCCCAGTTTTAAAATAAAAATGTTAAAAAACATATTTTGGTGTTGCCGTGTCCATAAAAGTCCGATCTATTAAAACATTAAAGTGTTTAAAACATTCATCAAACAACAAAAGAAAAAATGAAAGCGGTACATTTACAAATGTTTCAAACCCTACAGATCCCGCCAAAAATAGAATAACAAATAATCAATATATAATCCAATAATGGCATACGGTAATTAAAATCAGCACTAAAATGTTAAAAAAAAAACTATACAAGTATGATATTGCCATAATCATACTGACCTGTCGATTGTTTGCCGTAAAAACAAAACCCAAATTACCACATCAGAATTTCAGTTTATCTTACATTTTTCACCCCACTTGGAATTTTTTTCTGTTTTTCTGTACATGATAAGGTAAAATGAATTGCGTCATTCAAAACTACAATTCATCTGACAAAAACAAGCTTTCATATGGTTATATGGACAGGACATTTTAAAAATAGTTATGGCTCTTGAAAAAAGAAGAGGAAAAAAATGAACGCAAAAACAAAAAAATTGTCAGCTCCGAAAGGGGTTAAACAAATATTTTAGCGTTAGTCCATTTTTTTTTTAAAAGGGAGCGCACATTGCTAAGATGTGCCATTACTTTATGGTCAATGGGAGGCCAGATGCCAGGAATGTCACTGACCACACTCCATACATAGCTGGGGCCTGGGAGCGCTGCCTTGAATGTGGATCCTATCTTAACAATTGGAAGCCTTTAATTTCAGGCTCCTCGTCCTGGTAGAACGACCTCTGCAATCTTATACAGATGGCATATTATGGCAAAAACTGCGCAAAATATTTACTGTTCTGATGTGATTGTTATTAATATTATTCTGATATTTGGCTTTTTATTTTTTTTTACAAAGAAAGGACCCAATGCTGAGTAAATGATCACTTACCCCTCATTCATTTGTGGTGATAAAACAACTTGGTCTGAAAAGGAATTTTGCTTCAGTTTCTCTACTGTAACCAGAAACGAACAGTATATCTAATAAATAATTTATCTGTATACTATATGTGCATAGGACTATACAGACATTGTGAAAGTATCAATACCTTTTATAAGTTCTCGCTGTCTGGTCAAAATCTTCCGGATTTCGCTCAGCCATGCCGTCTTCTGATCTGAGGTCTGGGCCTAGGACGCAGAAATTTGCTTTTTTTAAGGCTTTTTATGAAGACACGTGTTATGCAATTTAGCTGTGCGACACTTGCCACAAATCATGACTTTCTGGGCATTTCTAAAGCCATCTAAAGTCTTCATGAATTAAACAGGTTACAATGTAGCAAGTCCTCCTTAATAGAACGCATTGTCAGGCTAATTAGTGATTTTTTTCAATCAAAAATAATCTTTGTAAGGCCTCATTCAGACGTCCGACTTTCACGTACGAGTGCTACCCGTGTTTTTCACGAATATACGGTAACTTGTATCTGTGATTGTCTCTGGGGCCATTCATACTGTATTTCCATAATTATTCATGGACTGAGAGGTCTGCGGAAAATCAAGAAGACATGTGCAATTTTGATTCCAAGGACAAAGAAAAATCAGCAATGCAAGTCAAAAGGTCTGTGAAAAAATCAGACCATGCTCAGATGACAATGGAGTGTAGTTTGATTTTCACTTGACAGAATGGAGAAAGTGGCGAAACTTAATTTCTCCACATAAGAGAAAATCAGATGACACTTGGAACAAACTCTGTTCAAACTCTGATCAAAGTCTGACCGGAATAATTGGTCCGTTTTTCTTGTACTTGGAAAAATTGGATATGTGAATGAGCCCTAAGACTTTTTGGATGCCCTAGATAGGAGAACTGAATAGAAAATGTAGCACTTGTAGAACACCACTCACCTTTACCTGAAATATTTTGGCTTATTAGTCAAAGGGGCCCATGTGGTCTCATCTCAGACTCCTTTATACCTAAGGTGCTGTTAATATGGTCACATGGTCCATCTCAGCAATAAACCCACTAGCTAGATGTTTGATGAAATTGCTGTCCCGTGAAAACAAGTGATCACCTATCTGCAGTGATGGTGGTTGTCCCACCGCCCAAACCTGCACTGATTGACATCAGGCAATTTTTATCCCCAGCAGGAAACTTTTAACACTTCCTTAGATGTTTGAACCAAGTGTGAGAAAATGTGAGAACTGAAGCCCCAGTTAGCGGCCACTGACTGGCTGCAGTGCTTTCGTGACAAAACTATGTCATGTGAGCACTGGGAGACCCGGTGGCGACATTACTGGAAAAGTGCCAGTGCTGGAGGTGAGTGTAAAGATTTTATCCTACATTGGAGAATCAAGTATTTAATATTTAAGTGACTATCCAAGTAGTGGATTAACATTGTAATTACCCCCTTAATTAAAGGAAAACACAAACCTGTACAACATAAACCTCTTCTCGTCCGCTGTACCAAATTTCAAACTTGCGATTATCGCCTTTGACATTTTCAGTGATTCCAACAGCATTCATCTAAAAGGACACGAGAAGACGACATCTGTGCTTTGTACCATCCCAGTCCTAAGAGTACACCATGATGCGTATATGGCAGATATGCACTAACCTTCAGGAAGTGCTTGAAACTGTATGATGGGGTTTTGTCATGTCCATCTCCATGCTCTTCCCTCCTTTTGCAGAAAACTATTGCTCTTTCATAGAGGAATAGATGTCTCTGCATTGGTTTAAAGCGAGTAAGTTCCTTCATCTTTGTAGGTCCCTTTTTATGAGTGATCCACACGCTAAAAGAACCTTGCATTAATATCCGGCCCAGATCATTTATATCTCCCTAAGTGGCAAAATCAAGGATTTTAATAAAAAATAAAATATGTAAAAATCGCTCTTCACAATTACTGAATTTTATTATATTATATGGTTACTGTATATTAAGACAACTTTACAGGCAATGTAATATATAGGCAATCTGCAAATCACAGGAATTAAAAATTATGTTATATTAACCCTGAAGAATCACTCCAAAGTGATTCATCATTGCCTTTGTGCTTGTTTTGTCTTGTTTTATGTGTTTTGCACCATTTCTTTCATTTGCACCCAATTCAATATTGTTAGAACCCTCTTGTTAGATTTTGTTTCAGTTTGCTGGTCCCATGACCTTTTTTCCCTATTTAGTCTGGCTCCGTCCTTCTGGCTTTGCTGGACTTCATTGTATTATCTACTCTTAAGCTAGCCGGGTGCTTAGGTGCCTTACTCTGTCAGTTTTGCTTGATCTTAGGATCTCTTAGTATTTGTTTTCTGTTTTATTTTCCCTGCTACACTTTCTGTTAGGAGGTGTCCACCTTTTCACCCAGTCCCTAGATCTTGTAGGGATTCCTCCCTCGCAACTATAGGTCTTCGTTCAGACTAGCTGAGGACTTTAGCGGGTCTGGTCGCAGGATTAGGTTCCCCGTTACATCGTAGGGATCCAGCTCAGTCCTATTGTAGGGACAGAATTCCCACCTTTCCTTAGTGCTTGTAGCAGATCATAACAAATATTCTATTAGCGTCTTTTATTAAGTCTATTTTATATATGCTCGTCTTTTTTTTCCCCTTTGGCAGAATCTAGTATTTACAAACGTTTTCGCCTGATTCATCAATTGCGATTTTTAAAAAAGTAGCAAACAACAAACAACAGTTCTAACCTACAGCTGGAATCACTACGCATCCATACTTACATTATACCCTGTTATAGCAATTCCCACCTTTCCTTAGTGCTTGTAGCAGATCATAACAGTAAGTCCAGCCAAGAAAAAAAAAAAAAAAAAATCTCTAAGGAAAGATTTTCTGTTTCCATCATGGTCTCGGTTCAGGATTTGGTTCAACGCCTGCAGGGACTTTCTCTGGAGGTGGCTGAGATAAAGCAACACGTGAGTAGTTGTTCTGGAGCACATTTCTTGGAGCCAAAGGTACGTTTGCCTGATTTATTTTTTGGTGAACAACAAGATTTTTTTTCTTTAAAAATGCTTGCTTGTTGTATTTCCGTTTGAGACCCAGATCCTCTGGTGATGAATCACAGCGCATAGGGTTCATAATGTCACTTTTGCGCAAAGAACCTCAGGACTGGGCCTTTTCTCTGCAGCCTAGTGATCCATGCTTTAGATCAGTGGATAGTTTTTTTTTCTGCTTTGGGGTTATTATATGACGATCCTGATCGTGTTTCATCAGCTGAGACAGAATTGAGACGTTTGAGACAGGGATCAGGTAATGTGGAAAAATATTGTACTCACTTCCGAAGGTGGTCCACTCAGGTGGGCTGGAACGATTCAGCTTTGAAAAGTTTATTTCTTGCAGGGTTAAGTGAAAGGGTTAAAGATTTGCTGATTGCTTATCCCATACCTGGTAACTTGCAAGAGGCTATGCAATTAGCCATACGGGTGGATAGGAGACTGCGTGCAAGGGTTAATGAGAGTAAATCTGCCTTGTCAGCTCCAAGTTTGGAGAAGGAATGTACTGACATTGCAGAGCCGATGGATATTGGAGCAATGACACCTCACTCTCGGGAAAAAGAACGCAGATTTGCTAAGAGCTTGTGTTTCTATTGTGGCAAATCTGAGCATTTTATTAAGAACTGTGCGCTTCGAATGAATAAAGAGAGAAAAAAAAATGAGGTCAGTTTTGCCCGCATAGCTTGTTTAAACAATAAAGGTGGCTTTCTTTCTGCTACCACTGCTGTTGAGGAGGAATTAATGGAGTTTCGGGTATTTGTGGATTGTGGTTCAACTCTCAATGTGATTGATGGGAAATTTTTGGAAAAACTAAAATTAAAACCCAAACTTCTGTCTTCCCCTATTAATGTGGTGTCTGTGGATGGTTCTCACTTAAAAAATGTTACTCACCATATCTGTGAATTTCCTCTTACTATTAATGGTGTTCATCAAGAGAATTTGGATTTGGTAGTTTTGAATAATTTGCCCTCACCGGTGATTTTGGGGTTACCCTGGTTAAAATTGCACAATCCGGTACTGGATTGGTCTACCAATGAAATTAAGTCCTGGAGTCCCAATTGTTATGACAAGTGTTGTAACGGGCGTATTGCTGCTGTAGTTAAGGGGAGTTACCTGTACCTATTCAGGATTTTTGGAAGGTTTTTTCTGATAAGGAATCGCAGGTATTGCCTCCTCATAGAGATTATGATTGTGCAATTGAATTTGTCCCTGGAGCGACTCTTCCTAAAAGTCGTTTATTTAATTTGACTATTCCTGAGAGAAAGGCTTTGGAGGAATACATACAGACAAGCTTGGCCACCGGTCACATTAGGCCTTCCAAATCTCCTGTGGCGGTTGGATTTTTTTTTGTTAAAAAAAAGGACGGCGGTTTACGGCCTTGTCTAGACTTTCGTGAGATTAATAAGATTACTGTATGCAATCCTTACCCACTGCCATTGATTCCTGATTTGTTTAATCAGTTAGTGGGGGCCAAGTGGTTCTCGAAAATTGATCTTCGAGGGGCATACAATTTGTTGCGCATGAAGGAGGGGGATGAATGGAAGACTGCGTTTAACACTCCACT
The DNA here is from genome assembly GCA_033576555.1 of Oophaga sylvatica. NCBI lineage: Eukaryota > Metazoa > Chordata > Amphibia > Anura > Dendrobatidae > Oophaga > Oophaga sylvatica. Next base: position 76,882,216 of record JARQOD010000008.1, read on the forward strand.
GGGTCATTTTGAGAATCTGGTCATGCCTTTTGGGCTTTCCAGTGCTCCGGCATTTTTTCAGAATCTTATTAATGACATCCTTAGACCTTTGATCGGCAGAAATGTGGTTGTGTATTTGGATGACATTTTGATTTATTCATCAGATTTGGAGTCTCATTGGAGGAGTGTGCGTGAAGTATTACAGTTACTGAGTGATAATTCACTTTTTGCCAAACTAGAAAAATGTGAGTTCGCTGTACAGAGACTTAGTTTTTTGGGCTACATTGTCTCCAGTGAAGGTTTTGAGATGGACCCGGTGAAAGTGCAAGCTGTGCAGGATTGGCCTAGACCTATTGGTGTGAAATCAATACAGAGGTTTTTGGGGTTCGCCAATTATTATAGAAAATTCATAAAAAAAATTTCTGTGATTGCCAAACCTCTGACCGATCTCACCAGGAAAGGTGCTGATGCGGTTCAGTGGACTACTGAGGCCATTGAGGCTTTTGTGTTGCTAAAGGAGAGGTTCAGCTCTGCTCCCATCCTTACGCAGCCTGATGTGACTGAACCATTTTTGGTTGAGGTTGATGCTTCTTCTGTGGGGGTCGGCGCGGTGTTGTCTCAGGCAAAGACGGATGGAGTACATCCCTGTGCTTTTTTTTCAAAGAAATTTTCTGAGTCTGAACTAAATTATGATATCGGTAATCGGGAATTGTTGGCAATTAAACTCGCATTTGAACACTGGCGTCATTTTTTGGAGGGAGCGGAATTTCCCATTCAAGTCTTCACCGATCATAAAAATCTGATCTACCTTGATGCTGCCAAACGCTTGAATGCCCGTCAGGCTAGGTGGGCACTGTTTTTCTCACGGTTTAATTTTACCGTTACTTACATCTCAGGTACTAAAAATGTTAAAGCTGATGCTTTGTCTCGCAGCTTTTCTCCTATGGTGGGTACTGAGGAGGAGGAGGAAAACATCTTGCAAGAGGGGGTTGTTATTGCTGTTTTGGACTCCGTGTTGGAAGATGAGATTCTTAAAGCACAGGAGAATGCCCCATCTAACACTCCGCATGGGAGGTTGTTTGTGCCTGGTATCCTGAGGAGAGATTTGTTTGTTGTTTGTCATGACTCTCGGTTGGCAGGTCATCCTGGAATCTCTGAGACCAAGAGACTTGTGGGTCGCAGTTTTTGGTGGCCAGGATGGCAGAAGGAAGTCATTAAGTGGGTGCGTCAATGCACTGTGTGTGCTAGATCTAAGTCTTCTCATACTCCTGCTGCGGGGTTGCTTTGCCCTCTGGAGGTCCCTAGTGCACCTTGGACACATTTGGCTATGGACTTTATTACTGACCTTCCCCCCTCTGAGGGTTTCACTGTCATCTGGGTGGTCGTGGACCGTTTTAGCAAGATGTGTCACTTGGTTCCTTTAATCAAACTGCCCTGCGCTAAGACTCTCGCTAAGGCCTTTGTCAAGGAAATAGACTACATAGCGTTCCTACTGACATTGTTTCCGATAGGGGACCTCAGTTTGTGGCTCATTTTTGGCGCGCTTTTTGTGACAGGTTGGGAGTTCATTTGTCGTTTTCTTCCGGATATCATCCTGAGTCTAATGGCCAGACAGAAAGGAAAAACCAGGAAGTTGAGCAGTTCTTGCGTTGTTTTGTGACTGATAATCAAGAGGGGTGGTCTGAGTTTCTGCCACTTGTGAGTTTGCTCTTAACAATCATACATCCGCTTCTGCTGGTTGTTCGCCTTTTTTTTGTTGTACTGGGAGACATCCGTCTTTTGGGTCATTTTCCAAGTTGGGATCGGCTGTACCTGAAGAGGAGAATTTTTCTGGTGTTTTGGAGAGAGTTTGGACTGATGTGTGTGGTAATCTTCAGGAGGCTAACAAAAGATCCAAAGTGTATTTTGATAGAAAACGACAAGAGGTTTTGTTTGCTATTGGTGACATGGTTTGGTTGTCCTCTAAGAATCTGCGCTTGAGGATTCCGTCTAAGAAATTGGGTCCCAAGTTTGTAGGGCCCTTTAAGGTGCTTCAGGTTATTAACCAATCTGCTGTTAAGTTGGAGCTTCCTACCGCCTGGAAGATTAATCCGGTGTTTCATGTTTCTCTCTTGAAAAAAGCTGAGGTCTCAGATGGAGACGTCTCGGCCACTGTTCCCCTGGTGGTGGAGGACGGGCAATATGAGATTTCCCGCATCCTTAATTCTAGACGGTATAGAGGGAGTTTGCAGTACCTCGTCGCTTGGAAGGGTTATGGACCCGAGGATAACTCATGGGTGAGGGCGGATGATGTTTCTGCGTCTAGACTTGTCAGAGCGTTTCACAAGAGGTTTCCGGATAAGCCTAAGTCCTAGGGGATCTGGAGGATCCTCTTAGAAGGGAGGGTACTGTTAGAACCCTCTTGTTAGATTTTGTTTCAGTTTGCTGGTCACATGACCTTTTTTCCCTATTTAGTCTGGCTCCGTCCTTCTGGCTTTGCTGGACTTCATTGTATTATCTACTCTTAAGCTAGCCGGGTGCTTAGGTGCCTTAAGGTACTGCCACACTTAGCTATCCCGCTAGCGATCTCGTTAGCGTTGCATACTAATGAGATCGCTAGCGGGATTGTTTCTATATCGCTAAATGCGGTCACATTTAGCGATATAGTTAACGACGCTATCGCCGTTAGCGATCTTCTTAACGACTTTAGCGGTACAAAAGTACCGCTAAATCGCTAAGAAAAGGTGCCACACAGCGATTAGATACTTACCCAGCGGGAGCGCCGACGAGAAAATAGGGTCTGGAGCGATTCCAGCGACGAGCGAGATCACAGCAGGAAGCTCGTCGCTGGAAGCTGCCGCACTGAACAATATCGCTAACGGGATCGCTAAATAGTGACGTTTTTTAGCGATCCCGTTAGCGATATTGTTTAGTGTGGCATACCCTTTACTCTGTCAGTTTTGCTTGATCTTAGGATCTCTTAGTATTTGTTTTCTGTTTTATTTTCCCTGCTACACTTTCTGTTAGGAGGTGTCCACCTTTTCACCCAGTCCCTAGATCTTGTAGGGATTCCTCCCTCGCAACTATAGGTCTTCGTTCAGACTAGCTGAGGACTTTAGCGGGTCTGGTCGCAGGATTAGGTTCCCCGTTACATCGTAGGGATCCAGCTCAGTCCTATTGTAGGGACAGAATTCCCACCTTTCCTTAGTGCTTGTAGCAGATCATAACAAATATTCTATTAGCGTCTTTTATTAAGTCTATTTTATATATGCTCGTCTTTTTTTTCCCCTTTGGCAGAATCTAGTATTTACAAACGTTTTCGCCTGATTCATCAATTGCGATTTTTAAAAAAGTAGCAAACAACAAACAACAGCTCTAACCTACAGCTGGAATCACTACGCATCCATACTTACATTATACCCTGTTATAGCAATCTGATGCATGGAGTCGTTGACAGATTTTAACAAGTCCAGCATAGAAACCAGAGCTTCTTGTAATTCTTGGAAGCCTTCTGAATTAATACTATACTTCAGTAATTCCTGCAAATATACAATATTGTCAGAAAAGCAGGTGTCAGTGCATAATATCAGAAATTATCTTGAGTTACCAAGAAATTTTATTTTTAATTTTTCCGCTAGGTGATTTTATTTTAGATTTACAATGTTTGTTGAATTCTGGAGGTTAACAAGTGTATACAAATAAAATGTTTGCACAGTATATTGATCATAAATGTCACTATTTCTAGAAATATTATTACACGACACAACCTTATAAATCTACTTCCTCGTATGACTCCAGATACCTAATGAACAGGGGAGGACATACTACTGGTGTAACCTGCGCAGCCGCACAAGGGCCCTAGAGGTAAAGGGGGCCCAGGTCCATCCTCAGAGCAGGTGGAATTGTGCAGATCAGGAAGTGTTCCTAAATCCTGACTTATGTGCCGTATGTACATTACGTATGTGACATGGCCATATACTAACAGTACAATATAATATAATCATGCCCAGCCTTCTATACACATAAATTCTTCACATTCACAAAGGAAATAGATCTTATACATTGTAATCTACAGTATATTACAGTACATTTAGGCTGCATGTAAGTCATATGCAGGGAGGTCACTGTCTCTGAATACTTTTTTTAATGCATTCACAAAAAGTAAGTACTTTTCACCCTACGATATGTCTAGTTCAATGTTATGTTACTATTTGATGGTCATGAATAAATATTTTTGTTCCTGAAGACATCTCTGACCATTACCTTCAACAGCAGCTGGTATTTTGTAAGACGTTGTATTGGTTTCAAAAGATAAGAGTCCAGTGCAAGCTTGTGCTCCAATCTCTTCTGGCATTCCTGAATCAATAAATGTGTCAATGGTCAATTAATAACAAAACTTCCAGGATGAAGCATTTACTGAGAAACGCGCGTTGGGTGTGGTGGGACTTCACCCTCTACTTTGCTTTGGGTATTTATTGTGGCTGTTTGCCATACAGTATAGATATTAATATAGACATAGGTGTCTTTTTGTGAGTCTTGCTTTGGCAACTATGTTTACTTGCCCTACACTCTAATTTACTGACCTTCCTATCTATTGCCGTATAACGGATAACATTTTTTTTGCACTATGTACACCCTTCTTGGTTTCATATATCATCTACCTAGCAAGGTTTTCACTATGATTTAATTTTTGCTACTTTGATGTTCCACTCTTATTTCCATTACCTGTGGTGTAACATTCCTCTTTTTGTCTATAATTGTATTTAATTTAATTATATATTAATAATAAAAATCTTATTGTGATTTAATTGGCTTGCATTTTTTCTAGTTTTGGTATCCTCAACATGCAGACATAGCTGAATTCAGTGGTGGAACCAGGGGCAGACAGCTTACTGTTCCACCATTCAGCCTGTACGTTAGAGTCTTAGTGCAGCAGGTATGATATCTTGCCGGCTGCGTGATTCCTCCATCCATGCAATACACAGAGAGGAACATTGCATCAGGGGAAAAGAGCTAGGTGAGTAGTTTTACGTTTTACATCATAATGTGTAGGGAGAACCGTGGGAGTAATCATATATTTGAAAGGTCTGTGGGGAAAAACATAATGTGTGTTGGGGGCAGGCATGGTTGGTAATGTACAATGTAGGGGAACTGTGGGGGTATCATACTGTGTGAAGGTGTGAGGACATTATATTGTGTGTAAGGGGCTGTGAAGGTTATGTGGGTGGAGTTGTGGGGCCATCATACTTTGTGTGGGGAGGTAGTGGGGTCAATCATACCATGTGGGGTGGCCATGGGGGCATCAAAGTGTGAGGGGAGATCATTCTTTGCGGGGGGCAGCTGTGGAGGAATCATACTGTGTTCATCATACTGTTTGAGGCATTATGGAAGGCTGACACTTTGCTGGGGGCACTGTGGGGTCATCATATCGCACTTGTGGTGAGTGCTGTGGGGACAACGTGTGGGTTCCATGAAAAGGGTATTATAGTGGGTGAGAACATTATGGGGCTTCAGTAGGGGCACAATTTCTGTGTTTTTGCCTTAATATATATCCCTCTGACTGTCTTGAAAAGTTAGACTGTGCTACGACCCTGCTTACTTCACTGGGGATGGGAGGCAATTAGGACTTTTGATATGGAGATTCATGAATTCTTTGTATCCTCTTGCTATAAGGAAAAATAAGATCTAACAAAAGGATGCATTAATTCACTTAAGAGTTTTAGTCATATAAGTTTTAGTGATGTAATACTAGGTCAGTATGCTTTTCCCTGTTAAACTGTACCTTGTGCGTATGAAACCAGCATCTACAAAATTATCTGTAAATTGGTAACCTGCATAAAAATGACTAGTATAGCTGATATACAATATGTGAAAAGAGATCTGGACAAAAATCCAGTCTTAGATACCTGAAAGAAAGCACTGTCGGAAAACTGCCGCCAGAGAGAGTCTGACCGGGGCTTATTCTGACAATACTTTTCATACATCTGGAAATCTTCTCTCTGCATGAAAAAAAGTCTTATTAGCATTAGATACTAATTTTAATCAACCATGATTTCTTAACATTCACACAAAGACAGTGTAAAATTACTATAAATGTGGTTTTCTCTTCTTTTTGGCTTGTCTATGTATGAGTGGGTATTTACTGGAAATGAATGAATTGATTCAAAGCAAATTAAATTTGTTTTGAATTGTACAAAAAAACCTTGGAAATTTTGGCAATTTGACTTGCTCAAATTTAGCAAAAATCTTTCTAAGGCTGAGAAGGGCTTAAAAAATATATATATGTGCCTTGTCTCTCACCTATACAGCTACGGCAGCTCCATACATGGTCTGGCAACCTCTCTCCGACTCTGTACTTCTCTTCTTCTGTGCCTCAGGTGCTGAGCAGGCCTCACTCAACGTCAAGACGCGAGTCTGCCCAGAAGTCCTGATGTCATGGCGTGATTCTGCATCACATGAGGCCTAGGGGAGCGCCAGAGACCCTGACAAATGAAGACTGGAGAGAAGGTTGGAGCTGAAGAGAGCCAGTGGAGCTGTCGCAGCAGGACATGTAAGAGGCATGGTGAGTAGAGTTGAGCGATACTTTCCGATATCCTAAAGTATCGGAATCAGAATGGTATCGCCGATATCACTAAAATATCGGCGATACCCGATACCGATACCGGAAGTCCCATGTAAGTCTATGGGAACAAAATATCGCAACTAAAAAAACCCCATTCTTTACTTGTAAACACTAAATATACACACATAGAATACATATATATATATATACATGTCATTGTGACATATATATATACATATATGTATAGTTTATACACTTCTACATAGTAAAATATCCTCTCTGATTCAATTGCCGGGTAAAGCCGGCTTCAGTGAAAAGACAGAAGCACCCGACATGAAATGACACTTGGTGTACATAGGGTTAACCATGTCTTTTCATGTCGTTTGCTATCTGATTTGCACAAACAATTAAATCAGTCTATGTGTGCAAAATTTCACACCTGTAGGGGTTAATTAAAGGTGTAAATTCGTTGTAAAAAAAACGGACTTTTTTGCTACGAATTTACACCTTTAATTAACCCCTACAGGTGTGAAATTTTGCACACATAGACTGATTTAATTGTTTGTGCAAATTAGATAGCAAAGGACATGAAAAGACATGGTTAACCCTATGTACACCAAGTGTCATTTCATGTCGGGTTCTGCATTTTCACAAAAGCCGGCAATTGAATTAGCGGCTATTATACTATGTAGAAGTGTATGAACTACAAATATAAATATATATATAATGTGTCACAAATTCAATGACATGTATATATATATATGAGGTGTAAAATTGCTGAAAAAAAATGCGTGGGCTCCCGCCCTATTTTCGCAACCAGACAGACAAAGCCAGTGAGTGGGGGCAGATAATAATAGCCCAGAGAGGGACCATTATTTTTGCCCCCCCCCCAGCTACTAACATCTGCCCCCAGACACCCCAGGAAAGACAAATCTATAATTAGATTCGCCCTTTCTGGCACTTTGCCCGTCTATTCCCATTGCCCTGTAGCGGTGGCGAATGGGTTAATATGGGGTTAAAGCCACCTTGCTATTGAAAGGTGACCTTAAGCCAGGTTAATAATTGAGAGCTGTCAATTAGACAACTATCAATTATTAATCCTATTGCATGAAATAAAAATAAAACACACACACTTTAATTAAAAATCATTTTAATGAAATAAAGACACATGTTTTTGACCATATTTTATTTTACTGCAAAAACCATTTCCTGTAATAAAAATAAAATAAAAAAGCAAAATTATTCTTACCTATCCCATGCACAGTCAGGTCCCACGGTGTAATCCTTCAGAAAGGGTTAATGTTTACTGCAGGGACCGCAGCTAATGCTGCAGCCTCACAGTAAACCCCAAATGAATGAGTTCCTCTCCTGCCTGACAGGAGAGTAAAGGCTGGGTGTCACATAACGATACACCAGCGATCCCGACAACGATATGCACTTGTCAGGATCGCTGGTGTATCGCTACATGATCGCTGCTGAGCTGCCAAACAGGCAGCTCAGGCAGCGATCTGGGACAGTGACACTGCGGGTAACATCGCTTAAGGGCCCGTCTCACATAGCGATATCGCTACCGAGATCCTGCTGAGTCACAAGTTTTGTGACGCAGCAGCGAGCTCACCAGCGATATCGCTGTGTGTGACATTCAGCGACGATCAGCCCCCCTGCCGGGTATCGCTGATCGTCGCAGAAATGTCAGGACCTTTTTTTGATCGCTGGTTTCCCTCTGACAGGCACGCATCGCTGCGTGTGACAGGCGGGAGACCAGCGATCCGCTGGTAACCAAGGTACACAGCGGGTTTCCAGGCACCGCGCAGCGCTTGGAAACCCGCTGTGTACCTTGGATACCAGCTCCCTGCATCAGGGCGCTGGTATCCAAGGTACACAGCGGGTTTCTAGGCACAGCCCCGTGCCTGGAAACCCGCTGTGTACCTTGGTTACCAGCGGATCGCTGGTCTCCCGCCTGTCACACGCAGCGATGCGTGCCTGTCAGCGGGAAACCAGCGATCAAAAAAAGGTCCTGACATTTCAGCGACGATCAGCGATACTCGGCAGGGGGGCTGATCGTCGCTGAATGTCACACACAGCGATATCGCTGGTGAGCTCGCTGCTGCGTCACAAAACTAGTGACTCAGCAGCGACCTCGGTAGCGATATCGCTATGTGAGACGGGCCCTTAAGTGGAAAGCTTAATTGATTGCTTTCCACTTTCACTTCAGGTCAGCCAGGGACACAATCAGTGACGTCAGAGGGAACTGATTAACAAAAATAGGGGTTCCCTTCGAAAAAAAAATGGTGTGGGGTCCCCCCTGTTTTTGTTAACCAGCCAGATGAAGCAGACCGCTGAGGCCTGGATTTTCAGGCTGTTAAGGAGCCAAGATCCATGGACCTTGCCAGCCTGATAATACTAGGCCACAGCAGTCTGCATATCTTGGCTGATTAACAAAAATAGGGGATCCCCTCGAAAAAAATTGGCATGGGGTCCCCCCTATTTTTGTTAACCAGCCAGATGAAGCAGACCGCTGAGGCCTGGATTTTCAGGCTGTTAAGGAGCCAAGATCCATGGACCTTGCCAGCCTGATAATACCAGGCCACAGCAGTCTGCATATCTTGGCTGATTAACAAAAATAGGGGATCCCCTCGAAAAAAATTGGCGTGGGGTCCCCCCTATTTTTGTTAACCAGCCAGATGAAGCAGACCGCTGAGGCCTGGATTTTCAGACTGTTAAGGAGCCAAGATCCATGGACCTTGCCAGCCTGATAATACCAGGCCACAGCAGTCTGCATATCTTGGCTGATTAACAAAAATAGGGGATCCCCTCGAAAAAAATTGGCATGGGGTCCCCCCTATTTTTGTTAACCAGCCAGATGAAGCAGACCGCTGAGGCCTGGTTTTTCAGGCTGGTAAGGATCCAATATCCATGGACCTTGCAAGCCTGATAATACCAGGCCACAGCAGTCTGCTTAGCTTGGCTGGTTAACAAAAATAGGGGATCCCCTCGAAAAAAAAAAACGGCGTGGGATCCCCCTATTTTTGTTAACCAGCCAAGTAAAATGCAGACTGCTGCGGCCTGGTATTAAAAGACTGTCAAGGCCCATGGATTTTGGCCCTCAACAGCCTGATAATACCAGGCTACAGCAGCCCCACATTTGGCGCATCAAAAGATGTGCCAATTGTGGCACTTTACCCGGCTCTTCCCACTTGCCCTGTAGCGGTGGCAAGCGGGGTAATAAGGGGTTAATGTCACCGTTGATTGCACGGTGACAATAAGCCCGGTTAATAATGGAGAGGTGTCAATAAGACACCGATCCATTATTAATCCCAAAGTTATTAAATGCATAAAAAAAAGACAAAGCAAGAAAAAAGTATTTTAATGAAATAAAAGAGACAACACAGTTTTCATTAATTTTATTGTACTCTCATTCCTGCGACGCCATCGATCTCCTGTAAAAAATAAAAAAAACAAACCAACAGTATACCACCTGTCCGACGCAGTCCATAACGACAGTCCCACGACGATCCAACTCTGCTACATCGCAATGACAGGCAGAGCCTGACATCCCGGCACAGCACAGCTGATTACCTGCTTCCCGGCGGTGACGTCATCGGACTGACTGCTTTACGGCCGGGATTACCCAGCAGTCACTGCAGTTATCGCGAGAAACTGCATGTGACCGCCGGGGAAAGAAGATTGCGGCCATGAAGCAGTCCAGCCCGTGACCGCCGGAGATCTTCTGACAGGTAAGTGCCGCTGACTCCTGACAGACCCGACCGACGGACACTGACAGTGACAGTGACAATCCCGATTCCGGTATCCGATAAGACGAAAATATCGGAACTCGGAATCGGAATTCCGATACAGCCAATATCGGCCGATACCCGATATTTGCAGTATCGGAATGCTCAACCCTAATGGTGAGTATAATACTTTTTTACTCTTTTTTTATAAAGTTCTTGGGTCTGGAGTGACCTTGGAGCATAATAAATGTCTTTTATTGACACTAGATAATGCATCTAATAGATTTTATGCACATCGAACATACAAAATTTGAGCAAATTTAAGTGTTTACAACATGTAATAACATAGTTCCTCCAGAAGGAGAGCTAAGAAAGTCTAAAAGTTGTTGGAATGTTGTAGTATGATTTTTGGTTGCATTTTGTATGTATATTAATATATACAGTAGGGAGGTCTTCCAATATTATGTTTCTCCACTCTATGGGCAAATTCTTTCAGGTCACTTTCCCAAAATAAGGAGTTGGTACAAAATTGTAGTTCAGGTCTTTCCTTTTTTCACTTACGGTTAGTGTTGAGCGATACGATACTGAAAATATCGGCTATCGGCCGATATTAGCTCTATCGGCCTTTCGATAATTCGTTTCGATATTTTCGTCTTATCGAATACCGGAATCGGATTTGTCACTGTCACTGTGAGTGTCCGTCGGTCGGTCTGTCAGGAGTCAGCGGCACTTACCTGGCAGAAGATCTCCGGCGGTCACGTCCTGGACTGCTTGATGGCCGCCATTATCTTTCCCTGGCGGTCACATGCAGTTTTTCGCGATAACTGCAGTGACTGCAGGGTAATCCCGGCCGTAAACCAGTCCGATGACGTCACCGCCGGGGAAGCAGGTAATCAGCTGTGCTGCGCCGGGATGACAGGCTCTGCCTGTCATTCTGATGTAGCAGAGCTGGATCGTCGTGGGACACTCGTTACTATGGACTGCGTCGGTCAGGTGGTATACTTTTTTTTTTTTTTTTCATTTTTTTACAGGAGATCGATGGCGTCGCAGGATGAGACTGTAATAAAAGTAATGAAAACTGTGTTGTTTTTTTTTTTATTAAATTAAAAAACTTTTTTATGAACATTCACCCGTCCGGGTACATAAACAATTTAACTATTTACATACAGGGACCCTGTCCGGGTTATTTATAATTCTTTGGCAGGGGTGTTCCAGGTACCACCTGGTACTCTTCTGATGCTTGCCAAACATCCGAGGCACCAAGGACCACCAGGACCTGATGACGTCGTGTGGCCTGTACAGTCAAGTCGTGACCCGCTATCTGGGTCTGTGTGGCCACCTCTTTCATCTCCCTCCGGGTCTGGAACCCTATGTCCCGGACTGAACGAACCCCAGGGGGCCTAACAGGCGCCGGGTACGGCCAGCTATACTTATCATGTCCATAGCTGGGGCTGCTGAGGAGACCACTGAGGGAGGCTTGGGAGATTTACGGTGTGGGGTGGGCACTTTTGCAGAGGCCTGGATGTGGGAGGCTGAAGGCTCCGAGGGTCTCACAGGTTCCTGACACTCTGGGGAGTAGGGGTCGCATCTGGTAACATTTAGGGCGTACCATCCATTGTAACCCCAGTGTCGGGTGTAAGTCACCAAGTCTCCTGGCAACAGGTCCCTCCCCGGGTGTCCTTCTGGGAGGTGAGCCTCCACGTCCCGCCGGTTCACAAAAACTTCTAAATAAAGTCCAGGCTCCTGGATGAAGCCCCAACCACCTTTCAATTTAAAGCTCCGTACTGCACCCTTACGCCGCGGCTCCCACAGGGTTCCTTTATCCTTTCTCATCCGGTCCTTATCTGCCCGGTCCTTCTCCAGCTGACGTTGGCGAAGCTTTTGGGTTTCTCGCTGCTCCCTTTGTCGCTCTGCTTCCCGCTCCCAACGTCTCCACTCTTCCTCCTGACGCCGGTTGTAATTCTCCTCCACCAGCTGCTCCATGTCTCCACCATCAAATGCCAGCTTACAGTGTCCGGTTTGCGGCAGCTCTCCTGGCGCCCCCCAGTCCTGGCGGCGCTCACCTGCGGAGGAAGCAGCCGGCTCTGGAACAGATGACAGTCGGGGCTCCGGTACAGGCAGGTAGTGCTCTGGTGCCTGCGCGGCCTCCTCCATGAGGACGGGTGTCGCTTCTTCTGTCTCAGCGACGGGGGCAGACAGCGGGATCTGGGGTGCTGCCGGTGCAGAGTTTTTTGCACGAACGGGTGCCTCCACTGCGACGTCAACCGGATCACATTGCAAGGACTCCTCTACTAGAACGGGTGCCTCACCTTCCGGTACAGACACTTCAGGTAAGAGGGATTGGCGCTGCTCCAAGTTTAGTTTTAGGGCACGCCAGCTCGCTTCCATCCTGGCGACCTCCTCCCGGTGCCGGGCCAGGCCTCTTAGGGTATCCTCCGCTTCTTGCAGCGTAGGAGGGTTTCCAGGCCGGGTGCCCAACGGTGGTTCCGTGGCGATCGGGTCGCTTCCGTGGGGGGAGAGCTCTGACTGCTCCATCCCTTCACACTTCTGCTCGTGTCCATTAGCCATCTCTGCCAAGTCACATGTGTCATTAGCATCTGGAGAGGGCCCCTCTTTTGTAGGGAGTCGGGACCTTCGTGTTAGTTTCCGCCCACTGAGGAGGATGAGGAGGCGGAACTGAAGAGCTGTGGGCCACGATCTTACATTGCAGTACCATTTAGAGCCATCGTTTTCGCGTCACTGAGTGAGTGTACAGCCATGAAGAGCACGCCCTTCTTCTTCACCAGTGCCTCGTCGTGACGCAGATATGGCGGAAAAATGGCAAATACATTCTCTGATGATTTTAGCAATTCTCAAGCACAAAACCAGTTCAATTCAGGCACACAGGACTCGCTTATAGCGAGCTACAGAATCCTGTTCGTGACGCCCAAGTTGAGTCGCACAGAGCCAGAGGTTTTGGGGGTACTCGGCACCGAGCCCGTCGACTTCTATGGGGTATGTCACGGCTTTACCCGGCAATTGAATCAGAGTCTATTTTACTATGTAGAAGTGTATAAACTATAAATATATGTATATATATATGTCACAATGACATGTATATATATATATATATGTATTCTATGTGTGTATATTTTGTGTTTACAACGAAAGAAAGGGTTTTTTTTGTTGCGATATTTTGTTCCCATAGACTTACATGGGACTTCCGGTAACGGAATCGGATATCGACGATATTTAGTGCTATCGGCGATACAATTTCGATACGATATTTTTAGATATCGAGCATTATCGCTCAACACTACTTACGGTACATAAACTCCTTTCTTTATTAAAAAAAAAAGGAAAAAGTTCTCTGTGTGAATCTGAACTCTATGTTTGCGCAGCCTGCGGTGACTTTGTTAGCTACTTGACAGGTTACTTTGCTCTAACACGTCTCTCTCCAATTGTTTTAATGTGAAATCTGGCTTACAACCAGAGAAAAAGTATTCCCAGAGGTATCACCAATATTATGTTATTCTTTAAAGAGACACTGGCAATGTTCAGCTTACTATCGTGTGCATCTTAAATGGCGAAAAAGTATATTTTTAGGATATTTACCGTGCTTGCAAATAAAAAGTTAAATGAGAGAGTGAGAAAAAGACAGTGGAAGAATGAGGCTGAGATACATAAAGTCATTCTGGTTTATTTGTTATGAGGGCTGAAAGTAAATGAATAAATCTTGATGCACTTATATTCTTCTGTTAATAAATTCTTCACTTACCCTTTCTAAAAAACAATAACCAACTCTTTCCGGTGCTCCGATGCAGCTCTCAAGGTTGAGAAGAAAAACTCTGTTTAAAATCAAGCAAAAAATGGATATTAAATGAGAAGGTTTTCATGAACTATCCAATTCTAAGCCTGTTTTGTGTTGCATCGTGGCTGCTTTCTTGTGCTTGGTAATCCAGCTCGGTTTACAGAAATCATTCCTCAGTACAAAGGATTGGGTAGCAGAACAAATTGCTGTTATATTTCACTTGCTGGACAGCACATAAAAATGTTGCTGCTTTTTCCCAGGCAATCAATACTTTTCCCAAAATGTTACATTCCTGATGTCTGAATATCGTTAACTTTTTTTTTACTATAATTATATTATATGTCCTCTATTTGGACAGTTCCTAAAGCCACGCCATCCTATTAGCCAAGTCTTCCGTCTGACTCACCCAGCAACTGGTCTGATACTGTTCAAGGAGGTAGGGAACGTGTAGAAACAATGGCTCAAAAGAGTAAGCCACCTCTCCGCCCCGTGTACACGTTGCGGATTTACTTGCGGATTTTTCCACACGGATTTTGCTAAAACCGCAGGTTTTACTGCGATTTTGCCCCAGTTTTTGTGCGGATTTGCCCTGCGGTTTTACACCTATAATGGAGAATCCGCAAGGTGTGCACAGGGCCTTAGACAACAGGATGGGAAGGATGATCCTAGCTGCCGACCAGAGGGGCTGTGTCTGAGAATAACCCTCAGTTTCTGGTTGTGTCTTTAGGAGGACATAAAATTACTGATAAATATATATTTTATAGTACTACTACTGCTCCATGGCTCCATAATAACCACAAATAATAATCACCAAAACAAAGCAGGAATGAAATATTAATCTATTCAGACTGAAGATACGGCATTAACTATTGAATACTAGTGAGTCAGATATTGCTACTACCTAGTAAGGCTCGGTTGAAACCTGTGATTGAGCCTCTGTATGAAGCTTCATCACAGGTTCCATCAAATATAAAAATGTAGCATGCAAAATGGCAGACACTCACTCTTAGCCTAAAGGAGCTCATTATGGTCAATAGGGTACATCAGCATTATTGTCCTCCGTCATGTGACAAATTAATCCCTGCCTGAATTTTTTTCCCATAGCGGGACTGAAAATATAATTCCCAGGTACGAACCCAGCCTAATAGTACCCCTCTAACAGAGCTGCCCATTCGTTTTCAACAGCTCTCCGTATACATACTGTACATGCTCTGTTTAAATGATCATGCAAGTGTTTTTTCAGCAGACATCTCTACTTTCTGCTTATCAGGTGCTGAACAACAGGATCAGGTGCAGAAATTAAACATTCCCGATCATTTTTGTCTCTTAAAAATTTTGGTCTCTTCATTTTTGTCTCATTGGATACAAAATCCAGTGAGATTGTCAGGGGCAGTCCACATTAGTATAATGTTCTCCTCCTTACACACAGGCAGTACAGGACTTGTGTGTCAAAAAGCTACACCAACACGGCCTGATACATGACAGCAGTATAATGTATCCTATCCGACCATGCGGTCATAATGGTCTCATGCATAAAAGGCCCAACCAGTAGTATAACAAATACATTACTTGCTTCACTTCTTTTTCAAAACAATACAGTATGTGTGTTACATGAGATGTATTAAGAGCATTTCAAAAGCTCAGGGACCCCGGATCGCCCCTCCAAAGGTAAATCTCCATATTCATGCCTATGTGTGTGTGTGTATGTATATATGTATATAATGTATATGTAAGAGCATGTCTATGTGATTATAAGATATGTTGCTGTGTGTATTTCTGAAAAAGAGAGCTTAACCCCTTTATGACCAGGCTATTTTACCAGGGGTTTTTTTTGTTTTTTCATCCCCTTTTCCAAGATGGGTGGAAAAAAGGTGCGTGGAATGCCTGATGGGTGCATGTAATGACGCGTCCCCCTGCTAGCTTGTGTTAAATGCCACTGTCAGAGGCAGATGATGGCTGAATAACACAGTCCGCATCAAAGTCAGGGATCTGACAAATGACGTAACTGTATGTCATATGTCGGGTAGGGATTAAAAATGTATTAGAATGTTTGCGAAAAACACTATTTACTAAGTCTATAGCCTTAGCTGAGTTCACAACACACCTTTAAATGTGTCCAGGTTTACTACAAAATGTATGTCAATTATATGCAGTTTATGGTGACTCTGTTTTTGTGTGTTTGCACAATTGAAGTGGATTTATACTTATTCTGACATAAATTGATGTAGATTGAGCAAACATAACCTCTAATTTGTTCATTTGCCTAACAATAAATTTCATCAATAACCTACTTATACCTTTCAATCAGCCTTACCATTATACTTTAGTGTAACATATCTTTTCTATATTGTGTGCTTGGTTCTTTTAATGGCATCTATGTAGCAAGCTTGTGCTGTTTCTGTATGTAAGTAGTAAGCTTGGTTCTGTTAACATATCTGGATCTCTGCAATCAATGTCGTAAACGTAGTTCTGTAACCATATTTATGTATTAAGTGTACTTCTGTAACCATGTCTATGTACTATGCTTGGTTCTGTTACCATATCTATGTAGAAAGATTGGTTCTGTTACCGGGTCTATGTTGTATGCATAGTCCAGTTACAGTATCTATGTAGTAAACTTGTTTCTGTATCCGTATCTATATCCTGCACTTGTGTTTGTAGCCATATCAATGCAGTATCCTAGGTTCTGTTACTACCAAGGAACTTGGTTATGTTACTGTATCTATGTAGTAAGCTTTAGATATTTGGTGAAACTTATTATGTCTGTTTGAGGTATCGACCAAGTTACCTCTACAGTAAGTTTCAAATATTTGACTACTACTATTTTTTATTTAGGATATTGCTCCACATTAAAAAGAGTCATCTAGTTATTTCATACATCTCATAATGTTAAATGAGCTATTGATAGCAGTTGACTACACTGCACCACCAACAACTAAGGCTGTGTTTCCACCGTCAGGAAACACAGCGCATTTGACGGAGCGGAAATTCCGCTCCGTCTAAGCCCCGCCCCCTTTCTGACGCGCGTTCTTTCCGGAGGTGTTCAGGACACCTCCGGAACACCTCCGGAAAGAACGCAGGGCTACATAGCCCTGTGTTAAATTCCGTTGCGGCGACGCAGCGTCGCTGCAATACGCGAGGACATGCTGCGGTCTGAAAAGACGCGCCGCATGTCCGTTTACGCAGGTCTGCCACCTGCGTGTTGTTACGCATAGTGGAGACGGGATTTCTTGAAATCCCCTCCACTATGCTGTAACATCTGGACGCTGCGTGTTTGGCGCTGCGCCAGCGCACAGCGCCAAACACGCAGCGTTTCCTGACCGTGGAAACTCACCCTAATACTAAATAAATAATAATTCCTGGTTCATCAAAATCATAAAGCTGCTGTAAAAGCTCAATCTTGTGCCTGCACATACATGTTCAATCATAAAATGAAAACAATACACCCAGCTGACTGGATTTGTAGCCGTGTTATTCGGCAGGCAGAAGTAGACAGGTTACAGATGGACTGCTACTAATAGGCCAGTGTTGTGTGCTTGTCCCACTGGATATGTCAAAATGTCTAATACCTAACCTGCTAATTAGTCCTCCTGATAAGTAATTCATCATTGAAATACTTTCTCGTAAAGTATGAACCAGATGCAATAAATATGGAAAGTTTATTTTTTAAACTCTAACCAAGAAAACAAAGGTAAGATCAAAATGTGCAGCCATGAAGACAATATTTTTAAATATATAATGATCCAAACAATCTTACTTGTTATGGAAATCATATATCTCTGGCATATTTCCAAATAGAATATTCTTTGTGTTCCTCAAGGTTAATGGCAAAAAATGGAACATTTCTGGGTTTTCCATCTCAGATCTATATCCCTTGAGGAAGAAACAGAATATTTTAATATAGCAAAAAAAAAAGTTTCTACAATCTACTTCTAAGGTCCTCCTTGTCAATGTTAAGAAACTCCAGTTGGAAAAAGGTTAAGAGTAGAGCTGGGTGGATCATTTGAAATTGGAACTCAACAGCTTTGCCTAATTTTGTAGAAAAAAATATGATTTATTGATTTACAGCAATTAAATTTGCAACAAATCCCAATACTGAAAAGCATCTAATTGACTGGAAAATATGTGTATAACACTCCTGACTGTGAATTGAACCCATTTTGAGCTATTTATTGCAAACACAACTTTATTAATATCTAAGTGACCTTAGCATATCTGGTTAAGGAAAGACGGATGGTAACTTGTATCAACAGCTGTATTCTTGTGGTGTGCATGGTCTAATATTGAACTATTACATTTTTTTTTACAACACACACTGTATGAGGTAGATAGTGTTGTTTAAATGTCTGGATTATGGAGATTTTTCATTTTGCTGAAAAAAAAAACTTGCCCGTCTCATAGTACAGGAAACACACTTTCTGTCACACACACAAGCCTTGGTTCAAGGATTTTGGTTTAGTAGCAAAATTTGAACTAAGAGGTTTAATATTGCCCCCCTTGTTTGCAGTGTGTGAAGAATAAAAAAAAGGTTGTTATTAATGTGCTTGTTACTGCAATGCATCCAGATCAGCAATTCACAGACTATGCAGGTACAGCACTTCTCTACATCACATGAATCTTTGGATTATTATTCACAGAGTATCGCTCCCATTTCGAATATGCTTAAGCACTGAAGTGGCACACCATAATCTATCTCTATGTAGCATGAACTTTGTGCTCTGACCTCCTTCCTCAATTCTGGAAAAGCCTAAAAAAGATGCTGTTTCCATATTTTAATCTTGTGGAAATAGTCCACCTTGATTGGCTCTGCTAGACCATGTGATGTGATATGGCTGCAGGGCATTAAGAGGAAGCCGCTTGGCCATGCCTGAGGTCATTAGCCCACTCACTAAATATTCAGCAGTGTGTGAAATGGTGCCAAGCATTTTCTTTTGATGATCATGAAGTGTTCAAATTTGTGGGTACCTACAAATTTCAGGAAATTTGACTCAAAACCGATCCTTTGTGGATCAATCTAATTTTTTCGAGTTAAGAGTACTCCTAGGCAACCATTGGGTGCCTGGATTGACAACATATCTAAAATGACAATGCAATTCATCAAGGTTCCATATTCCAAGACCTTCTAGATCAGTGTTTCTCAACTCCAGTCCTCAGGACCCACCAACAGGTCATGTCTTCAGGATTTCCTTAGTATTGCAAAGGTGATGGAATTAATGCTTGAGCAGGTGATAAAATATCACCTGTGCAATACTAAGGAAATCCTGAAAACATGACCTGTTGGTGGGTCCTGAGGACTGGAGTTGAGAAACACTGTTCTAGATGGCGCTGGATGTTAACCAAACTAAAAGTTCTGCTTTACCTCAATGTAGTCCTAAAAGTTAGTGCAACAATCTGAACTATTATAAATAGGAAATAATGAGGAGACTATGCATCTCCCATTGTGCACTACTGCAATTTTTTTAAATGTTCATTTTACAAATATCACAGCGACACATAACTGTATAAGTCACTTTGGCCTCATAGAATTAGCACTTACAATGCAATTTAACAGTGCAATTCTACCTCATACCAATCCCAGGCAACCACATGGCCCCTAAAACAGCACCAGAACGTCGATGGTTACTTACCAATAAAATAGTGTAAAGCTCTTCCACATAAATCCTCTCAGTTTCTATTAACTCATGGATGACGTGTCTGAAACAAAGCAAAATCAGTTAAAATCTATTAATTTTGTATAAAATCTGGAATAAACCATTTCCAGTACAAAGAAGTGTAGAACAAAGGCGGGAAAGCAAAAGTTTCTTTGACACATTTCATAAAGTACATGTCCTATTCTAGTACAATAGATATCGTCTGACGTTTTCTTTTTTTTTTTTCTCTAATTTTAGATAAATATCCGTAATATATTTTAATTGTTTGGACTTAAAAGAATTTAGATTTTTGAAATTTCCTTATTCTTCCAAATTATTTGCTTAATTTTGCAGCAGTGACCTGGCCATACATATAAATTAGGGTCAGGCTGTATAAGTCAACCTAGATCTTTACTTCTTAAAAATGTTCACAAGGTCAGTAGATAGTGACTGAATCTAACATCCCTACCAATAATTTTTTATTAGAAACTAACGAAGTATGGTAGAAGTGTGCTTAACTTCATTCTCGTACTTTAGCAATGAATACCTCATTTTGGTCAATGTTGACCTCATTATGAGCAAATTCTGTTTCAGCCTCACTCATTTTCTTCCACTAAGTCGTTTCTTTTACTTAATACTGATTGAAATTTTTTAATATAACTGGGTTGAAGTTGGTTGATTGTTAGATTGTTAAATTCTTTATAGAAAAAGGATGCAACAATTACCCTTTAAGTATATCCAAACTATCCTCGCTTTCTGATATAAAAAATTGCAATGAGTTTCTTTTCTCTTGATAGTCATGCATCACTTCGATCTGAAATGAAAGAGGAAAAAAAATGATACGAAAAATAGAACATTGTTCACATTTACTATATCAATGTATATAAAACCCACAGTTACTATCCACGTTTGACAATAACTTGGCTCTATTTTTATATGTTCTAGAACACGTGATGCATTTCAGAAAATATTAAAATTAATTTTGCCCCCTAAATAGCAGCATGGTCAAAGCAGTTGACCGACTCTGCATAAGATTGTTTTCCCATTGGATCATAAAAAAATCAGACACTGTTTTTCCATAAGGTTGTAAAAGATCATGAAAAATAAAGATGTATCAAATGAACCATCAAGGGCTGGCAATGAGTATACCATGAAGTATGTTACCGACAACCATGGTTGAAAGTTCAACACAGCACTATCCAACAAACTCATTACTGAAGAAGATAACGTACAATGTCGTCCAGTAGAGTAGAGGTTGTATTCACACCGGGAACAAACAGGAGTGCATGGATAGTAGATGAATGAAGTAAGCAACTATTTTTTTTCTCTAGCTCTCAATAAGAGTTTTGGGTAGGATGGAACAAGTTGTAAAATGTGAACAGTAACCTCAAAGTCCAGTTAGACTGGAAGATTCCTTTGATTTCACAATAAACTTTCAATTTAATCAAGTTGCCGATCCCCCGAAGAATGAGCAAAGCGCTTGTCCATTGGGTGGAATTATCTTTTTGTGCTGCACAAAACATCATCTTTCTTGGCAGCGCATCGTCCACTGTGCGCAAGACTCGTGCTGCCGAGAACAATGGCGGCCTATGAGTGCTTAATGAACCATTAAAGATCATTCAGTGTGCATCAGTAGCCCAGTCTACCTTTATCAACAGGCTATTCAATGACCGCTGATTGGTAAATAATGACCAATTAGTGATTGTTTAATGTTGCAAAATCAAGTGTGAAAACACCCTAAAAACTATTTTGATGTCATAATCAACCAATCCTCTGAGCGTTTTCGGTCACTTAACCAATTCACTAACTTCTCAACCATTGCAAATTAGCTGCCGGCATCCAGATACACGATGTACATGGAACATGTATTTCTTTGAAAAAAAAAAATTTATTTCCTGGTAATAGCACTGGAGTGTATATTTTAATGAGAGTTCTAATCCCAAACGTCATTATTCTCCCTTATGTAATCCAGATAATATGGAAAGTTACATAATTATATATATCGTGGATGAAAACCACTTGTCATAGACTAGCAGCTTTTGTACAAATCCTTGTTTTTAGCTACAAATATTTGGTATCTGTGTGCAGAGTGTATACTTATCTCTATAAAATCTGCAAACATTCAGTTGTTGACCATTAAATTATTTATTATTATTATTAAAGTGGTTGTCCACTACTTTTGCATCGATGATCTATCCGTAGGATAGGTCATAAATGTTTGATCGGCCAAGGTCCGACACCCCCACCTATCAGCTGTACTCGGTGATGATGGCGGTGGCCAGAACTGCTCGATTGTGGAGCTGCTCAATGAAAAAGTAGTGGACAACCTCTTTAATTCCTTGTAACTAGAACATTCTTTAAAATGTAAAGCGCTGCAGAATATTTTGGCGCTATATAAATAAAGATTATTATTATTATTATTATTATTAATTTTATAAGATCCTGCTAGAAATATCTTATCTGCACCAAACAGGGAGAGGACTGTGATTCCAATTGTACTTGGGCTCTCAGGAACTTTCATATGTAGCAACAATTCTAGAAAAATAAAACAAGTTTTACAATGTTTGTGTAGCTGGGGATATTAATCTGCAGGAAGTTTATCGGACTATGTTCACATGTTGCATTTTTGCAGCATTTTTTTATTCTGCAGGCAAAACCTGCTCAAAGCTGCTGTAAAAAGCTGGTTTTGCGGCTTTTTTTGCTGTGTTTTTGTTGTCTCTTGTGCATGCTGATAAAGTTTAGTGCCTCCCAAAAAATCATGATGACAACGTCCTTAAAGTCTCTGCACCAAAAACGCAGTAAGACCTGACACCTGCTAAAACGTTATTAAAATTGGGGGAAAATATTACACAAGAAACGTTTTAAAAAAATAAAATAATTCATGAATGATAATTTGTCTATTAAAAGGTTGTAACGGTTTAGAGCAGAAGTGGCAAAACTTTCTTTATATTACCGTAATTTACATTAAATGGAGCCCTAGTTAAGATGAAATAGCAGGGAATCGGGAACATACATATGTGCTGAGCAGAGGACTTTGTTGCAGATTTTTAGCCCATGTTTGTTTAAGTTTTTTCAGGACCCCATAATAATGGTATCAGCTGTATTTAAAGTTGTGTTCTCAAGTTTAAAAGTTATCCCCTATCCCCAGAACAGAGGATATATTTCTAATTGCTGTACCTCTGATTGCCATGGCCTCCACCGATCCTGAGAACTGGGACTTTGAAGAGCTCTGGCTGAATGCTGACTGTAGTGGAGGTTAATATTACCACTCCATTCATTCTTAATGGGAGTGCCGGAGATTGCCAAGAGCAGAGCTCGACTGATTTTTGGCTTCCTATCAGAATGAATAAAGAGGCAGTGCAAATGATTGATCTCTGCTCTGTGCAGCCGTGACTCTTCAGAGCCCTGGTTCTTGGGATTGTTTGGGGCCACTTTGGTCAGACCTCAGCAATAAGAAAGTTATCCCCTATCCTTTGAATAGGACATAATTTTCAAACTTGAGAACACACCTATAAGACCCCAATGCACATTAGATTAATGTGGGTGGAACCTGACAGATTTGGTTGGATTGGCCAACCATGATAGGTGTATGGCCCCCAAACGCCCAATCATTTTGTTCTCCAGGTAGATCTACTGCCAGAGATATGTCCCCATAGAGAACATATGAATCCTCTGTAGTGGGTGGGGAAGTCGGGAAACATAGCTGTTAGCCAAACAAGCCTACAGTCATCTCATGGGTGCTTGTAGTGACTGACTGCACTTGCTCCACAGCCATGACGTCTTCATACATGACCATGCTGTGCCTCCACTCCACCCTGGTCTGTGCTATAGTAAACCAGTAGATCAAGATTAACTACAACATAGTATTCACAGGAATAGTAAAAGAGTTTGTGCACTTTGCAAAACAATTTGAAGGTTTTTTTTAGTATTTGTTTATTTTAAATAGATTCTCGATGTGTGAATTTCGTTACCTTGCGAGAAGTTTGCATTTTTCTTGTGGTCCTTTTTCCAGGCAATGTTATGTCAAATGAAAACTTCAGACTTGAATTGAAATCCATACCTTTATTTCAAAATAAAGTAAACTTTATTACAATTGTCTGGTGATTAGAAGCAAAACATTACAGCCTGCTCAATATAAGAATGCAAAATCAAAATATGGGAACGAGCAAAAAAGTACAGTTTATTCATTTTTACATACATGTTATGTGATGTAAAATTATATAAAGGTTACAATTACTTTTTCCAGTGAATGTGAGCAAATTAAACTAAGTAATGGCATTTCAGCATTCATTATTTCAAAATATAAACATTTTGGAGCAGTCAATGGGTGGAATTTGTTAAGCTTTATTCCGGTATTACTAAAAATCACGCTTGAATGATATGAGTCTAATCGTACTTGCTGTGCATGCATCAGAAAATTAGATATACCTTTCACCAAATGTTTCATGTTGAACTGGACTCATGATGTAATAGTGGCTGCACAGTGAAATAAAAAGTTTTTGCTTTTTTTCATTTCACCTCTGCTTTGCAGAGATATTAGCAATCAAATACTTGAGTTAAGTCCATGTGGGTGTTATCAGATGGCTTTCACTGGGGCGTGTACTTCTGCCGTCTTTATGATGCTGACCAGTTATGAGCAGGCAGCAATGTAGAAGACCTGTGATGATGTCATCAGGGTCACATGACCTGAGTCCACAGGTTCTACCAGCCAGAGTGTGCAGCATAAACATTCCGGCCCCAGTGAAAAATAAGTAATAACACCCACTTGAACTTAACTAAAGTTAACTCATTAGGTGTTAAATATTTAATTGTTAATGTCTCCACAATGGAGAGGTAAAATTTAAAAAAAAAAAAATTTGGTTCAGCTCTCCAAACACAATTACATGGCATGTCCAGTTCAACATGAAACTTTTGGTGAAAGGTCGTCTTTAAGAAAAGTGCCATGAGCAGCAAAAAAAGACACAAATACAGTATGTGCCATAATTAGCAACATACTAGCATAGGGTTAGTGTAAGTTAGCAATATACCTTATCAAAGAGACATCAGAGATGTCAGTAACAATTTGGCTGCATGAACAGTGAGTAGTACAAACACATTTGGGGAATAGACTTTGTGTCTATCTCACTGCTGTTAATATACTAATTTATATTCTGTTTGTGCAGATATGTTATATGTTGGAAACATCTTTAGAACGTGCAGATCCAGGATCTAATTCTATACGAATTTCAGACATTATATAAACAATTTACCATGCTTTGGAGAAAAAAGAGGTGATTTAGCTCTAGGGGATTCTCAGGACGAGGAGCTACTAATTGGACTGGCCGCACTTGCTTATCAGCCAACTTCTTGAGACAACTTTGACGGTTTTCAAAGAGTTCTCTGACGTTCTCAATCTTGGCTTGGACAGCTTGAATTTGAGCCTAATAAATCAAGAAATATAAACATTTATGGAGACTCCGACATCGTCAAGAATTATAATAAAGTACTGTCAGGAAATTGTCAAAAGCAACAATCATAAGTCGAATTCTGTAAGGCATTCAAGGAAGCTGGAAATAGACCTGATCAGATTATCCTTCATTGAAACAGTCTTTCTGGAAGGCAAAATATTTATTCTTTAAGTCAAAATTATAAAAAAAAATCCAAATTATCAAATTCAAAGTCCCATATATGGGTTCCATAACAGCTACATGTTATCTATCCACACACTGACTCCATTATACATTTGAAGGTCCTATAGTCCGAGGTCTTTACAACTAGAGTAGAGCAAATATGTTTGGGTTACCTCTTATTTGGCAAGCTATAACACTTACCGAATAAGCTGCAGAGGGAACCCTGCCTGTTTGTTGGGCTCTCCATGCATGTGCTGTGACAGTGACACAGCCGCGACACCTGTAGCTGCGGCGCTGACCAGCTGATCGGCTGGCACGATCCAGGAAGCTGGGTTCCCTCTGCAGCTTATTTGTTAAGCTGCAGAGGGAACATATTCGCTCAACTCTAGTTGTAATGACTTCTGACTATAGGACCTTCAAATATATAATGGAGTAGTGATGAGCGAGTATACTCGTTGCTCGGGTTTTCCCGAACATGCTTGGGTGTCCTCCGAGTATTTTGGCGTGCTCAGAGATTTAGTTTCTGTCGACACAGCTGCATTCTTTATGGCTGCTGGACAAGTCTAAATACATGTGAGGAATGCCTGTTTGTTAGGGAATCCCCACATGTATTCAGGCTGTCCAGTAGCCATAAATCATGCAGCTGCGTCGACAGAAACTAAATCTCCGAGCACGCCAAAATA
>JARQOD010000008.1:76908281-76974115 GCA_033576555.1 Oophaga sylvatica
GAACAGCGCGATGTATGCGCTGTTCTGAGAGACCCTCCTCCATGCAGGCCCCCGGATCCAAGATGACCGCGAGGTCCTTCCGGGTTCTGCAGGGAGGCGGCTTCCTCAGTGCCTGCTGAGAGCAGGCGCTGAGAAAGCCTGCAGCAGTGCCTGTCACATCGCTGGTCTGACAGAGTGCTGTGCATACTGTCAGTCCAGCGATCTGACGTTATACAGTGATGTCCCATCCTGGGACAAAGTAAAGAAATTAAAAAAATGAAAATAACGTGTAAAAAAATTCCAAAATTAAGGAAAAAAAAAATATTCCCCAATAAATTCATTTCTTCATGTAAATAAAAAAAACTAAACAACAAAAGTACACAAATTTGGTATCGCCGCGTCCGTATCGACCGCCCTAGAGAACTGTCCAACTAGTTAACCCCTTTAGTGAACCCCTTAAAAAAAAAACATAGCAAAAAAGCAATGCTTTATCATCATACCGCCGAACAAAAAGTGGAATAACACGCGATCAAAAAGACCGATATAAATAAACATGGTACCGCTGAAAACATCATCTTGTCCCACAAAAAACAAGCTGCCAAACAGCATCATTAGTGAAAAATTAAAAAAGTTATAGCTCGCAAAATAAAGCGATGCAAAAATAATTAGTTTTTATATAAAATTGTTTTATTGTATAAAAGCGCCAAAACATAAAAAAATTATATAAATTAGGTATCGCTGTAATCGTACTAACCCGAAAAATATAACTGTTTTATCAATTTTACCACACGCGGAACGGTATAAACGCCCCCCCAGAAGAAATTCATGAATTGCTGATTTTTGTTCACTCTAAACTCACAAAAATCAAAATAAAAAGCGATCAAAAAATGTCACATGCTCAAAAATGGTACCAATAAAAACGTCAACTTGTACCGCAAAAAATAAGACCTAACATGACTCTGTGGGCCAAAATATGCAAAAATTATAGCTCTCAAAATGTGGTGATGCAAAAACAATTTTTTGCAATAAAAAGCGTCTTTTAGTGTGACAGCTGCCAAACATAAAAGCACGCTATAAATAGTAAATCAACTCACCCTTTATCACCCCCTTAGGGAAAAATAATAAAATTTAAAAAATTTATTTATTTCCATTTTCCTATTAGGGTTAGGGTTAGGGTTGCGGCTAAAGTTAGGGTTTGGGTTGGGGCTAAAGTTAGGATTAGGGTTAGGGTTGGGATTAGAGTTAGGGTGTGTTATGGTTAGGTTTGTGGTTAGGGTTATGGTTAGGGTTGGGACTAGGGTTAGGGGTGTGTTGGGGTTAGGGTTGGAGTTGGGTGTTTCCACTGTTTAGGCACATCAGGGGCTCTCCAAATGTGACATGGCGTCTGATCTCAATTCTGCATTGAAAAAGTCAAACGGTGCTCCTTCACTTCTGAGCTCTGCCATGTGAAAAAACAGTAGTTTACCCCCACATATGGGGTATCAGCGTACTCAGGACAAATTGCACAATAACTTTTGGGGTCCAATTTCTTCTGTTACCCTTGGGAAAATAAAAAATTGTGGGCGAAAATATCATTTTTGCAAAAAAAAAAAAAAAAGATTTTTTATTTTTACAGCTGTATGTTATAAACTTCTGTGAAGCACTTCGGGGTTCAAAGTGCTCACTACACATCTAGATAAGTTCCTTGGGGGTCTATTTTCCAAAATGGGGTCACTTGTGGGGTGTTTCCACTGTTTTAGGCACATCAGGGGCTCTCCAAACGCGACATGACGCCCGCAGAACATTCCATCAAAGTCTGCAATCCAAAACTTACCTACTTCCCTTCCGAGCCCCGACGTGTGCCCATATAGTAGTTTTCTCCCACATATGGGGTATCAGCGTACTCAGGACAAATTGGACAACAACTTTTGGGGTCCAATTTCTCCTGTTACACTTGGGAAAATAAAAAGTTGGGGATTAAAAGATCATGCTTGTGGAAAAAATATGATTTTTTTATATCCATGCTTGGGCATTATAATATTTAGTGAAACACCTGGGGGTTCAAAGTTCTCACCACATATCTAGATAAGTTCCTTGAGGGGTCTAGTTTCCAAAATGTTGTCATTTGTGGGGGGTTTCCACTGTTTAGGCACATCAGGAGCTCTCCAAACACGACATGGCATCCAGCCAATTCTGCGTTGAAAAAGTCAAACGGCGCTCCTTCCCTTCCAAGCTCTGCTATGCACCCAAACAGTGGTTTACCCCCACATATGGGGTATCAGCGTACTCAGGACAAATTGAACAATAACTTTTGGGGTCTTGTTACCCTTAGCAAAATAAAAATTGGGGTGAAAAGATCATTTTTGTGGAAAAAATATGATTTTTTAATTTTACAGCTCTACGTTATAAACTTGTGTGAAGCACTTGGGGTTCAAATTGCTCACCACAGATCTAGATAAGTTCCTTCGGGGGTCTAGTTTCCAAAATGGGATCACTTGTGGGGAGTTTCCACTGTTTAGGCACATCAGGGGCTCTCCAAATGCAACATGGCATCCAATCTCAATTCCAGCCAATTTTGGTTGGAAAAAGTCAAATGGTGCTCCTTCCATTCCAAGCTCTGCCGTGCATCCAAACAGTGGTTCCCCCCCACATATGGGGTATCAGCGTACTCAGGACAAATTGAACAACAACTTTTGTTGTCCAATTTCTCCTGTTATCTTTGGGAAAATAAAAAATTGGTGCCTAAAAGATCATTTTTGTGGGAAAAAAATAGGATTTTTTATTTTCATGCCCGGGCATTATAAACTTGTGTGAAGTACTTGGGGGTTCAAAGTGCTCACCACAGATCTAGATAAGTTCCTTAGGGGGTCTAGTTTCCAAAATGGGGTCACTTGGGGGTTTCCACTGTTTAGACACATCTGGGGCACTGCAAACGGAACATGACCCCCATCAATGTCTGCATTCCAAAATGTTACTACTTCCTTTCCAAGCCCTGCCGTGCACCCAAACAGTTTCTCCCCCACACATATGAGGTATCAGCATACTCAGGTCAAATTGGACAACAACTTTTGGAGTCCAATTTCCTTGGGAAACATCAAAAATTTGGGACTAAAAAATCATTTTTGTGGAAAATTGTTTTTTTTGTTTTTTCACACCCAGGCATTATAAACTTTTGTGAAACACGTGGGGGTTCAAAGTGCTCACAACAGATCTAGATAAGTTCCATAGGAGGTCTAGTTTCAAAAATGGTGTCACTTGTGGGGGGTTTCCACTGTTTAGGCGCATCAGGGGCTCTCCAAACGTGACATGGCGTCCAATCTCAATTCCAGCCAATTTTGGTTTGAAAAAGTCAAATGGCGCTCCTTTCCTTAAGAGCTCTGCCGTGTGCCAAATAGTGGTTTTCCCCCACACATGGGATATTGGCGTACTCAGGAGAAATTGCACAACAACTTTATCTGTCCATTTTCTCCTTTTACCCTTGTGAAAATAAGAAAAAGTTTGTAAAAGATAATTTTTGTGAGTAAAAAGTTAAATGTTCATTTTTTCCTTCCACGTTGCTTCAGCTCCTGTAAAGCACCTGAAGGGTTAATAAACTTTTTGAATATGGTTTTGAGTACCTTGAGGGGTGCAGTTTTTAGAATGGTGTCACTTTTGGGTATTTTTTGCCATATAGACCGCTCAAAGTGACTTCAAATGTGAGATGTTCCCTAAAAAAAATGGCTTTGTAAATTTTGTTATAAAAATGAGAAATCGCTGGTAACTTTTAACCCTTATAATTTCCTAACAAAAAAAAAATTTTGGTTCCAAAATTGTGCTGATGTAAAGTAGACATGTGGGAAATGTTATTTATTAACTATTTTGCGTGACATATTTCTCTGTTTTAAGGGAATAAAAATTCAAAGTTTGAAAATTCTAAATTTTCACCATATTTGCGCTTTTTTCAAAAATAAACGCAAGTTATATCGAAGAAATTTTACCGCTAACGTGAAGTACAATATGTCACGAGAAAACAGTGTCAGAATCGCGAAGATCCGTTGAAGCGTTCCAGAGTTATAACCTCATAAAGAGACAGTGGTCAGAATTGTAAAAATTGGCCCGGTCATTAACGTGCAAACCACCCTTGGGGGTGAAGGGGTTAAATGAGGTGTCTCCAAACTTTTTGTCTGTACTGTATGCTGTAGTCCATGAGCCAAGACTGCCAACAAATATTTATTTCAAAGTATATTAGGTCTGCCTAAACATTCAGAAACATAGTCACAAAATACAACATAAATGATAACTGCTACCTTCAACTCATCCGTCAGAATGGACTCAAAATCATATTGTAAGGACTGTGGATCAAAACTTAAATCCAGTTCAGAGCTGTCAAGAAACTTCTCAACATCTTGTAACGCTCTCTGAGCCCCTTCTCTTGACTGGCACTTGTCCATTTGCTGGTTAGCTAGAAAGTATGCACCTTTATCACAGCTTTCAAGAGCCTGGAATAAAAGAGCATATATGAACTTTTTAAGGTTAAAAAAAAAGCTTGAAGAAGCTTCTAATGACAGATATTGACAACTTCATCCTGAAAATTTAGTACGTATAAAACTAGACCTAAACAAAGAGGAGACCTCCGACCAAGAACAAGGGCTTATGGCCACTAGCACAATGCCTGTCCAGCAGTGCTTCTTTAGTATAGAGCTGTGGAGGCCATCAGATATTCTCCTCTAGAAGCAAGCACCATGCGTAGAAGAACATCTACACTCATCTGCGTTGGAATAATTTTTTTTTTCTTTGAGTTTTGCACATAACTGTAGAGCACCAAACGTTGTATGGCTCGGTATGAAATCAGAAATACAGTATATATGCAGCTTTATCTGAGACGTATGTTTGTGAGCCCTTAGCATTACATATAAAGGAGAGCGGTGGACAAAAATATCTGTTCATCGTGGCAACTAATTGAAAGAGAAATAACGCTACAGTGTTTGCATACCTTGCTCAATCCACCACTGTCCCTACCAAATAAGTGAATCTAACAATAAGTAAGAAAAATTATATTTTTACAGAACCTATATTTTTTAATCATTACTTAACAGAAATTACCATAATTTAAAAAAATCCACCTTAAACTATCTGCTGGCATGTTATGTAGACACGTTAAAGGATGAGCCGGGACAGTCTCTAGAACTAGAAGTTTTTGGTGCAGCAAGTAGGAATTTTTCTCATGGCAAATTCCTGATATATTTTTAATGATATTAGACCAGTGCTGAATTACATCCCTAAAAATAATACACGGATAGAATTCCCAAGAACTGCTGCATAAAGTGGTGTCATAAATTGACATGTCACTTGTATAAATATGACCTTTTATAGATTCTCTGTTATCTCTCAGCATGAATACTTATGTATACAGGTGAGAGAGAGACCGCTCATGGCACCACTGAATGCAGGCAATGAGGGAGGACTGTGCCTGAAAAAATACCCTATATAAAGTCCGCCCCACTTCAGAAATACCTAAATATGAATTCAACAGTTGTCTTCCAAAGTGACTATGTGCTTGAGAATGAGAACTAGACTACTGTAAATGATTCCTAAATATTCACTAATATACAACTGCAGGAAAAAAGTACTTTCTGCAAGTGATTATTTTTATAAGTGAATAAATCCACAGATGATTATTTTGATATGTGAGTAAATCCACAGATGATTATTTCTATAGGTGAGTAAATCAACAGATGATTTTATTATAAGTGAATACTTTCTGCATGTTGTTATTTCTATAGGTGAGTAAATCCACAGATGATTATTTCTATAGGTGAGTAAATCCACAGATGATTATTTCTATAGGTGAGTAAATCCACAGATGACTATTTCTATAGGTGAGTAAATCCACAGATGATTATTTCTATAGGTGAGTAAATCCACAGATGACTATTTCTATAGGTGAGTAAATCCACAGATGATTATTTCTATAGGTGAGTAAATCCACAGATGATTATTTCTATGGGTGAGTAAATCCAAAGATGATTATTTCTATGGGTGAGTAAATCCACAGATGATTATTTTTATAGGTTAGTACTTTCTACAGGTGAATGTGAACACTTTTGACATCACTATACCTGGCATTGAAATATTGGAAGATTCGCTATTACCTGCTGCAGTCGAACATGTAGTTCATGTGTGGTAGATAGATGAGCCAGCTTTCTTCTTATCTCCTCAGATAAGATGTCTGATGCATGCCTTAGCTCATTGCATTGCTGGCAGATTAGGTTTAGTGCATAATGATGATTTGCTGCAAGCTGGTGTCCATGTAAAATCACCATTTGAGACTTTCCCATTAATTCCTGTTAGATAACAATGGGTTACATTCAAAGTACTGACCAACTTATATAAAAAATAGCAGTTAAATAAGATGTAACTTTCTAATTCTTGACCATTTTCAGAATCTTTTGAGTAGGGTACAACCGGGGCACATGCCACAGGAGTTGGGTGCCACAATCAATGTTGGCTGGGCCAGATATTTAAATAAATGAGGGTTATGAACTGAATTTTAGGTCCAACTGAAGTAAAGCTTAGCTATGGTGTAGAAGATTATTATGAAAAGCTTTATAGAAGATATCATACTCATGAGCTGTCGTACCTTTGACCTCTCTTCAATGTTACCCAACTCTACTATTCTCTGCTTGACCTCAGATAGATTCTCTCCTGTATCAGGAACACCGGTTTGTTGTGCCATCAAAAAGTCAGTAGCATTCTTCAGCTACAATAATAAATAATAACATAGTATGTAGTTAACTATCTCATACAGTATATTACATGCACAGAATATGAGATCATTATATTAATTTCATGCTCTTTTATTATTACCTTTCAGGATAATTTTTGTATGTTCTATTTGCATCCATCCTTTGTGAGCTACATGGGATATTCCCTATGCAGTTGTTAGATGAGTGTGTACCAATAAATACAATACTAATAGAAAATATACTTATGTTAAATATATATCTACGGTACTCTAGCGAATAAATATAATAAAGAAGAACAATATAACCACCAAGACAATACAAGAATAAAATCCTTAAAACTACCTTCTGATAGATATGAAATGCACATCGGGATGCTGTCACAGGGATACCACGACTGAGAGATCGTGTGGTTAGTCGAACTCCTGAACTGGTCAGATAGAACTGTTTCAACATCTTATTAAAATAGTGCACTTTTTTTATTTCTGGCAGTGCAAGGGTTAATCGGTTCAGATGAGCTCCTGGGGCTCTCCACCCTGGATTGTCTCAGCTGTTCAGTGTTGACAACTCCCTTTTCTCTATCGCCTTAATTGGGGGACACAGATAACCATGGGTGTATGCTGCTGCCACTAGGAGGCGCTGACACTATGCATATGCAAAAATAAGGGTTGGCTCCTCCTCTGCAGTATACACCCCACCGACTGCAAGAAGCAATTCAGTTTAGTTTAGTGTCAGTTAGGAGGTGGACACGGGTCTCCCGGAGACCCATATCTACCATTTTTTGCGGCGTTCCTTTTCAGGTACTCCGGAGGGATACAGTGTGAAAAGTCACTACTGTAGTCCCACGTAGAGACTATGAGTACGGCGTGTACTGCCACCCCGTATCCTCATATGTCTGTATCTTGGCAGGATCCCCATCCTATTCCCTAACAAGGATGAGTGTTTAGGTGACCAGGGTGAAGCCGTAGTCCCGGGCCTGCCTCCGTCTCCCACCCACTCGCCCACCAGAGCCTGTCGGTGGAGGAGATTCGGACGTTTCACTAAAGACGGCGGACCTCCAGCTCACCTGACAGGTACTGTCTCGCTTTTCCGACAGGAAAGAAGATAGAAGAAAAGAAGACTTAAAAGAAGAAAGAAGACACATCGCTGCTTCAGGCGCCCTGTTGCACCGCTGTGCGCCCTTATTGGGGGCCCCTGGGTTGATACTTCTTCGGTGGGGTCTTTTCGGAACATTCCCCCACCACCCCCACTCCTCTGTCGGCGGCCGCGTTTTTAATGGAGCCCCTGGCTTCATCTGGGGCCTAGTTTTTAACCGGCTCCATTCCCCTTCCCTCGACTGCCCTTGCTATTCCAGGGGTTTGGGGCACCGCTGCGTTCTTTCCGGTGTAGCCCACCTCTTTTTTGTCAGTTCGGGAGCCTCCGCGCCGCCCCCCCCTCCACCGTCGGCCACAGTCTTAAATTTAGGCCCCGGCTTCATTTCGGGCCTAGTTTTGGTGCTGGCTCCACCCTTTTTACCCAGACTTCCGGGCGGGCTCTTCTCAGCCCTCCCCTTCCCTCACAGCCCTGCTCAGGATCCGCCCTCCCTTCTCAGAACGTCGGAGGGCTGCAGGATCTCACACAGCAGCAGCAGCAGCACACCTTTTCCCGGTCTGATGACAGGCTAGAGCAGCACGTTTTTCACAGTCTGCTAGTATCTTCAAACTGTGAGTAGCTCTGCCTGCAGAGCTGACACCCTCCTCTGTCTCTCCTCTGTCCCCCAACCTACTGGCATCAGTCTATCCCCTAGCCTCCGGCAATTTGGGGCTGGTAATGGTCTACTTAACCATGGTTGTGTTTCTGAACCGCCCCACGCCGTGGGGTACTCGAGGCCGAGCCTATGGACTTCTATGGGGGAACGCCACGACAGCGAACGGCCCGTGGCCCTGGGCACTCAACAACTGGGAGATATATATATATATATATATTTACAGGAATATTTCTGTGCTTTGTGATGCCACCTTGTGGTGCCTGCTCAGGATTACCAGCGCTGCAGCTCGATCCCGGAAGTGATAGTATTCTGCAGCCTGTTAATGGGCCTCCCACTGGTGAAGCTGTAGTCTTTCAGGGCAGGTAGATGCTAGTTATTTGAGGCATGGAGCCGAAAGATGTAGCAGAGAGGGTGGTGCGCCGCCGGAACAATCAGACACGCAGTTTACGTGCAGTTTTCTGATCCCTGCTCACAGTTAGTTGCATGCCATGCAGATGCCCGCTTGGCACTGAGTCTCCGAGAGAGGGATACATCTACCTCCAGGTAGATTTTACACTCCTTCATTCCTTTCCTCACCACGCAGTCTTACAGTGAGACTGCGGATCTTGTCGGGAAACAGACTAAGTCTGTGCGTCCTGGGTCCGATTAGCATCCTTCCTCAAGATACTGCTACTGTTTGGTGGCAATGGACCATAAGGCGATCACCGCCATCGGCTTACTAGCAGAGCCTGAAGTTTTTTCACACTAACCTGGGGACTGAACCCTGGTTTGGCCTGTCCTTCCGAACTCGGAATGGGCCACAGACAGTTATTTTCTCACGGCCTGTGCCCAAGGATCCCCTTTCTGCACGCTGGTCCAGCAGCCTCTTTCGGAGATAGACTAAGCTGTTTTCTCACACACTCACAGCCTAAGGTTGCTCCAATCCTTGGCTTACCAGTCTGAATCAGACCATCCTCCCGTAGGGTACATCCGTATATTCGGCTGGCATGGTGCATTGGATGCTGTGTTGCAGTCTAAGGGGGTACTCCCTCTTTACCTAGTTCTGGGGTGTCTCACCTCTGGCCGAGGTGCAACATCTCTGTGGCGACAGGATCCACAGGGGCGTCACTCTTACTCGTCTGCGTCCTCTCCCCTCTGCCAGGCCTGCAGCACCTCATAGCACCCACTACCAGGAGTCCTTTTCTGCCCCAGGCGAGTCTGAGACCTCTATCCCGGGATGGGCTCCCTCTCTCACACAGTCGATGGGGGGTTTCACCAGGTTAGCAGTGTCAACTCTCATTCTAAGCTGAGGTTGACTGCCAGTGTCAGATTGCAGCAGCTAAGCAGCTTGAGGCGGGACAAGTACCGTAATGGGAGTCAGACTGGGATTTACTACTCCAGTTGACGATTCTGTTTAACAGACCCTGGTGGTCGTGATAGACTGCCTCTTCCAACGGCAGTCGCCAGTGGATCACAGGTTTCCCCGCCGGGCACTTACATCTCACCAGCCGAGCCTTCTCGGCGAGATCCCTCTTCCGGGTCCCCCTCTCCAGAATCTGACAACACACCTGGAACGCGCCTGCAGGGCATGAGTCGGACCTGCATCCAAAGCAGGCCCCCAGCATATAGTTATGGCGCGGAGCCTGAATGTGGCGGTCAACCAGACCTTAGACATCAAACATACCTCTACGAATCCCGCAGTTCAGGCGGTTTCGTTTAGACGGTCAAAAGCTACTTTCCAAGGTCTTTGCCCCACATGCTGATGTTGTGCAGGGACTCCAAGGGAAAAGGACAACCCAACCAGATGCCTTCAAAGAGGGAAGCGCCTCGGCATCCGGTACCCCTTCTCTCCTGAGCTCACCGCTAACTGGGCGCCTTCCCCTGCTGTGGACCCGCCAGTTCATAGACCAGCACCGTCCCCCCACCAGCTTCTCTAATGGATTCCAACGAAAGAATTATAAGATTGCTGGGAAGGGCAGCCCTTGAAACGGCGGCTTCTACATTTGCCCGGCCTTTGCCCCTGCCAAGGCCATAGCCAGATGGGCAAGACAACTTCAGGAGAGCATCTTTGTGGGAGTTTTCACCGAGCGAGCCTGACGTTCTCGCAGACCAAATTCCCTAGCTTGGGACATATTTGGCAATATGGGAGCCATCTGTGGAAACATTGGCTCAGGACATGGCATACTCCCACACAGAGACTGAGTACGGCGTGTACTGCCACCCCGTATCCTCATAGGTCTGTTCTCTCGGCAGGACCCTAAGACAAATCCCTGACACGGACGTGTGTTCAGTAGAGTTGAGCGATACTTTCCGATATCCAAAAGTATCGGAATCGGAATGGTATCGCCGATACCATTAAAATATCGGCGATACCCGATACCGATACCGGAAGTCCCATGTAATCTATAGGAACAAAATATCGCAACTAAAAAAACCTCTTTCTTTCCTTGTAAACACTAAATATACACACATAGAATACATATATATATATATATATATACATGTCATTGTGACATATATATATATATACATATATGTATAGTTTATACACTTCTACATAGTAAAATATCCTCTGATTTAATTGCCGGGTAAAGTCGGCTTCTGTGAAAAGACAGAAGCACCCGACATGAAATGACACTTGGTGTACATAGGGTTAACCATGTCTTTTCATGTCGTTTGCTATCTGATTTGCACAAACAATTACATGAGTGGCTGTGTGCAAAATTTCACACCTGTAGGGGTTAATTAAAGGTGTAAATTCGTTGTAAAAAAACGGACTTTTTTGCTACGAATTTACACCTTTAACCCCTACAGGTGTGAAATTTTGCACACAGCCACTCATGTAATTGTTTGTGCAAATCAGATAGCAAACGACATGAAAAGACATGGTTAACCCTATGTACACCAAGTGTCATTTCAAATGACACTTGGTGTACATAGGGTTAACCATGTCTTTTCATGTCGTTTGCTATCTGATTTGCACAAACAATTACATGAGTGGCTGTGTGCAAAATTTCACACCTGTAGGGGTTAATTAAAGGTGTAAATTCGTTGTAAAAAAAACGGACTTTTTTGCTACGAATTTACACCTTTAATTAACCCTACAGGTGTGAAATTTTGCACACAGCCACTCATGTAATTGTTTGTGCAAATCAGATAGCAAACGACATGAAAAGACATGGTTAACCCTATGTACACCAAGTGTCATTTCATGTCGGGTTCTGCATTTTCACAAAAGCCGGCAATTGAATTAGCGGCTATTATACTATGTAGAAGTGTATGAACTATAAATATAAATATATATATATATGTGTCACAAATTCAATGACATGTATATATATAATGAGGTGTAAAATTGCTGAAAAAAAATGCGTGGGCTCCTGCCCTATTTTCGCAACCAGACAGACAAAGCCAGTGAGTGGGGGCAGATAATAATAGCCCAGAGAGGGACCTTTTTTTTTGGCCCCCCCCCGACTACTTAACATCTTCCCCCAGACACCTCAGAAAGGGCAAATCTCTAATTAGATTTGCCCTTTCTGGCACTTTGCCCGTCTATTCCCATTGCCCTGTAGCGGTGGCGAATGGGTTAATAAGGGGTTAAAATGACCTTGCAATTGAAAGGTCACTTTAAGCCAGGTTAATAATTGAGAGCTGTCAATTAGACAACTATCAATTATTAATCCTATTGTATGAAAGAAAAATCAAACACACACACTTTAATAAAAAAGAAGTTTAATGAAATAATCACACAGTTTTTCACCATATTTTATTTACCTGCTAAAACCATTTCCTGTAATAAAAATAAAATAATAAAGCAAAATTATTCTTACCAATCCGATGCACAGTCAGGTCCCGGTGTAATCCTTCA
The DNA here is from genome assembly GCA_033576555.1 of Oophaga sylvatica. NCBI lineage: Eukaryota > Metazoa > Chordata > Amphibia > Anura > Dendrobatidae > Oophaga > Oophaga sylvatica. The sequence continues at coordinate 76,920,556 of JARQOD010000008.1, forward strand.
GAAAGGGTTAATGTTTACTGCAGGGACCGCAGCTAATGCTGCAGCCTCACAGTAAACCCCCAAATGAATGAGTTCCTCTCCTGGCTGACAGGAGAGGAAGTGGAAAGCTTAATTGATTGCTTTCGACTTTCACTTCAGGTCAGCCAGGGACACCATCAGTGACGTCAGAGGGAACTGGTTAACAAAAATAGGGGTTCCCTTCTAGAAAAAAAATGGCGTGGGGTCCCCCTATTTTTGTTAACCAGCCAGATGAAGCAGACCGCTGAGGCCTGGATTTTCAGGCTGTTAAGGAGCCAAGATCCATGGACCTTGCCAGCCTGATAATACCAGGCCACAGCAGTCTGCATATCTTGGCTGATTAACAAAAATAGGGGATCCCCTCGAAAAAAATTGGCGTGGGGTCCCCCCTATTTTTGTTAACCAGCCAGATGAAGCAGACCGCTGAGGCCTGGTTTTTCAGGCTGTTAAGGAGCCAAGATCCATGGACCTTGCCAGCCTGATAATACCAGGCCACAGCAGTCTGCATATCTTGGCTGATTAACAAAAATAGGGGATCCCCTCGAAAAAAAATTGGCGTGGGGTCCCCCCTATTTTTGTTAACCAGCCAGATGAAGCAGACCGCTGAGGCCTGGTTTTTCAGGCTGGTAAGGATCCAATATCCATGGACCTGCAAGCCTGATAATACCAGGCCACAGCAGTCTGCTTAGCTTGGCTGGTTAACAAAAATAGGGATCCCCTCGAAAAAAAAACGGCGTAGGGGTCCCCCTATTTTTGTTAACCAGCCAAGTAAAATGCAGACTGCTGCGGCCTGGTATTAAAAGACTGTCAAGGCCCATGGATTTTGGCCCTCAACAGCCTGATAATACCAGGCTACAGCAGCCCCACATTTGGCGCATCAAAAGATGTGCCAATTGTGGCACTTTACCCGGCTCTTCCCACTGCCCTGTAGCGGTGGCAAGTGGGGTAATAAGGGGTTAATGTCACCGTTGATTGCACGGTGACAATAAGCCCGGTTAATAATGGAGAGGTGTCAATAAGACACCGATCCATTATTAATCCCAAAGTTTTTAAATGTGTAAAAAAAAGACACAGCAAGAAAAAAGTCTTTTAATGAAATAAAAGAGACAACACAGTTTTCATTAATTTTATTATACTCTCATTCCTGCGACGCCATCGATCTCCTGTAAAAAAAGAAAAAAAACAAACCAACAGTATACCACCTGTCCGACGCAGTCCATAACGACAGTCCCACGACGATCCAGCTCTGCTACATCGCAATGACAGGCAGAGCCTGTCATTGCAACGCAGCACAGCTGATTACCTGCTTCCCCGGCGGTGACGTCATCGGACTGACTGCTTTACGGCCGGGATTACCCAGCAGTCACTGCAGTTATCGCGAGAAACTGCATGTGACCGCCGGGGAGAAGAGGATGTCGGCCATGAAGCAGTCCAGGACGTGACCGCCGGAGATCTTCTGCCAGGTAAGTGCCGCTGACTCCTGACAGACCCGACAGACGGACACTGACAGTGACAGTGACATCCCGATTCCGGTATCCGATATGACGAAAATATCGGAACTCGGAATCGGAATTCCGATACAGCCAATATCGGCCGATACCCGATATTTGCAGTATCGGAATGCTCAACCCTAGTGTTCAGGTGATCTGAAAAGGGGAAAAGACCCGGGCCTGCCTCCATCTCCCACTCACTCGCCCACCAGAGCCTGTCTGTGGAGGAGAATCGGACGTCCTTCGGCGGATGCTGGACATCCAACTCTAATTAGAGAAATTGTCTCACTTCGCAACCGGAAGGGACCTGAGATCGGGTATTCGACTCCTGTCCCCCAACGGATCCCGCTCTGGGTTCTGGGATCAGTCACTACTGTCCTCCCACACAGAGACTGAGTACGGCGTGTACTGCCACCCCGTATCCTCATATGTAGGTTCTCTCGGCAGGACCCCAAGACAAATTCCGGACACGGACAGGTGTTCGGGTGATCAAAAAAAAAAAAAAAAAAAAGAAGGGGTAATAGACCCGGGCCTGCCTCCGTCTCCCATCCACTCGCCCACCAGAGACTGTCGGTGGAGGAGGCTCGGATATCCCTGGACGGATGCCGGACGTCCAACTCACGGCAGAGGTACGGTCTCGCTTCGCGCCCAAAAGGGGCCTGAGATCGATTATTCGACTCCCATCCTCCATAGAATCCCACTCTGGGTTCGGGTTTCTAGCTTCCTTCGCCGCCCTCCTCGGTACGAGGGTTTTCGTTCCTGTACCGAAATAGGAACTCTTCACAGGTTTCTAGTTAAACCCGTTGGTTTCATGAAAAGAGGGGCGACGTGTTTTGACCAATACTGGATTCTAATTTCTGAACTCGAGAGTCTGCCTGTGACTCTTCAGGATGGAGTTCCTCCGTGTACTAATTGCTTCCATGAGGTAGCAGGTTTTATTATCTAAGGCCCTCAAGATCAGGGCCATCCTTCTTAACCCCATCACTGGGAAATCGCTTCTCAGTAGACTGCGGTCAGAATTCTGACGAAGGTTGCCACAACGGTGACATACATTGTTCACAAAGGGGGGTCCAGGAGTCCCCTGGCGAGGGTCTAGGTATCCAGAATTCCTCTATGGGGGAGACAATGTTTCCGACAGGACCCGCAGGGTTTTCCCTAGTCGCAGTTCGCGCTTCCCTGCCTGCTTTCTCCCCTTTACTTTTCTTCCCAGGACATTGAAAAGTATTATAGCGGAAGGGGTGCCGGTCAATCCGATCGCTCCTCATGGACCCAGTAGGTCTGGTTCCGCAGAGATCATCAATCTTCTGGAGGGCGCCCCCAGGACGCTGTCACAGGGACTAATCTTCCACCAGAGTTCTTAGTGGTTGATTTCTCTGATCGGGTATTGCGCTCCATGATCCAGTCTAGAGAACCATCGTCTTATAGGGTTCGTTATCGGACCTGGAGTGCCCTTTTTTTCCTCCGCTGTGAGTCAAATGGTTTTTACCATTGTTTTTTGTCATTCTCTCCTTTTTTGGCCTTTCGCCAAGCAGGTCTTGATGCTGGCCTTGCCTTTAGTTCTCTGAAGGGGGCAGGTACCAGTCTTCTCTATCTTCTTCAGAAGTCCTTTGTCCCATTCTCAGTCAAGACTTTCCCTCTAGGGCTTTTTTTCGCCAGGATAGGGTGGTGTTGCACCCTCCACCTTCCTTCCTTCTCAGGGTGGTATCCACCTTTCACCTGATAGAGGACTCTGTACTTTCTTCCTTCTGTCTAGCTCCGACTCATTCTCCGGTTAACTCACTAAACAGGCTAGACCTGATCAGGGCAGTGAGGATCTATCTCACTAACACCGCTTCCCTTAGGAAGTCGGATCTCCTATTCATCATCTAGATGACGCACGCCTGCAAGGCTACGATTGCGAGCCGGATCAGGTCCGCACTTCGGAGGCTCTCTGGTTAAGAAGAGGTTCACTCTTCCCGAGCAGTAGGCGCCTCCTGGCCGGTATACATGGGGCATCCGCCCTATAGCTCTGCAAAGCGGCAACCCGGTTTTTCATTCACAAGTCTGCAGCTTATTCCGGGTCCATACCTACGCTTCGGTGGTCATCAGCCTATGCAGAGGTATCTTGCAGGCGGCAGTGGTAAGCTCTTTGATCGCAATAGAGTTTTCTGCTGTTTCCCTCCCCATGGACTGCTTTAGGACGTCCCATGGTTATCTGTGTCCCCCAATTAAGGCGATAGAGAAAACAAGATTTTGCTTACTTACCGTAAAATCTGTTTCTCGAAGCCTTCATTGGGGGACACAGCACCCTCCCATGTCTTTTTTCTGCAACTCATATTACTTTCCTATGTGCTGTTGTTACAGTTGAGTTGTCCTTTGGGCATTCTATCATGTTGTTCTCCTACTGCTTTCTCACTAACTGAATTGTGTTGTGAATGGGTTTGAGATGAGTTCTGAGCAGAGGCTCCTCTGGTGGTTACAAGCGGTACTAGTGAGGATTGTGAGGACTGGGAATCAGGTGTTACTGATTGGTCTTATGTAAGGGAGTCATTTTCCCATCAGGGTTGCCGGTGATCAATTGTTCTGGTCTGAATCCTTCTTTCCAGTTTCCCTTGTAGCCTGCTGTGTCGTGTCTGCATCTCCTGCTATCAGATAAGACAATTTCTTATTTTGTGTTTTTGCTATATTTTTGCATTTTGTCCTGCACTTCTGTGGGGGCCTTCAGGGTCCCCTCCGGGGGCTTTTGCCCTCTCAGTTTAGTTCAGCCACTGAGTTTTGTACTTTTGCTTTTTCCAGTTTTTTCAGTGGCTGCTGTTTTGTTTTTGTTACACCAGAGAACTAATTTAGGTGGTAGAGGTCGTTTGATCTCAGGTGATTTTGAAATTAGTATAGTTGGTGTTTTTTCAGGGTTTTCTGAGATTGCAGTAAGTACCCTTCCTGTCCTTTTCTATTTAGATAGTTTGGGCCCCAGCGTTTGCTCATACTATTTTCTTTCTGTGTCAGTATTTCCTCTTGTCTAACCGCCATTACATGTTTGGGGGCTTTCTATTATCTTTGGGGTTCTGCTCCGGGGCAGATAGCTTTCCTATTTCTATCTTTAGGTGTAGTTAGTTTCTCAGGCTGTGACGAGGCGTCTAGGACCATCGTAGGAACGCTCCACGGCTGCCTCTAGTTGTGGTGGTTAGTCAGGGTACTGCAATCTCATAGTTTCCAACTGCTCTGGTGTATTTCCTTTTTTACTTGCACTCCTCAGCTACCGTAACATAACAGTATCACCGGCCATAAAAATTGTATGGTACTCACAGAAGGGAAAAATATTTTGAAGGAAGAAAAGTTGTCAGAGATATTTTTCTGTTTGTTGCTTTTTTTTATTTTTTTTTTTTTTCCCTCTGTATCTCTGGGTGCTGGGGAGGATCTTTTCTCCCAATGGAGTTTGCACGGTTGTCTGGCCGTGTGGATCAGCTTGCCACTGAGGTTCAGAGTATTGCTGCATATCTTGCTAGGTTGCCTGTTGTGGAACCTAGGATCCCCATGCCAGATTTGTTTTTAGGGGATCGAGCTAAGTTTCAGAATTTCAAAAATAATTGTAAATTGTTTCTTGCCTTAAAATCTAAGTCCTCAGGAAACGCAGCGCAGCAGGTTCAAATTATCATCTCTCTCCTGCGCGGCGATCCTCAGGATTGGGCTTTTTCCCTGACACCTGGGGATCCTGTTTTGAGTGATGTTGATGCATTTTTCAGGCTTTGGGTTATTGTACGATGAGCCTAATGTCACTGATCAAGCTGAGAAAGCCTTGTTGGCATTAAATCAGGGGCTTGATGACGCTGAGTTATACTGTCAGAGATTCCGTAGGTGGGCAGTCCTGACCAAGTGGAATGATGACGCTTTGGCGGCCCTTTTCCGGAAGGGTCTGTCGGATAATGTAAAGGATGTTATGGTGGGATTCCCTGTCCCCTCTGGTCTCAATGATTCTATGTCATTAGCGATTCAAATTGACAGACGTTTGCGTGAGCGGAGAAGTATGCGTGGAGTGGTGTTGCCTTGTGAGCCAGCTGCTGAGCCCATGCAGTGTGATGGAGTGGTGTCTGGGGCACAGCGTCATGAGTTTCGAAAGCGCAATGGGTTATGTTTCTACTGTGGTGATGCCTCTCATGCTATTTCAGTCTGCCCTAAGCGGGGAAGACATTTTGCACGCTCAGTTGTCTTGGGTAGTGTTCAGACTAAGTTTTTATTAACTGTCACTCTGATATGCTCTCTGTCCTCATTTTCTGCTCAGGCTTTCGTTGATTCGGGAGCAGCTATTAACCTGATGGATTATGATTTTGCTAAACGTTGTGGGTTTCCCTTGATACCCATACAGAAGTCTATTCCTTTACTGGGGATAGATTCTACCCCTTTGGCTGAGAATAAACCCAGTTTTCTACTCAGGTGATAATGAGGGTTGAACCTGATCACCAGGAGTGCTGCAAATTTTTGGTTCTATATAATCTGCATGACATTATAGTGCTGGGTTTCCCTTGGTTACAGTCTCATAATCCTGTTTTGGATTGGAAATCTGTGTCTGTAACCAGTTGGGGCTGCCAATGTGTTAATACCAACACTCCTGTTTTTTCTGCCTCCCCCCAGGCTGAGGATGTTCCTGACTTTTTGTTTGATTTTTCTGATGTGTTTAGCGAAAGTAAATCTGCATCCTTGCCTCCCCATAGGAGCTATGACTGCGCTATTGAATTAGTGCCAGGTAGTAAATTCCCTAAAGGTCGCCTTTTTAACTTGTCTGTACCTGAACATGACGCTATGCGGTCTTATATCAAGGAATCATTGGAGAAGGGTCATATCAGACCATCCTCTTCACCCTTAGGTGCCGGTTTTTTCTTTGTGGCCAAAAAAGATGGTTCATTAAGGCCGTGTATTGATTATCGTCTCTTGAACAATATTACTGTGAAATATCAATACCCGTTACCCTTGATTTCTGACCTGTTTTCCAGGGTGAAAAACGCTACTTGGTTTACCAAGCTTGACCTCAGGGGGGCGTATAACCTTATTCGCATTAAGCACGGGGATGAATGGAAGACGGCATTTAACACCCCTGAAGGGCATTTTGAGTACCTTGTGATGCCCTTTGGGCTCACTAATGCTCCTTCCGTCTTCCAGTCCTTCATGAATGACATTTTCAGGGATTTTGTGGACAAGTTTCTGATTGTTTATTTGGATGATATCTTGATTTTTTCTAATGACTGGGACTCTCATGTGAAACATGTTCGAACTGTATTCCAGATTTTGAGAGAGAATGCTCTGTATGTGAAGGGATCAAAGTGTCTTTTTGGCGTACAGAAGATCTCATTTCTGGGATTCATTTTGTCCCCATCTGTTATTGAAATGGACCCGGTCAAGGTTCAGGCCATCTGTGATTGGGTCCAACCTACTTCATTAAAGGCTCTTCAGAGATTTTTGGGTTTTGCCAATTTTTATCGTAAATTTATTGGTAATTTCTCGGTTATTGTTAAACCATTAACTGATTTGACCAGAAAGGGTTCTGATGTGGTGAATTGGCCTCCTGAGGCAGTCTCTGCGTTTCAGGAACTTAAGCAGAGATTCACTTCTGCTCCTGTTCTACGGCAGCCTGATGTTTCTCTGCCATTTCAGGTGGAGGTTGATGCCTCTGAAATTGGGGCAGGTGCCGTTTTGTCCCAAAAAGATCCAGAGACCTCTAAAAGTAACCCTTGTGCCTTTTTCTCTCGAAAATTTTCTCCTACTGAACGTAATTATGACGTGGGTAATCGGGAGTTATTGGCCATGAAGTGGGCTTTTGAAGAGTGGAGACATTGGCTGGAGGGAGCCAAACATCAGGTGGTGGTCCTTACGGACCATAAGAATCTGGTCTATCTGGAATCTGCCAAGCGACTCAATCCTAGACAGGCCAGGTGGGCCTTGTTTTTCACACGTTTTAATTTTGTGGTTTCCTTTCTTCTGGCACTAAGAATGTTAAGGCGGATGCCCTCTCGAGGAGTTTCCTTGCGGACTCTCCTGAGCTATCTGATCACTCTGTTATTTTGAAGGAGGGTGTAGTTCTTTCCCCCATCTCGCCCAATTTGAGACTTGCTCTGGAGGGGTGTCAGGAGGATAGGCCCGAGCGCTGCCCTGTTGGAAAATTGTTTGTCCCGGACCAATGGAAAAAGAGTGTGATGTCTGAGATTCATTGTTCCGCATTGGCTGGGCATCCCGGAATTTTTGGTACCAGAGACTTGGTTAGTCGGTCCTTTTGGTGGCCTACCTTGTCTCGCGATGTCAGGAAATTTGTGCAGTCCTGCGGGACTTGCTCTCGCTCCAAGCCTTGCTCTCGCTCTAGTGGTTTGTTGATGCCATTGCCTGTGCCCAAGAGACCATGGACCCATATCTCTATGGATTTCATTTCCGATCTTCCTGTTTCTCAGAGAATGACCACCATCTGGGTAATTTGTGATAGGTTTTCCAAAATGATACATCTTGTGCCATTACCTAAGTTGCCTTCCTCCTCTGAATTGGTGCCGTTGTTCCTTCAGCACGTGGTTCGTTTACACGGCATTCCTGAGAACATTGTGTCTGACAGAGGAGTCCAGTTTGTTTCCAGATTTTGGAGGACTTTTTGTTCTAAACTGGGTGTTCAATTGTCTTTCTCCTCGGCATTTCATCCTCAGACCAATGGTCAAACTGAGAGAACAAACCAGACATTGGAGACTTATCTAAGATGCTTTGTGTCTGCTGATCAGGATGACTGGGTCTCTTTTTTGCCTTTGGCTGAGTTTGCTCTTAATAATAGGGCTAGCTCTGCCACTTTGATGTCTCCGTTTTTCTGTAATTCTGGGTTTCACCCTCGATTTTCTTCAGGACAGACAGAGGCTTCTGTCTGTCCAGGTGTTGACTCTGTTGTGGAGCGTATGCAGCAGATTTGGGACCAGGTAGTGGAGAAGTTGTCCCTCTCTCAGGAGAAGGCCCAGCGGTTTGCTAACCGGCATAGGACTGATGGTCCTCGGTTTAAAGTGGGGGACTTGGTCTGGTTGTCCTCAAAGAATATTCCTATGAGAGTAGCATCTCCTAAATTTAAACCTAGGTTCATTGGACCTTATAAGATCATGGAGATTATTAATCCTGTTTCTTTTCGTTTGCTTCTTCCAGGGACATTTAAGATCCATAACGTGTTCCACAAGTCCTTGTTGAAGAGGTTTGTTGAGCCAGTGGTTCCTGCTGCTGTGCCTCCTGACCCTGTTTTGGTTGAGGGCAATCTGGAGTATGTGGTTGAGAAAATATTGGATTCTCGTTTTTCTAGACGAAGACTCCAGTATTTGGTTAAATGGAGAGGTTATGGTCAGGAAGACAATTCTTGGGTGTTTGCTTCGGACATCCATGCTAGGAGACTTATCCGTGCGTATCATAGAACTCATCCTGACCGACCTGGTTGCTCAAATGAGGGTTCGGTGACCCCTCCTCAAGGGGGGGTACTGTTGTGAATGGGTTTGAGATGAGTTCTGAGCAGAGGCTCCCTCTGGTGGTTACAAGCGGTACTAGTGAGGATTGTGAGGACTGGGAATCAGGTGTTACTGATTGGTCTTATGTAAGGGAGTCATTTTCCCATCAGGGTTGCCGGTGATCAATTGTTCTGGTCTGAATCCTTCTTTCCAGTTTCCCTTGTAGCCTGCTGTGTCGTGTCTGCATCTCCTGCTATCAGATAAGACAATTTCTTATTTTGTGTTTTTGCTATATTTTTGCATTTTGTCCTGCACTTCTGTGGGGGCCTTCAGGGTCCCCTCCGGGGGCTTTTGCCCTCTCAGTTTAGTTCAGCCACTGAGTTTTGTACTTTTGCTTTTTCCAGTTTTTTCAGTGGCTGCTGTTTTGTTTTTGTTACACCAGAGAACTAATTTAGGTGGTAGAGGTCGTTTGATCTCAGGTGATTTTGAAATTAGTATAGTTGGTGTTTTTTCAGGGTTTTCTGAGATTGCAGTAAGTACCCTTCCTGTCCTTTTCTATTTAGATAGTTTGGGCCCCAGCGTTTGCTCATACTATTTTCTTTCTGTGTCAGTATTTCCTCTTGTCTAACCGCCATTACATGTTTGGGGGCTTTCTATTATCTTTGGGGTTCTGCTCCGGGGCAGATAGCTTTCCTATTTCTATCTTTAGGTGTAGTTAGTTTCTCAGGCTGTGACGAGGCGTCTAGGACCATCGTAGGAACGCTCCACGGCTGCCTCTAGTTGTGGTGGTTAGTCAGGGTACTGCAATCTCATAGTTTCCAACTGCTCTGGTGTATTTCCTTTTTTACTTGCACTCCTCAGCTACCGTAACATAACAGAATTGCTTCTTGCAGTCGGTGGGGTGTATACTGCAGAGGAGGAGCCAACCCTTATTTTTGCATATGCATAGTGTCAGCGCCTCCTAGTGGCAGCAGCATACACCCATGGTTATCTGTGTCCCCCAATGAAGGCTTCGAGAAACAGATTTTACGGTAAGTAACCAAAATCTTGTTTTATACAGTATATGCTCACCACTGGCACTTGAGAATTAACAGTGATAGTTCTTACTGCATAGTTAGGAGCTGGATGAGAACTTTGTGTTCAAGTAGGAATTTATAGAGTTGGTCAGGAGATAGTTGATTGGAGTTTGTTTGTGTGAACATCCTCATCCTCTCCATTTTGTTTTCTCCTTCCTATATATCCTGTTGTGTATGGGTTTGAGATGAGTTCTGAGCAGAGGCTCCCTCTGGTGGTTACAAGCGGTGCTAGTGAAGATTGTGAGGACTGGGAATCAGGTGTTACTGACTGGTCTTATATAAGGGAGTCATTTTCCCATCAGGGTTGCCGGTGATCAATTGTTCTGGTCTGAATCCTTCATTCCAGTTTCCCTTGTAGCCTGCTGTGTCGTGTCTGCATCTCCTGCTATCAGATAAGACCTTTTCTTCTTTTGTGTTTGTACTATATTTTTGCATTTTGTCCTGCACTTCTTTGGGGGCCTTCATGGTCCCCTCCGGGGCTTTTGCCCTCTCAGTTTAGTTCAGCCACTGATGTTTGTACTTTTGCTTTTTCCAGTTTTTTCAGTGGCTGCTGTTTTGATTTTGTTACACCAGAGAGCTAATTTAGGTGGTAGAGGTCGTGTGATCTCAGGTGATTTTGAAATTAGTAGAGTTGGTGTTTTTCAGGGTTTTCTGAGATTGCAGTAAGTACCCTTCCTGTCCTTTTCTATTTAATAGTTTGGGCCCCAGCGTTTGCTCATACTATTTTCTTTCTGTGTCAGTATTTCCTCTTGTCTAACCGCCATTACATGTTTGGGGGCTTTCTACTATCTTTGGGGTTCTGCTCCGGGGCAGATAGCTTTCCTATTTCTATCTTTAGGTGTAGTTAGTTTCTCAGGCTGTGACGAGGCGTCTAGGACCAACGTAGGAACGCTCCACGGCTGCCTCTAGTTGTGGTGGTTAGTCAGGGTACTGCAATCTCATAGATTCCAACTGCTCTGGTGTATTGCTTTTTTGCCTGCACTCCTCAGCTACCGAAACATAACAGTATCACCGGACAAAAAAATTGAAAATTGTATGGTACTCACAGAAGGGAAAAAATATTGTGAAAGAAAAAAGGTTGTCAGAGTTGTCAGAGATATTTTTCTGTTTGTTGCATTTTTTTTTCCCTCTGTATCTCTGGGTGCTGGGGGGATCTTTTCTCCCAATGGAGTTTGCACAGTTGTCTGGCCGTGTGGATCAGCTTGCCACTGAGGTTCAGAGTATTGCTGCATATCTTGCTAGGTTGCCTGTTGTGGAACCTAGGATCCCCATGCCAGATTTGTTTTTAGGGGATCGAGCTAAGTTTCAGAATTTCAAAAATAATTGTAAATTGTTTTTTGCCTTAAAATCTAAGTCCTCAGGAAACGCAGCGCAGCAGGTTCAAATTATCATCTCTCTCCTGCGCGGCGATCCTCAGGATTGGGCTTTTTCCCTGATACCTGGGGATCCTGTTTTGAGTGATGTTGATGCGTTTTTTCAGGCTTTGGGGTTATTGTACGATGAGCCTAATGTCACTGATCAAGCTGAAAAAGCCTTGTTGGCATTAAATCAGGGGCTTGATGACGCTGAGTTATACTGTCAGAGATTCCGTAGGTGGGCAGTCCTGACCAAATGGAATGACGACGCTTTGGCGGCCCTTTTCCGGAAGGGTCTGTCTGATAATGTAAAGGATGTTATGGTGGGATTCCCTGTCCCCTCTGGTCTCAATGATTCTATGTCATTAGCGATTCAAATTGACAGACGTTTGCGTGAGCGGAGAAGTATGCGTGGAATGGTGTTGCCTTGTGGACCGGCTTCTGAGCCCATGCAGTGTGATGGAGTGGTGTCTGGGGCACAGCGTCATGAGTTTCGAAAGCGCAATGGGTTATGTTTCTACTGTGGTGATGCCTCTCATGCTATTTCAGTCTGCCCTAAGCGGGGAAGACGTTTTGCACGCTCAGTTGTCTTGGGTAGTGTTCAGACTAAGTTTTTATTAACTGTCACTCTGATATGCTCTCTGTCCTCATTTTCTGCTCAGGCTTTCGTTGATTCTGGAGCAGCTATTAACCTGATGGATTATGATTTTGCTAAACGTTGTGGGTTTCCCTTGATACCCCTACAGAAGTCTATTCCCCTACTGGGGATCGATTCTACCCCTTTGGCTGAGAATAAACCCCAGTTTTCTACTCAGGTGATAATGAGGGTTGAACCTGATCACCAGGAGTGCTGCAAACTTTTGGTTCTATATAATCTGCATGACATTATCGTGCTGGGTTTCCCTTGGTTACAGTCTCATAATCCTGTTTTGGATTGGAAATCTGTGTCTGTAACCAGTTAGGGCTGCCAATGTGTTAATACCAACACTCCTGTTTTTTCTGCCTCCCCCCAGGCTCAGGATGTTCCTGACTTTTTGTTTGATTTTTCTGATGTGTTTAGCGAAAGTAAATATGCATCCTTGCCTCCCCATATGAGCTATGACTGCGCTATTGAATTATGCCGGGTAGTAAATTCCCTAAAGGTCGCCTTTTTAACTTGTCTGTACCTGAACATGACGCTATGCGGTCTTATATCAAGGAATCATTGGAGAGGGGTCATATCAGACCATCCTCTTCACCCTTAGGTGCCGGTTTTTTCTTTGTGGCCAAAACAGATGGTTCATTAAGGCCGTGTATTGATTATCGTCTCTTGAACAATATTACTGTGAAATATCAATACCCGTTACCCTTGATTTCTGACCTGTTTTCCAGGGTGAAAAACGCTACTTGGTTTACCAAGCTTGACCTCAGGGGGGCGTATAACCTTATTCGCATTAAGCACGGGGATGAATTGAAGACGGCATTCTATACCCCTGAAGGGCATTTTGAGTACCTAGTGATGCCCTTTGGGCTCACTAATGCTCCTTCCGTCTTCCAGTCCTTCATGAATGACATTTTCAGGGATTTTGTGGACAAATTTCTGATTGTTTATTTGGATGATATCTTGATTTTTTCTAATGACTGGGACTCTCATGTGAAACATGTTCGAACTGTATTCCAGATTTTGAGAGAGAATGCTCTGTATGTGAAGGGATCAAAGTGTCTTTTTGGCGTACAGAGGATCTCATTTCTGGGATTCATTTTGTCCCCATCTGTTATTGAAATGGACCCGGTCAAGGTTCAGGCCATCTGTGATTGGGTCCAACCTACTTCATTAAAGGCTCTTCAGAGATTTTTGGGTTTTGCCAATTTTTATCGTAAATTTATTGGTAATTTCTCGGTTATTGTTAAACCATTAACTGATTTGACCAGAAAGGGTTCTGATGTGGTGAATTGGCCTCCTGAGGCAGTCTCTGCATTTCAGGAAATTAAGCAGAGATTCACTTCTGCTCCTGTTCTACGGCAGCCTGATGTTTCTCTGCCATTTCAGGTGGAGGTTGATGCCTCTGAAATTGGGGCAGGTGCCGTTTTGTCCCAAAAAGATACAGAGACCTCTAAAAGTAACCCTTGTGCCTTTTTCTCTCGAAAATTTTCTCCTACTGAACGTAATTATGACGTGGGTAATCGGGAGTTGTTGGCCATGAAGTGGGCTTTTGAAGAGTGGAGACATTGGCTGGAGGGAGCCAAACATCAGGTGGTGGTCCTTACGGACCATAAGAATCTGGTCTATCTGGAATCTGCCAAGCGACTCAATCCTAGACAGGCCAGGTGGGCCTTGTTTTTCACACGTTTTAATTTTGTGGTTTCCTTTCTTCCTGGCACTAAGAATGTTAAGGCGGATGCCCTCTCGAGGAGTTTCCTTGCGGACTCTCCTGAGTTATCTGATCCTTCTGTTATTTTGAAAGAGGGTGTAGTTCTTTCCGCCATCTCGCCCAATTTGAGACTTGCTCTGGAGGGGTGTCAGGAGGATAGGCCCGAGCGCTGCCCTGTTGGAAAATTGTTTGTCCCGGACCAATGGAAAAAGAGTGTGATGTCTGAGATTCATTGTTCCGCATTGGCTGGGCATCCCGGAATTTTTGGTACCAGAGACTTGGTTAGTCGGTCCTTTTGGTGGCCTACCTTGTCTCGTGATGTCAGGGAATTTGTGCAGTCCTGCGGGACTTGCTCTCGCTCCAAGCCTTGCTCTCGCTCTAGTGGTTTGTTGATGCCATTGCCTGTGCCCAAGAGACCATGGACCCATATCTCTGTGGATTTCATTTCCGATCTTCCTGTTTCTCAGAGAATGACCACCATCTGGGTAATTTGTGATAGGTTTTCCAAAATGATACATCTTGTGCCATTACCTAAGTTGCCTTCCTCCTCTGAATTGGTGCCGTTGTTCCTTCAGCACGTGGTTCGTTTACACGGCATTCCTGAGAACATTGTGTCTGACAGAGGAGTCCAGTTTGTTTCCAGATTTTGGAGGACTTTTTGTTCTAAACTGGGTGTTCAATTGTCTTTCTCCTCGGCATTTCATCCTCAGACCAATGGTCAAACTGAGAGAACAAACCAGACATTGGAGACTTATCTAAGATGCTTTGTGTCTGCTGATCAGGATGACTGGGTCTCTTTTTTGCCTTTGGCTGAGTTTGCTCTTAATAATAGGACTAGCTCTGCCACTTTGATGTCTCCGTTTTTCTGTAATTCTGGGTTTCACCCTCAATTTTCTTCAGGACAGACGGAGGCTTCTGTCTGTCCAGGTGTTGACTCTGTTGTGGAGCGTATGCAACAGATTTGGGACCAGGTAGTGGAGAGGTTGTCCCACTCTCAGGAGAAGGCCCAGCGGTTTGCTAACCGGCATAGGACAGATGGTCCTCGGTTTAAAGTGGGGGACTTGGTCTGGTTGTCCTCAAAGAATATTCCTATGAGAGTAGCATCTCCTAAATTTAAGCCTAGGTTCATTGGACCTTATAAGATCATGGAGATTATTAATCCTGTTTCTTTTCGTTTGCTTCTTCCAGGGACATTTAAGATCCATAACGTGTTCCACAAGTCCTTGTTGAAGAGGTTTGTTGAGCCAGTGGTTCCTGCTGCTGTGCCTCCTGACCCTGTTTTGGTTGAGGGCAATCTGGAGTATGTGGTTGAGAAAATATTGGATTCTCGTTTTTCTAGACGGAAACTCCAATATTTGGTTAAATGGAGAGGTTATGGTCAGGAAGACAATTCTTGGTGGTTTGCTTCGGACATCCATGCTAGGAGACTTATCCGTGCGTATCATAGAACTCATCCCGACCGACCTGGTTGCTCAAATGAGGGTTCGGTGACCCCTCCTCAAGGGGGGGGTACTGTTGTGAATGGGTTTGAGATGAGTTCTGAGCAGAGGCTCCCTCTGGTGGTTACAAGCGGTGCTAGTGAAGATTGTGAGGACTGGGAATCAGGTGTTACTGACTGGTCTTATATAAGGGAGTCATTTTCCCATCAGGGTTGCCGGTGATCAATTGTTCTGGTCTGAATCCTTCATTCCAGTTTCCCTTGTAGCCTGCTGTGTCGTGTCTGCATCTCCTGCTATCAGATAAGACCTTTTCTTCTTTTGTGTTTGTACTATATTTTTGCATTTTGTCCTGCACTTCTTTGGGGGCCTTCAGGGTCCCCTCCGGGGGCTTTTGCCCTCTCAGTTTAGTTCAGCCACTGATGTTTGTACTTTTGCTTTTTCCAGTTTTTTCAGTGGCTGCTGTTTTGATTTTGTTACACCAGAGAGCTAATTTAGGTGGTAGAGGTCGTGTGATCTCAGGTGATTTTGAAATTAGTAGAGTTGGTGTTTTTCAGGGTTTTCTGAGATTGCAGTAAGTACCCTTCCTGTCCTTTTCTATTTAGATAGTTTGGGCCCCAGCGTTTGCTCATACTATTTTCTTTCTGTGTCAGTATTTCCTCTTGTCTAACCGCCATTACATGTTTGGGGGCTTTCTACTATCTTTGGGGTTCTGCTCCGGGGCAGATAGCTTTCCTATTTCTATCTTTAGGTGTAGTTAGTTTCTCAGGCTGTGACGAGGCGTCTAGGACCAACGTAGGAACGCTCCACGGCTGCCTCTAGTTGTGGTGGTTAGTCAGGGTACTGCAATCTCATAGATTCCAACTGCTCTGGTGTATTGCTTTTTTGCCTGCACTCCTCAGCTACCGAAACATAACAATATCCCCTGTGTTCCACTCTGTTGTTTTGTGAGTGTATTTTGCATGATTGCAATTTTAATTTATCCCTGTCTGTCTTCCCTTGTGTGTCTGGTTAGTGCTATCCTATACACTTTGGTCTCAAACCTCTCTAGGTGGGGTGGGGACAGATTAGGGGTAATGCAGGAGCAAAGCAAGGCATGTGAACCTGGCATCTCCACCTTCAGCAGTAATCTTGGGGACAGGTATAGCATTGAACAAGCTGGGAGATAGGCGCTGCCATTGATAAAGCTAACACTGATTGGTTGCAGAGCAGTCAATCTGTGTTCACTTTTTTTGTGTCCACACCTCTCCCACATCATCACAGGCACAGTGTAGGGAGTAGAAGGAGATAGACGGCTTCCTGCTACAACAGCAATGACTAACAGAGCCTAACAGGGAGTAAGGGGAAATGGGGTGCCTTTAGTCCGGAGTAATAGAGGGGGATGGTGTTAATTAATGAATGAGGGCCCCATTCCCTCATTTCTCCTTTCACCCCTGACTGACTGCACCCTCTTTCCTATATCACTCCTGACCGAGGCCCTTCCCAGTATCACACCGACTAAGCCCCCTCCACCTGTATCACTCCTGACTGCACTCCCTCCCCTGTATCACCCCTAACTGAACCCCATCTCCTTGAATCACCCTTGATTGCACCCTCTAGTCCTTATCACCCCTGATTGAGCCCCTTCCCCTGTATTACCCCTGACTGTGCCCCTTTCCCATATCACTCCTGATTGCACCCTTCCCCCATATCACCCATGACTGAGCCCCTTCCCCTGTATTACCCATGACTATGCCCCCTCTCCTGTATCACCCTCAACTGAGCCCCTTTCCCTTATATCCTCAATGACTGAATCCCCTCTCCTGTATCATCCCTTAATGAGCCCCCTACCACTATCAGGCCTGAATTAGCCCCTTCACCGGTATTATCTCTGACTGCACCCCACCCCTGTAACACCCCTGACTGAGCATCTTCCCCATATTACCCCTGACTGATCCCCTTCCCTCTATATCATTGCTGATAGCAACCCCCGGCCAGTATCTTCCCTGACTTAGCCCCTTTCTCCTTTATCACCCCTGACTGACCACATCTGCTCCCCCTGCATCACCTCTGACTGAGCCCTCTCTCCACATATCACCCGGAACTGACTGCGCCCCCTTCCCTCCCCATGTCTCCCTGACTAAGCCCCCTTTCCTCCTGCATCACCCTAACTGCACCCCCTATTCCTGTATTACCCCTGACGGAGTCCCCTCCCTCTGTGTCACCCATGAGTCTGAGCTCTCCCCCTTTATCAACCATGATTGACTGTGAGCCCAACGTGCTCCAGTCCGATGCTTTGTGCAGGAGGGGGCTTCTTGCTGTTTATAAGGCGTTTCATTCTTGTATTGTATTGGGGGGTTATCGTTCATCTTTATTGTATTTATCACATTTATGCACTAGTATATATATGAATAAATAATATTTTTTATTGAAAACGTGTTTCATATTTATTGGGGATAACATGTCAGTTACAATTGTGACTATGTTTGTTGGCTCCATCTGTAGCTGGTGGTTGATGGTTAATGTAAGTATTTAGGTAAGTGAGTGTCTGTAAGAAATGAATCTCTTTATGGTGTGCTGTGAAATAAACTACAGAGGGAAAATGATGGACTAAGTATGGAGCGTGGGCATAAAATTGGGTCGAATTTGAAAATTAGGTTAAAGCAGAGTAAAATCTTAGTCTAATAATACGATATGTGACATTTCGTTGACTGATCCGATAACGTATTATGTACACTTATACTGTACCTCTTGGAAATGCTGTTCAAATTTGAGCAGTTCTAAATATTGCTCCATTTTTAGCTGGTGTTTCTCCCAAAAACCATCGAAAGCGCTTTCCATTTCATGTAACTGTGCCAGTAACCTGTAAAACAGAGACTTGTGACTAGTTCAAAGCTCATGGAGCAGCGCATTGGATGCCACCACAAGACCTTTCCAATATCACATAGTATATTCTCATACTAGTGATTGCTCACCTTTTATATTTACATTCACACATCTCTGCTAAATAAGATATTAAAGGCACTATGTAAGACCAAACTGACACCAAGTACCCAGCTTTATAGCGCATATTGTTCCTATGACATTCACACCTTTAGGGCTCTCTAACTCCGCCGTATACATCAGACGAGTGTTATCTGAATTTTTATCGTTGATATTCAGTGGGGCACTGTTGATGACCAATTTTTTGAAATGACAGAATCTGTCGGTGAAAAAAAAATTCAGCATGCTGTGATTTCAGTTTGAAATTGGATGCCAGTCACCCATTCAAATGCACAAAAAGAAGTCGAAAACATCGGACTGCACTTGGATGACATCTGAGTGCAATTCGATTTTCAGGGACTCACAGAATGGAGAAGATGGAGACATTTTGTTCTCCATCTTCAACTCACCTGTGCTATTGTTCTCTCATGCGAGAGAATTGGATCACGCTATGCTGACACTCTGAGCACACTTGGATCAAAGTTTGATCAGAGTGTTATTAGCATAATTCACCCTATTCTCTCAGAAGAAAGAATCTACAGTCGTGTGATCCTGGCTTTATTATTCTACAGAAACTGAAGATTAATCAAATATGCTAAATAGGGGACTCAGTGCACCCCTGGTGTGGCCAAGAGGCTCAGTGCACAGTTCCACCCACTGGTTTTAATGGACGCCCCTCACTGGTGATTGACAGTAAGCTTGTCTTAATTTCACTGCAGGCAGTGATTGCTCTAGAGAGCATGGTTCCCCAACTCCAGTCCTCAAGCCCCACCAACAGGTCATGTTTTCAGGATTTCCCTTGTATTGTACAGGTGATGCAATTATCACCTGGGCAATACTTAGGAAATCTTGAAAACATGACCTGTTGGTGGGCCTTGAGGACTGGAGTTGGGGAACCATGCTCTAGAGAAGCGATTGCAGTCAATCACCAATAAGGGATGCAGTGGAATACAGAAATAGTGGGCAAAATGGTTCAATAAGCATCTTGGCCACACCCAGGGCATACCAGGCAGCATCATTATAATATCTGATTGTGCAGAATGAAGGCATTAGAACAATATAGGTGTGATTTTTATAAGGGGCTATATCCTTTACAAGTCAGTATGCTTGGTGTATGCTGTCAGTTTGGGTTGACAGACTCCAGACTCCTTTGCTTTATACTTTTTGTGCCAGTGCTCTGTTCTTCTAATATAAAGAACCAAATCCACTGTATATACAGATAAAAGATAATATTTTATCACCCTGGAACCTGGCCACTAGAGGGCTGTCATCTCACAGGAAGTGATGACATCCCGTCCATTCAGTCACCTGACCCTGTAGGAAGTCATGGTCTCAGCGGTCAGATAACTCAATGGAC
This sequence comes from Oophaga sylvatica, assembly GCA_033576555.1. NCBI lineage: Eukaryota > Metazoa > Chordata > Amphibia > Anura > Dendrobatidae > Oophaga > Oophaga sylvatica. The sequence continues at coordinate 76,940,021 of JARQOD010000008.1, forward strand.
ACAATGTCATTACTTCCAGCCCCAAAGTAAACCAATGAAGCGCCATTGCTACAGAATGGTGGATTCAGGGTGGTAAGTAACACTTGTTTTCATATTTAAAAAATCCCTCCATCAGCTGTAAAAGTAGTAAAATCTCTTTCTTTATGCACAACTTGTACAAATAATGAAATACATTTTTTACCACTGTACAGTAAATAGGATTCATTTTCCTTTTGTGGGTTTTCTTAAATGGCATTTTAGTTTTCAGTTTTTGACAATACTGAAATAAAGAAGTAAGCATAAAAGCATTGTGGCCGCTGTGTAGTAAGATATTTAAAGTGGTTTTCCAGACGCAAGAGAAAATTTTTGCAGTGACTCTAAGTGACTGCAGATTGCCAAATTGTGACAGTGTGCAATGTGCACACTGTGAGGATTCCCCTGTATCTCCAGTATAACTGGACAACCAAGTGATGACAAGTGTATATCTGCACACTTATGGTCATGCGTCAACTAAACACTCATCGGCTTTTCTGAATAGAAGGAAAATAGAGGGGATTCCTGACAGCGTGCAGATTAGACACTGTCACCCTTCGGCACTCTGCAGTCACATAGGCACTTAGACTTATGTGTATTAAGTTTATGAAAATAGAAAATTAGGTCCTATAGTCAGGACCATATTAATAATCAGTCCAAATACAGACAAATATAACACTCTGTATTTTTCAGTTTTTGTAGTCTTCAAAAGGGGGAAAAAATGGCCAAGGCATATTGCTCCAATAAAAACCATATATGTGTTACCATAAACTGTATGTTTTCTACCTGTTCACAGTTTCCCAATCTCCATGTTTTTCACAGGTTTCCTGCTCTGTAACTAAACTTGTGCTTGTTTTTTCAAAACTGTTGAGCAGTAAACCTCCTTCTTGTGTTACTGAGGTAATGTCCTTCTGCAAACAGAAATTATACATTTATTGTAGTTCGTGTTATGTGGGAATATGGAAATAAAATGTGCAGAATTAAATAAATAATAATAATTGGGTGGTTAGCGTGTAGAAATAGAAGACATTTTGAAATTTATACGGTTCATTAAACATCAGTGATCCATTTCCTACATGTTCACTTGATACCTACCTTAGTAATTTCTTCTAAGGAGTCATGGACCATATGAAAGGGTATCATGAAAGTATGATATTTTTGGTATGACCAGTGTTTAAAGAGTTAGTCTCATCTGTCCTTTTCGGGAGCGCACTGCTACTCAGCCTCCTGGCTTCCTGTTTGCATGGGGGCGGTGCGTTCCTAAAGGTTGGAAGTTTGGACCAGATGCATGTAAGCTCTGCTGGTATGAAATGTGCCCTCCTCCAGTGCTACAACATTAGATGAGGCAGGAACAGTGAAGCTGTCCACACCATGCACTCCGGCAATCTAGCCAGTGTTAGATCAGTGCTCACAGTACTCTACTGAAAAGAGCTTGTAAGTGCTGCACATGCTCGGCCACGCTGCTACACTACAGCATCGGCTGTTAACCTAGACCGCGAATATTAAACAATACAATTGAATATCCCTCCATTCTTCTGTGTGGAGAGGATTTTTAATGAGATTAAAATTGCAAAGTATCTTGTTTTTTTTAAGTGTTTTGTAATTTTATTATTGATGATTATTATTGATTTAACCATTACCATTCTAGGATGGATGCTAGTGATGTTTCATAATACATGTGTTCACATGTCAGCAGTATGGATGAAGATAAACTGCTTCCATAGACATCCCCTTCTCCACAGTCACATGAACATTTTATCCTTAAAGGGGTATTCCCATCGCCAAGATCCTATCTCAATATGTAGTAGGTGTAATAATAATATTAGCAAATACCTCCAATTAGAAATGTAGTATAGTTCTTCTGATTCACTATGTCTCTTTTCTCATGTGCAGGCATTGCAGAACCTGAGATATCCATGGTAAGGACCACTGATATAGTGACAGCTAGTTGCTATAGTGACAATCCTGAAATGTTATCCATGATCACCAAGTAGATGCGCTAACAATCATAGAAAAACACTGGAAATGCAGAAATGGACGTTACAGTCACTTGACCCTTAGCTTTCGAATTTTCTAGCACGGCGTAAGTGGTAAAAGTAAAAGTGCTGCTCTTTCAAGTTTCGCAGCAATCTGTCTTCATGAAATCCAATTAGACGTACCTTCAGCTGGCAGTACTTTTCAGTGCGGTTTGCTAGAATATGCTCAATTGAATACACATCGCTCGGTAATTCTGTCTCAGCCAATTCGGTTCCAAAGGCCTGGAGCATCTGAGCAATTTCCTTCACTGTCAAGGCAAAACCCTCTATGGCCTGGTTGTGGAATACAGAGGAATGAGATGAAAACAGAACAAATATTACACTAAGGTTTTACAATACTTGTATATTCAACTTTTCCACCTATGACAAAACAAAGTCAATGTCATTTTCTCATGGAAGCCCGGATGTGTTCTATTGTGTTAGAAATGTTCTATCATTGCACTTACTAATATACTGTATTATTCAGATTTGCTTTGATATCACGGTTTCAGCTCCCACATCGCTTCACCTTGGGTGGTCTCAGCTGGATTGAGAAGCGATAACTTACCGATCATCAGTCCGTTGACCCTGCCGCAAAGCGGTGAGTCACCAAATAACGAGACGTCATCACTTTTGGTCCAAGTTGAGACCATGGACCGGCCTTTCGAGAACCGTATAGGGAATAGAACCGTTGCGTTTAGCTTCATCTATTATTTTATAACATTATCTTCTTTTGAGCAAATTTTATTTTAGGTGGAAAAACCCCTTTCATGTTTTGCTAATTAGTTTCTGACCTTGAAAGGTCATTTAACCTGCAGTTCATGCATATTTATGAACTATGGAAGAATCCAGGAGCTTCTGTGGTTAGCATAGGATGATTGCAACTGTAATAATGGAGTTTTCTCGAAATTTGGTTACAGCATCATAGTAACTACATCGATCCATAACTCTTTCTTATAGACATTGCTCGCTGGTACCCAATGCTGATGACAGCATTTTTTTGCACAAAAAGAAATGAAGATATGCCTCCACACTCCAGCATGGACATCTTAGTTCTTTTCGACAAATTTGATTTCCATGAACAGTGATTCCCTTGCATACAGCTCTTATTGAATGTGCCTAATAATGCATTGCCTTTGGAACATGTACGATCAGCATTTGTAGTCATGACGGCCTTTATTATCCATGCTGTAGAGGCAGCGTATAATAAATTAGACCATGTTATGTAGACCAGCTGACTGGGAAGATGGCTTTTTTTTACATAGGAAACTAATAGGAAACATAGAAATTGAGGATGTGGCCATAAGGATCTAAGATGTCTGAGCATTACAAAGTTGGGCTAATGTTTTTCAATTTGCTACAGAAAAAGAGAATTTATCCTATTTGTTTCCTCCACGAAACGCAGCTGATCACTAAAGGACCAAATGCCCAAAGAATGAATGAAGATATTTCTGAAATTTAAGACAACCTTAATCTTGAGATGACTTTGAAGCCAATCGCTTGCCAATAAGATCTATTTCTGGGTTGATTGACATATAACTTGTTAGATCTTAAAAAAGTTTTCCCAAAATCACAAGGTATCCCCTATCAGTTGGACCATCAGCGATATTGAGACTGGTGCTCCGGAATGAAGCTGTGCCCGGCCTCTGCTCCATTCATTGTCAACAGGACTGCCGGAAATAACCACGCATTGTGCTTGGATTTTTCTGGCAGTCCCATAGACAGTGAAAGAAATAGAGGCCGAATATGTGCACTCCATTCTATTCTAGACCAGTTTTTGCAAAGCCCCATTCGCACGGTTCAGATAGGGGATAACTAACTTGCCATTTTAGGAAAACCATATTTTGATGATATGTCCTATATGTGTAAAGTTAAAAACAAGTTTATAATGCAATTAAACTGAATATGTTCAATATAAAATCAGTATCATTTACTCTGTTGAGGCCAAGGATTTCTAATCTGACACTGTAGATTGAACATAAAAAATGGAACTCTATGAAAAAAAAAACAAGTGACTTTTTTCTTTCCTCAATCAAATATTTTACTATGTTTTATCAATGTTATTAACTTTAAAATGAAAAAAATCAACTTGATATGACTTGTCTACGGCGTGATTTCTACATGACGTCGTACAGAGAACACAAAAGAAAAGAATGGCATTTAACATCAACACACTTTATTTAAAAAAACACATGCATAGAAATAAAAAAAAGAAAATAGAATGAAAGAAACGTAAAAAGAAAAAAAAGGAGGTGAAGGCTATACAAACAAGATAGGCAAGGGGGACATGGAAGGTGAGAAAGAGGGGACCATGTGTTGAGGGAGATATGGTGTGTTACGGTACATAATTAGCCAAAAGGCAGACTGGTGCGGGGTAGATGCAGATGAGTCTCCTGAGTCTCCACTTTCCACTAGATCCATATTTTGAGTTTTGATTGTCATTCAAGACACTTCTAATTTGTTCATTGGGCATAAAGTTCTCTACACAAGCTGATAACTGTGGGAATGAATGTGCCTTTTTTTCCAAGCTTGGGTTATCGCATACTTTGCTGTTAAAATGAGAAGTCTGTATTGTGACCAAGTGAGAGTGGATGATTTGTGAAGCAATAAACCTTCCAAGGGATCTTGAGAAGGAAGAATGGAGGATAGTACAGGCCAAGTCTTGTGCGCAAGACCAGAAGCAGGATACCTGTGGGCATCTCACCTATAGATGTGCACCCCCAGAAGCATTGGTCAGGACAACCAGGGTTACATTTTTTCTTATAAGTGTAAAAGAATACAACTTACTGTTCTGAAGACGACCCAGTCCCGGTGGCGATATTCCAGCGTGCCTCCGAATTCTGCTGTCAGTTGCTTCTCATCTATGTATTTAAGTAAATCTGATGCAGAACTGAGCATAACCACCTAGAGACATGAAGCAGTACATTACCTGATACATTTCTGACCGCCATTCCATACATATTTTAAAAAGGTTTTTACTCAACACATAAGGATGCTCAATAAGTTGCCAGACTTAGAACCAAAAGGGTAGAGCAGGCAAAGTTTAGGAAATACCGTATACTTTTTTTAAAAAAAAGTTTTTTGCCAAAATGACAACAAAAAGTTCAGCCATACTGGAGAACGCTTTAAAATGAGCTCCTCAGCAGATGACAGCAGTCTGTTATTTTGTCAGCATGATTAAAGGGGTTGTCTTAGCATGTGATATTGTTGGCCTATCCACAGGATTGGGTCTCAATATCATCAGTGGGGGTCCAACATCTAATCATCTGTAATTAGATCCAGTGTCGGTCAGATGTGAACACTGACCACTGTGAGGCTACAACCTTATGCTACAGATCAATTCATATTTTCTGAAATGTGATGTGATCTGCAGTACATGGCAGCTGCTGCTACACACTGAGCAAAACTCTTTATTCCTGTCCAAAGTTTTAATCAGCAGCTCCGGAGCTAATAACAGCTGATTTGGTGTTGAACCCCCACTTATGTGATACTGATGCCCTATCCACAGATATATAATAGGTTCAGGCATCTCGTTAGTCAATAACAATAGATATAAGTGACAATTTCACTGTTAAATGCAGAGAAGCTCTATAAAAAATGAGACTGCACAACTTATTAGTTTTGCAGAAATGGCTGCCTCAACAAAAGCATAAAAATGCTAATATCTCTTTAAGTCGTCATTCACATTTCATCTTCTACGTGTAGATTGTATATATTAAGGCCACATTCACATATTCAGTATTTGGTCAGAATTTTGCATCAGTATTTTTAAGCCAAAGCCAGGAGTGGGTGATAAATATAGAAGTGGTGACATGTTTCTGTTATACTGTTCCACTCCTGATTTTGGCTTAGAAATGCTGATGTAAAATACTGACCAAATACTGAACGTGTGAATGTGGCCTAAGGTTAAGCAGTGAAAGATGCCTAACAGTGTCATCCATAGACTTAAATTGCAACCATTTAACATACTATATATGTTCATGACCATTTAATGTATACAGCAGAAGCTATTTCTGAAACACACATTTATGTTAAACAAAAAAACTGAGAAATGAGTTAAATGTAATGTGAATGCAGCTCTAGAGAGGTAATAACTATTTTTAGCATTACTCGTAGGCTATTATGGCATTCAATTAACATATATTATTATTATTCATTTTTATAGCGCCATTTATTCCATGGCGCTTTACATGTGAGAGGGGCGAATATAGACAAGTACAATAAATATGAGCAATATAGGACGCACATAAGTACAGAAGGAGAGAGGACCCTACCCGTGAAGGCTCATAGTCTACAGGGATGTGTGAGGATACACTAGGAGAGGGTAGAGCTGGTTGTGCGGTGGTTCAGTAGACTGAGGATCACTGCTGGTTGTAGGCTTGTCAGAAGAGGTAGGTCTTCAGGTTCTTTTTGAAGGTTTCCGTGGTAGGCGAGAGTCTGATGTGTTGGGGTAGAGAATTCCAGAGTATAGGGGAGGCACGGGAGAAGTCTTGTATGCGGTTGTGGGAAGAAGAGATAAGGGGAGAGTAGAGAAGGAGATCTTGAGAGGATCGAAGTTTGCGTGTGGGTAAGTAACGGGAGACCATGTCACAGATGTATGGAGGAGACAGGTTGTGGATGGCTTTGTATGTCATAGTTAGGGTTTTGAACTGGTGCCTCTGGACGATAGGAAGCCAATGAAGGGCTTGGCATAGGGGAGAGGCTGGGGAATAAAGGGAAGACAGGTGGATTAGTCGGGCAGCAGAATGTAGGATGGATTGGAGTGGTGCCAGAGTGCTAGAGGGGAGGCCAGAGAGTAGGAGGTTGCAGTAATCAAGGCGGGAGATGATAAGGGCATGCACTAGTGTTTTTGTAGTGTCGTGGTCAAGGAAAGCACGGATCTGGGAAATATTTTTGAGTTTGAGATGGCAGGAGGAGGCTAGGGTTTGGATATGTGGCTTGAAAGAAAGGGCAGAGTCGAGTATCACCCCAAGTCACCGAGCATGCGGGACCGGGGAAAGTGAGCAGCCGTTGACATTGAGGGATAGGTCTGGTGAAGCGGTAGAGTGAGATGGGGGGAAGATGATGAATTCTTTTTTGTCCATGTTCAGTTTTAGAAAGCGAGCAGAAAAGAAAGCTGAAATAGCAGACAGAAAGTGTGGGATTTTTGTCAGGAAGGAGGTGAAGTCAGGTCCAGATAGGTAGATCTGCGTGTCGTCAGCATAGAGATGATACTGCAAACCGTGGGATTCTATGAGCTGTCCCAGGCCGAAGGTGTAGATGGAGAAGAGTAGGGGTCCTAGAACTGAGCCTTGAGGAACACCGACAGAGAAGGGACGAGGTGAGGAGGTGGTGTGGGAGAGGGAGACACTGAATGTTCGATCTGTTAGATATGATGAGATCCAGGATAGGGCCAAGCCTCTGATGCCCAGAGATGAGAGAATCTGGAGCAGGAGGGAGTGGTCCACAGTGTCGAAGGCAGAAGACAGGTCCAGGAGGAGGACAGAGTAGTGTCGCTTGCTCTTGGCGGTTAGTAGGTCGTTGGTGACTTTAGTTAGGGCAGTTTCAGTTGAGTGATGCAGTTGGAAGCCTGATTGTAAGCGATCAAAGAGGGAGCAGGAGGAGAGGTGGGAGGACAGTTCAAGATGGACATGCTGTTCCAGTAGTTTTGAGGCATAAGGGAGAAGAGATATCGGGCAATAGCTAGACGCAGAGGATGGGTCAAGGGAGGTCTTTTTGAGGATGGGTGCGATCGAGGCATGTTTGAAGGATGAGGGGAACACACCATTTGTAAGTGAGAGGTTGAAGAGGTGTGTTAGAGTAGGGATGAAGACTGGGGAGAGGTTAGGGATGAAGTAGGACCGGAGCGGGTCAAGTGTGCAAGTGGTGATGTGTGATCTTGAAAGGAGGGTGGAGAGCAGATCTTCTGTCATGGTGAAGTTGGTTTTGGAGTAACAGGGCTGAGCAGCTAAGAGGGGCATTGGGGGCTGTGGGCCAAAGCCTTCCCTGATCATATCAATCTTCTGCTTAAAAAAGGAGGCAAAATCTTCAGCAGTAATGAGATGAGAGGGGGGGGTGCTGGGGGACGGAGTAGAGAATTGAAAGTGTTGAAGAGATGTTTAGGATTGTGAGACAGGGAGGGTATGAGAGATGAGAAGTAAGTTTGCTTTGCGGCAGTGAGTGTGGACTTGAAGCTGGTGAGGGACTGCTTGTATGCGGTTAAGTGCTCGGCAGAGCGGGATTTCTTCCATCTCCGCTCAGCAACCTTGGAAGCCCGTCTCAGTTCTTTGGTGAGGCTGGTCAGCCAGGGCTGCCTGCTGATTGTGCGAGTTTTGCTATGTGTGAGGGGGGCGGCCGAATCAAGTGCTGCTGTTATTGTGGTGTTATAAAAGGTGGCAGCAGCATCTGTGTCATGAAGTGAGGCTATGTCTGTAAAGGGAGGAGGGACTCACAGAGTGATTGTAAATTGAGGTGTTTGAGATTTCTGCGAGGATGAGCGAGTTTGTGGAGCAGGGGTTGCGTACTAGGAGAGGAGAGGGAAGAAAATGTCAGTAGGTTGTGGTCAGACAGGGGCAGGGGTGAGTTAGTGAGATTAGTAAGGGAGCAGAGGTGGGTGAAGATAAGGTCCAGTGTGTGACCATCTTTGTGAGAGGCCGCAGAGGACCATTGAGTGAGGCCAAAGGAGGCAGTGAGTGATAAAAGTTTGGAGGCAGCGGAGGTGGAAGTATCAATGGGGATGTTAAAGTCACCCATGATGATAGTGGGGATATCAGCAGAGAGGAAATGAAGCAGCCAGGTGGTGAAGTCATCGAGAAAGGTGGTGATGGCTAGTTCTGGGGGCGGTAGATGACAGCTAGTTGGAGGTTGGAAGGGGAGTAGATGCGGACTGAGTGCATCTCAAACAAGGGAAGAGTAGCGGAGGGTGGGAGAGGAAATGGGGTAAAGAAGCAGGTACTGGAGAGGAGCAAGCCAACTCCTCCACCATATATAAGATTGTTCCAAAGTTTTAGGCAGGTGCAGAAAAAATACTGCAAATTAAGAATACTCTCAAAAATAGAAGTGCTAATAGAATATTTTGATTAATTAACAGAATTCAAATTGAATGAACAAGAGAGAAATCTAAATGAAATCAATATTTTGTGACTGGCCCTTTGCCTTCAAAGCATCATAAATTCGTCTAGTTACAATTACGCAAAGTTCTTGAAGGAACTCAACAGAGAGGTCGTTCCAAACATCTTGGAGAACTAACCACAGATCTTTTGTGGATGTGGACTTGTTTAAATCCTTCTGCAATAAGCTACTTACAGTCCAATAGCTTTTCATAATGCAAAATTTCACCTACTTTGGAAGTGAAAATGGCCTCCCTTACATCTTTTGTCCTTGTGTAATTGCACAGGTTGCACCAGTAATATGTCCGCCACTGCTTCTGTCTCTTTGTATAATCCCAGGCTAATTTGATGAGATCGGGGCTCTGTGGGGCACTCGCTCTGTGGGGGGGCATCATTTCCAAGTCTCCCTGTTCTTCTTTACACTGAAGTTAGTTCCTAATAACATTGGATGCATTTTTGGAATCGTTGTTCTGATGCGCAATAAATGCAGAAATTTGGAGGCAGTAAGACGCCTCACTGACGGAAATGCGTGATGGATAAATATCTGCCTGTGTTTCTCAGCAGTAAGGACACCAAGAAATGGGCAACTTTGAGGACCTGAGACGCAATGGTCGACCAAGGAAGCTAAGTGCAGAAGAAAGACTTGCTTCCTTTAGAAATCTGAACATGTCCAGCAGTGTCACCAGGTCTGAACGGGCAGCAACCATTGGGACCCAGCTACTGTTAGTCTAGTCTGGCCCGAATTGATTTTCCTGGAAAAATTGTGACCAATATCTTTGACATGAAAACTGGACAGAGAGACTCAAATATACTCGAAAACATAGGAACTGGGGTGCAAAAAAATCACAGCAGATGTTCTGGACTGATGAGTCAAAATGTGAAATACATAGTTGTTTGTTACAGTAAAGATTAATGGTGTCCTCATTGCTGAGAAAAGTAGGCAGATACCATCATCCAATATCATCAGGGAGGCTCAAAATGTATTCTGCAGCAGGATAACGACCCCAAACATACAGTCAATGTCATTAAAAACTATCTGCAGCATTAAAAACAATGGGTCCTGAAAGTGATGATATGCCCCCCACCAAGCCCTGATCTCAATGTCATTGGGGCTGTCGAGATTACATGAAGAGACAGAAGGATTTGCACAAACCTACATCCACAGATGATCTGTGGCCTGTTTTCCAAGATGTTTGGAACAACCTCTGAGCCAAGTTCCTTCAAAACCCGTGTGCACGTGTACCTAGAAGAATTGATTCTGTCTTGAAGGCAAAGGGCGGTCACCAAGTAATGATTTAATCTAGATTTCTGCCCTGTTCATTCACTTTGTATTTTGCTAACTGATAAAAATGAACTTTTCACACGTGTATTTCTGAAAGATTTCTTACTTTCCAGAATTTTTTTCCATCCCCACCAGAAACGTTTGCATAGTACTGTCTATGTTAGGAAGCCCATAACAATCAATCACATCACTACTTACAAGTGGCCCACAGTGAAGAAAGAAGCCGTCATTTTCCAGACTGTATTTACACTGGAAACGCCTTCAAAAACTTTACTGTGGGAACATGAATCTCAGAAAACACTATTAATACAACTTTTCTTTACTGAACTAATGAACACAAACGATAAGATTTCGGAAGTGAATTTTGAATACTGTAAAATATTACCGGAAGCTTCAGTATAAAGTCCTCCTGGCTGAAGCGAAATCCAATGTCTGTGAAGGTCCGCTGAAAAAATCCTGTAGGTCTTAAGACCAAAACTAGATGCAGGTTCCCAGGAAATGAGTGCTAAAGACAAGCAGAACAGCTGGTTAATGTCTAGATACAAGAACACAACATGACAACATTGTCTATATCAATCCAGCCTGACCCCAAAGTGTAGACAGTGTGGAGGCTTTGTGACCGACACATAGACCTGACAGTATCGGACATTACTAATATCTAAGTATACCTGAATAGGAAGAAGTAAAACTTTCACATGCTGTAAACCCCCTTCTAGATTTGGCTAATTTTTTTTTATCTCTTTGTAGTACTTTTCTCATCTCCATATCATGTAGTAGAAAAGGAAACAAGCCATTAGATAATGCAATAAGTAGTAAATTCCTAATATGTTAAGTAACTTAAAAAGTAACTTATTTAATTTCTTTTTTATTTTCTCATGAAAATGTGAAACTTTTTTCACAAGTAATGCATCTTTTCAGAGAAATCAACATTTTTCGCCTCTGGGACTGATCTTTCATTCTCAAAATTTTAAATTTGGAGGTAAAATCAGTGAAAACAGACTCTTCCATTACTGAGATATAGGAAATGATAGTTGGTGCTCATAAAGTTCTATGCAGAGAGAACGGTGCAGTTGGTGCTCATAAAGTTCTATGGCAAGAGCAGGATGGAGGAGGAGGGAGGAGCTAGAGGCAGTCACAGACATTCAAGTCTGCTAAGAGGACAACAAAAGTACAAACAGTTTAGAAACAATAAAACAACCCCTCCAAAAAAAACAGTTTGTTATTTGTTAAAGCGCCACTACAGCAGTTTACTTGGTATTTTACAGCTCAAGTGGTGTCATTAATCTATACAGCCATAGAAAACCCAAAAGTCATTATCTCAGTAAATTAGAATGCTTTATAACACCAGCTTGAAAAAATGATTTTAAAATCTGAAATGTTGTTCTACTGAAATGTATGTTCAGTAAATGCACTCAATACTTGGTCGGGGCTCCTTTTACATCAATTACTGCATCAATGCGGCGTGGCATGGAGGCGATCAGCCTGTGGCACTGCTGAAGGGTTATGGAAGCCCAGGTTGCTTTGATAGCATCCTTCAGCTCGTCTGCATTGTTGGGTCTGGTGTCTCTCATCTTCCTCTTGACAATACCCTATAGATTCTCTATGGGGTTAAGGTCAGGCAAGTTTGATGACCAATCAAGCACAGTGATACTGTTCTTTGTAAACCAGGTATTGGTACTTTTGGCAGTGTGGACAGGTGCCAAGTCCTGCTGGAGAATGAAACTTCCATCTCCAAAAAGCTTGTCGGCAGAGGGAAGCATGAAGGGCTCTAAAATTTCCTGGTAGACGGCTGCGCTGACTTTGGTCTTGATAAAACACAGTGGACCTACACCAGCAGATGACATGACTCCCCAAACCATCACTGATTGTGGAAACTTCACACTAGACCTCAAGCAGCTTGGATTGTGACCTCTCCACTCTTCCTCCAGACTCGGGACTTTGATTTCTTAATGAAATGCAAAATTTACTTTCATCTGAAAACAACACCCTGGACCACTGACAACAGTCCAGTTATTTTTCTCCTTGGCCCAGGTAAGTCGATTCTGATATTGTCTATTGGTCATGAGTGGCTTGACACAAGGAATGCGACACTTGTAGCCCATGTCCTGGATACGTCTGTATGTGGTGGCTCTTGAAGCAATGACTCCAGCAGCAGTCCACTACTTGTGAATCTCCCCCAAATTTTTGAATGGCCCTTTCTTAACAATCCTTTCAAGGCTGCGGTTATCCCGGTTGCTTGTGCACCTTTTCCTACCACACTTTCTGCTTCCACTCAACTTTCCATTAATATGCTTGGATACAGCACTCCAGCATCTTTAGCAATGATCTTTTGTGGCTTACCGTCCTTGTGGAGTGTGTCAATGACTGCCTTCTGGACATCTGTCAACTAAGCAGTCTTCCCCATGACTGTGGAGCCTACTGAAACAGACTAAGGGACCTTTTTAAATGCTTTGCAGGTGTTTTTTGTTAATTATTCTAATTTACTGAGATAATGACTTTTGGGTTTTCATTGGCTGTAAGACATAATCAACATTAACAGAAATAAACACGTGAGATAGATCACTCTGTGTGTAATAACTCTATATAATATATGAGTTTTACTTTTTGTATTGAAGAACTGAAATACATGATCTTTTGATGATATTCTAATTTTGTGAGAAGCATCTGTATATCGACAGTAAAATTATAAAGAAAAAAAAAGTTATTGATCCTGAAATACAACAATGAACAACTAAATAAGCTGCTAAGAAGAGATGAGTAGAGATGAGCGAATTTGTTCGGATTTTGTCCCCGAATCTGATTTTGACAGATTCGGGCCATATTTGAACAATATTCGGGCCAAAAGTTTGCCTTATGTTCGGTTCCGAACATATTCAGTAATTTCTACTCCCATTGACTCTAATGAAGTTCAGCTGAGTTTGATGAATATTGCAAAAACAATATTTGAATCTGATCATATTCGGAACCAAATTCGAACAAATTCGCTCATCTCTAGTGATGAGCAGATCTTTTAAAATTGGAATCAAAGGCTTTGCTGAATTTTCCCAAAAATGTAATTTGCGGTGAATTGATTTGTGCATATCTCAGTACTGGAAAGAGAAAAAGGAAATTATAGAAAGAGGGATAGAGAGAGACAGAGAGGAATCGGCCGTGCCATATAACATTTGCCTGCTCTCTGATGCTGTGGGAGACTGTGCTACGCAATTTAATTTTTTTTATGCAAATCGAATCTCAAAGTGTTTTTTTCAGTTGAAATTCAACTCAAACTCAATCCTCTGCGGATCATTCCGACCATTTCTTCTGCCAAGGTTTGAAACATGCGGTGTATTAAGGAGTTCAATGACCCAATACTAGTGAATTCCTTCGGATGAACTTCCCTATTAATTTAAAGGTGACACATTAGTATCAAATTGTGTGACATCACGAGATAAGAGGTCATACGTCACAATGTTCTGTGTCACTTGAACACTCCAAGGTCACTGTAAAATCTAATATTCAGTCAAGGAGTCTTATAAGACACTTTGAGAAGGTAACCTGAGTTTTCGGGATACAAATAAAATCAGACACTATAAAGATTTCCTACAATGTAATGAATGACCTTGTCTGGAGACTTTAGAGGAGCAGTCAATAAGCTCCAGCACACATAGTATGGCCGTATATCACTTCAGCACCTTGGACAGCAGAGATAGTGAGAATCCTAGTAATGAGCCTGTGGGATGTTAGGACAACAGTGAATTACAAGAGATCATACATGCCAACCAGAATGACTCCGTACAGCAAGGCACAGTTACTAGTTGTTTTGTCATTTCCAAGCACAACGTTTAGCAGTTCTAATACTTAAAGGGTATGTTTTTATTGCAAAAGTAATGCAAATAGTCTACTTTTTGGGGTATACAGCTCTTATGTAGACCTAGGTGTCTCTATGGATAAAGGGGTTGCCCGGCCTTGGGGTATAAGTCTGTGGCATATGTGCACTGTCAGGATTGTTTGGTGCCTGGAGTGGGCGGTCATGTGACCACAAGTATGTGATTTGCATACTTCCAGCCACAATCAGACTAGACTTGTCCGGTCTCACAGAATACTCTTGAATTGAGTAAGGCCACACACGCCTAGTCGGCAGGTGACTGCATCTATGCAAAACACATACCCTGCTCCCAGCGACGGCACAAGAGAATTACCACAAGTCTGCAGTTAAACAGAGTGACTGCAGACTTGTACCCTATGGCCGGACAACCAGTTTAAAGACTACAAGAAACCGCTGCTTACAGAATGAAAGATCTTTCATCTTCTACCAGAGATAATCACAGCATGATCTGAATGCATACAAGAGTTTGTTTGTAGTAGTAACTATGTGAACACATTGGTCTGCACAGGAGCTGTGTACACAACACAGCAGGTTATTTTTTATTTTAGACAACACAACATAAAGAATAGTTTAACATACTACAAAACTATCATACTACCTCTAATATATACTTCGACTTCTGTCTCTTTCAATTGCGTCATTTAATTACTTTACTCTTGTTTAGTAGCGCTATACCCACCGAAGAACTACAAGCGCCAACATGTGCTTCCCCACTAAGTGATGAAAACCACAATCAATACTAATAGTGTCAGGATGAACAGATTAGTTAATTTTGTTTGTGAACTCTTAGGACGTGGATGTCACCAGCAGATTCTTTCTGGTCAATAAAGTTATACAAGAAATACAAGAATGGAAATAGAGTTTCAAAACTAAATAAAATAGTTGTTATGTCTGCTGACATTGTACCTACAGTAGTACTACCGGTCCCAGAATGTGCTGCCAGCCAATCTGATATTTTGATTGTACTCGAATATTGCAAGTCTAAACATAGTTATATGGTTTCATTTATTTTATTGATTCTGATCATTTCATTTGTAAAGTAAAGCAGATGTACAAAGGTAGAAGAGCTGAGCTTATCATCTGTAGCTAAAGCTAGTATTATTATCAGAGCTGAGAGACTTAGCACCGACGTATCTGATGAACTTAGCTCTGCTACATGTGTGCTGCACATATATATACAGTTTATGTACAGCTCTGGCAAAAATTAAGAGACCACCACATCAAAACCTGTCATGGGCAGCCCATTCTCCAGACCTGAACCCCATTGAAAATCTCTGGAATGTGATCAAGAGGATGATGGATAGTCACAAGTAGTGTTGAGCGATACTATAATGCAAAAATCGGCTATCGGCCGATATTAGCTCTATCGCCATTCGATAATTCGTTTCGATATTTCGTCTTATCGAATCGGAATCGGATTTGTCACTGTCACTGTGAGTGTCCGTCGGTCGGTCTGTCAGGAGTCAGCGGCACTTACCTGCAGAAGATCTCGGCGGTCACGTCCTGGACTGCTTGATGGCCGCCATTATCTTCTCCTGGCGGTCACATGCAGTTTTCGCGATAACTGCAGTGACTGCAGGGTAATCCTGAGATGATGGATTGTCACAAGCATCAAACAATGAAACCTGCTTACATTTTTGCGCCAGAAGCAGTGTGAAAGACTGGTGGAAAGCATGCCAAGACGCATGAAAGCTGTTTTTTAAAATCACGGTTATTCCACAAAATATTGATTTCAGAACTCTTCCTATGTAAAAACATTAGTATTGTTGTTTCGAAATGATTATGAACTTGTTTTCTTTGCATTATTTGAGGTCTGAAAGCACTGTTTTTTTTAAATTTGACCATTTATCTTTGTCAGAACAAAAATACAAAATTTATTGCTTGGAAATTGTTAGTAGTTTATAGACTAAAGGAACCAATTACATTTTACTCAAAAATATACCTATAAAGAGAAAAATCAGACAACCTGAATAATTGAAAGTGGTCTCCTAATTTTTGCCAGAACTGTATATATATATATATATATATATATATATATATATATATATAATGATCCGATCCAATGTCAGAAAGTCTTTTGTAAAATGACAGATATCCTGATGCAGAGAAGTGTAACTTGGCTGTCAGCTCTTAGCTATACGAAGTCAATGGCTTGTGTTGCATTAAGAGTTAACTTTTTGCACCTTGATCTCTTTCTGGTGCATTAGTTTAAGAAAGGCTCCATCTGAAGATGAATGAGTGCAGAATTTCTATTTGTAAACACAATATCCCTGGTTTAGGCCAAGTGTAGCCAGCGCCGGCCCGAGATGCTGGAGAGCATGCTTCTGGACAAGAATGCAGCCAGCGGTGACCTGAAGTGCTCTGGATATGTAATGACCGAAGAAACTTGGCTATGTGTCTGCGGAGTGGGATCTGCATTATGTATGTCATGTTCATCAGCAGTTTGTGCGAGAGCCCAGAAGCGGCTCTCTGCTGCAGTACTGAAGTTAACTTGAGATGTGCTGCACAGACTGCAGTCAGAGCCCTTACCGCAGTCCTTCGGAACCTCATCATTCCTCTCGGGGGGTTTCCTTCCGCCATGTCCTCCGATGATTATTCTCCTTGTGCTATTATCAGAGCAGCATTGGTGATATATGATCTGGCTGCTGGTGAGTGTTCAGGAATGGCTAAGTGACTGCAGCCGATGATGAGCTGAAGCCGTGCTGCTGCTGCTGCGGCTGCAGACGTTTCCATGAGCACAGCACTGCGAAAACTACACAACTGCTCAGAGCCTTGCATTGATTCGCCAGCATTCATGTTAATCTCCGGCAGACACTCATTTACTGGCTCTCACCAACTGCGCACACAGCCCCGACCAGCCAGCACACCTGTCCCCTGCATGTGACGGGATGGCAAGGGGGTAGTTAACCTCTAACATGCCAGATGGGACGTACAGAGGCGATTCCACTTTGACTCTGCAGTCAGCGTGAAAAATCAAGTCACAGCAAGTAGAGGAGTCTTATGCAGTCTTGAGCCAAAACCAGGAGTGGATCACAGTGGGATGAGAAGTAGAGGAAGGATTGGGTTTTTTTTAATGATCCAAGCCAAAATTCTGGGTCTGACCGGACAGATCACACTTTTATCCCAATAGGATAGAGGGGAGCTGCTGAAATTGCCGCAGTAGGGTAACTGGGGAAGATGCAGTAAAGTTCTCAGCATCCGTACAGCGTTATGGACTATGTCGACGAGATCATTTCTACTCTAACACTAAGGACCCAATTCATCCTTTGCCTTTTTTCTAAGTCACTTTTCTTTTGTCCTGTGACGTTCGTTGACATATTTACTATTTCTTCAAAGTGGCTCAAGCGGTTCATACATTTTTCACAGCATAAAAAATGCACAGTATTTTTTGTCTTCAACCTGATTTGCATCTTATTAGCGGAAAAAAAAAGTAGCACATTCCGCTAAATAGCACAAAAGATGAAGCAAAAAATTTTTAGGAGAACATGAAAACATTCTCAGAGGGAGACTGGGGTACAAGTGCACAAAAATTGCGAGACTTTTTAGACTGTCGTGATTGATGAATTGGGAAATCCCAAGATATCACCCACAAATATCACCATAAAACAGGAAAACACATATGAAATAGACTAAAAAAATTTGCAAATTAAAAGAATAAGGCAAAAATGAAAAAACAGGTGTTAAAGGCCAAAACTAGACAAAAAGAAGGTGCAAAAACAATAATGAATTGGGCCAAATAATTTTTATGTAGCCTAAAGAAACCCTCCTCCCATCAAAGTTTTTATCCTCTTAATATATTGCAGTCACCATATTATATAGCACTGTGTACTTACAATTGCTCATTTTGCCTTTCTACCCAGCTAATTCTTCTCTTTTATCTGCTCTATTTAAAAACAGGAAGTCTCTTGCACCTGCAAAAAATGATTCCCCTGTTCAACTCCCGACCTAACTGCTTCCTTTTCCCTCCTGCCAGGGACTTTTGACTCATGCAGGGAAAATTGACCTCCTATTTTTATATAGAGAATAGAAGGATTCAGCTAGTCAGTTTTAATCACATGAGGTCATAGACCTAATGGAAAAGAGAACAATTAGCTGGGTAGAAAGGCAAAAGGAGCAATTGTAAGTACACAGTGCTTTATAATATGATGATTGCAATATGTTAAGAGGATAAACACTTTTATAGGGAGGAGGTCTTCTTTAATCACAGAGCACCATATTGTACCAAGAGTAAAGTTCCTAATATATTTCTCTTCAGACGTTTCCTATGTATTCCAATCCCAGGTACATAGAACTAGGCCCCGCTTTCTCAGACTCCGGAAGGGTAAAATTTCTTAATTACACAAAAGTACACTCCTTCTACCAAAAAAAAAATTAACCATATGGTTATTGTCCTGAAGATGAAGTTTGGAATAACTTGGAAATGCGTTGACTTTAAACCAACAAAAATTGCAACACTATCCTTATGTGGTCTGGATTTGGATCATTCAACAGCAGCACGGAAAAATCTACAATTTTACTCCAAATTCATATAAATCTGGTCAAAGGGCCATTGGACCTGAAGCAGCTATTTCCTGTATGTCTTTATGCATCAGGTTAGCATAACATTGTCTAATTGTTAATTTTATTTACCCGATAAGACCCAACTTGCGCTTATTTTTGATCCTAGATTTCTTCAATCTTAAAATTTAAGTATGCAAATAACCTTTTCAGAGAGGAAGAGGAAAGGAAAGGAACAGTGCCACGTGTTGGAGCAGAAATCATAAAAGTCAATATTGATTCTGTTAAGAGCCTTGAACATCAATTAGGATAAGAAGTCAAACCAGAAATTCCATGTGCAGACATGTGATTCGGGGTGTTTTCCCCTCACTAGTGCGAAGCAGGATAACTGGTTTGGTTGTGTGAGACACCTCTGACTGGTGGTCTAAGATGTAAAGCTACTCTTTGAAGAGAATGCCAAGTTGGTGTAGGGAGACTTATAGGCCATGCAATGCTCTTCTGGGAATTTGAATATGCAAGTAGCCGCTTCACATATTTCAATGCAGATTTAAATTTAAAGGGGAGCATTTCATGGCTTATATGTCTCCATAGGTTGACTTGCATCTCTCCACAAGAAAAATCTTGAACGTTTAAACCCACTTCTACTTGCCTCTCACTTATCTGAATCAGCTCTTCTGCTTTGCACTGATCAGGGGCATCTGTTAGTAGCAGCAATCCCAAAAATTAAGATAGACCCCAAAAAACTTGTCTGCAAATAGAATTTCTGATGTGACTTCTTAGTCTTTATGTCTCCTTAGCCCGACTTGGAACTCTCCACACGGAAAATCTTTAACCCGTATACTACCTTACACAAGCCTCTCCAGCATTTGAATCAGCTCTCCTGCTTTGCACTGATGAGGGGCATCTGTTAGAAGTAGCAATCTCAAAAATTAACATTGACCCCAAAACGTTTGTCTGCAAATGGAATTTCTGGTGTGACTTCTTAGTATACCTGATGTGGACTAAAGGCCCCGTCACACATAACGAGATCGCTAGCGAGATCGTTGATACGTCACGGGTTTTGTGACGCAGTAAAGATTTCGCTAGCGATCTCGTTACGTCTGACAGGTAGCAACGATCAGGCCCCTGCTGTGAGATCGCTGATCGTTACAAAGCTTCCTGGACCATTCTTGGGTCGTTGCGCTCCCGCTGGGCAATGTGCATCGCTGTATTTGACACCTAACCAACGACCTCATTAGCGATTCAGAACTGAAACACGTAGGTGTGCATAAATTGGACTTTTCCGTGCCCCTCGTCCCCGATTTGGTGGTCGCTACAGCGTTCTCATTTCCCGCCGTGCATAAAGAAAGCAACAGAATAGCGATTCCATCCATTGTTTCTGACCTCGTGCTGGATTGCAGATCTTAGCAGAATTCTTCGGGTTGTGTGGAGTCACAGCCGAAGAACACTACAATCCACAAACCAGAACGCTTGTCAGGAACAAAGCCCAGATGAATGGATACAGAGTCACAGCCGAAGAACGCTTCTACGATCCGAACCAGAACGCAAACAAGAACAAAGGGACGGAACTGCTACAACGTGGAGATGATTGGTGACACAGTACAGCCCCTATCAAGGTGTGGATCGTTGAAATAGCTGCTGTGTGAAAGCGTCCCAATGAGCAACGAGATCGTTAGTTAGATCGGTGGGGCGGCCGACATCGTTGGGAAGTTCTGCATGTTTGACAGCTCCCCAACGATCACGATACGGCTCTCCAGCGATCTCAAAATCGTGACGTAATAACGATCTCGCTAGCGATTTCATTATGTGTGATGGGGCCTTAAAGCCCTTTAGAGTGTCGATATTGACTTTTAGGATTACTACCTCCAATAGGTGGCCCGGGGGTTTCTGTTATCTTTCTCTCTGGAACGACTACTTGCATAGGTAGTTTCAGCTGTTCTACACATAGACAGGTCTGTGACTATACCTTTAGGGTCTGTACTTGCCTCCATTTTGACTGTCCCTGAAACAGAAAGGGTTCTATATACTTTTTACCAATTGGGAATAAGAAGTGGTTTGTTTCATTGTGAGTTGGAGTTGTGGTTTAGGCCTTTTTATAATTGTCCGCCAGTTTAGCACATTCTGATTAGGCATTTGTTGGCAAAACACAATCCAAAACTATCATAGTGCCCAAAATCTGAACTAGACACTTAACGCCACAAAAGCCATTGAACATAGTAAGTTGGGTGTTGAATTACACTTTTCTGCACCACGTGATGCCATGTCTGTTAGGTTAAGTGATCTACATCTACACTATATACAGCTTCTCATTACTTTATCATTGTATTAAACAGGATTCAGTTTCCAAGTAGGAAATATAATGGACAGATGACAGTACAACGTGAATACTCAGTGGCTGGAAGAATCTGCAAGCAGCATCAGCGCTCTGTCCCGGATTCAATCATTGCTGTCACAGCTCCAGGTTACAGGCAATGAGACCAAACCTCCCATGTGCAATTGTCATTATTCTGGTCATTTCAATTTCTGCAGAAAAAGCACACTGGTGTTTTAGGCCACAGTCGCATCTCACAGGTTTTTTTTTTTTGCTTTTTTGAACCTCCGGGTCAGTAATATGCACTGATAAGACATATTGTATGTTAGGACAATATACCTCTGTATTACTCTGGTTTCGTGCAATGGCACCTGCATGATATTGTGCCTCACCAAGACTGCATATGTTTGCCAGTGTCCACCCATACTTGCAATTTCGGAAAAATTTCAAGTGCAGACATATTTGTTTAAATAAAGGTTACACATTTCTGTTATTTAGCTGTTATACACATATACAGTGGGGAAAATAAGTATTTGATACACTGCCGATTTTGCAAGGTTTCCCACCTATAAAGAATGGAGAGGGCTATAGTTTTTATAGTTGGTACACTTCTACTGTGAGAGACAGAATCTAAAATAAAAATCCAGAAAATCACATTGCATGACTTTTACATAATTAATTTGCATTTTATTTCATGAAATATGAATTTGATACAATAGAAAATCAGAACTTAATATTCGGTACAGAAACCTTTGTTTGTAATTAGAGAGGTCAGACGTTTCCTGTAGTTATTGACCGGGTTTGCACACACTGCAGCAGGGATTTTAGCCCACTTCTCCATACAGATCTTCTCCAGATCCTTCAGGTTTCGGCGCTAGGCAACATTGAGTTTCAGCTCCTTCCAAAGATTTTCTGTTGGGTTCACCTCTGGAGACAGGCTAGGCCACTCCAGGATCTTGAAATGCTTCTAACAGAGCCACTCCTTAGTTGCCCCAGCTGTGTGTTTCAGGTGTGTTTTGGGTCATGCTTACCATCTTCAATGATCTTACTGAGGGAAGGGGGTTGTTGGCCAAAAGCTTGCGATATATGACCCCATCCATCCTCCCTTCAATGCAGTACAGTTGTCCTGTCCCCTTTGCAGAAAAGCACCCCCAAAGTATGATGTTTTCCTCACCATGCTTCAAGGGTGAGACCATGTTCTTGAGGTTGTACTCATTCTTCTACTTCCTTCAAACATGGCGAGTGGAGTTGATACCAAAAAGTTATATTTTGGTCTCATCTGATCTGACCACATGACCTTCTCCCATCCCTCCCCTGGATCATCCAAATAATCATTGGTGAAATTCAAAAGGGCCTGGACATGTGCTGGCATGATCAGGTTGACCTTGCGTGCCCTGCAGGATTTTAATCCATGACGGCGTAATGTGTTACTAACGGTAATGTGTGAGACTGTGGTCCCAGCTCCCTTCAGGTTATTGACCAGGTCCTCCCATGTAGTTCTGAGCTGATTCCTGACCTTCCTCAGAATCATCCTTACCCCACGAGGCTAAATTTAAGAGACAGTATGTAGAGGAGGGAGAAGTGTGAGAGGGAATAGTGTGAGCAGGGGTCATAAAATGAAGAGGGGGCAGTGTGGTGGGGTAGTTGTGGGGGGGGGCAGTATGGTGTGGAGGCAGCATGATAAAGGAAGTATGGAGGGGATGCAGTGTGGAGAGGCAGTGTGTAGATAGGGATAGATGAGGAGGATAGTATGAACATGGGGCAGCATGGGGGGAGTACAATATGGGGAGATATTATTGAGATTTCATACCATGGTTTGAAGCAATGAGAGGGCATGGTGTGAAGTAGAGGCAGTATGGAAATAAGAAGGGCATGAAAAGAAACAGGATAAGGGACAATGCAATGTGAAAATGGTGTGGAGGTCGTAGTAAATAAGGGATGATAGTGTAGCAGCTAAAGTTCATAAGGGAGGAGAGTGGCAGTTTTAGTTCATAAAGGAGGACAGTATGGTAATTATTGTTCATAAGGGAGGACAATGTGGTGGTTATAGTTCTTAAGAAGAGATAGTGTAGTGGTTCTGATTCATAAGAGCAGACATTTAAAGTTCATGGGGGAAGTTCTAGAGTTTTATTTAATAAAGGAGCATACATTACAGTGTTTTAGTTAATAAAGATAGAAAATATGAAGTCAATATTTTATAGCAGAGGACAGTGTGGAGGCAATGCACCTTAAAGGGCAAAAGTGTTGTCATATTATGTGCATAGAGGCTAATTATTTATGGCAGATATTTCTTTTCTGGTGGCATCATAAGGAAACTGCTATTTTTAAGACCATAGTGTCAGCTATAAGATACCTGGGTGTTTATTTGGAATACCGTCTGTAAATAATTAGTACTCTGGTTCCTGTATGATCCATAGTTGAATGATGACTGGTAATAACTCCCAGTATCTCCTTAGCAATTGTTAAACACCAACAGTACTGAAAGTCGTAGGTTCATGCTATACACATCTATATGTTGGGGACAGACCTTACATTCCAATTCTTTTTTGGTATAGTAAGCTTCATGATACATAGATGTACTGATCATAGAATCATAGAATGGTAGAGTTGGAAGGGACCTCCTGGGCCATCTGGTCCAACCCCCTGCTCAAAGCAGGATTCTCTAAATCATCCCAGACAGATGTCTGTCCAGCCTCTGCTTGAAGACTTCCATTGAAGGAGAACTCACCACGTCTTGTGGCAGCCTGTTCCACTCATTATCACCCTAACTGTCAAAAAGTTTTTTCTAATATCTAATCTGTGTCTCATCCCATTCAGTTTCATCCATTGCTTCTAGTCTTTCCTTGTGCAAATGAGAATAAAGACGATCCTTCTACAATGTGACAGCCCTTGAGATATTTGTAGACAGCTATTAAGTCTCCTCTCAGTCTTCTTTTTTGCAAGCTAAACATTCCCAAATCCTGCAACCGTTCCTCATAGGACATGGTTTGCAGACCAGTCACCATTCTGGTGGCTCTTCTCTGAACTTGCTCCAGTTTGTTGATGTCTTTTATAAAATGTGGTGCCCAAAACTGGACACAGTATTCCAGATGAGGTCTGACCAAAGAGGAGTAGAGGGCAATAATGACCTCACGTGATCTAGACTGTATGCTTCTGTTGATACATCCTAGAATTGCATTTGCCTTTTTTGCTGCTGCATCATACTGTTGACTCATGTTCAGTCTGTGATCAATTAGTATACCCAAGTCTTTTTCACATGTGCTGTTACTTAGCCCTATTCCTCCCATTTTGTATATGCTTCTTTCATTTTTATTGCCCAGATGTAGTACTTTGCATTTTTCCCTGTTAAAATCCATTCTGTTAGTTGCTGCCCACTGCTCCAGTTTATTTATATATTTTTGAATCCTCTCTCTCTCTTCTCTAGTATTAGCTACCCCTCCTAGCTTTATGTCATCAGCAAATTTGATCAGTTTACCCTCAATTCTTTCATCTAAATCATTGATAAAGA
The DNA here is from genome assembly GCA_033576555.1 of Oophaga sylvatica. Taxonomy (NCBI): domain Eukaryota; kingdom Metazoa; phylum Chordata; class Amphibia; order Anura; family Dendrobatidae; genus Oophaga; species Oophaga sylvatica. The sequence continues at coordinate 76,964,599 of JARQOD010000008.1, forward strand.
TGTTGAACAATACAGGGCCCAAAAACAGAGCCTTGTAGTACCCCACTTAAGACATTCTTCCAACTCAATGTGCAGCCATTTACGACCACTCTTTGGGTCCGATCACTAAGCCAGTTATGAATCCACCTAACAGTTGCCTTGTCCATTCCATACTTAGTCATTTTTTCAAAAAGGATTGTGTGAGATACTTTGTCAAATGCTTTGCTGAAGTCAAGATATACTATATCTACAGCATTTCCCTGATCCACCCAGTCAGTGATTCTGTCATAGAAGGAAATTGAGTTAGTCTGACATGACTTATTAGTTACAAACCCATGCTGACTCAGTTTAATCACTTCATTCTTATCCAGGTACTTGCACACATGTTCTTTAATAATTTGTTCAAAGATCTTTCCTGGTATAGAAGTCAGACTCACCGGCCTGTAGTTCCCTGGGTCCACCTTCTTCCCCTTTTTGAAGATAGGAACAACATTTGCTCTTCTCCAGTCTACTGGGACTTCTCCTGTTCTCCAAGAATTTTCAAAGATTATGGACAGTGGTTCAAGAATTTCTTCTGCTATCTCCTTCAGTACTCTGGGGTGTAATTCATCTGGACTTGGAGACTTGAATTCATTTAGGTTAGCTAAGTGTTTCCTCACTGTCTTTCTGTTTATAGATATCATGGATTCTTCTATTCCTTTAATAGGACAGTGAAGCTCAGTTGATGTTACATTTCCTTTCTGAGAGAAAACAGATGCAAAATAGGAATTTAAAAGTTCAGCCTTCTCAACATCCTGTCTTACCATTTCATCATTTTCATCCTGTAAAAATCCTATAGCATCTTTGACTTTTCTTTTACTTTTGACGTATCCCCAAAATCCTTTTTTGTTGCTTTTGACGTCACTTGCAAGCCTTGATTCATTGTCAGCTTTAGATAATCTGATTTGTGCCCTGCAGGTTCTGCAGACGGCATTATATTCTTCTTTAGATATGCCTCCCTCTTTCCATTTGATATACATTTCTTTCTTCCTTTTTAGCATGTGTTTAAGTTCTGTGTTCATCCATCCTGGTTTCCTGAAATGCTTCCCATTCTTCCCTCTGATTATGAGTCTTATTATTTATTCATGTTCTAATTGGGGTTCTAGTGATAGTTCATGCACTGATGGTGGTTCTGGTGCTGTATTCATATACTGATATTGGTTCTGGTGATGTATTCCAGTACTGATAGGGATTCTGGTGATGTATTTCTTTACTGTTTATGGTTCTGGTGCCGAATTTCTGTAATGGCATTAATTTTGATCCTGTACACATGTAGCATTCCATAACTTGTTATCTATAATAATAAATTATTGTGCCGTCTGAAAAGTTAAGGATTACTACATCTCATCTGTATTCATGTTTTGAGCAGTAAATATTTGTATCTGAAGTTCCCCTCTTTCTTTCTCGTTAAAATTTAAGACATTAAAATATAAATGTATTTGTTATTGTGGTATATCAAAAATTTCAGCAAATAAACTTAATTAATCTGTATGGTAAAGAAAAAAATTGAAACAACAGAATTGCACTTTTTGTGATATCTCACCTGCATTAAAAATACATCAAAGTGGTATATTCACCCCAAAGTTGTATGAATAGCTCAGCATGTAGAAAAAAAGCCCTTAAGCACTATGGTTGACATAACAAAAATGTTACAGGTCTCAAAAAATGGCATCACAATACAAAATACCATTTTTTACATTTTGGTATTGCCATAATCGCATTGACCTTTCTTACTATACAATGAATACTGTAAAAACAAAACCCAAAAAACTATGATGGAATTGCGTTTCCTCACTGTAGGTTTATATTGCACTGCGAGTAGGGGCACCGTTATAATTTCTGTGTCAGGCAGGAAAGTTAGAATTGGCACTGCTCTGAGAGTAAAATCAGTTTTGGGAGGTCTGTGTGAACCAAAAGTACCGTCAGATGTGAGATGTCAGGTTGAAGGTCTGCGGGAACGGGGGTGGGAAATTGTTTTATAAGTTCATCCATATGTAAAGCCAACCTCAAGAGCCCATGTGGGCTGTGTGAGACCTGTGCCCTAGGGGGTGTTGTAGCTGGTGGTACACATAGATGTAGATGATGGTGTTTCGCCTCTAGTTCTTTATGTCCTAATTGTGTGCCAGCTATAGGTTTATGAGGGAATTTTTAAGTCAATAGAAACTCTTTTAAATGTCCTGATCTGAGGTTGAAATAGGGTGAGAACAAAAAGACTACAACTTCTGAACTCTTGAGTGAAAAGGATGCTTGGCCATCCATTTTTAACCACAGATATTTCTAGGCAACCTGTTTGCGATATTACATTTCTTATATAAGCTATATATATATATATAATATATATATATATATATATATAAACATCTTATATAGTCATTGTACATACAGTCACAAGAAGAACTAAGTACACCTTCTTTGAATTCTATTGATTTACACCCCCTCTGGAGGGTGACGGCAGGAGCTCCAGGAGAGCGGCTTCTCCTTCACACTGTAGGACCTTCTGGTCACGTGTCCGGAAGGTCCTGCGGTCACCCGACAAGTGCTGGGGAAACAAGCTCTTGCCTCACGCCGGCCGGCGTTCTTCTACCATCGGACTTAGGTCCATTCCTGGACCTCCGCTCCCAGACAAGCCCCTCTTGCCACCATTATCTCACCAACGCTGAGCAGCATTTTCTTCACAAACTGAACTCTACATTCTCCTGGGCCACCTTCCCTTAAGGCTAACTCACCGCTGCAACGGTTTCATCTCTACTCTAAACAGTGTTATGCATGCTCTTTATGGTTAGTAAATTAGGTAAAAAAAGATACCAGAAGTTTCGCCATAAAATAAACAAACTTTTTTGAGACACAAGATAAAAGACATTAAAAACGAAGATACATTCCAATAACTGCCAAACTGGCCTATATGTTCCAAAAAATTGACCACAATGATGGTTTTAACTACTCATGTATATAACATAGATGTGCAAAAAAAGTTTGAGCACCCTTCTTCAATGAACAAATTAAGGATATAAGTATCCAGAAAAAACTTTTTTTGGTTAAATATAAAGCATACTAATAGGTAGTCCAAGCATGTAAAACTATGTAGGGACTGATGCCTCCTAACAAATACATAATCATATATACACAGTCTGCACAGATTAGAGCCCAATACTACATTGCCATGTGACCTGCAGGAAAATGAAGTAAAATATGAGGCACATGTGTACATACATAAATTAATATCTGCTGGTTGCTATAAAGGCATACGTAATAGGCAATAGCTGCACTACCACTGTCAGGTCATATGTCTTTTCTTTACTTAGTTTGCTTTGCACTGCTTATACTTTATATGCCTATTACGTATGCCAACACTTCTGATTTCAAAAAATGCTGAGACCACACGATCTCGCCACACGCTAAATCAGATCTCTCTAACCTGCAGCCACTTAAATATCAGGGACAGAGCAAATGAACAAATAAACAGTGGCTATTGAAAAACAGAAAGTAGCACAGGCCCCTGGAGGGGAACCCGGCTAACCTCCCACAAAAGTGCAGACAAAAAAATGGAAATAGCAAACAAGATAGAAACACAGATGAAGGCAAGACACCAGCTGACTTCCAAATGGACCAGGAAACAACAATTGATCACCAGCGAGGATCATGGGAGGGCAGCTCACTTATATCTGCCCAGTCCGTCCCCCTTGATTGCCACTCATCGCTTACAGGTGATGGACATCTGTTATTCAACACAGCTTCAATACCATCAGCAACCCCAGAGGGAGCCCCAGCTCAGAATCTAGAGAATTCACAACAGTACCCCCCCTTGAGGAGGGGTCACCGAACCCTCACCTGCGCCACCAGGCCGATCAGGGTGAGTCCGGTGAAAGGCGTGAACCAATCTCTCCGCATGAATGTCAGAAGCAAACACCCAAGAATTGTCCTCCTGACCATAACCTTTCCACTTAACCAAGTACTGGAGTCTCCATCTAGCCAGACGAGAATCCAATATCTTCTCTACTTCATACTCCAAATTGCCCTCAACTAGAGTTGAGCGATACTTTCCGATATCCAAAAGTATCGGAATCGGAATGGTATCGCCGATACCCAAAAAATATCGGCGATACCCGATACCGATACCGGAAATCCAATGTAAGTCTATGGGAACAAAATATCGGAATTAAAAAAACCCCATTCTTGCCTTGTTGGTTAATTGTACATGAAGGAAAACAACAAAGAGTAATGTAGAATGTATTGGGGAAGGTTGAGGAGACATTAAAGGCATAGATGTTTAACCCAATCAAATGGAATAGCATAAATATTTTTTTTTTTAAAGATGTTCGGATTGACGAAGAAATTGACAATGTTGTTAACGTTTTTTCTATTTTGGCAAATATGTATATTTCACATCTTCCATGCTCTTCACCTTTTTAACTTTTGACACACTTTCTCCTTCATAATCTTCAGCAGCATCATCTTTTTCATCAAATTATTCTTCATCTTCACCTTCTTTATCTTCTTCTTAAACTTCTTGCTATTCATCTTTTTGCTAACATTACTCATATTCTTCTTATTAAACTATTATTCTTATTCATATTGTACTTCATCTTCTTCATCATATTCTTATTTGTGACAGAGAATCCTGTACTTGTAATCTGTCAAAGTATGAATTTTTCATCCTTCCGTTCTTGCTGTCACAAAAGATTTAAATTACAACAGTATTTGTCCGTGTTCAGTTTAGCCTGCAGCAGCAGGCATTTTCCAGGGGCACCACGAGGAGGAACGGACTCACCCCCATACACTGCTTAGTCTTCTTCTGCTTATAATTTAGAGCATATATTTTGCTCTTCATTTTGGTCTTATACTTCATGTTCTTCTGCTTTTTGATCTTCTGCTTATTGTTCTTAAGTCTCTTGTTCTGTATCTTGTAGTTTGTCTTAACCTTTTTAGTCCTGTTTGGTAATCTTTTATTTCTTCTTTGTGATGGTGTTTAGGCTGGTTGGCTTGATGCTCGTCATCCTTGTGGTCGTCATCTTCTTCGGGGTGGTCATCAGGGTCGTCGTCTTAATTGTTGGAGATCCAGAGTGATTACCCAAAAAAGCATTGAAAAAATCTTCAATTTGTAAATGTAGCAGAAGGTACAAGAGTCAATGCAAGTAACGAGGACCAGCTGACTGTGCTGGAACCCGGAGGGGCAGCAGAAGGAAAAGAGCCAATGGCACAACCGAGGACCAGCTGACGTTACTGGGACACGGTTACTAAGCAGGAGGTACCTGTGCTCCAAAGCACTACCAAGGACCAGCAGACGTTGCTGGAACTCGGATACCGAGATGGAGGCACCTAGGACAAAGGCACTGCGGAGAACCAGCTGACGGTACTGGAACCCGGACGGGTAGCAGAAGGTACAAGAGCCAATGCAAGTAACGAGGACCAGCTGACTGTGCTGGAACCCGGAGGGGCAGCAGAAGGAAAAGAGCCAATGGCACAACCGAGGACCAGCTGACGTTACTGGGACACGGTTACTAAGCAGGAGGTTCCTGTGCTCCAAAGCACTACCAAGGACCAGCAGACGTTGCTGGAACTCGGATACCGAGATGGAGGCACCTAGGCCAAAGGCACTGCGGAGAACCAGCTGACGGTACTGGAACCCGGATCGGGTAGCAGAAGGTACAAGAGTCAATGCAAGTAACGAGGACCAGCTGACTGTGCTGGAACCCGGAGGGGCAGCAGAAGGAAAAGAGCCAATGGCACAACCGAGGACCAGCTGACGTTACTGGGACACGGTTACTAAGCAGGAGGTACCTGTGCTCCAAAGCACTACCAAGGACCAGCAGACGTTGCTGGAACTCGGATACCGAGATGAAGGCACCTAGGCCAAAGGCACTGCGGAGAACCAGCTGACAGTACTGGAACCCGGACGGGTAGCAGAAGGTACAAGAGCCAATGCAAGTAACGAGGACCAGCTGACTGTGCTGGAACCCGGAGGGGCAGCAGAAGGAAAAGAGCCAATGGCACAACCGAGGACCAGCTGACGTTACTGGGACACGGTTACTAAGCAGGAGGTACCTGTGCTCCAAAGCACTACCAAGGACCAGCAGACGTTGCTGGAACTCGGATACCGAGATGGAGGCACCTAGGCCAAAGGCACTGCGGAGAACCAGCTGACGGTACTGGAACCCGGACGGGTAGCAGAAGGTACATGGAAATTTAAGTACAGGCCGCTGACGTCGCAGTACGAATCCCAGTACTACAGAGGGAGCCTATGCACAACAGCCATGCTATCCGCATTCACATAGGAGACTAAACTACAACATGAGTCGGTACCGACCCAAAGCACACCAAGGACAACTATGGAGGCTAGTGCGTTACACTGACAGGATACCGAGATGGAGGCACCTAGGCCAAAGGCACTGCGGAGAACCAGCTGACGGTACTGGAACCCGGACGGGTAGCAGAAGGTACCCATGGAAATTTAAGTTGACAGGCCGCGAGCCGGTCGCAGTTACCGAATCCCACAGTACTACAGTGGTGATTGTCCTATTGTCACAACGGAAACAGCCTTTATTTGCATATCCCGCAGCACACATAGGAAGCACCTAAACTACAAGCACCATAGAGTCGGCTAACCCGACCGCAACACGACAGGACAACTTATTGGAGGCTAAGTGACGTTTACACTGACAGGAAACAGATGGCGTGCTGTAACCAGTCTGGGCAGGAGTGAGTACCCGTGCCAATGACACTTCCGAGCAACAACTGGTGGTGTTGAAGCACAGGGATGAGAAGACAACAGGGTGGAGGCAGCATGACTTTTTGCCGTTCACACAGCAGGGGAACAGCTGACATTACTGAACCCCAGTAACACAGGAGCAAGTGTTGACTGTGCTAACAGCACTTCCGAGCAACAACTGGCGGTGTTGGAGCCCAGGGATGAGAAGAGAACATGGTGGAGGAAGCAGGACTTTTTGCCGTACACACAGCAGGGGAACAGCTGACATTACTGAACCCCAGTAACAAGGAGCAAGTGTTCACTGTGCTAACAGCACTTCCGAGCAACAACTGGCGGTGTTGGAGCCCAGGATGAGAAGAGAACATGGTGGAGGCAGCAGGACTTTTTGCCGTACACACAGCAGGGGAGCAGCTGACATTACTGAACCCCAGTAACACAGGAGCAAGTGTTGACTGTGCTAACAGCACTTCCGAGCAACAACTGGCGGTGTTGTAGCCCAGGAATGAGAAGAGAACATGGTGGAGGCAGCAGGACTTTTTGCCGTTCACACAGCAGGGGAACAGCTGACATTACTGAACCCCAGTAACACAGGAGCAAGTGTTGACTGTGCTAACAGCACTTCCGAGCAACAACTGGCGGTGTTGTAGCCCAGGAATGAGAAGAGAACATGGTGGAGGCAGCAGGACTTTTTGTCGTTCACACAGCAGGGGAACAGCTGACATTACTGAACCCCAGTAACACAGGAGCAAGTGTTCACTGTGCTAACAGCACTTCCGAGCAACAACTGGCGGTGTTGTAGCCCAGGGATGAGAAGAGAACATGGTGGAGGCAGCAGGACTTTTTGCCGTTCACACAGCAGGGGAACAGCTGACATTACTGAACCCCAGTAACACAGGAGCAAGTGTTCACTGTGCTAACAGCACTTCCGAGCAACAACTGGCGGTGTTGTAGCCCAGGAATGAGAAGAGAACATGGTGGAGGCAGCAGGACTTTTTGCCGTTCACACAGCAGGGGAACAGCTGACATTACTGAACCCCAGTAACACAGGAGCAAGTGTTGACTGTGCTAACAGCACTTCCGAGCAACAACTGGCGGTGTTGTAGCCCAGGGATGAGAAGAGAACATGGTGAAGGCAGCAGGACTTTTTGCCGTTCATACAGCAGGGGAACAGCTGACATTACTGAACCCCAGTAACACAGGAGCAAGTGTTGACTGTGCTAACAGCACTTCCGAGCAACAACTGGCGGTGTTGTAGCCCAGGGATGAGAAGAGAACATGGTGGAGGCAGCAGGACTTTTTGCCGTTCACACAGCAGGGGAACAGCTGACATTACTGAACCCCAGTAACACAGGAGCAAGTGTTCACTGTGCTAACAGCACTTCCGAGCAACAACTGGCGGTGTTGTAGCCCAGGGATGAGAAGAGAACATGGTGGAGGCAGCAGGACTTTTTGCCGTTCACACAGCAGGGGAACAGCTGACATTACTGAACCCCAGTAACACAGGAGCAAGTGTTCACTGTGCTAACAGCACTTCCGAGCAACAACTGGCGGTGTTGGAGCCCAGGGTCAAGGAGGATGTTTAAATACTATATCAAGTATTTTCCTTGTTACGTGTCAATTAAAAATGTCTATACTCCAAACAAGAGAAATATAACCTTTAGTACCATAAGATGATGATTTTACTTAAAAAAATATATGTAAATTAATAATTTACAAACATAAACGCATACATTAACATGTTGAAAAGCAATGCAAACCACAATTAAAATAGGTTAAATAATCTGCTATACGGTTTAAAATAAAAGCATACAAGTACATATCAGAATCCATTAATGATGGCTAAGTAACAGTATGTACAGTTGTACACCATTTTTATTGTGTAGACAATGAATGGCTGACTTAAAAACATAATCAGCATTACAAGTTATCTTTGACATTCATAAAACTTTACATTTGGTGAATAATATCACTAAAATTTTTTTAAAAATATCTAAAATTTCCATCATGTAATACTGATAATATGTGCCAATCATTTATATTAACAAACAAAAAATTTAAAAAGTGCATAGTGCAGAGTGAAAACAGATATTTATGCCTGACTGTGGACTTGCAAGCATGACAACGGATAGATAAGGTATATATAGATGAGACTGCATAGCCACAGATGGTGAATGGCGATGTAATACTGTACCTCAATAAAGTGTGCGTTACTACTACATCCTTTTTTTTATATAGCTTTATAAAAGGTTACGTGCATGTATGGTTGCGCCTTTGTTTGGACGCACAGACTGACTTCCTGCTGTGACGCGTTGGGTATTGGAGCGTCTGTACGTCTTATGACGCAGACTAACATTCACGGTGCGCATCGTTCATCATCGCAAGCGTACCGACAACACAAAGGCGTTGTCATGACTGCTTTACTCAGTAAACATGCACCTATGATGAAACATACACGCATGTGCCCTATTACATAACAAGCTACAAGAAAAACGAGTGTGAGGTGTGACACAGCTGTTTTGTTAAGGTACAGTATTATATCGACATTGTACAGGTGTCGCTATTCAGTCTGATAAATAGATATCATTCACCTATTCTATCAGTTGTCGTTCTTTCAGCACCACTTACAGGTATATATTTTGCTATTGTGACTATGCACTATTGACTTTACCAAGGTAATGCATGATTTTTGTTAGCGATTATCATGTTTACATGAAGGACCTTTATGATATGGGCTGTTAACTTTCTAATTAAATATGTATTTTTTAAAATGACACAAATATAAGTAATGTTGAA